>JAWDJD010000009.1:10110000-11310000 GCA_035047305.1 Bradypodion pumilum | reverse complement strand
GCTTTACTAGTCTTTACTATAATGTATTTTTGGTTTTGTTATTTTGTATTTTTAGATTATAGTCTTGATTATACTGTCATACTGTATTTCTGAATTTTGTATCTTATTATTGTATTGTTAAATGTCTTGTAAGCCGCTTCAAGTCATCCATTGGATTGAGGGAAGCGGGTTATAAATAAAACATTATTATTATTATTATTATTATTATTATTATTATTATTATTATTATTATTATTATTATTATTATTATTATTATTATTATTATTATTATTATTATTATTATTATTATTATTATTATTATTATTATTATTTTCCAGGGGTTTATGGGACATTATCAAATTTGATACACAGATTGTTATATGCTGATATATATTGTATATAATATATTTTTTATATTATACCACATTCATAACTTTCCTGTAATATTCTCTTTCACAGCATGTCTCACAGAATGGGGGATGTGCTCACACAGTAACACAGAGGTTAAACTCATTAATGTATATTCAATGCCATGTATTTGTTTTGTATTTCCCCACTGTTTAAAATTGAAAAGGGGACATTTAGAGCTAATCAGAATAACAACCAGAGATCATCTGACACTACCAGCTGTAGGAAGCTGTATTGATTTGCATACTTATCTGTCATTCTGATTTAACTACTCTATACCTCTGTATCTGGTGTATATAAGCTCATGCATTGCAGTTTCACTCCTATGTCTGATGAAGTGGACTTGATGCACAAAAGCTCACATTAAAAATATAGCAGCTAGTCTTTAAAGTGCTGCAGAATTTTTGTTTTTGCTTTTGCTTTCTGATATGCCTGAAATACAGACTAACACAGCTACTATTCCAAAAAATTCAACTATTTTAATTGACACTTTTAACAATTAATTTCAGTGATAATTTATTGAAAAAGAATTAACGGTTTAATTAACCAAAAGTGAACTCAAAATATCCAATTCAATTAACATTGGAGTTGCAATTTTTAATAGTTGCATTTGTATTAATTTAAAATGGAGTTTCAATTGGACTATTATAATCTTACCTGAGAGAAGTAAAGAAAAATAATCAATTCCAAAAATTGGGATTCTGGCTTACTTTGAGAGGCTTTCTAGGTAAGCCAGCCTTTTTCACCTTGGCCTGTCACTTTTGGATTTTGAAAAAATCTATAGAAGAGATGGGATTCAAGTATCCCCTTTAATGTGTGTGGTCTCAAAAAGCTTGCCAACTGATTGACTGGAGGGCCCCTTTAGATATGTGTTATGTATGGAATGTAACTGCTGCATTATACCTTTAAGATGAATGTAACTACTTCAGGAAAGAATGTATCCTTAAGCAATCTGTAATAGAACATAATGTATTTCAGCTGTATGAGAATGCGAGCTTGCTACCAGAGAGAGAGAAGCAGCGAGCATTCAGCTCACATGGTACAAATTCCCCAACCATCTCCAGCCGCGGGAAACATTCCTGCCATGGACACACCTGGACAAGAAAGGCGTGACTCCGGATGACGTCACACCGACAGTAGCCAATAGGCTACTGTGTAGCCACATTCGAAATGTATAGTTACTGTATAAAAGGAGCTGTATTACCGCCATTACCTCGAGTTCGTACTGTATGTCATGCAACAAAGATGTGCTAAGCCTTGTATGGCTGCTTCCATTGTCTTGATTTCCTGAACACCAAATTGGTGACGAAGGTGGGTTTATGTTCCCACGGGATCAAGACACCACCGAGTTTCGACATCAAGCATCCGGAGCAAAGGGAATTGTTCGAGATGTACTTTCGGAGCATGCTGGCAGTTGCCGACATCACAGACAAAGGGAAAAAATGACCCCATATCATCATGATGCTCGGGTACCCCGCTATGAAGCTCCAAGTGAACCTAATGGCACCGAGGAAGGTAGAGGAGGTCCCCGTGAAGCAACTCCTGGCAGCGCTGTGGGGGCATTTTCAGCCAACTGTCTCCATCTTCACTGCTCAAGCTGCGTTCTGGAGAAGGGCACAGAACCCGGGAGAGTCCATGGTGGACTATGCGACAGCCCTCCACCTGGCCGCAGGCCCATGTGATTGGGAAAACCTATAGATTGCCCTCAGGGACCGTATGCTTTGCAGTCTGCAAGACGAAGAGACCCAATGGAAGCTCATGAACCGGGGACGCGAGCTGACTTTCCAAGAGGTACTGAAAGAAGCGCAGGCGGCCGAAACAACGAGGGTCGGGGTTAAGCTGTTCAGGGCAAAGCCTCCTCCACTTGAAGGGGAAACTACCCCAGTACAGGCGGCCTGGCGGAATCCACAAACCCCAACTTCACCCCCCTCTTCCACGGAGATCTCAACATGCTCCAGCGAGGACGAAGACGTCCAAAAGGTCCAGAAGGAGATGGCCGAGAAGCAGAGCAAGGAAAGTTGCCACTGCGACGGCTGCGGAACGTCCCACGACCAAAGTAGATGCTCGTTCCAGAAAGCCGAGTGCCACAACTGCGGGCGGCGGGGCCACCACTTCAACAATGCCATCCAGCCACCTCATCCTTTGCCATCATTTCTCCTTTTGCCTTTGATCTTTCCTAGCATCAAGGCCTTCTCAAGTGAGTCCTCGCTTCTCATTTGGTGGCCAAAGTACTTCAGCGAGAAGAAAGGGGCGCAAACGGTGAAGAGCTCAACTAGTGAAAAAACCGTTTGGAGAGATATCTTGGCTAAGAAAGGAGTACAACCGTCGTATTTTCATAAAAGTCTTTATAGGTGTAAATATAGCCAGGAACGTAATAACATAAAAAATTCCTCTATGGGTAGAAACAAAAACTATAGCTGATCGCTGGTAAATAGGAAAATGAGCCAAGATGAACAAAAATGAGCTGTACAAACATGGAAGTGCACAGAAATAGCGATGTAGTTCTCTAAGTCGATACTAGTTATAGCGACTTTTCGAATAAGAAATATCTTCTTCAAGGAGATCTATACATAAAAATTACACATAAACAGAATGATTAACATGGCTGAATATAAATAACATAGGCACATAAAAATACAATGAATGTACAGAATGAGAATACAAGCTTACCAATGTGTAATGCTGATTTCTTAAACCCGCGTCCTGCCTCCGCTCAAATTATTAGGTGCATATGGACGTTGAAAGGTGTATGAGAAACAGCTACCTTTATCACAGTTGAAAGCTGACTCATGTGTAGCCAATAGCTAAATTAGAGCTCACCCAGGTGATGAGGATAGTACTCCTACAGAAACGCTGCCAAGTCAAGCTCCTGGTTTAACCCATTAGGATACATTGTGTCGAGAAAATGAATAAAGAAAGCTTCCCTTTGTCTCAATCTTTTGTAAATGTCACATCGTTCGAATAATTTTGGTCTAACAATCTCTAATACCACAAAACGAAAGTCCCTATCCGTATGGCGCTTTTCAATATAGTGAGAGACCAAAGGGGCTTCTTTAACCTGATGTCTGATTTTGGACCTATGTTCCGAAATCCGCTGTCTGAGGGGTCTGCTGGTAAGACCCACATAGCGCTTCTGACAAGGGCATTCCCACATGTAAATAACACATTTACTGGCACAACTTGAGAGTGATTGCAAGGTGAATGTTAAACCCTTGTTGGGAACCTCTATTTCCTTAGTTTCCCAAGAAAATTGGCAAACCGTACACGAATGGCATTTGAAATGTCCTGTGGGAAGCAATTTTTCAGTAGATTTATATCTAGCAGTATGATCTGATCGTACTAGCATATTGCTGATAGATCGCGCTCTCCTAAACCCTATCAATGGTCTGTCCTTACAACCTGGAAGGTCTTGAACCAGATGCCAATGTTTATAGATTATATTCTTGACTCGGTTGGCCACTGGTGAATATTCAAAGGAGCACCTGATTAAATTGCCCCCACCTCGTTGTTTCCTATCGAACAAGCACTGTCTGGGAGTATCCCTGACTCGTTGGAATGCCGAATTAATAATATGCATGGGATAACCCCTATTGTTAAGTTTAGATAGAATTTCAGAAGCAGATGTGTGAAAGTCAGCGGGTGTAGAGGAATTTCTTTTAGCACGAGCAAAAAGCCCAAAGGTGATGTTATTCCTAACAAAGGCTGGATGATGGGAGGAGTATGCTAAGTATGGGTTTCTATCTGTTGGTTTCCTATACAATTTGACTGCCACCTTTCTAGATCCTGAAATGTAAACCTCCACATCCAAAAAAGGGATGGAGGAAGTATGGTAATGGGGGGTAAAGCGTAAATTGTTGTCAATGGAATTAATCCATTGTACAAAATGGTCAACAATGTCATAGGAATCAAGAATAAAGAATAGGTCGTCAATGAATCTGCCATAGTATATGATGTGACCTAAATGGGGATTAGAGGAGTGATGAATGTAAAGACTTTCGAAATTATTCAAGTACATATTGGCGACTTCAGCTTCAGCTTCAGTATATATCCTTCCAATGAGCAATATGAGTTGATTTCCTTCAAGATTGACTGATTTGGTCTCCTCGCAGTCCAGGGCATCTATTTTTCTGTGCTCAACCTTCCTTATGGTCCAGCTCTCACAGTTATACATTACTACTGGGAAGACCATCGTTTTAACTATACGGACTTTTCTTAGCAGGGTGATGCCTCTACTTTTTATTATGCTGCCTAGGTTTTCTCATACCTTACCTCTCAACAAGTAAGTGTCTATATTTTTTGGGACTGGAGTGGCTCAAGTGGCTAAGACGCTGACTGGGAAATGGAAGGTCAGCAGTTCGATTCCCGAGTACTGCAGGACGGAAATGAGCTCCCGTCTTCGTCCCAGCTCCTGCCAACCTAGCAGTTCGAAAATAAGAAATTGCCAGTAGATAAATAGGGACCACTTCTGTGGGAAGGTAACAACGTTCCGTGCGCTCCGGTGTCTAGTCATGCCTGCCACATGACCACAGAAACGTCTGCAGAAGCAGACAGCCGTGGCTCTTCGGCTTAGAAACAAAGATGAGCACTGCACCCTAGAGTTGGATACGACTGGCTTTCGAGCAAGGGAAACCTTTACTTATATATAGTTTTGGGCCTAGATTACTAAAACCACAAAGACATGATCATAATTTGTTTTCAGTGTTTCACATATTATGGGACTGATAATGACAGTAATAATTCCATGCCACCAAATCAATTCCCACTTATGGCAACCCTAATATTAATCAGCTAATATTAATCTTTAGCGCAAGAGCAAGTTTAGAGTGGAAATTGTCAAACAGATCACCTTATCATAAAATCAGTGCTTTGAAGATTTAAAGCTTAACACAGCTCCTAAAGCGCTGCAATGAAAAAATGCAACACAAATCAAGTGAATAGTGATTAAATATTAAATTAACTGTCTTATGCCCTAGTTTATAAAAATCCCTATAGTTCCCACTAATACCATTGCATCAAACATACTACTACAGTATCTTCAGAAAATAACTGCCTTACAGGTCTAATTCTGTGTAAATTCTGCAGTAAAACAGGCTTCTGGAAAAGTATCATGTTCATTCATGTGAATGAGAATTAATCCAGAATTTCTTGAGGTTGTATTAATGGCTTCAGCAGTAATTATCACGGTGTGGGAGTTCAGTGATAATATTTTGCCAGCAGATCAAAACAATGCAAAACATGGCAATTCTTTTTTTAAAAAAGAAAGGGGGGGTGTACATAAAACAACTTGTAACTTTGAAACAGAGCTTCATATCAGCACCAAATGATGCATAGATGTAGCAATCAGTACTGGCTCTGCACCACATTCAAGGAAATTGTGCAAAGTGTTTCCATTCAATGACTTCTTTAAATGTAAATTTATTTTGTCTCCCCCACCACTGCCATGCAGAAGCATGCCACTTTCCGTATCGTTAGATTGTAAATAGCTCAAAAAAGATAAAAAGACCAATCTGGAATACCTTGAAAGAGAATGGTTAGTCCCACATTCTTTTTGCTACCGTGTTTCCCCGAATATAAGACACTGTCTTATATTTTTTTAAACTTCAAAATTAGCACAAGGTCTTATTTTCAGGGGATGTCTTATTTTTCCATGAAGAAGAATACCAGTCTCGATCGCGCTTCCCCACTCACAACCAAGGGACGCTTCCCTTGGTTGTGAGTGGGGAAGTGCGATCGAGACTGGCCTCAGCTGTGAGGCGGGCGGCATGGCCCATAAGAAGGCCTGCTGTGTTGGAGTCTCGATCCCACTCTCACCAAGGGAAACTTCTCTTGGTTGTGAGCGGGGAGGCAATTGAGACTCCGATGCGGCAGGCTTTCTTATGGGCCACGCCGGCCGCCTTACAGCCAGGAGGTAAGGAGGCCTTATTTTTGGATGGGGCCTTATATTTCAAAGGCAGGGGGAAAAGGGGGGGTGTCCTATTATGGGAGGAGGTCCTATATTCGGGGAAACAGGGTATTTAGAAAGAATCCAGTCTGCAGTTTCTGTAATTATGATCCTGGGGGGTGGAGGGGAGACAAAAAATGTTGTGGCACTTTAAAGACTAACTGCTGTATTTTAATGTTAGCTTTCATGGATCAAGTCCACTTCATCAGTCATAAGAGTGAGACTTCATGACATCAATGTATATACATCAGGTACAGAGGTACAAAATGGTTAGCATAACAGATAAGTATACAAATCCATGTGCTTCTCCCCCCCCCCCCCATTGGTAATACCTGTTATCCAAATTAGTTGTGAAGCTTCACGCTGTTGAATTGCAAATGTTTAGTAGATGAATGTGGCATTACACATTTGCTAATGAGTTTACCTTTTAGACCTGGCATCTATTGTGTGAGTGGCCCAGGCCAAACACCAAGTTCTTTCTTTGCTCTGAGAGGTAGCCTGAGGTTGTGGATGAGAAGTCTACTGAAGTAGTTTCTGAAAAGGTGGTTACATTACACATTTACTAATGAGCTGGGCACCCATCTCAAAGGTTTGAATATTAGTTAAGGATTTCTGGAACATCAGAACAGCTGGAACAGGCCACAGCCCATCCAGTCCAGCATTCTGTCTCACACAGTGGCTCACCATTTGCTTCAGGGTATTCCCAAGCAGATGCCTTCACCTGCTTAGGATTCCCTGGAAATGGCATTGAGAGATATCCTGCCTATCTCTCCAACCCGGAGGTTGTCCTTAGTTATCCATAATTATAGCCATTGATACCCTTGTCCTCCATGAACTTCTCTAATTCTTTCTTGAAGCTTTCAAGACTGACAGCTGTCAATACTTCTTCTGGCAGGGAGTTCCATCGACCAGTGATCCTCTGGGTGAAAAAGTACTTTCTCTTATTTGTTTGAGAACTAGTACCCAAAAATTTCATAGAGTGTCCCCTAGCTCTAGTGTTGTGTGATAGGGAAAACAGTTTTTCCTTATCTACTTTGTCCACACTGTGCATGATTTTATAAACTTCAATCAGGTCACCTCTTCGACGCCGTCATTCAAGAGTGAAGAGGCCCAACTGTTACAGCCTCAGATGGTAAGGAAGGTGTTCCAGTCCCCTAATCATTCGGGTTGCCCTCCTCTGCACTTTTTCCAACTCCATAATATCCTTCTGGAGGTATGGCGACCAGAACTGTACACAGTATTCCAGATGGGGCCTCACCATAGATTTATAAAGAGGCAAAATGACACTTGCTGACTTATTTTCTATACCCTTCCTAATGATCCCTAGCATTGAGTTTGCTTTTTTCACTGCTGAGGCACACTGGGTTGACACCTTCATTTTGCTCTCCACCAGGACACCAAGGTCTCTTTCCTGGTTTGTCACAGAGAGTTCAGACCCCATCAGTTTATAAATGTAATTGGGTTTTTTTGCCCCAACATGCATCACTCTGCACTTACTAGTATTGAAGCTCATTTGCCACTGTTTTGCCGACTCCTCCAGTGTCAAGAGATCCCTCTGGAGCTCCTCACAATCTCTCACAGTTTTCACTACCCTGTATAATTTAGTGTCGTCAGCAAATTTGGCTACCTAGCTATTTATTCCTACTTCTAGATCATTTATGAAGAGGTTGAAAAGCAGGGGTCCCAGTACTGAACCTTTGGGGACCCCACTCTTTACTTCTCTCCACTTGGAGAATTGTCCATTTAGTGCTACCCCCTGTTTCCTATCCCTTAGCCAGTTGCTGATCCAGGACAAGACCTGTCCCTTTATTCCATGACTGATAAGTTTATTCAAGAGCCTTTGGTGTGGGACCTTGTCAGAAGCCTTCTGAAAGTCCAGATAAACAATGTCAACTGATCCCCCTTATCCACATGCTTGTTGACACTCTCAAAAAATTCCAACAGATTGGTGAGGCATGATTTGCCCTTGTAAAAGCCATGTTGGCTCTCCTTTAGCAGCACCTTCTCTTCTATATGCCTATTAATTCTACCTTTTAGGATGGTTTACATCAATTTACCTGGGACACATGTCAAACTGACCGGTCAGTAATTATCAAATTTGATACACCAAGACTAATAGGTTGTTATATGTGGCTATATATGTTGTATGTTATATGTTGTTATATTATATCATCTTTACAGAAAATACTTCAGTTAGTTCTATCTTCCTATGCCCCGTTTCCTAGCAATATTGTTTTCCCCAGTAAACTCTGCTCTGATCTTGAAAACTAACAGCTGTGGCTTTGCTTCCTTGTTTGCTTTATGTATTTGTTTTATGTTATTGAGTTGACTTTCTTGAGTCAATCCATGTCATGTTAGATCTTTGTATTGTCCTACTGCCTCCTCTCCACTTATCCTAGCAATACTGTCTTTTTCTAATAATTTCTGTATTTTAATTATACATACATGATACAATTGTCCCAATTGACTTATTCTTGCTCCAATGAGAATTCAGGTTTGACCTAACTGACCAACAACATTTCTGCCTTTCTGGTTATTTATAATATCTGTAAGGCTCTCCTCCAACACTGTGTTTCAAATGAGTTGATTCTCTTTCCCATTCTCATGTTTTTCTTCTCTATCTTACTAATATGGATGATTTTCTCAATACATGCATTATAGTGAGGCAAAGTGCAGAGATAATAAGGTCAGACTGAGGTTAGTTAACAAGGAACAGGTGCAAGCAATCATATAGCTCTGCTCTGCTGTGATTGACAGTTAATAAGATACATTGTAACCTTAAGTGTTTGCTTCCTGTAGAAATAGAAGTTGCTTGCAAAGCTTGCAAAACAGAAGTACAGAAGCAACAGAGCAGAGCAGAGCAGAGCTGAATAATGCTGAATGTAATGCTTATTTACTTGGACTGTAAATGTTAATATACCACTTTGATTTAACCGAGCCTGGTGTATAGTCTTCTTTCTTGGTCCTATTGCAACTCAGACTGCTACAACACTCACTCAAAACCAACAGATTTTGACTTCAGTGACAATCTTTACTAGGGGATATCTTTTGGAAAGCATGCACACAACATGTTTGTAGAGCTTTTTGGTCTGGTATAGCTTTTATTCCTCAAATTGAGTAACCTATGGATAGGTTTTAGAAAGTAGAATATAGCTTCCTGATAGCATTCTGCGTAGCAGGCATGGCAATATTTCTGAGAGGTTAAATGTTCTGTTTGTTTCTCTGTTTATATATGTTGCATTTACTCACATCAGTTTGGTACAGAGTGACTACAGCCATATCCCAGTACAAATGAGGTGTTCATCTTTTGGATTCTAGCAATACTGGGTAATTCTACTTCAGGGAAGTTTCAACTGGAATTTGTGTGTAGTGTATATATACTTCTACTAAACTTATTTTTTAAAAAAGCTGGGAAATTCAATTTACCAACAAATGTGGGAAAGTGTGTTTATGTATCTGCAATTCAAAATATGAGAAACCAGCCCAATATTGCTGCAGAATATTATGTCCACATTGCCAGCAGGATAAACACTTGGGGACCATCACTCTTCCTGGTGGACATTGCCAAGGCCTCTAGTCCTCAGGGTTGTCAGGTTAGTTAACCACCACCTGATGCTCGGTGTTGAATCGCTGGTGGTATGGACTACTCTATTACCATAGCAGGATAACCTGGCCAGACTTGCTGTATCATCCTATCTTGGGTTTACTTTCTTTGCAAGCATACTGTGTAAATAAATACTACACAAATATTACTATGACCACTTTCAAGAGGAAAGTCAACTTGTAATTACATAAGTGAGGTCTGTTTAGCTGATGAAAAAAGGATTCAGCTTCTGGGATTTCCCTTGCTTGGTGTCTCTATGGGAATGTAGATTCCTGGTGTTGCCAATGTTCAGGTTGCACTTTGCTATGTATAGTTTGCCATCCTTTTTTCTTCCGACAACACAGGAACAATGTTGTGCAGCAACATTGGGCCATTTCCTGGTATTTTGAATCATTGGTATCAAAGTACAATACCCCACATCCGTAAACCAGAAGGTTTTTTATTTTTATGAATGTATCATGTTTATCACAACAGAGTTTCTACATGGCTAGAGCCTCAGATGGAATCATTCAGGAGATCCGTGTGATTACAGCATTAGATTTCTCTTCTTAATTTTGTCCATCATTAAATAATGACTTACAAAATGTGGAGGGGATGAAAAAGAAAATTTGCAGTATCCATTTTAATGGATTAAGAGAATGCCTGACTTAAACCATTATACTGTATTAATTAGAACAATAGCTGAAGGATACTATTACACTTCGTCATTTGGTTCTGTTTTTCAATTTGTTATTAATGTTTTTAGGGTTTGTCCATTGGCTCCTCAAAAAGATATTGTAAAGAAAACTATGATTTGTGGCTCATGTTATTTTAATGCAGTAAACATAGAAGGAAACAAAAGACTGCAGAATACTGAAGAGAGAGACTAAAGGAAAATTAATAAGCCAATTACATTTTAAGACTCCAAGTAAAGTCATTGTAAGATTAATTTAATTTAATTTAATTTTAAAAAATAATTTAATTTAATTTAATTTTACATGAAATGTCTTGAGTTGTCCAAATGGCAAAATTGTCTTCAAGAAGATTTTATAACAGTGTGCAACAGATATAATTTAGCCATATTGACATTATGAAAAATTGTATGTAGATATTTTCACCAGACCTCCCTCCCCCCACCCCATCCCACCCCCCACCCCCACCCCACGTGTGTGAAGAGAAGATGAGAAAATCCATCAATTTCCAGTCATGGTCACAAATGGATGTATTTATCTTGATATCAATTTAATGCTGCTTCCATATTAAACTATGAGCATGTATCAACAGGACATACCTGTATAGCTCAGTAATGTGTAACTCTGAGAGACCCTCAAATTATTTTTCCCTTCAGCACTCCACCATCCCTTCACTAAACTGTTGCAATATTTGTCTGGTACAAAATTAGTAGTCTGAGTTTTTGGAGCATTCCAAAAGATCTGGCTGTGTAGCTGGTGCAGGTGGCTACCGTATTTTTCGCCCTATAAGACGCTCCGGCATATAAGACGCACCCAATTTTAAAGGAGGAAAATCTAGAAAAAAAAGATTCTGAACCAAATACTGTACTAAAAGGGAAGAAAAAAAAACACATCTTTTCAGAAACCCCACATGTCCAGGTACAATAAAGCCACCACAAAAATACTCAAAGTCAAAAACTACGTACCTGCCCTAGTCAACCTCCAAGAGGAACAAAGGTCCGGGAGGGCACGATGCTTCGCAGCAGCGGCGTCTTCGGAGCCTCCCGGGCCACGGAAGGCTCCCTTTATCTCCCCGCCGATGGTGGGGGCATCCCTCCCCGCCCCCTGCCACCGGGCGGGGAGGTTAAAAGGGCTCCCTGGCCGAGGGAGCCGCCGCTGCCGCCGCGCCGCGCGAAGCCGTCCCTCCCCGCCCCCTGCCACCGGGCGGGGAGGTTAAAATGGCTCCCTGGCCGAAGGAGCCGAAGCCGCCACCGCCGCCGCCGTGCCGCGCGAAGCCATCCCTCCCCGCCCCCTTCCACTGGGCGAGGAGGTTAAAATGGCTCCCTGGCCGAGGGAGCCGAAGCCGCTGCTGCCGCCGCCGCCGCGCCGTGCCGCGCGAAGCCGTCCCTCCCCACCCCCTGCCACCGGGCGGGGAGGTTAAAAGGGCTCCCTGGCCGAGGGAGCCGAAGCCGCCGCCGACGCGCCGCGCCGCGCGAAGCCGTCCCTCCCCACCCCCTGCCACCGGGCGGGGAGGTTAAAAGGGCTCCCTGGCCGAGGGAGCCGAAGACGCCGCCGCCACCGCGCCGCGCGAAGCCGTCCCTCCCCGCCCCCTGCCACCGGGCGGGGAGCCATTTTAACCTCCTCGCCTGGTGGCAAGGGGCGGGGAGGGACGGCTTCGCGCGGCGCGGCGGCGGTGGCTTCGGCTCCCTCGGCCAGGGAGCCATTTTAACCTCCTCGGCGGTGGCAGGGGGTGGGGAGGGACGGCTTCGCGCGGCGTGGCGCGGCGGCGGCGGCTTCGGCTCCCTCGGCCAGGGAGCCCTTTTAACCTCCCCGCCCGGTGGCAGGGGGCGGGGAGGGATGGCTTCGCGCGGCGCGGCACGGCGGCGGCGGCGGCTTCGGCTCCCTCGGCCAGGGAGCCATTTTAACCTCCCCGCCCGGTGGCAGGGGCGGGGAGGGACGGCTTCGCGCGGCGCGGCGGCGGCGGTGGCGGTGGCGGCGGCTTCGGCTCCCTCGGCCAGGGAGCCCTTTTAACCTCCCCGCCCAGTGGCAGGGGGCGGGGAGGGACGGCTTCGTGCGGCGCGGCGGCGGCGGCGGCTTCGGCTCCCTCGGCCAGGGAGCCATTTTAACCTCCCCGCCCGGTGGCAGGGGGCGGGGAGGGACGGCTTCGCGCGGCGCGGCGGGCGCGGCGCCGCGGCGGTGGCGGCGGCGGCGGCGGCAGCTCCCTCGGCCAGGGAGCCCTTTTAACCTCCCCGCCCGGTGGCAGGGGGCGGGGAGGGACGGCTTCGCGCGGCGCGGCTCCCTTTATCTCCCCGCCGATGGTGGGGGTGGGGAGAGCGCGGCTGCCGTATATTTGCCGTATAAGACGCACCAACTTCCCCCCCCCAGTTTTGGGGAAGAAAAAGTGCGTCTTATACGGCGAAAAATACGGTAGTTCATTCCCAAGCATAGCAGTGGGCCTATTATCTGATAAGACAACCCTGTGATGTTTACAGTGAGTTGTGGCATTCAAATGGACAACTAAACTGACAAGGGGTGCACCATGGGGGTGCCTTCCCCTGTCGTGTGCTTTGCCTGCCCCTCCCCGGGGGAGATGGGTATGAGCAAGCAGGCCGTGCTTGCTTAGTGGGGCAGGATGGAGCCAGGAATCCTATAAAAGGGGTGGCTCCTTCCTGGCTCGCCCTTTTCTAAGGGCTCGCCAAGAGTGAAAGCAACTCCTCCCTCCCTCCCTGTGGCAGCAGTGGGCCAGATGGGAATTTTTTGATGGTTTCGATTGGCTCCTGGGGTCATGGGGTTTTCACCCATCCCTCGCTGCTGTCCAAGGTTAAGTTGTTTTGGGAGGTCTTGTTGGTCACTTTAGGTTTCAGGTAGTGCAGGTGAGTATACTGAAGGGCCCTGATATCTCTCGGATGTTGGTGTAGTTGGTTCAGTGGCTGGGTGGGTGCCTCCCAGCTGCCAAATCAAGCTGCAGCCCTGTGAACACGTGACTAGGCAAGATGCTTAGCTCCTAAGTCACTGGTTTGGTTGTTCCACCAAGATTAGCAAAACATTGGGGCTGTCAGTAGATCAAGTCGGGTTTTACTTAAAGACATGGGTCACATTAGGTTGGTGGTTGGGACCCTCTTTGTTCAACTGGCACGCACACTACTTAGTCCCCAGTGAAAAGTTATGCCACAATAATTTTAATAGTTTGAATAAAGTGGCCTTGTTTGTTTCAACCCACTACTCTTGTGCGTCTCCTAACTCGGGGGTGGTGGTGGTGGTGGCAGACAACAGTAAAACTGCAAAAGAGGCCTGGATCGCTTTTGTAAAAACCAATTTCAAGACTTCGATATTTAAATTATTTAAACTCCAACTCTCAACCCATTTACCTAAAAGTTTTTTTTTAAAAAAAAAATCCCTTATGACTGAATGCTATGGGATTTACTGCCAAGGAGGTATACTATTGCACTCTTCGTCAGCAAATGCAGCTCCTAATTGCTTCAAAATACTGCTAAAAGACCCTACATCTACAATGTCTTCTTCATATATTTTTTGATCTTCTTCTCCTTCGTCTTTGCTTCCTCTTTTATCCCATAGGGTGTCAAGAGGAATGCAAGGTTCTTGTTCTGGCACTTCTAGTTGCCTCCACGAGTAATATTTGGTGTTCTTGTAATATGTCTTTGATGTTATCTGTCCACCTTCCTCTGGGTCTGCCTCATGCTCTTTGTCCTTCTCCTCTTTCCACATAAGCTTTGTAAGGTATGGAATTCCAAGACATTCTCTCCAAATGGGCAAACCACTTTATTTTGTTGTCTCTGTATGTCGTGCAAGATCTGTTTTGTTCCCATTCTTTCCCTTTATCCCATTTCTGATTTTATCCCTTCTAGTCACTCCAGCTGCCTTCCTCAGACATCTCATTTCCACGGTGACCAACTTTTGCTTATGTTTTGTTGTAAGTGTCCATGTTTGGCACTGGTAACATAAGGTTGAAGTGAAAATGCTTTGTATGAGGTGTTTCTTTGTGTTGGTTGTTATCGGCTTGTGTTGGCCATTCTTTATAATGAAAGCATCATTCCTCAATAAAACCTAGGAATGCAAGCTGGTTGCAGAGTGAGTAATAGAGCTTACTTCACTTTCTCCTATTGTGTGTAAATAAGTCTTTTTCTTTTTCAGAATAAGGAACTGTTCCTGCCATCCCCTTGTCCCCCCCCCTCTTAGTTTCACATGAGATCAGACAAGAGAATTAGGTAGTTGGTGACCGTCTATCAACATGTCAGACATGTCATGGTATAGGATTGGATTGGGAGGAATAAAGTGAGAAAGGCTGGGGTGGGGGTGGGGGAGGAAAGCAATAGAAAAATGCCTTCTTCTACTTTTAAAAATATTTCTCTACATGCTGCAGTGCAATTCTCGACACAAATAATAGATGCTAGGTTGATGCATTGCTTTTCTTGCTACATCATAAAAAGAAAAGAAGGGAACCTGGAAAGAAGGTGGGGAAGGAGAAGGGCAGGCAAATGTGAGTATTCAAAAAGGAAGACAAGATAGAAAAAATCCAGAAACATGTCCGGATCCTTGGCATAAGAAAATAAACATCTAGTGTGAACAATAGAAATGCTGCAATAATCCTCAGTGAGAAATAAAATTGATCACAGTAAAGATGAGAAGTTTTTCAAAGCAATTTACATTCCCCAGTCTGGAGATGTTGTATGTTTTTGTTTTGAACATGGGCTTGAGAATTCACCTCGTAAATGTAGTGAAATGTATTTTGTGCCTTGATGTGTGAATCATTAAATGTACTTTGAGGCGAGGACGACATCAGAGCACCTAGAAATAAAAAAAGCTTGTGATCTGCAAAGTACAGTCCACAAGGTGAGTAACAGGTTGGTTTGTTTCAATGTTTTTGAAAACTCAAGGTTCTTCTGGGAGCTGGGGATGAAAGTAAAAGGCTGAATGTCTGAGAACCAGAACAAATTTGATTGTGAAAAATAGGACAGTTAGGATTCAGACAAACGTGTACTCCCTTCTGGAGCCAGCATGAAGGAAGAGATACTCACAGGCTTTGCATTCTAAGAAAACAGGTTAAGATATATTTATTGTTCCATCTCTCACTGGTTTTGTATCTTTGGGAGCATTGGAGAATGAGGGATTAAACACAAAGTAACCTGGAATTATGTGTGTGTGTGTTTTGAAGATTTTACAAAATAATCTTTAATAGCAATCTTCATTGCCCCATAAAGGTTGAGTTCTTGACATCTTCACTGCCCCACAAAGTCTGGGGTTCTGTTTTACTGAAGTGAATCTATATCTCTTTGGAAAGCAGCATGCTGTCCCATTATTGAATGGTGTTTTCATTGGTACAGTTATGGGCATGCAAACACTGCCTGCCCATTTCTCATGTCAGGAAACCAGCTCCCAATGTACATTTGGCTTGTTCTTTCACTTCAGAGAGGCAGCAAACACATTTGTTTCTAAGATAGGGCACTCAGAAATATCCCCCCTCCCGCCGCCACCTTTTTTCACACCATGAAAGAAGTGTGATCTTCCAGAAAACCACTTTCTTTAGGACAGAGTCTGCTACTAAAAGGGAGTGTAATTGCTTAGTAAGCAGACTGTCACCCCATGGATAATGGAGCTCTTTATATTTGCAAGCAATACATGCTAAGCATGCTTTCTTGTAATGTATCTTCTTAAGCATATGCACTCTATAACCATTCAGAGGTTCAAGCAGCCAGCTATAATCTATGCAAATAGTCATGAGAATTATGCTATAGCATGATACCAACGAATTCTGCCCTCAGGAAGGGGGGGGGGGAGAGGTCCCACTGCTTCCATTTAAGACCTACTAACTCATTAGCTATGCATGGTTTTGCCTGATTGGTTTCAGTGATAAGTAGTCCTGAAACTAATAACTTCACCTCTTACCCATTGCTGAAACAAGTGAATTACCAAGAAGCATGTATAATTAGACTGTCTGTAGATGTGTTCAGGAGTCAGAGGTTAGCCATGCACTGCTGGCTTCCAGATCATTATGAAAAATCAGAGAGAAAGAGAGATGTCATTAGAATGAGCAATTTGATTCTTTCCTAAGTAATGAAAGGTCTAAGTGGTAATACAAAACAGTCTGTTGAAACTAAATTTATGCCATCTAAGGGGGACTTCTTAGGATCTGAAATAGGAATGGGCAAAATAATCCTGGAAAATTGAACTACTTTCCTCTAACCCGTTTTAGAGAAAACTCTCAAAATGTTGATTTGAATTTCCCTTTTCATTTTAAACTCTGCCATTGTCCCCTTTGATTTCTTTTTTCATACAAATTAAATTGTTATTAAAAGCTAGGTGTAAATGTGATAGCCAGTTAGGTTTAGTCCCAATGTCCTCTAACACCAATTATTTTTATTTTAGTTTAGTTTATGATGTATCGGTTGGTAGTGGGTTTTGATTTGTTGTGGGTATTGTTGTTATTTATTTTCTGTTTGTTCACCTCCCAAAGTGGGATAACACCCAGATGGGCAGTATAGAAATCAATTAATCAAACAAACAAACAAATAGCTTTCACGTAGCATAATCTGCGCTTTATGAATGGGTCCAGGTGTCATGAAATTGTTACCCCAGATCTGAAATTACCCTTTTTATTATTATTATTTAATATTTTTATTTCCACTAAAGATACTTCTCTCTTTATTTTTCATTTGCCATCCACTTCTGTACGCACAAAGTCTGGGCTTCGGTACTAAATGGGATTTTTTAAAAATCAAAGCTAAATAGACCGAGGGCTGGTACCGTATTTATTCGTGTATAACGCGCAAAATTTTATACCAAAAAAAGAAATCAAAGTTGGGGTGCGCGTTATACACGAGGACTGGGTGCGCGTTATAAACGAGCCTCTTTTACTTCCTTTTTAGAATTGGGTCGGCTGTCTATTGCTGCGGCGGGTGAAGGGGAGGCGGGGGGGTGGCTTTGAAGAAATTGACGGGATCTGATTGGGTGGCGCGGGAGACGAGGCGTGGCCCGGAGGTAGCTCGCAGTTCGAGCGAGGCTCCTGGAGGTCGGAAGTGCTCGTTTCGGATTGCATTTTCTGCAACAGGTGGGTCTGATTATCCCCCCCCTCCCTCAATATTTTAAGGCGTGCTTTTTTTCACCGATATAACTGGTTCCCCTTTAGATGGCATCTCAGGGTATCAAGCGTAAACGTTGTGCATATGACGCTTCGTTCAAGCTCAAAGTTGTTGATCATGCTGAAATGCATGGAAACCGAGCAGCTAGCCGAGAAAATTTTATACCGAGGTTTCATGGAAAATTAGGGGTGCGCGTTATACACGAGTGCGCGTTATACTCGAATAAATACGGTATTTCAAAAGCAGCCCTCGTTCTCCAAGAATGAATATTTTTTTTAAAATAGAAGGAACAAGCAGAGTAGATCACCCCGAATTCGAGAACATATTTTTTTAAAAAAAGTAAAGGATGGTAGATCGGGAAATTCTCTTGGACAATCATGCGTAATTGAGAATGGCCAATAGACCAGCACAATGTCCTCAAATGGCCTACAAGCTTACATTGGAGAAGGCAGTGGCGTGCCAGCTGCAGGGGGCACTGGAGGAAGCGGGTTATCTGGACCCCTTTCAATCAGGATTCAGGCCCAGACATGATACGGAGATGGCATTGGTTGCACTGATGGATGACCTCTGGTGGGATGGCAATCATCCAACCATCCATGTTCTCCTTGACCTCTCAGCGGCCTTCAATACCATCGACCATGGTATCTTTCTGGAATGGCTCAAAGGATTGGGGATCCAGGGCACTGTGGTGTCCTGGTTTTTCTCTTTTCTAAAGGGCCGTACCCAGTCGGTGTGGCTGGAAAGTGAGAGATCCAGTCCTAGGCCCTTCAAATATAAGGTGCTGCAGGGCTTGGTGCTCTCTCCTCTCCTATTTAACATCTACATTAAGCCGCTGGGTGAGATCATCCGTTCCCATGGGGTGTGGTACCATCAGTACGCAGATGACACTCAGTGGTACATCTAGGCCCGTGGTGATCCCAGTGATACTGTGAAAGTCCTGTCTGGATGCCTGGAGGCCATCGGGGTCTGGATTGGGGACAACGGGCTTCAGCTGAATCCTGGCAAGACCAAGTGGCTATGGATTAGGGGCCCCTGGTTATCTGGGGAGCTACCATCTCTGGTCTTGGATGGGGCTGATTTGCCCTAGACATACCCGGTGCACAACTTGGGGGTCCTCCTTGACTCACGACTGCTGCTTGAAGAGCAGATGGCAGATGTGGCCAGGAGGGCTTTTGCTCAAATTTGAGTAATTTGCCAGTTGCACCCACTCCTGGACTGGGACTCCTTACTCATGGTCACTCATGCTCTGGTGACCTCCAGACTAGATTACTCTAATGCGCTCTACATGGGGCTGTCCTTGATGACCATTCGGAGGCTACAACTGGTCCAGAATGCAGCTGCCCAGATGGTGATGGGGTGTGGACATTATGCCTGCGCCTCCCCATGACTTTGGGGCCTGCACTGGTTACCAGTCTGCCTCCAGGTGCAATTCAACTTGCTGTTTTTGACTGTTAAAGCCCTATATGGCAGTGGGCCAGGATACCTAAGAGATCGCATCACCCCAAGAGTGTCTGTCCATACAACAGAGTGGACCTGAGGGGCTCCCTCGTTGTTCCATCAGCTTGAGGGGCCCGTCTCTCAAGCACACAACGAAGGTCCTTCTCTGTGTCTGCACCAACCATCTGGAACCTCCTGCCAACAGAATTAAGGTTACAGACAGAATTGCTGCCCTTCAGGAAAGGTTTGAAAACCTGGCTGGCGGGGCAGATGTGGGGCCTTAATGAAAATACGGCCTCAGCCTGGGTGTCCCTCCCTCTGTATTGCTTGAATCCTTTTTTAAAAATTATTTTTATGAATAGGGTGGGTTTAGGAGGGCGGGTAGGTGGGTGGGTGACTTGGCTTTTTAAAATCTGTTTTATATGTTTTTTAATCTGTTGTAAGCCACCCTCAGTCGGGTTCGTCTGAGTGGGCGACATATAAATTTAAAAATTAAATTAATGAATGGGAATCCAAATATAGTACTTCAAAGACATCAAAGGCTGGACATTTGCAACAGTGTATCCATTCTGACTGATTGAATCAGGGCTTCAAGAACTTCAAAGAAATAGGTATTTTCTAAGGATTCTTCGACAGCACCGCAATCGAAAAATATTAGCAAAAATTCAGAGCAATAGGGAAAGACAGTGGAGGAGATTTCAGGTCGAAAGTTAACACTTTAAATGCTGAATGAAACTAAAATAATTATTAAAAATCATGTATTCACTCCTGGAGCCTGGCTGACCCCCAGGATTGGTTGACTGGTCAAGGGCTGGTGGTGGAACAAATCAGGGAAGGTCTGCTTGGGAGTAAGATAGTAAAAGTTCATTTATTTCAGATTGGCTCCAACTTAGAAAGTGTGGGCTTTTTGAAATAGGATTTCTCTCTGCCTCTTCTCCTGCCTAAAATTCAAGCATGGCTGAAGTGGCAGAGAAAAATAAAGTTTTCAAAATGATTTAAAAGTAATTGCAGTTTGCATAAAAATTCAGTTTTCTCATCTTTGGAGCCATGTTTGACCATAGGCATGGCGAACTTAACCCTTTGATCCCTGATTGAAGTTTAATTAGCGGTTGCAATTAAATGTTCCAAAAATCATTAAAAATATTGTAAAATGATTCTAGCATGTTCTATTTTGTATTTTCAAAGCAGGAAACTTCCACAATATTTTCTTTCAGCTTGAGCCTGCCTTGGTAGACCCAAGAGGCTTACCACATTCCAAAAGAAACATACAATTAACACATGATGCCCAGAGGGCCACACACCTTTCTCTAAATTTCCTGAAAGTCTGCAGCAAAAACTACAGTCTTGATTGCTTTAAGGATTATTCTTTTGCGTGTGTTTCTCACATTTTTGTTTCTGGGGTCTGTAATTACCATATGTACATAATGCTGGCTAGTTTCTGCCTGGAGACAGAATGGGATTATTAGGGTGGGAAATGCCAAAAAAATTATCAAGTGAAGTTTCATCGATGCTGACTGGTCAGTCAAACCTCCCGCCTCAGATATGCAGCATTTCTGATTGGTTTCTGTCTTCAAGCCAAGCGTGTTCATTGGGGGCACGCTGAACAACTTCACTCTGCTATTAGTTACTTGTCTCTACCTAATCCCCCAACCTCCTCCCTCTATTCTTTCCTGGAATTTGTAATATTTTACCATTACCATATATTTGCACAAATACTTACTATTGTAATTCAAAATTGACTTATTTATCTGTGAAATAACAGCCTGCTGCTAGGTTATTGTTTTCTTTGTAAAAACTTTATTGTAACTGTAGATAGATGATAGGATTAGTTTGTATCTATAGAACTGTATAAAAGGACTTCATGATGTTGAGACTTCAGCTCTCTAGCTCACTCTCAAAATGTTGCTAGGGAAGCTCACGTTTAGATTTTTGTAGCAGGCAAAAGGTTGTGAAATGCCTTTGACCAGCAGCAGGCCACTGTTGATTAAATGCATACTAAATAAACCTTTTTAATTTTGCCTGAAATTCAAGTCTCTGTGGTTCTTGGGGGGGCTCTGCCAGTAGAAGAACTTTTTAATTTCGGAAACACATTTCTGGTGCCCGCAGGTCTTCCTGTGACAGAGAAAAGGGGGATAGTGATTTTCAGGTAACAAAATCTTGTGCCCCATTTGATTTGTGACCCTGATCCAAATCAATTTGTAAAATATCCCGTTGATGTGCAACACAAACAAAATTTGGAGACATGATAGATCATGAAGAGAGCAATAAGCCTGTCAAAAATAACTAAAATAGCATTGTAGTTATTTTCACAGTAATTTCAGGAGAGTTGTGGTCAAACAATGCTGGAGTAGGAACATATAATGATTCAAATCATGCCTCATGGTTTGAATTCTGCTACTGCTTCATACTTTTCAGTTTCATTCTGGGGGGGAAATGAGATCTGATCAGAAAGATTAAATTATAAGTGACAAGAAGCTGTAACATCTTTCTTTCTTTCTTTCTTTGATGGACTGGTATTGCAAACACAAAATATTCAATATTTTATGTTTGCATTATCAGACTATCCTAGAGGTCTGATAATAAAATGGATCATTCCTGAAATTGGCTGTGGCATTACCATATGCAATGGAAAGTTTAAATAAACAATGCTGTAGGAATAAGGCTGTGACTCAAACAGACTCATTTTGGCAGAAGAAGGACATGAAGTAAAATGCTGTAATCAAATGTAATGTTCAGTAGCTGCTGCTTCTTTCATCTCTCTTTTTTCTTTCTTCCTCTCAGATTTGTACCATTTCTCTGTATTGGAAGACATTGCAATTGGCGAACCGATAGGAAGGGTTAAAGCAAATGACTTGGATATTGGAGAGAATGCTAAGTCATCCTATGACATTATTGAAGGAGACGGAGTGGATATCTTTGAAATCACCTCAGACTCCCAAATACAGGAAGGCATTATTAGATTGAGAAAGGTAAATGACAACTGAAAGACTGGACTTGTGGGCCTTCACATTACACAAAATGAGTTTTAAAGTATCTCTCTACTCTAAAAGTATGGAAGCTGTTGGCTTGACTGGAATAACTCCATGCTTCTGTTTCAAAACCTTTAAGGAGATATCAGGTTTGTATGCTCTTTCTGTCTCAACACATCCATATCTCTGTCTGAAGGACACACACACACACACACACACACACACACACACACACACACACACACACATGTGAGGCAGACTAAGCAAAGAGATACATTTTTCTGCCACACAAAGTGAAGCCAATATCTCAATGATGGCTGTGTCCTGAGTGGCTAGACCCAGGACTGGTAGGCAGAGCTGGGACAGAAGTAGATGTTAATTAAATATCTCTATCTCTCTCTCTCTCTCTCTCTCTCACACACACACACACACACACACACACACACACACACACACACACACACACACACACACACACAGAGTGCATGTGTGTGTGTGAGAGAGAGAGATTAACTGAAAAAAGCCTTTCACTCCAACCATATCCCTTCACTCCCAATTCAGCAAATAAGCAGAGAAAATCCACTTTGCTGGTTCAAGTGGCTAAGACTCTGACTGGAAGGTGGGAGGTCAGCAGTTCAAGACCCGAATACTGCAGGTTGGAATGAGCTCTCGTCTTTGTCCCAGTTGCTGCCAACCTAACAGTTCAAAAGCAAGAAATTGCAAGTAGATAAATAGGGACCACTTTGATGAGAAGGTAAACAGCGTTCCATGCACTCCGGTGTCTAGTCATGCCTGACACATGACCACAGAAACATCTGCAGAAGCAGACAGCGCTGACTCTTTGACTTTGAAACAGAGATGAGCACTGAACCCTAGAGTCGGATACGACTGGCTTTTGAGCAAAGGAAACCTTTACCTTTACTTTAACTTGCAAATCCATTGCCTGATGGCTGCTTACTTATGTGCCTGATTGCAGAGTTGGACATTAAAACCAAACACAGTTTTCACTGATTTAATTGCTCACATTCCCCCCCCTCTCTCTCTCACACACATTTGACTGCCTCTTCCATTCACACAGTCATCCTGAGTATGGTGGATCTGGAACTTCAGAAGGAGGGGAATTATTGTAGTGCTTTGACCCTCTGATATCAAAAGAGGGCTAAGTCACTGAGTCTGAGCTAGACCATTGCCCAGTTTGTTCTCATGCACTAGCCTTTACTGTGGCATCCCATAAACTGTGTGTTTGTGTGTGGGATTGGTGGGTAAGAACTATACTGAAGAATATGGACATTCTGAGCAAAAATAGGGCAAAACATATCCAATTTCATCATAAAAGTGCATGCAGCACAATAAAATCACACTAAAGCCGCTTGATCTGGTCTCTTCTTCATAGGGTCTTTCTTCTTCTTCAGGTGCTGTATCCATTCCAGATATTGGTTATCATCATGGCAATAGTCTTTCTGTTCTCAACTCCTCGGAACAGTTCTTCTGAGAACATGCGAAGAACCAGTTTCTCAGGTTCTTCAACCATGAAGTCCGTCTACGTCCAGGGCCTCTCTTCCCAGGGATCTTTCCTTGTAGAGCGAGTTGGAGTATTCTATACTTGATGTTGTTCCTCATGATATGGTCAAGGTTTTGGAGCTTTCTTTGCTTAATAGTCTTAAAGAGTTCTTGTTCTTTATCCATTTGGCACAATACTTCTACATTAGTCACATGGTTAACCCATGATATCCTTAGCAGCCGTCTTTAAGCATGAGGAATATCCCAGACCTTTTCTCAAGATTTAAAGAGTACATATTTGTGGAATGTCCAAATATGATTTCTGCTATCCCTGCCTAGTCTCAGAATGGCAGGGAGGATGTCTTTGGTCATAAGCTCCATAAAATTGAGGTTCTTGTCATTACTAGAACTCAACTTTATTAAGTTAGGGTAACACAACACAAAGATCTGTTGGGTGCATGGTCCTGACAGTCTGCAGGCTGGGGGTGGGAATAATTTAGTCCCATTAGCTCCCTGCCAAGTCTAATCCTTGTTTTAGCACAAATTTCCCCAGGGACATTGAGTAGCAGTGGGCTATCTTAAAAAACAACAACAACAACTGTCCTGCTAATAATAAATAATGAATGCCTGTCATTTGGCTTATGCAGCCCACAGTCCTTGGCTGAAGCTTGGATTTGCACACTGAACTCAGCCAACTGGCATCCTTTTTAAAGGCCAATCATGTTGGTAAGTCCTTCTTGCCTTCAGTGGTTATGTCAAAGGTGCTACTCCAGGCACTTCCTGTAACAGGACTTCCTCTTGGTGGGAATGGGGCCAGGGTGCCCAGAGGGTCTCTTTGGTTCCCAAGGAATTAGAAAATGCTGTGGACTAAAAACGTCATGTCTTTTCTGTACCCCCATCCATTACTTAACTGAAACTGGACATTCTCCAGTTCAGGGGTTTTTAATCATCAGCTGGCAGTTCTCCCCAAGGACACAAAATATAGGGTCCAGTTCCTCCTCCATCTTCACCCAGTCATCTCCTTTCAAATCTGTCATGGATGGTGAATTCCTCTCTTCCTCTTTTAAGCTGGAGTTCCAACAATTTAGGCTGGCAACCGTCCTGTCATCCAGATGTGGTTCACCCACCTCTGCCTCCCTCCTTCCACTTGATCTTGTTTTTGGGTTGTTGTTTTGTTGTTGTTGTTTTTTGCTTCCTACTGCTGCCATTTTACTTGGGTCACCATTTGGTCCATGAGGCATAGACAATCGGTCCTGCTAGGAATGGCCAGAGCACCCCCTTCACACCAACACTCTTGAAAATGTGTTACACATGGTCTCCATTCCTTGAGACTGGGTGGAGAGAGAAGGACTGAAGGCACCTTTTCTTAATTAAAATAATCCTTTGCATGTTTGCATGTAAGGCTGAAATCTTCCCAACCCAAAATTCAGTATAAAAGAGGCAATGCTAAACAGTATAATGGGAATTTTCTTGGTCTTTGCGATACCACAGCTAATGCAGACACACATGGAAAAGCTAAGGTATATGTATCTTGATCATATTCCTGGCCATGTGCATAATTGTACAATTGATATGTATCCTGGCACCTTGTCAATTAACCAAGAAAAGTGATACAAATCTCATACAAATACTGTATGATTCCAAATGCTGTAATAAGGATGACAGAAATAGTAGCACTCAGATCTACTTCTTCTTCCGTGTCCCAATCAAACATGGACTGGCAAAAAAAAAAGCCACTTTCTTGGCTTTGTCATTGGCCAAACTGAAGTCCTCATCAATTCATGTTTCTGGCAGTATTTGAGGGACCAGTGAATTAGCTGGATTCTGTATCTCTCCACATTCACACAGTGTGTTGTTGTCTGTCAGCAGCCCCCACTTGAGCATGTTGGTCTTCCATTTAGGGACTCCAACCCTCAGGCTATTCAGGATCATCCAAGTGATGTACGGGAGTTTGAGATCCTCAGCTATATCTGTCTTAAATGTTGTTCTTTGTCCAGTGAGCTCCTTCCTCCATCTTCTAATTAGATTTTGCTCTTCTGTAACCTTAAGTGTGTTTGTTCTTGCCATAAAGCTCTTCCTGGATCTGAGCCAGTGAACTTGAGGCTCATATCATTTCATTTTGCATGTGTGGATGTGCTCCATACTGGAGCAGCATACTCTACTTCAGGGACGCTCAGAGCCAAAGCTGATGTGTGCAGCGTGGATGGTTGAGCCCTCAGATGACTAGAAAAAAAACTGGGTGTATGGTGTATATGTGATCTTACCCTCCTTCAGCAGTCTGTTGGGGGTTGGTGAGAAGGGTGACAGAGAGAGAGAAAGTTTTATTTCACTTATTTTTTTCTCCTGCTCCAGCCATCACAGGCTTGAGAGAGGCAACAAACAGTCCTAGGAAGACTATACATGGAGGAGTCCTGCTGTTTCAGAGAAAATGTTTACTGCTTTGCTCACAACTGAGGACTGCACTTTTCATCTTCAAGGAAGCTAGCATGGCACCTATGTGGGTTGCAGCAGTTGGCTGAGGTCAGATGTTCAATTCCTCATTGTGCTTCCCTGGAGAGGACCATCCTTTGTAGCCTTGTGCAAGCTGTACAGCCTCCAAGCAGCACCAGAAGGAAAGGGCTATTGAACCATTTCTGGATATTTTATACTTAAAAGACTCTTGGTGACACATTTCTAATTTACCCTGAAGGGGGGGGGGACATCAAGAATTCTTATAGTGGCTCAGAATGAGTTGGGCCATTTGGTACTTTTAGCTGGTGTTCTGTCAGCATCCATCAACTTCATTAGTGGCCAACGAAAAAAAGCCAAGAAAGTGGCTTCATTTTGGCAGTCCAGGGTTTGATCAGGACACAAAAGAAGAAAAATCTACAGTCAACCTGGAGCCCAGCCGGCTGTCATGTAGTTAAGACAGAAGATAACTTTGGCTCCCATGCTTGCTAACTTTTAGTTTCCATATGCATTTTGGTGCAACTGGATACAAAGATACCAGCTATCTCAAAAATTTAATGCATGTTTGTTGTGGCTTTCAGAAGAAATTAAAATTTTACACATGCACACATATGGAGTGGAAAAAACTCTATATAGTGTCCAGAGAACAACTCTGTTGAAGAATTTACATAGGGATGATTTTGCCTGATGAATTTGAAATGGTTGAAATGATACAAGATGTGTGATTGGCAAATTGTGCATATGTTGATTTGCAATCACTTCTTCATAGTTACAAAAGCTTTGCATTTCCTGAGTCTGAAGAGAAATGAGTGCTTGTCATGTTTACTAAAAATTGCAAAGTTCCATTAGAGTAGGATTTATATATTTTAAAAATCAACACAATTTTTCAAAGTATGAATATATATTTAAGCTTCTAGAGACATCCTGAAAGAGTTCTGTGATTTCTATTTGTGCTCTTCATATTTGCATTGCAGATTTAAGCTTCAGTGTCATTTTCTCACTCCCCCTCTCTCTTTGTTCCTTTCTATAGGACATTGTAATGTAAATTTACAGAGCTTTCCAAAACCTGACAAATTTGCAAGTTTCAAATTTTAATCATTGTGAAGCATCAAAGAGTTGGAATGTGAATCCACATTTGTAGATGTACTTGAAATTGACCTTTAGGTGAACCTAAAATTGAGGATTTGTGATGTATCTTTTTCAAAAAGCTTCTTATAGTTTTTTAAAAGTCTCATTTGCTATTTTATCTTATTCTTATCAGCAAAAACAATTGGGAAATTTTATTCAAACCATATTGAAATTACTTAATATAAGTGTTCATAAGTTACCTTCCACCCACCCTATTTAGAAATTCTGTGAAGATCTTAGAGTCTTGGCGCCATTACGTTTGTATGTTGCTTTGGGGTTTTTTTGTGGGGAATACTGTGGTGGCTTAGTAGATAAGACTTGACGAATGGAAGGTCGGCAGGTCAGCAGTTTGAGACCTGAATACTGCATGATAGATTGAGCTCCCATCTGTGTCCCAGCTTCTGCCAACCTAGCACTTCGAAAGCAAGAAATTGCATGTAGCTAAATAGGTACCACTTCGGTGGGAAGGTAAATAGCATTCCATGCACTCTGGTGTCTAGTCATGCCTGCCACATGTCCATGGAAATGTCTGCAGATGCAGAAAGTGCTGGCTCTTTGGCTATAAACAGTGGTGAGCACTGAAGACTAGAGTCAGATACGACTGGCTTTTGAGCAAGGGCAAACTTTACCTTTACTATGCCTACTATTATACAATTTGGCCTGTGTGACAGACCTCATACAATCACAACATTGCAGAACTGAGATTGACTACAAAATCCCTTTAATCCAGTCTTCTACCATTTCAGCAAACCCGCACATGAAGCATCTCTGATAGACAACCACATTTAAAAACCTCCAATGAATGACAGTCTACCACCTTCCAAGACTCTTTCCTGTACACATCCTGCCCTCTGGAACTGCAGAAATCATGCCTGTTCAGCCTTTCAGATGTTAGACCTTCAAATTTTAGAAAATGATTAGCAGAGGACCCGGCGTTGCCTGGGGGTACTCTACCCAGGCCAAAGAGAGACCCAGGCCCGCCCCAGCTGCCTTACCTTTTTGTCTGCTGTCATCACGGCTGTTCTCTCAGCCCCGCCGCAAGGTGCCATCTCAGGCTGACTCTGGCCACCACCGCTGACCTCCCCAGCGACTACAGCCATTGGGTAGCCATCACAGCCTGGCCCCTCCATCCTTCTGTGGGTTGTGTCAGGTGGAAGGGAGGCTCCATTTGGGTGGGTGTGCTTAGGACCCATTGGGGGGCGGAGGCCTGTGGAAGGTGGCAGCCAGGTCCCATCCTCTGCCTGCTCCCAAGTGTGGGTTCTCCCTTCCCCTCAAGGCGTGCCTCAGGAGTGCAGAGGAGCCATGCTGCAGTGGCTGCCTGCCAACAGTAGTCACTGGGATGGGGGCAGCCGTAATGGCCGTAATTGCTGCCACCCGTACTAGTGGCTAGGTCATGCGCCACCTGGAATGCTGGGCAGACTTTGGCGCATGCGTGGATTCTCGCGCATACGCAGTCACCTCCCCTGGTTGTTTCTGCCAGCCAGGGGGATGCATACACACACACATCACCATACAATTTTCTCTCTGTTGTGCAAATAAGCCCATAACTCTCAATTGTTCCTCATAGGACCTGACGTCCAGGCACATTATTACATTGTATTTATAATTCTGGATGCGGAATATACCATACAATTAAGGCCACTTTAGATATCATTGTGATCACAGTAATTCAAATCTGTTTTGCATAGCACAGAAGGAGAGGGAAGAAGAAAGAGAGAGATGCACTGGCCTTTCAGATAAAGTTCTTGAACAGGAAGGCAGAAACACTGTAATTTATATCCCCAGTGCTGTGTCTATTGGCAGGAAAAGCTGCAGCTAATCTGAGCGCAAAAGAATAGATGCCTTTGAGATGTGGTGTTGGAGGAGAGTTTTAAGAGTCCCCTGGACAGCGAGGAGAACAAATAGGTCCATCTTAGAATAAATCACCCCTGACTGTTCCTTAGAATGTCAAATAATAAAGATGAAGCTAAAGTACTTTGGACATCAAATGAGAGGAGAGGATTCACTTGAGAAAGCCTTGATGCTGGGAAAGGTGGAGGACAAAAGATGAAGGGGGCGGCCAAAGATGAGATGGCTAGATGGTATTGTAGACACAATGGGCACAGAGCTGGGTAGGTTGAGGAGGATGGTGGAGGATATGGGCGCCTGGAGATCAATGGTCCATAGGGTTGCAAAGGGTCGGAATCGACTGTGCGACTGAACAAAAACGAAATAGCAGCTTGATTTCAGCTGAATTTTTCCCTACATAGATTGGAACCAAAAGCAAAAATGATGTTTTCATAACATGAGCAGAGAAAGAGGACAAAACATTTTCAATACGTGAGACCTTACTGGAAGAAAAAAATACTTCTGGGAGTGCAACTCTTAGCATTTCCCGGTCAGGACAGTCATTAGCTTAGGATATTCAGACTTAGAGCTGAGTTAAAAGAATGGAAAGCTGCATCTAAAGATCTGGTAGGTACTAGCTGTGCTTTCTATAATGTGTGTGTTATTTTATATTGGTGCATTGAAAGCTCAATATGGTTGCTGGATCACTTTGATTCTCTGGTGACATCCTGTCTGGGCATTCATAATACAGCAACAATATTGTCTCGACAATGTTGGGCACTGTGGGATAACAAAAAAACCTCTCTAGTCTTTGGATTTATGTTTATCTTTAAGCATTTCCCGTGTCATTTGGAAAAACCTTGCCCAGTCAATTTGCTCTTCTTAGCCGCTCTCATTTTTCTCTCCAAAATATTAGTCAAGCATTTCCCCCCATGAACTGTTTCTTCGTCTTTTCATCTGGAGATACCAGACATAAACCCAGGATTCTAGTATTGTACAACAGATAAAGTCTACAGAGATGTCTCTGTAGGTTTTATCTATTGCACATTATGAGAATCCTGGGTTTATGTCTTGTATCTCCGGATGAAAAGATCATCTACAGAGATGTCTAGGGACTGCAGTGGCTCAAGTGGTTAAGATGCTGAGTGGGAGGAGAAAGGTCATCAGTTCAAAATCTGAGTACTGCATGACGGAATGAATGCCTACCTCTGTCCCAGCTCCTGCCAACCTAGCAGTTTGAAAGCAAGAAATTGCAAATAGATAAATAGGTACCACTTTGGTGGGAAGGTAAACAGTGTTCCATGCACTTCGGTGTTTAGGCATGTCTGCCACATGTCCACAGAAACATCTGCAAACACAGACAGTGCTGGCTGTTTGGCTATAAACTGAGATGAGCACTGAACCCTAGAGTCAGATACAACTGGCTTTCGAACAAGGGTGACGTTTACCTTTAGATAGATGCCCCATCTCTAAAAGTTATGCCATCTGTTTAACTGCACAACTGGATTTCAGCTACTACATGAAAACACTCATACTTTTGTTCTTTATAACTGTAGCAGGAATTAAAACCTTGATAGCTAGAAGAAGAATTAGCAAACTCAAATAATCTCATAAACTACCTTAAATTTGTATACAGTGTTATTTTCATCATATGAATAGATTTAAATTGTTGCATCTGACATCAACACAAGTATTTCCAATTCTTTATAATTTCCCCCTACAGTACACTGCAAATAGTAGAATATTACTCCAATCACCTTGTACTGTTTAAACATGTACTTATCTCCAGTGAAACATAATACTTTTTAGCTATGTGATTAATATGCTATCTAAGACATGATCAGTAATAAAATAAAGCAAGAAAAATTGTTCTGTATAATTTTTTGCTTTTCTTAAAAAAAGAAATAATTTGAAGTCTGTATGGTCTCATTGAGGCTTGCCCAATAAATGTTTTCAATAACTGTGGAGAAAATTTACAGCCTAGATCAAAGACCATGATTGCATTATAACTCAGTAATTGGAACTGAAATGTATAATACTTCCATCTATTGGCATTGCATTTTCTTGCTGTTGTGGTGATTAGTGAAATACATTTGTCTTTGTCATTCTTACCAGCCTCTGGACTTTGAGACCAAAAGATCCTATACTCTAAAGATAGAAGCAAGTAATGTACAAATTGATCCACGTTTCATCAGTGTGGGACCCTTCAAGGATACGGCAACAGTAAAAATTGCAGTAGAGGATTCTGATGAACCTCCTATCTTTTCTTCACCAAGTTATCTACTAGAAGTACATGAAAATGCTGCTATTAACTCTGTAATTGGCCAGGTGTCTGCCCATGATCCGGATGCATCATCAAGCTCTATCAGGTAATCCTGCTGTCACCCTGTTCCCCAAAGCTTTCTTTAGATAAACTTCAATTTGATGTTATTTGAAGGACATACTGTATGCACATATACTTTTCCTTACTTGGTGCTCATCTCTGGAGACATCTGTCTCTGCATACCTCTGCATTTGGAGATACGGTTGGTAGTGACCAGAGAAATAGATTTCTTGGTAGTGAAATTTCACCATGAAACCTTTTAAAAAGATTGACAGATACCTACTTTTCTGTCTATGTCTTATATAACATATATAACTTTGTCTTATATAACTTATATAACTCTACCGCCTGGCCAAGAACAACCATGGCCGGTGTGGAAAACTTTAACTAGACTGCATGCATGGGTAGGAACATCAAGGGCTAATCTGAGAAAGTGGGGTTTACCTGTAGACGGCAGCCTGTGTCAATGTGAAGTATAAACTATCTCCCATATGATACAATGCACACAATGCCCCTCAACGTACATTGAGGAGGACCTTGTGTGGGCAAGAGGAAATGCTGCTAAAGTGGCCCGATGTTGGGCAGATGTCATCTAGCCTTTTAAAATTCTATTTTGTTTTTAGATGTGTTAATTTTAGCTTTGTATGTTGTTATATGCTGGTGGTGCTTTCTGACATGAATAAAGAACTTACATTAAATCTTTATTGCCATTACAAGGGCATCACAAGAGCCAGTAGTATCAAAAATGGTTAAGACAACAAGGAGTGTGGTGTATTTGTCATTCGGGGGGGGGGGGGACGGGACGGGACGGGACGGGACGGGACTATCCTCTTTGATTGAATTGTTTTTTATTGTCATAAAATGTTTATTCTTTTACCAATGAATTCTTATAGGTTTTTAAACCTAGTAACTAGTTTAACTGCTCTGTCATGTAATATATTTCTAGTATGGCAACTTTTATTGTTTAATTTGAAGTGTCACCCATTTTTTCCAGTTGATTTGGAAATACATAATTTGGAAATTTTACTTGAACCAGCACTGGTCAAGCTTCTTATGTAATTCTTGGATCTGTGATGCAAAAATACAACTTTTGCAAGTTCTCACTCTAAATGGGGAAGAAAAGAAGGGAAGGAGGTAGGGAGAAAATGTGCAGGGAAATCAGTTCAAGTTAGTAGGATGCTCTTAGACCAGTGATGGCCAACCTTGGCACTCCAGGTATTCTTGGACTTCAATTCCCAGAAGCCCTGATCAGCAGGAGTGCTGACTTGGGCTTTTGGTAACTGAAGACCAAGAAACTTGGGGTGCCAATATTAGCCCTCACTGTCTTAGACCTTACATATAGAAAGTAAAGGAGTGTGTGGTTTTCCTCTCTTCTTCCCCTCCCTCCTATGAGAAAGGACCATAATTTTGTGGTAGATCATTTCTTTCCCCCCTGTTCATTCTGACTAATTCCCAGTAGTACTAGGAAAGGTTTTTTTGCCTCAGGCTCTGGAGAGTTGCTGCATTAAGTGTTGACATTTAGTAAAAACTTACTCAATTTTTTTATTTAGTAATAACTTCTAATGAAAGTCTTCAAAGTGAAAAGCCATAGTTTTAGAAGACTTGGTACCGGTTCCCTCAGCTTTCCCAGATAGTTATTTAAAGTAAACCTGAATCATGTGGCCCTTTTATTGGCTTTTCATTTCTGTTCTTGACTAGAAGTTCTAAAAGGGGAAGGAGGTTGGGTTCATTACAGATAGTTATTATTAGAATTATCTATTGTAGCACAGACAACACCACCATAGCTGTCTAGTAGAGAATGCTAAAGATCTCACAAAATGACAATCCCAGGATTCCATCGGATGGAACCATAAAGGTCAAAGTGTTCTCAAATAGATATGATTGAGTGGGATATAAACACCCATAGTCTTTAGAGCATCATGCCTGTTTATTTGCAAAATAAATATTCCAATGATTGGAAAATAAGGAAACATAAGGGGAGGGAAAGCTATAAAATCTAGCAGCCTCAGGCACTGCTTCATTTTTAATTGGTTTGGAAATATTAAGCCACTGTCTGCCTCATGAGCACAGTCCGTCGGAAAATTCTTTGACAGCGCCATCTGTGAAATTGGATTATAGAATGTCACTTGCTGGTCAGGCAACAAGAAATCAGAATTGATTATGTCGCAAAAAAAAGAGACGCTAATTCCTGACTAGTGGGAATTTTGACCAATTGTAGAAAATGTATCTGATTTTATTACTACTAATAACAATAATTTTGTGTCAGAAATTATTCTGGGTTGAAAGGATTTTGGCTGGAGAAACTTTGCTCAGGGGATGCCCGAATTAGGCACCTTTCATGTCCCCAAGAACTGGGACAGAGACGGGTGCTCAATCCATCATGCATTTTATAACTACCTGCTATTGACATGTAATAAAGTTCTCAGGCTACTCAAAATCAGGTGATTATTTCAAGGGTAGGCATACTGATATATTCATAGTCTTTTCACCATAACTTCCATATGACCCATATGATCGGTCAGCTTGGCTAACAGTGAGGGAGTATGGCAAGAGTTCATAGGAATCACAGTCCAAAACATATGAAGGATATCAAGTAGCTTTGTCCTCACCAGTAGTACTAGCCATAGCTGTCAAGTATCTCGTATTGCCCGGGAAAACCCCGTAATTTAGCCCCTCTTCCCACCGTCACATATTTTTAAAATAATCTCCCGTATTTTTTAAAAAAATGCAGGGGGCGCATAAATCTTCCGTATATTATTGTATTATTATTATATCTTTATTCATGAGGTATGTGCCTCTACCAGAGCCAGAGAGGAGGAGTGTTGGGCACCCCCGGGTGGAGGAAGAACCACCCCCTAGGCACTTCCCTTATCACTACTGCTTCCCCTCACAGGGAACAAGGCAGCAGGCCAACCTTACTGTAATAATTCTGTTTTAAATCTCTTTCCTCATTCTCTGCTGCAACAGCATTTCATATTATGGTGATTTTTCATGGAACTGTTTTGTACACTTATATCACTAAATTGCATACCTGTCAACTTTTGGATTTGAAAATAAGTGAAATTTTGGCCACATCCCCTCTGGGGATGTGGCCAAATCTGTGGGCGTGGCCAAATATATCCATCTGACTTGCTGGGCTCTAGTCATGCCTGCCACATGGCCATGAAAATGTTTGCAAACACAGACAGCACTGGCTCTTTGGCTGTAAATGGAGATGAGCACTGTACCCTAGAGTTGGATACGACTGGCAGATTTTACTTTGTTAGGATCAAAGATCTCTGCAGATGGTGTTTGCAGCCGTGAAATAAAAAGGCAACTGATGCTTGGGAAACAAGCTATGAGAAACCTGGGGAATATAGTTAAAAGTAGAGGCATCACCTTGCAAACAAAAAATTGCATAGTCAAAGCAATGGTATTCCCGGTGGTAATGTATTGGTGTGAGAGCTGGACCATTAGGAAAGCTGAGCGCAGAAAAATAGATGCCTTTGAAATGTGGTGTTAGAAATAGGTCGATCCTAGAAGAAATCAACCCTGACTGCTCATTAAAGGTCAAATAGTAAAGATGACGCTAAAGTACTTTGGACATCAAATGAGAAGAGAGGATTCACTTGAGAAAGCCTTGATGCTAGGAAAGGTGGAGGACAAAAGAAGGGGTGGCCCAAAATAAGATGGCTAGATGGTATTGTAGATGCAATGGGCACAAAGCTGTGTGGGCCAAAGAACCCTTTTCCCATTTTCTTGGGGGAATTTTGCTTTCTTTTCTTTCTTGTTTGCTCAATGGCTTAAGTGACTAAGATGCTGACTGGGAGGCAGAAGATCAGCAGTTCGATTCCCGAGTACTGCAGGATGGAATGAGCTCCTGTCTTTGTCCCAGCTCCTGCCATCCTAGCAGTTCGAAAGCAAGAAATTACAGGTAGATAAATAGGGACCACTTTGGTGGGAAGGTAACAGCGTTCCGTGTGCTCTGGTGTCTAGTCATGACCATGTGGCAGACATGACCATGGAAATGTCTGCAGACGCAGACAATGCTGGCTCTTTGGCTTTGAAACAGAGATGAGCACTGAACCCTAGAGTCGGATACGATTGGCTTTTGAGCAAGGGCGACCCTTTACCTAACTCAGATCCCCTTACACAACCGTGCAAGCACACACACACACCCCTCCCAAGTTAACTCTAGAACAGAAATGGAACACACACACCCTCTCTCTCTCATATAGTGTAGGAATCTCTGACTGTGATGGCGAACCTTGGCACTCTAGAAACGACTGTCTTTCGAGCAAGGGAAACCTTTCCCTTTAGCATATAGTGATCTCAAGCACTTCCCCCCATCCCTCCCAAGTTAACTCTAAAACAGAAATGTAACACACACACCCTCTCTCTCTCATATAGTGTAGGAATCTCTGACTGTGATGGCGAACCTTGGCACTCTAGAAACGTCTGTCTTTCGAGCAAGGGAAATCTTTATCTTTAGCATATAGTGATCTCAGGTACTTCCTCCCATCCCTCCCAAGTTAACTCTAAAATAGAAATGGGACACACACACACCCTCTCTCTCTCTCATATAGTGTAGGAATCTCTGACTGTGATGGTGAACCTTGGCACTCTAGAAACGACTGTCTTTCGAGCAAGGGAAACCTTTACCTTTAGCATATAGTGATCTCAAGCACTTACCCCCCACCCCTCAGTCTCCCAAGTTAACTCTAGGACTCTATAAACGGAAAGCAGGGCAGAAACAGCTCAATAAAGCATGAGAGTGAGAGAGAAGTCTCTGCCCCCAGACCAAGAGCTGATTTGCCCCTCTAAAGTAGACTCCCGTCCCTAGTCCCAGCATGGTGCCTCCGAGCAGCCGCCATCTTGGACATGTGGCTGGCAGGAGAAAAATGAAAGAGAAAGACAGAACGCCTCTCCCCCCCCCCACCACCACCTTCTCTCTCTCCCCTTCCAAAAGCGAAGAGCCTGCCACACAGCTACCTCTGGTGGCCGGAAAAAAATACTGCAGCTTCGCCTGTGAGGTCAGGATATTTGTTTTAAAAATAAGGGAAAATACGGGGAAATTAATAAACCGGGAGAGGGGCGGGAAGAGGGGTAAAATAAGGGGTTTCCCCGGGTAAAACGGGATGGTTGACAGGTATGAAATTGTCTACTGTCTTAGCCATGCATACCTCAATTACATTTTTTAAAACTCTGTGTTTAAGGCAGGAGCACAGAAATATCCTCTTTATGTTGTATGCAAATATACTTACAAAAACAATAACAGAGGCCCAATTGGAATGCATACCCAAAAGGAAAAAGGGCACTGCCAGGTCCAAGAGGACTCCAATGTGGCTTACAGGAGCTGTTCGGGAAGTGATCAAGAGCAAGAAAAGCTCATTTAGAAGATGGAAGGCTTGTCCAAATGAGGACAGCAGGCAGAAACATAAATTCTGGCAGAACAAATGCAAGGCAACAATCAGGAAAGCAAAGCAAGACTTTGAGGAGCGTATAGCTAAAAATACTCAGAGGAATAACAAAGACTTCTTTAAGTACATTAGAAGTAAGAACCCAACTAGGAAGGCCATTGGACCATTAGATGACAATGGAAGGCAAGGGGTTATTAAAGAGGAAACAGAGATTGCAGAGAGACTCAATGAATTCTTTGCTTCAGTATTCACTGAAGAAGATAGAGACCACATGCCCAAAACAGAACCTATCTTCGTAGGGAGGGAAACCGAAGAATTAAGCAAGATAGAAATAACCAGGGAGGAGGTCCTTGCATGTCTTGTTAAGTTAAACACTAACAAATCCCCAGGACCAGATGGCATCCATCCACGAGTTCTCAGGGAACTTAAAGATGAAATTGCTGATATCCTAGCCAAAATATATAATCTTTCCCTCAAATCAGGCTTTGTGCCTGATGACTGGAAGGTAGCGAATGTAACACCAATTTTCAAAAAAGGATCCAGGGGTGATCCAGGAAATTACCGGCCTGTCAGTTTGACATGTGTCCCAGGTAAAGTGATGGAAACCATCCTAAAAGATAGAATTAATAGGTACATAGAAGAGGAGGCGCTGCTAAAGGAGAGCCAACATGGCTTTTGCAAGGGCAAATCATGCCTCACTAATCTGTTGGAATTTTTTGAGAGTGTCAACAAGCATGTGGATAAGGGGGATCCAGTTGACATTGTTTATCTGGACTTTCAGAAGGCTTTTGACAAGGTCCCACACCAAAGGCTCTTGAATAAACTTACCAGTCATGGAATAAAGGGACAGGTCTTGTCCTGGATCAGCAACTGGCTAAGGGACAGGAAACAGAGGGTAGCACTAAATGGACACTTCTCCAAGTGGAGGGAAGTAAAGAGTGGGGTCCCCCAAGGTTCAGTACTGGGACCCCTGCTTTTCAACCTCTTCATAAATGATCTAGAGGTAGGAGTAAAAAGCAAGGTAGCCAAATTTGCTGACGACACTAAATTATACAGGGTAGTGAAAACTGTGAGAGATTGTGAAGAGCTCCAGAGGGATCTCTTGACACTGGGGGAGTGGGCAAAACAGTGGCAAATGAGCTTCAACATCAGTAAGTGCAGAGTGATGCATGTTGGGGCAAAAAACCCCAATTACATTTATAAACTGATGGGGTCTGAACTCTCTGCGACAAACCAGGAAAGGGACCTTGGTGTCCTGGTGGACAGCTCAATGAAGGTGTCAACCCAGTGTGCCTCAGCAGTGAAAAAAGCAAACTCAATGTTAGGGATCATTAGGAAGGGTATAGAAAATAAGTCAGCAAGTGTCATTTTGCCTCTTTATAAATCTATGGTGAGGCCCCATCTGGAATACTGTGTACAGTTCTGGTCGCCATACCTCCAGAAGGATATTATGGAGTTGGAGAAAGTACAGAGGAGGGCAACCAGAATGATTAGGGGACTGGAACACCTTCCTTACCATCTGAGGCTGCAACGGTTGGGCCTTTTCACTCTTGAACGACGGCGTCTAAGAGGTGACCTGATTGAAGTTTATAAAATCATGCACGGTGTGGACAAGGTGGATAAGGAAAAACTGTTTTCCCTATCGCACAACACTAGAACTAGGGGGCACTCCATGAAACTTTTGGGTACTAGTTCTCAAACAAATAAGAGAAAGTACTTTTTCACCCAGAGGATTACTGGTCTATGGAACTCCCTGCCAGAAGAAGTGGTGACAGCTGTCAGTCTTGACAGCTTTAAGAAAGGATTAGACAAGTTCATGGAGGACAAGGCTATCAATGGCTATAATTATGGCTACCTAAGGACAACCTCCGGGTTGGAGAGATAGGCAGGATATCTCTCAATGCCATTTCCAGGGAATCCTAAGCAGGTGAAGGCATCTCCTTGGGAATACCCTGAAGGAAATGGTGAGCCACTGTGTGAGACAGAATGCTGGACTGGATGGGCTGTGGCCTGTTCCAGCAAGGCTGTTCTTATGTTCTTATGTTCTTATGTTCTTGAAGCTGATTGGCTCATTTTCTCTTCTCTCTCCTGGGAAAGAGGGTGTTAAATGGAAGAGACAATGAGCCAATTGGCTTCAAGTATATTTGCATACAGCATAATGAGGATATTTCGATGTTCCTGCCTTAAACACAGAGTTTTAAAAATGAAATTGAGGTACACAAGGCTAAGACAGTAGACAATTAAGTGATTAAAGTATAAAAAACAATTCCATGAAAAATCACCATAATATGAAATGCTGTGGAAAGAGATTTAAAATAGAATTATTACAGTAAGGCTGGCCTGTAGGAGCTTGCCTGTTGCCTTATTCCCTGCGAGCAGCAGCAGTGGTTCTAAGGGGAGTGGGTAAGTGCCTAGGGGGTGGTTCTCTTCCTCCACCTGGGGGGGGGAGAGCCCAACACTCCTCCCTGGCTCTGGTGGCTCCTCCTCTTCTAGGCTCTTGGATGTGCCTGGATTTTGGGGGGAGGGGGCATGGCCTGGTGGGTGGGGGCATGGCCTGGAGGGGAGAGCGGCATGTCCAAAACTTGACAGGTATGGTACTAGTTCAACTGCGTGTGACTGTGTGCGTGTGTTTTGAAAACTCAAACAAAAATTTGGGGTAAAATATAGAGACATTGCTAGTAAGGCAAAAAGATAGTTTGATAAATCTAGAAAAAAATGTCATATGGTGCCATCTCTGGGTCTTAAACAAGGTGTTCTTAGTTTTCCAGTTTACAATTCCTTTCTTTGGCTAGTGTGATTATTATGTAGCTGTGTGCCTACTTATCTGCTTGCTTGCTTATTTATTATCACCATCACCATCATGGGGTATGTCAAGTATATTGCAAGCAATTAGCAATTGCATCATATGGACACTGGATGGAGGCAGCAAATGCTCCACCCCTATGTGGAGGGGAGGGGCTTTCCCTGAGTTTGAAAAAAGAACCACCAACGGTTTTAATTGACTCCAGAGTTCATGCTGTGTGCTCCCTTATTCTGTAATGAATACCAAGGCAATCTCTGTATATAGTTGATAAACTTTATTATGTGAATAAACACAGTTAAGAAGTTTATTCCTGCATCTATATTTTGGATTCTACATGCTCCTGGGTGATTTCTACGATCCCAATTATTACACAATTTACACAGATAGAGCCTCCTCAAAGATTGTGGTATTTTTGAACCACAATTGGATATACCTGGGTAACTGCAACCTTGTGTTGCTGACTAATCTTTCTCACACTAGGTCAGGCAAAAGGAACTGTAGAATGAACTCACCCAAAGGTGGCTTCATTTTGACAATTTCACGTCTGGCCTAGACACAGAAGAATAAAAATAATCACCACCACCTCCACTTCTACTACTATTCCTACAGTGACCATGAGTGAGTTATTTTAAATAGATATGAAAGGGTTAGGTGAATGTTGGGCAGCATAACTGGAAGATCAGGCTAAAGAACTAGGAACAGGAAGCTAATGGAAATGACTCCAGCAACAAGGAAGCAGACTTTACAGGCAACAATAGAAAAGTCTTACATTTTCAATGTATTTGTTTTTTCTCTGAATGTCATCTGCATTTACTTCCTGTAGAGCCAGAACTAGTAATTTTGGCACCTGGAACAGTAGGAAAAATCCGCTAATGTACATCAAATTTATAGGGTATACGCACAACAATATCCCTGTCCTTTGAGGATGATCCTCAGAAGTGACAAGATAAATACAGACATCCATGCAGCCCAAGAGTACCCATCTGTGACAGGAAGTAAACATTGATCTGCCACCTCAATGGATAGACAGCAACAGCAATAGTTTTCCTTTAGTGATTTTGGTGTGCACATGGCTTGCACACAATACCATGAAGTCATGTGCATCCAGAAATTGCAAAGGAAGCCTTTAATCAGTGTCAATCTTCTGCGTTGATATAATTTCTATTCCATAAGCCAGCCATACTCATCAGAAATTCAGTCACATCACTGGAGATGATATACAGCTATCTTGAATCGTAGCCATCAATGAACATCCTTCCACAAATTTATCCACTCTTCTTCTAAAGCAGTCCAAGTTGGAGGCCATCATTGCATCTTGATCCTGCACCCGATTTGATTATGTCGTATTTTTTTATCATTGTTATCCACCCAGAGTGAACCATTGGGTTAAATAGGTGGGATAGACAGACAGACAGACAGACAGATAGATACCAAAAAAACGGATCCCAAAGAGGCAATTTATGTCAAGTGGGGTATACATCAGGGTGATTAATGAATTGGTATATAGCCATCCCCTATTACTTTGGCATTATACATGATTTCATCACCTTTATATCTCCATCAATTGTGCTTTGTAAACAAATGTATTTTTTGAAAGTGTGCTAAGTGTACATTTTAATTCATTTAAGTTGCTGAGTACTGTCAGAAAAGTATGGAATCTGTATACTACAAACATTTGGAAAAACACAAATCCTAGATATATACTTATATTTGGATTAGATAATTCCATGTTACAAGTCTGGCCAGGTTATCCTGCTATGGTAATAGAGTAGACCATACTGCCAGAGACTCAATGCTGAGCATCATGCGGTGGGTAACTAACTTGAAAACCCTGAGGACTAGCGGCATTGGCAAAGTCCACAGGGAAGGGTGATGTTCCCCAAGTAGATTGCCTCTTTATAAATCCATCTAGAATACTGTGTACAGTTCTGGTTGCCATACCTCCAGAAGGATATTATGTAGCTGGAAAAAGTGCAGAGGAGGGCAACCAGAATGATTAGGGGACTGGAACACCTTCCTTACCATCTGAGGCTGCAATGGTTGGGTCTCTTCACTCTTGAACGACGGCATCTAAGAGGTGACATGATTGAAGTTTATAAAATCATGCATGGTGTGGACAAAGTAGATAAGGAAAAACTGTTTTCCCTATCGCACAACACTAGAACTAGGGGACACTCCATGAAACTTTTGGGTACTAGTTCTCAAACAAATAAGAGAAAGTACTTTTTCACCCAGAGGATTAGTGGTCTATGGAACTCCCTGCCAGAAGAAGTGGTGACAGCTGTTAGTCTTGACAGCTTTAAAAAAGGATTAGACAAGTTCATGGAGGATAAGGGTATCATTGGCTATAATTATGGATACCTAAGGACAACCTCCGGGTTGGAGAGATAGGCAGGATATCTCTCAATGTCATTTCCAGGGAATCCTAAGCAGGTGAAGGCATCTGCTTGGGAATAATACCCTGAAGCAAATGGTGAGTCACTGTGTGAGATAGAATGCTGGACTAGATGGGCTGTGGCCTGTTCCAGCAAGGCTGTTCTTATGTTCTTACTAGCATAGGTTGCCTGGCGTTGCCGGGCTGTTATAAATTGTATTTTGCTTTTTTTTGGGGGGGGGTGTTTTTGAGTTAAAAATCAACAGAGGATGCTATAAAAAAAATTATTTTATTTATGTAACATATGTTTGTTATTTGTGTGAACTTTTGATTTATTGTTATTTGTTTGACTTGTTTTACTCTTGTGGCCTCTAGGTGGGGCTTTATTGTTTTTTAGTTGTTTTTACTATTCCGCCCTGCATGTGGGACTGTTAGTGGTTTTGTTTTTGTTTCATGTGTTTTTTCTCTCCTGGCCTCTAGGTGGGGCTTCTTCCAGTAAGTAGTCTTTGTTTCTTCATTTCTGTTCAGATCTCGTGGAGGGAGGACATGCTGGTGAGTTCTCTGGTTCTCTTTCTTCTGGGGTTTTTCTTTATTTTGTTTTTGTGGTGGTGGACTGGGAGGTGTTTCTGTTTGTTCTTTTTTGTTTTGGGCTTTAGATTTGTGTAATTGGTTTGTTTATTTCTGGTGTTGTTTATTTTTGTTATTTTGTTGTTGTTTATTTGTGGTAGTTGTGTTGTTAGAGTTAGGTATTTTCATGTTGTAGTTAGGTGTTTTGTCTGTGCTTTTGTTGTATTGTGGATGTTTTTGTTTGTGTATTTTGTGGTTTACTTTTTTGTTTACTAATGGTTATTTATTTATTTATTTATTTTTGTTTTATTTTTTTTATTAATTTTGGTGTTTGTTGTTGGTGTGTAGGTTTGCGTGAAGAACGGGCTGCCTGTCGGTTTCTCTTTTCTCCATTGCTGCTTCGAATTTTGGTTTCAATGCAGCAATGGGGAAAAGGAGGGGGAGGCAATCAGCCCGATCTTCCCCTGGCTGGTAAGGTTTGTTAGGTATGTTGGGGGAGAAGCAGGCAGAGAAGAGCTATCTGCCTGACGATGGTTCTCTCCTCTCTGTCTCCTTTCTCTTCTGGCTTACCTAACTGGAGATCGGCAGACAGCGATCTGTAAAGGGTGGTGCTCTTCCTTGCGGATTGCTGGCTGCTGCTTTTGTATTACCTCTGTCTGTAGTACAAAGGCAGCAGCCAGTCATCCACCAGGGAGGGTGCTTTCCCTGACAAACTGCTGCCTGTTTTTGGGTTTTTCCCCCCACCCCAGCTCAACTTTCTTTGAGGCCGGCGGTGGTCTCACTGTGTCTTCGGCGGGGTAGCGTGGAGGAGAGGGAGTCCCTCTTCTCCCCATTGCTCTGGGAAAGAAGGCCAGTGGGTGTCTCACGGTGGAGTTTTGTGGCTTTTTGTTTTGCGAGGCTGTGAGGCGCTGCGTCTGCCTGCTGGGGAATTGCGCTCCCATTGCATTTTTTAATTTTATTTTTCACGCATCAGCTTTCTCAGCGTTCTGCACACTCATGGCACACAGGACGCTGGGATTTGTAGTTTTGCGTTTTTGGTTTGTGTTCGTGTGGCGTTTTTTTCCTGCAGCTCGATTTTAATTGGTTGCACCATGTTTCCCAATGTTATTTTTGTTTGCACCTCTCAGCCTGATTGGCTGTGGCGTGGTGCGGCACAAAGAACATTGGGAAGTGAAGTTCTTTTCCTTTTTTCACATTCGTGGGGCTCTTGCCCCACTGGCACCTTTCTCAACACTGCAGTAACCTCCGGACCGGGTTCGGGCGAGTGCAGGAGGCTCGGTACGGGATAGGATGGACGGGTGCAGAAACGTATAGCAAGTTCCAATGGTTAACTCTTGGATTTATAGGTATAGATGTTCTTATGATTAAATCCCACTTGAATCCATCTTGATGGAGGGCAGCAGCTTCATCAACACATTCTTTAATGCCATTCCTCCTAAACTAGGGATTGAAGGGGAAAATAGCTTGAATTTGCATGAGTCATATTTCTGACATGTCATCTGCATCTTTCATAATTAATAAATTCAGAAACAGATTGGAATCCTTTCCCTATTGACATCCTTATATTTGTGCAGGGGAAAATGTAAATGTAAACACACACAAGAAAGATATTCATTCTCTGCAAAATGATTTTCTTAATTCAACAATTACCGTATTTATTCGTGTATAACGCGCCCTCGTGTATAACGCGCACCCCTAATTTTCCATGAAACCTCGGTATAAAATTATATCGGTGAAAAAGCTTGTTCATAAGAGCACGCCCTAAAACATTGAGGGAGGGGGGATAATCAGACCCACCTGTTGCAGGGTAAAGAAAATGCAATCCAAAACGAGCACTTCCGACCCCCAGGAGCCTCGCTCGAACTGCGAGCTACCTCCGGGCCACGCCTCGTCTCCCGCGCCACCCAATCAGATCCCGTCAATTTCTTCAAAGCCACACCCCCGCCTCCCCTTCAACAGACAGCCGACCCAATTCTAAAAAGCTTGTTCATAAGAGCACGCCTTAAAACATTGAGGGAGGGGGGGATAATCAGACCCACCTGTTGCAGGGTAAAGAAAATGCAATCCGAAACGAGCACTTCCGACCCCCAGGAGCCTCGCTCGAACTGCGAGCTACCTCCGGGCCACGCCTCGTCTCCCGCGCCACCCAATCAGATCCCGTCAATTTCTTCAAAGCCACACCCCCGCCTCCCCTTCAATAGACAGCCGACCCAATTCTAAAAAGGAAGTAAAAGAGGCTCGCGACGGGGGTGGGACACCAGTTCTCGTATATAATGCGCACCCCAACTTTGATTTCTTTTTTTGGTATAAAATTTTGCGTGTTATACACGAATAAATACGTTAAGAACTCTCTCTTCTTTTTATAGTGGGTGGGATATGGGTCTTTTAAAGTGGGTGGGATATGGGTCTTTTAAAGTGTTTTTATGTGTTTTTAGAATTTGTTGTAATGCTGCCCTGAATCGGGTTCTGCCTGAGTGGGCGGCATATATAAATATGACTATTAAATTAAATTAAATTAAATTAAATTAAAATTCATGCCAAGCCCTAATATCCAGATAAGATATTTTACATCTTGTTGAGATGCAGTTGTTTATCTTAGTCACCCAGGAACATGTCTTCTCCGGTTGACATTGCCAAAGGAACAGTGATTTACAACATCAATATTCTAATTTACATTGCTGAAAAATGAGTGGAGGAAGGTTGATGATGGTAGAGATTTCATTATAGCAAGCCCTTATTTAAATTGCTAGAAAACAAAGAGTGTTTCATGGAAGCAAGTAAAGAGTCAGAAATACTATGTTGTTGGGGATTATTTGTGAACCCACATCAGAGTTTTCATATCATAATTCCACCTGTTCCCTCTAGTATTCCATCTCAAAAGGTAACAACTAAGTCCCAGTAAATTGTGGTGCGACTCATCGTTGTTGGGAGCTACTCATATCCAAGTATACATTTTTCCTGGAAGTCATTTTTGAATGGTAAGTAGGAAAGATGCCTTTGGCGTGAATTTGTTTAAGGTGGATCACAGCTTGCCATGAAGTGACTCACACACTGAGATCACAGAGCCATCTCCTCCGGCACATATAAATTGACACATGAAGGATTTAACACTGGGACTGCAATAGACTGCTGCAGCCTTGAGGATACCCAATTGTACATCTCAGCCCGTGGAGATCCAAGTGATGCTGTTAGAGTCCTATCCAGGTATCTGGAGGCTGTGGTGGTCTGGATGGGGGACAACGGGCTACAACTGAATCCCGGCAAGACTGAGTGGCTATGGATTAGGGTCCCTGCATTAACCCGGGAGCTACCATCTTTGGTTCTGGATGGGGCTGTGTTGCCCCTGACCTGGTGTGTAATCTGGGGGTCCTCCTGGACTCACGGCTACTGCTCGAAGAGCAGGTGGCAGCCGTGGCTAGGAGGGCTTTCATTCAACTTTGGGTGATTCGCCAGTTACTCCCACTCCTGGACCAGGGCTCCTTGCTCATGGTCACACATCCTTTAGTCACCTCCAGACTCGATTATTGCAATGCACTCTACATGGGGCTGCCCCTGATGACCATTCGGAGGCTTCAACTGGTCCAGAATGCAGCGGCTCGGGTGGTGATGGGGTGCTGGCATTATGCCCATGCCACACCACTGCTTCAGGAGCTGCACTGGTTACCAGTATGACTCCGGGTGCAATTCAAGGTGCTGGTTATTACCTTTAAAGCCCTATATGGTAGTGGGCCAGGATACTTAAAAGACCGCATCACCCCAAGGATATCTGCCCGCCCCACTAGAGTGGACCGGATGGGCTCTCTGATAGTTCCATTGGCTAGAGAGGCTCACCTCTCTAGCACAAGGAAGAGGGCCTTCTCTGTGTTCACTCCGGCCCTGTGGAACCTCCTTCCTATGGAACTTCGTTTCAGGGTGGAGCCTTTGCCCTTTAGTAAGGGCGTGAAGACCTGGCTGGTGCAGCAGGTGTGTGGGGGGCAGTTGGTGAAATAGCCACCATGGGCTGGCTGGTCTGAGTGGTCGAGTAGCTGTCCTTGATGGTTGGAAGGTGGCCTTGGGGTTTTCAGAATGTTTTAAGAATTTTATAAGGAATTTTAAGATTTTTTAGATTTCAACTGTTTTTAAATATTGATTTTTGTTGTTGTTGTTTGTGTTTTTATTGTTTGCGATGAGCCGCCCAGAGTCACCACTGGTGAGAGGGGTGGTGGTAGAAATGTATTAAAATAAAATAATAAATAAGGTGTGCCTTCAGAGCCACTCCATCTGGCATGGCCTCTTCCGCCTCCATGACAGTTGGGAATCAGAGTTCCTCCTCTGCGCATTTTGTCGTTGGGCCCAATATGATGGTTTCCAGTGGCATTTCCTCCACTGAGGGGACCATCATCCCACCTAAAGGGGCTCATCCTTCCTATAGCCATTGACCCATTACAGGAGTCAGGTTATGTACTCAACACTCAGTCTTGAGTCACTACTTTAGCATAGTGGGATGTCTGGCCATAAGGCAATTCGAGAGGTTATTATTTATGTGGAAATTTCTTTTGCTCCCCATTCCTGTTCTAGAAATATGCATTAATTTATTCCTTATAGAGTCAAGAGGGTGCTTTCCTTCCTTATATTCTTCTAAAACTGTATCATTTCTGTTGAGGAATGCTTACATTTTTAATGTATTCTGATGTTGTTGAATATGAAAACCCGCCCAGTTTATAGCTATAGAGATTGCAAACTAGAATTACATCAAGGGAGTTGTTTATTTATTTAGCTAAGTAAAATCAATATGAAATATGACTTGTGCTTCCACATATAAATCAAGCCACACAATTTCATTTTATTTCTTTGTGGAAATATTGCATACCCTGTGTTTATCTGCATGTTTGCTTTGATTTGTTTTTGTGTAGGTACTTCAGTATCTAAGCATTATATGGATGAATAACAGATGAGATGAAAGCCTAGGCAATAAAGAGATCAGAATCTTTCCCTGTGAAGTAATTTTATGACAGCTAATAAGAATTCTATAAACTTACTCATCCCCATTACTTCTTAGTAAATGTCATTTCCATCTGACAGGAGTGAGGAAAAGGTGGGCCCTATATCTTTCACTCAAATCTGGCCCTATATCTGTTGTTGGAATATTACTGGGAATGTGATAAATATTATCTGATTTTCTCCAGTTGCATTGCATTTTTAAGGTTCCCCACAGCATGACCATAGACGATACACAGATTACATATAGAATTACCTCAGTCTGGCCAGGTCGTCCTGCTATGGTAAAAAAGTAGACTATATTGCCAGTGACTCAATGTCGAGTGTCAGGCCACGGTTAACTAACCTGACGACCCTGAGGACTAAAGGTCTTGGGTGCTGAAGTCCACAGGGAAGGGTGATGTTCCCCAAGAGGATTAAATCCCACTTCAATCCATCTTGATGGAGGGCAGCAGCTTCAGCAATACTGACCTGGGGCTGAGGAGGACTTTGCATGGAAAAAAGGGCTCAGGACCAGAAATTGACTTGCAGAAATGGATCAGTAGTATGGGGGTCACGTTGTGATGCAGAAGGCAGATGAAAGGCCACTGCATTCTATTCTCAGTACAGTCTTCATGGCCAATCATCATGAGGATTGCCAATATTCGGATTCAGATATGGCAGAAGAAGAATAAATAAGTGCTGGTATTTCTTCACCATTTGTCAGTAGGAATATGATTTCTTGTGCAGAAACTGATTGCCCCACCCCCCACCCCCACCCCCACCCCAGAATCATAATGCTGCATATTGGAAAGCCCAGCATATAAGATTACTGCAGGAGTTGCCAAGGAACACGTTTGTCATTTTACTGACTCAAAAATTGCAGCAAAATTAATAGGGAGGCTTGAAAATTAAGCAGGGAGATATACAACCTTAAATGCAATTACTGTTTTACCACAATATTGGCAATTCTGGTTAGTACTTATAGAAGTTCCTCTGACCAATTCTAAGGAAAAGCAGAGTAACCTTTACTGGACATCATAAAAACTGTCGAAAGTGTGGAAGTGACCAAATATCCACTTCCTATTTTGGAGAAATGGTGTTAAACATGCAGGGGAGCCTTATGACTTGTAGAATCATAAAATAATTGAGTTGGATGGGACTTATGCAACCACTGAGTCCAACCACTGCTCAATGCAGGAATCCAAATCAAAGTGGATCTGATGGATGCTTGTCCGATTTTCTCTTGAATGCCTCCACTGTTGGAGCATTCATCAGCTCCTGAGGTAGTTGGTTCTGTTGTTGTAATGTTGGCAAGATGTTTCCCCTGATATCCAGCCTATATCTGGCTTCTTGCAGTTTGAGCCCTGGTAGTGCCATGGTTAAACTGCTGTACTGCAGACAAAATGTGTGAGTTTGATCCAGACCAGGGACCAAGGTTGACTCAGTTTCCCATCCTTCCAAAGTTGGTAAAATGTTGGTAAAAGAGTGTTGGGGGCAAAATGCTAATTAACTGGTGAACCACCCAGGGACTGCATTCAGCACTATGGGGCGGTAGATAAATGTAATTGCTAATTACTATTCACTTTTAACAAAGTAGGGAAATAGAGGGAGGACCTAAGGCCACAAAAACAGCCTTTGTGCTGCATGTCTCCCCAGGGCTACACTATCTCCACTCCTGCCCTAGAGAATTTAACTGTGCGATGGAGTGAGCGCTCATTGTCTGTCCCAGGTCCTGCTCACCTAGCAGTTCAAAATGAAGAAATTGCAAGTAGATAAATAGGTATCGCTTGGGTGGGAAAGGTAAAAGTGTTCCGTGTGCTCTAGCATCTAATCATGTCTGCCAAATGCTTTCAGGCAAGGGAGACAGACAACATGGAAAAACATGATGATTGTTGCTTTGTGGCAAGAACTAATCAAGGGATAGAGGGGTTGATCTTTGACATCAGTTAGATTGTAGTATTTTTACTTGGGATATTTGTGTATGTTTGTGCTGTTAGCTTTACAAAGAAAGGAAGACAGAAACAGGGACTTTGTGCAAAGTAATATTGAGGAAATGATAATGGGGAAAGGTTGCTGTGATAATCTAGCACTGGAGGAGAAATATTTCAGTAGAACTGAGACTCCATGGTATTCTGTTTCACTGGACCAAACTTGCCTAGGTTGTCATCAAGAAACCTGGTTTTACTTTTATACCTGATTTGGAATCTGGATCTTTTTCATCTGTATGTCCATCTGTCCATCCCTTCCTTCTTTCATATGTAGATATATGGCTTTAAAAGACATTTCCCCCTAAAAATAGCATACTCACTGGCTTCCCAAATTTCAGGAGGCAGCATCTTTTCATCCCAATCCATGACCAAGGCCTGATCATCCCAAAATATACTCCCTTTCAAAATGCATTGAAAATCCTTTATAACCCCAAATCTGCCACAGAACATTGGGGGGGGGGGGAAATAAATCTTGTTCACTATGCCTATCTGTCTGAGATGTGTGGATCAGGTCCACCAGGGACAACCTCACTCTAAGGTGGTATCAAGAATCTGTCCCCGACAGCAGATCTTAGGCACTGAGAAAGAGCTGAAAACATTATGAAACAACCACTTCTAGGGAATCTTATAACCGGTGTCCTCAGTAGGAAGACATATGTAACCCAGTATGATGCTTGCTGCTAATTAATCACTGCATGTTGAGGCAGAAGGCTAAACAAATGGGAAAAGGGCATGGCATGATGATATGGCATGCAATACCTCAGAACAGCAATAACGATAATATTTTATGTACATGCACTCTTAGGATTTATTAGAACCATTCATAGCTGTGACTGCTTTATGGTATCAGTTTTCCTAACCTCTCTTACTCTTCTTCATTTTCATTGTTTGTGACCCACCAGAAATTGGAAGGCTTAAATTTCCGGTTTGGTTTCTTTTACAAGTAATGCATTAATAAAAGCAACTATGTGAAAATGGACGGGCGTAAAAAGCTTTCCTGGAGATTTTGCAGCCAGTTCTAAATCACTCCTTTGTTTAATGCACTGCTGGAACTCTTTATTGCATCTCTTCCTTGTTAGCCAAACTGGTTTCTGTGTTAAAGCTGCATAATATTCATACCAAGGCTGTTTTGTTTCATAGGGAAACTATGATATTAAACCATACAGCTGTCATTCTCTCTGGGTTTTTTTTTTTTTTTGGTTTTCTTAAGTGCTAAGCATAGTTTATTAAGCAGGGCCTGTTCAGAGAATTATGTTAAAACATACATCCACAACAAGCTTTGTAATTAATTAAAAGAGAGATTTGATGGGATAAGAACATTGGTTGTATCTTGTTAAGCAACAGCGACCCACACTAACATGATTGCTGAATGTATTGACAGAATTATCATCATTGGCTATGAAATACAGCAGAGCTGTCTTATAAACATGATGGATCATCTAATTAACTCTTGATACAGCAGTAAATTTGAAAAGATGCTGCCTACTAATGTCATTGACAACCCCTTACCTTCATCCTGAGTTCATACAGCTAATTAATCAAAATATAATTCTGCTTCCTGGTTCTCTGTCCATCATTTTTGTCTTATAAAATGTAACACAATAGAGCTTTTCTGCTTCACTGGGTCTATGAAACTGCTCTCTGCCTGAAGTTTCAAAGCTTATAACAGGGGTAGGCAACTTATGACCCATGGGCCAGATCCAGCCCATTACATCAAATAATCTGGCTTCACCCTCGCCCTCACCCCAGCTACCGAAGCCGCCATCACCGCTGCCAGAATTGGCTGTAAACTTGTTTACTGCAGCCATAAACACAGAAACCAGTTTGGCTAACAAGGAAGAGATGCAACAGACCACCACTCCAGCCCCCTCAACTGTCTGAGGGAGCGTGACCTGGCCCCCGACTTAAGAAGGATGGCAACCCCTAGCTTATAAAAAAGTGTTTCAGACATACAATTGTATTTAAATAAATTTCAAGGGTGTCTTCTTTTGTAGGTTCTCCATTGATCGGAATACTGACCTTGAGAGACAGTTCAATATTAATACACAAGATGGAAAGTTAACATTGGCTACCCCACTGGACAGAGAAACCAGCACATGGCACAACATAACTATTGTAGCAACAGAAGACAGTAAGTGATCCTCTATTTGATTATTATTTAGTCCTTTGACTATTTTGTCCTGATAAAAACTCGGTGGTTCTCAGGAACCACTCTTTATAAGGTTGAAAAACAATCATATCATGTGTCAGATTTGCACCCAATGTTTTTAATTATTTTTATTGCTTTTAATCAGATATGTCACCCAAGAAAAATTATACAGTACCAGCAAGAAAAGGAATAGCATGGTATCTTGAAAATCTGTTCAGATTGGCTAGATTCTCAGTGTCATTTAATAACTGTCATTCTTATGAAATGCATATGTCTGAGAGATTATTTTTCCTTTGATATTTCCTGGGTTTTTACTCTTTGAGTTAAGGGGCCTATTCCCATCTTCTTTCTGCAGACTTAATACAGAATCTAAAAATCTAGATTTTCCCGAGATCCCATCTTGGTGGATTGATGGGTTTTTCTGAGCCAACTCATAAAATTCCACAAATCAGGAAATAGGACAAGCAAAATACTTTACTTTCTTAAATGATTTTTTCAGTGTGCTGTTTGGAATGTAAAACCTTGATGATTTCCAGTGCTTGTTGCAACTATGAGGCAAATGTTATGCCCTTTTTTTTTGTCAACATGCTGAGAAAAACTAATGTGACTCCTTCTTTTCTGTCCTGGTCACTAGTTTAAGTTACTTTGGACTAGCTGGCATTTCCCAAGTGGGTTTGACATGGATTTGTAAATACCTGATGTAAATACCTGATATAAGGAAAACAAAGCCCATTACCCCACTACCATAGGTCTCGTTCCACCTAAGGTTGCCATTATTCTTTCCCACCAAAGTGGGACAGCCACATGATGTCATTGCATTCTTCAAACTGTGCATGTGTCAGATGGGGATGTCAAGGAGTCGGTGGTTCTAAGATCCCACGGAATCCCCGCTTGGGGCAGGCAGCCGCTGTCTTTTTCCCCCCTTTCCAGTTGCTCTGTAAGCTGGAGCTCATCAGGCTGGTGCTCCAACGCGTCTCTTGCCTGCGCCATTGCTCAAGGTGAGCCAAGGAATTTTTGCAAAGAGTTAATTTACTGCCTCCCTGCCTTTCTTTTAATTATCCTGCTTGCTAGTGTCTCTTCCTCCCCGGCGGGCTTCTCAGGGTACTGTTTTGCCTTCACTGCTTTCAAGCAGGATAATTGAAAGAAAGGCAGGGAGGCAGTGAATTAAATCTTTGCAAAATCCCTTGGTGGGGGGTGATCTTGCTTCCTTTGTTCAAATTTAAAAATCTGGGACTTTTACATGTTTTTTCTTGAACTGGCTGGGACACTTTTCCCGAGCTTGAATTCGGGAAACTCCCAGGAAAATGGGATATATGACAACCCTAGTTCCTCCTGACAGTGACCTGTACCCATTCAGGAAGCCAGCAAAAAACATTTTGCTGCTTCAGAGTACATGTGGTTCTGCTCCAGGCTAGAGAAATCTATGATAGGTTTCAATCAATGACGATGCTTACAAACTGGCCAAGTCAGGTAGGAAATAACAATGTAAATTAGGTAGCAACATGTAGCGTTGTCAATAAAGAAATGAAGGAAATGGAAATCTCCCACCAGTTTATGCTCTATATAAAAAGTACAACAGCTTCTGTTACAAATCAGGTTTTATTTGAAGGAAAAATAGATCAATGTTCAGGATCACAAAACTAGAAAAGGAACATTTTTGCATTTCCTTTTCCCTGGATAAAATAAGAAAAGCATATCTATCTCTATTTCCTGGTATAGCCAGCCAACAAAATCCAGATTACATCTTTCTACTGTTCTACTCACAAGCAAGCAGAGGTAACGCCTGTCTCCACCTTCTATTGAAACATGCATGCTACTATCATGGTGTTTCTTCTTCTACATTCTAAAATAATAAAACCTATTTTTCATCTTTCATTCCTCCTCTTCACCTCTTCCTGTATGTTACCCAATAAGACTTCACTTTCAATGTGTTGGTAAGTGTTCGTGTGAAAAACAATTTCTATTAATATGTTCCCAGTTTATGTGATTCTCTGTGAATGGTGTTTGTTTTCTTTTTTAAAAGAAGAATAGCAGTTATTTCCGCTTCCTGCGACCCTAAGGGGAATGCTAGCAGGTTTTCACCCCTCTTGCAGTGAGACTGCCAGAATGAGACTGCACATGCCACGTGCCTAGAACAAGGCCATAGATTTTATTAGCATTCTCTTTGTAACATCTGCAGTGGATAAATCTAGTTCACAGCCTAGCAATGAGGAATTCTTTCATGCTTTCTTCAACTAGGTCTTTCTCCCTTCATATAGTGGGGAGACCTCATGGGAACACTTATCCCTTAGGGACTCTAGCTTGTGCTACTGTTTTGTGGACCTTTGAGCAGCTCTACTGTGAAAGGCTACATCATGTTTCTCTTTTCTTCTATGGGTTGGATCCAGGGCAGTTCCAAAAGCAGGTAGTCCTGTATAAACCTCTCAATATATGGGATAACATGGGGAGGCCCATCTCTAGACTGATCCACTTTCCAGGCAGTAGATGAACAGGCAGTGACTGTGATGGCCCTGACATTTGAAATGACAAGGTCTATAGCATTGTTTCCCAACCTTTGGTTTTTGGACTTCAGTTCCCAGAAGCCTAAGTCAATACTGACTAGGGCTTCTGGTAATTAAAGTCCAAAAACCAAAGGTTGGAAAATACTAGTCTATAGTATGTGGGGGGCGGCTGGGGAGATAGCCATCCCGGGCTGGCTTGTTTAAGTATTGCCCAGGCTGTCAGCTTTGAAAAATCTTGTGATGTGGCATTGGAGAGCATTTTTAAAAACATTAAAATAAAATAAAAACATTTAATTTTAAACAAATCTAATTTATAATGCTTTTAAAATGTTTTTTGTAAAGTTTTTGTTTATTTTGTGTGTAATTCACCCGGAGTCGCCTTGTTGAGGGGGTGGCGGTAGAAATGTAAGTAATAAATAAAAAAAATTGATAGATATGATGTGTGTTACTACATTTTGGCAATCAATTATCAATAATCTGACTTACCCAGGCACTTTAACTAAGACGAAGGCATGTTCTATTTCTGTGCAGGAGAGCTTGATAAGTAGGCTTCAAGAATGTTAGCCAAAATACCCATAAGCCCATATCATTGAATGTAATAGTTAAGGTTGATGGGATTTGTTGTCTACAACCTTTTGGAAGATCATAAATTACTCATCCCTTTTTTCAATTTTTCGGTTAGCAACTACACCTTTTTTTCAGTTTTGGATTTTTTTGCCCTGTTTACATCAGGATTTTAGCACATAGGAAAGGGGTTTAACTCTTTCTGACTTATTTTAGTCTTGACATACAGGTAAATGCATTCATGCAATTGTCATTGAAGAAGAAATTATCCTTTGGCATTTTCCTCAGGGCAAGACAAAAATAGTTTCTTCTTCTTCCTCTCTGATGTACTGTTCTTCTAAGGCAAATTGGCCTCTATGCCTATTGTTAAAAACAAAACAAAAAAACAAACATAGTTGCTAATAATTCAAATAATAGTTTTTTTCAGCCCTCAGAGTGTAGTTGCATTGTCTCTTTTTGTTTTATTTTCATATGTTCTTAATAAAACAAAAAGACAGAGTGTTTTAAAACTTCAGAGTGAAAAAGCTATTCCCGTGTTCTACTTTTCTTCTTCTTCTGATTTGGAAGTTGCTTCAAGAAAAAGACTTTGATGAAGCAAGGGGACGGATGGATGGATGAATGGATGAATGAATAGCTGTCTTGCTTGAAGGATTGCTGATCTATTCAAAAAGCCTTCCTGTCAGTTTGGTCCACTGCATTCTGACACTCCTGCTTGAAAGACTGCAGTGTTCTCTGATTTTCTACTTTACCTGCTCTCTGATCCAGATGCTACAGGCTGGTCCAAAACAAGAATGGACAAATATATAACACAATGGTATTATGATACATTGGGATAGCAGGATATCTTATTTATTCTGCATGTTTACATGAGCTAATTCAAGTCCAGAGTTTGGAAATAATAAGTTACAATTAACAGTGTTGGCTGCAAGGCATTGGCAATTTGTTTTAAATAAATGCAACAATTGGTACATTGCTACTTTTACGATATAAGAAGTAACGAATACTCCTTACTCCGTATGGCAGAGGGGCAGGTTAGGAGTGGTATGTACGGAATGTCCATTTCAGCTGATCCCTCCTCCTGCTTGGACTTTTCCCCTGGCTTAGAGACTGCTTCCGCATTCGTTGGCTGGCGCAAGGAGAGAGAGATAATGGAGGCAGCTAGGCAGCCGGGGAACTGATTTATGGAGGCTTTTAGAGGTAATAGGGTGAGTTAGACCCAGGTTTGTTATTTTTAGCACGCAATGCACTGATTTCTAATGACTGTGGCTGGCTAATAAAATGACTAGAAATGATGTCGTCTGCCTGTGTGTGTGGGAGAAAGAAGGGAGAGGCTGGGGAAGGGCGGGAAGCCCAGACCACATTACCCAGGGACATCCCCAGCCCTTTCATGGCAGCAGCATTGTGATGTCTGGAACCTGCATGCAAGTGATTGATGTCTGTTGCCCTGTGTGTAACAACAAGAAGAATTTCCAGCACCCCCAGTGTGGTGTTTGATTGATGGTCGGTGGAACTGCCCTGCTTGTGTACGTTCCAGCCGATTTTCTAAGCCCCAAGTGTGGCTGAGAAGAAACCTGAATTCAAAGCCCCAAGCGTGACTGAGAAGGAACCTTGCCCTGCTGTGCAAGTTCAATAAAGTGTGTACTGCCAAATGCCCCAGTGTGTAGTTTGGCTGAAGCCGACGTCTGCCTACCACCCAAGTGTGTGGTTTGTAACTAAGGAGCCTATACCCAGCCAACATTGTAAAGAGTGGCCATAGAATTCAGTGCATTGCATCAGTGTTTGTTGTTTTCCTAGCTAGTGCAGGGACAGACGAGCAATGGGGAGTCTACAAGAAGCCCTGCAGCTATTGATCATAATGCAGGAGAAGGTCCTTTCCCTGGGGCCTCTGACATTAAGGGAGGTGGACAGGTCAGTGCTTCCCAAGCAGATGGATGGGCAAGACCTGTGGCAGTTCCTGCGCTCTTTCGAGGGAGTCTGCCTGGACTATGAACTCCCAGGCCGGTGGTGGGCGAGGTTGCTGCAGAGCCAGGTTTTGGACACGTATGCCAATATGCTGGCCTCCCTGGACCCGGGACTGGAGCGGGAACCCACCAAGGAGCAGCTACGGGCTTGCTTCGCTGACCCCCCAGAGGTGGCTCTTGAGAAGTTCCGGCCCTGCTGGAAGAGGGAGGGTACCTCCTACATGGAAGCCTTAACCGAAATGGCCCAGGCCTTTGATGACTGGACAGAGGCTGCGGGTGGAGTCTTTCAAGGGATTATATCAATGGTGCTTAAGGGAACAATTCACCTGGGAGGCTCCCCCACATCTACAGGTTTTATTCGCCCAGAGGGGGGAGGCATCAGTGGCAACCGTAGCTCAGCTAGCTGATTCCCTACAGGCTGCGGAGCAGGTGAGAATCCCAGGGAGGGAATGGACCGCTCCGCCTCGGGAGGAGAGAGAGAGAGGAGGTCGACAGCCATCCCAAGCCCACCCAGAGTGACTCCAACCCAGAAGCAGAGGGTTGCGAAGAGGGCCATTCCCCAGGGCTCGCCCCAAGGGAGGCCAGCCTAGAAGCTAGGTCCAAAGGGGAAGGCTATCACTCAAGTTCTGCCCAGAAGGGAGAGCCTAAAGAAAGTAGTCCGACCAGTATGGGCAGTGGAGGCCATACGAGGAGGCCATACGAGGCTGGTTCAGCCCTCCGCCTTCATTTCGGAGAAGCAGGCGACTTGGGTGCAGAAGCAGCGGAAGGGAACAGTGACCCTAGTGAACCCACAGACAGGAGCATGCCTGCCTCTGCAATCATTTAGGGATTCTGGGGTGGATTTTTGTCCAGTGCACCAGCGACACCTGCCCCCGGAAGAAGCCGTGCCCCAGCTGGAAGTCCCCATTGAGGTCTACCATCCGGAGACCCCCACCATGCAGATGTGTCCTGCCACATGGCTGCATGTCCAATATAAGGACTTTGAAGGCCCGGTACTCTGATTGATTCAGTCCGGCCAAGGGCTCCCCTCCTTCATACTGGGTATGAACCTGCTTTTTACGGCCAGGGCCGGAAAGGTGGCAGGGGCCATGAAGAGGGTGCAGACCCAGGTCCAGACTGCAGGGACTGATCCACCGGCCCCCTCCTTCGCCAAACCCCATGAAGGAGAAGAAGCTGACCGACTAGGAAGCTCCCAACTGGGTCCAATCCCAGAAATTCCAACAGGAACAGCTGGAGGATGAGTCATTGGTGGCAGCTTGAGCCAGGGCAGTGCTGGAGGTGGAAGGACAAGGAAAGGGGGAGTGCCGGTTCTGGTGGGTCAACAACTTGCTGTATCGGGAGGTTGCAGTAAAAGGGGCTGTTGCCGGCCCCGCACGGAGGCAGTTGGTGGTCCCAAGGTGTTTCTGGGAGGAGGTGCTCCAGGTGGCCCATGACAATGCCTTCGCTGGTCATCTGGAATGGAAAAAGACCTTGAAAAGAGTATTGGATCAATTATACTGGAAGGGTATGGCCAGGGACATACAGAGGTATTGTGCTTCCTGCGACATCTGCCAGAGGGTGGATCCGGTGATTTTCCGTACCAAGGCAGAGGTGCAAATCCCTCAAATCGTGAAGGAGCCCTTCAGTCAAGTTCAGATTGACATCCTGGGCCCTTCAAGCCCTCCTGTGCGGGGAAGAAGTACTTGCTGGTCTATATTTGTTTGTCCACCCAGTGGGCGGAGGCCGTTCCCCTAATGGGCCTCTCTGCCATCAAAGTCACTCGGGCTTTCATGGAGATCTGTTCGAGGGTGGTCCTCCCAAAGACCCTCATTTCGGATAGAGGGATGAACTTCACCTCCAGGCTGATGGAGAAGGTGTGTGAACTGGCTGGGATCACCCAAAGCTTCTCCTTGCCCTACCATGCCCAGTCCCATGGTGCAGTGGAAAGGGTGAACCAGACCATCCAGAACCTGCTAAAGGCCTACGTGCTGCAGAATGAGCGGACATGGGTGGAATGAGTCCCGTTCGTCATGTCCGCCTACCAGAGCTCTGCTCATGCTTCCCTGGAGTTCTATTCCCCCGCTGAGGTGGTGTTTGGGAGAAATGTGAATTGGCCCCTGGAGCTATTGAAGGCCAGCTGGGAAGGGGCTAGCGATGGTTTCCCGAAGGCCATGGTGGATTATGTCCAATAGTTGAGGAATAGAGTCTGGGTGGCACAAGAGCTGGTACATGAGCACATTAATAAGGCACAGGTGGCCCAGAAGATCCAGCACGACAAGCATGCCCGGCATCGGACTTTCCAGGAAAGGGATCAGATGCTCTTATTGGACCCCTTGCCTCCGTCGAAGCTGGAGATTGCTAGGAGGGCCCCAGGGTAGTCACAAAGAGGCTGTCGGAGGTTAACTAGGAAGTGGCCCTTCCTGGGGATCCGCCCCAAGTCTTCCATGCCAACAGCCTGAAAAAGTACATCTCCAGGGGCCAAGTTATGTGGAGGGGCACGATGGCCCAAGAGTTGGGAGGAGACCGACAGGTGCTTCACTTGTTGGATAAATTCAAGGGGGTTGGAACGTGGAGGGACATTTTTCTGTCTTCCGAGTTGGGTGAGGACCAACAAGAGGAGTTGTGGAGAGACCTCCAGGCATTTCATGACTTGTTTACTAGTACCCCAGGGTTCACTCCCCTACAGACCCATGACATTGATACCGGGGCCCACACGCCCATTTATACCGGCCCTTATGAGGTGGTGGGGCCTGTAGCTGACCAAATTGACAAAGAGATTGCCGACATGTTGAAGTTGGTGGTGATTTAGCCCTTGGGCCAGCCCCATTGTTCTGGCTAAGAAGAAGGACACCCAGGGGAACATCCTGCCTGAGATCCGGTTCTGTGTGGATTATTGTAAACTGAATTCCATCACCATCCCTGATCTGTATTGTCCCCCCAGGATGGACCACTTAATCGAGAGGATGGCGGGGCCCCAGTATGTCACCACCTTGTACTTGATAAAAGGCTATTGGCAAATTCCCTTGTCGGAGGCCGCCAAGCCCAAGACTGCCTTCTTTACCCTGAAAGGAGAGCAATACCAGTTCACCCGGATGGCCTTTGGCCTGACCTGTGCCCCTGCTACCTTCCAGAGACTGATGGATCACATCCTAGGGGATCTGCCTTTTGCGGAGGCCTATTTGGACGACATAGCAATTTACAGTTCCAGTTTCAAAGAGCATCGTGAGCACATCCGACGGGTCCTTTTCCGGATTCGGGAAGCTGGGTTAACTGTGAAAGCCTCTAAATGCCAGTGAGGTGGGCCAGGTTTACCTATTTGGGACATGTTGTTGGACAAGGGGAATTTTTTTCCTGTGGATGGCAAGGTACAGTGCATCAAAGAATGGCCGTGGCCTGTGACCAAGAAACAACTGCGTAGTTTCCTGGGGCTGGTTGGGTTTTACTGCAAGTTTATCCCTGTGTTTAGTGATATAGCAGTACCCCTGGCCGATGGGACAGAGGCAAAAAGGCCTAACAAGGTGGTCTGGACCCCAAACTGTGTAAAAGCATTTGAACTCCTGAAGCAAAAGTTGGTGGAATACCCCATCCTTTGGGCTCCTGACTTTAACAAGCCCTTTGTTCTCCAGGTTTGGGGTGGGGGCAGCCCAGATGCAGTATGGGAGGATGGGACTTTGCATCCAGTGGCCTACTTCAGCTGGAAGATGCTGCCATGGTAGAGACGTTATTCTGTGGTGGAGCAGGAATGCTTGGCTTTGGACCACGATATGGCCGGCAGAAGCATCTCAACAGCTACAGGATTGCTTTCATGACACAGACTGGGAGGTATTTGGCCAACAGGATGTAGAGACTCATACGGAGGTAGTGTTGGGTTACATCAGGTTCTGCACTGACAATGTAACACAAAAGTGCCGGGTAAAGATCTATCCAAACAGGAAGCCCTGGATGACAAGGGATGTCCAGGGGTTGCTAAAGGCAAGGAATACTGCTTTTAGAAGCGGAGATAGGTCGCTGTATAGCATAGCCAGAGCGGATCTAAAGAGAGGCATCGGTGTGGCCAAGGAGGCATACAGACAGCGGCTAGGGAATCATTTACAGAGTAACGACACCAGGCAGGTGTGGCGAGGTGTACAGGAATTGACTGGGTATCAACCTAAAGGCTCCCTGGCAGGTGAGGGAGGGGCACCACTGGCAGAGGAGTTGAATGTCTTTTTTGCCCACTTTGAAGCAACATCAGCAATGATATCTTTGGAGGCTTCGTCATCATCACTACCGTCACTATCATTGGTACAAAGGAATGTAATATTCAGTGTGGAAGAAGGAGAGATGAGGAAGGTGTTGAAGGGAATTAACCTAAGAAAAGCCACAGGGCTGCATGGAGTAGCTGGAAGGGTATTGAAAGACTGTGCAGATCAACTAGCAGGAGTTTTTACTGTTTTACTATTGTTCCATCCTGCCTAAAGTCTTCTGTTATTGTTCCGATACCGAAAAAAATCCAACTCAGAAAATTTGAATGATTTTCGTCCAGTGGCACTCACACCTGTAATCATGAAGTGTTTTGAAAAGCTGGTACAAAATTATGTTATTGCTTGCCTACCAGAGGGACTGGATGCATTCCAATTTGCCTATAAAATGAAAAGATCAGCAGAGGATGCTGTGGTGATTGCCCTTCATGCTGTTCTTGCACATTTGGAGCAGTGGAGGGGTTATGCCAGATTGCTCTTTGTGGATTTCAGCTTGGCATTCAACACCATTCTACTGCAACGTTTGATATCTAAGTTGAGAGATCTGGGGTTCCTACCATCACTTTGTGGGTGGATATTGGATTTTCTGTCAGAACGCTCCCAGAGGGTCCGGTTGGGCCCTTATACCTCTAATATGCTTAGTACAAATACAGGAACACCACAGGGATGTGTGCTTAGCCCGCTCCTTTATATTCTCTATACGTTTGACTGTGTCTCCGTCTACCCTAGCAACAGGATTGTCAGATTTGCAGATGATACAACTGTGATCGAGCTCATCTCCGATAAAGAGGGTGAGACAGCCTATAGAGATGAGGTGGAGCGGCTGACAAAGTGGTGTAGAACCAATAATCTGCTCCTCAACATAAAGAAAACAAAGGAACTTGTGGTGGATTTTAGGAGGCAGAGAACCAATATTCAGCCACTTTTGATTGACGGAACCTGTGTGGAGAGGGTAGCGACGTTCAGATTTCTGGGCATTGAGATACAGGAGCATCTGTCCTGGAGTGCCAACACAAGGAGGCTTGCGAAGAAGGTGCATCAGAGACTGTATTTTTTGAGAACTCTAAGGAAAAACAATCTTCCGCAAATGCTGCTGCTTGCCTTCTATCGCTGCACTATTGAGAGCGTGCTCACTTATGGCTTATGTGTGTGCTATGGGAGTAGTACTCACCGGGATAGGATAATGTTGCACAGAATTATTAAAACAGCGGAGAGTATCATCGGCTGTCCACTCTCCACTTTAGAACAAATTTACACAATCAAGTGCCACGGAAAAGCATTAGATATAATAGGAGACCCATCGCATCCTGGCCACTGCCTCCTTGAGCTTATTTATTTATTTATTTAAATTTATATGCTGCCGCCTCACCCTAGGGCAGCTCTGAGTGGCTCACAACAAGTATAAAACATATAAAATCATTAAAAAGACAACCCCATAAAAACCCATTAAAAGACAGTTAAAAAGCCTACCCACCGCCATCAATACAAGAGAGGCACTTTATCTTAGAAGAGCCAATGAGCGGGGACCACTTCCCCATCAACCCCCCACACTTGCCCTGCCAGCCAGGTTTTGAGCCCTTTCCTAAAGGGCAGCAATTCCGCGGCAGGAGGTTCCACAGAGTTGGAGCGGACACGGAGAAGGCCCTCCTCCTTGTGCTAGAGAGGTGTGCCCCTCTCACCGATGGAACAATAAGGGAGCCCCTCTGGTCCACTCTGGTTGGGTGGGCAGACACTCTTGGGGTGACACGGTCGCTTTGGTATCCTGGGCCACTTCCATATAGGGCTTTAATGGTCAAAACCAGCACCTTTAATTGTACCCGGAGGCACACCAGTAACCAGTGCACCTCCCAGAGCAATGGCGAGGCATGGGCATAACTACTGCACCCCATCACTACCCGGGCAGCTGCATTCTGGGCCAGCTGCAGCCTCCGAATGGTCGTCAAGTGCAGCCCCATTGCAGTAATCCAGTCTGGAAGTGACCAGAGCATGTTTGACCGTGAGCTTCTGCTATCGGGATGGAGATATAGAACAATGAAGGTAAAAACGAGCCATCTTCCTCTTTTACCCCTTTGGGTGTCAAGGGAGATACACTGTTTTTGTTCTGGGACTTCTAACAGCCTCCACCAATGTTATTTGGTATTCTTGCAATATTTCTTTGATGTTATCTCTCCACCTTCCTCTGGGTCTACCTCATAATTTTTGTCCTTCTCCTATTTCCACATATTTCTTGTAAGTTATGGCATTCCAAGACATTCTCTCCAAATGGACAAACCATTTAATTGTACTTAATTTAAAATTGTTTCTATTCCAATTCTTTCCCTTATCATTCCTAATTTTATCCCTTCCAGTCACTCCAGCAGCCTTCCACAGATGTCTCATTTCCATGGTGACCAACTTTTGCTTATGTTTTGTTGTAAGTGTCCATGTTTGACTCTGGTAACATTTTAATTTAATTTAATTTTTAATTTAATAGTCATATTTATATATGCCGCCCACTCAAGCAGAACCCGACTCAGGGCGGCATTACAACAAGTTCTAAAAACACATAAAAACACTTTAAAAGACCCATATCCCACCTACTTTAAAAGACCCGTATCCCACCCACCCATCCCACCCACTATAAAAAGAAGAAGAAGAGAGAGTTCTTAATGGTTTACATAAGCCAGCAGGCGGGGACCGTGTTCCCATTCGGGCCCCACACCTGCCCTGCCAGCCAGGTCTTCAATCCTTTCCTGAAGGGCAGCAATTCTCTTTGAAGTCTTAGATCTGTTGGCAGGAGGTTCCAGAGAGTTGGTGCGGACACGGAGAAGGCCCTCCTTCGGGTGCTGGATAGTTGTGCACCCCTAGCTGATGGCACCATTAGAGAGCCCCTCCGGTCCGTTCTGGTTGGACGGGCAGACACTCTTGGGACGATGCGGTCTCTAAGGTATCCTGGCCCTTAGGTATTCAGGCCCATAAGGTGGGAATGAATATGCTTTGTATGAGGTGTTTCTTTGTGCTGGTTGGTACTGCCTTAAGCTGTAAGATCAGAGCTGTCTCAATATTTGGTTTGCTTTACTACACCATATGTTAATCTCTTTGTCCATTTTGCCATCTTCAGTAAATGTTGTTCATAGGTATTTGAACTCTGCCACTTGTTTTATTCATGTTCCCTCTATTACACTACTTAAAGTATGCTTTTTCTTTCCAATTGATATTACCCCAGTCTTATCTTAATTGATTCTCATATTATTTATCTTGCATCCTTAGTTCGTAAGGTGTTGCTGTAATTCCTTAGCTGTATATGCTATCAATGCCTGATTATTGATATTGCTTCCATCATTGGTTTAGCTGCAGAAATGCTAGCATGGTCCTGAATCCAAGTCCAGCTGAATACCTTGGCTAGAATGTACAGAACTATCCAGAACATGGTCCATCCAAGGTGTGAACCAGGCAGTAACCTTACCTTCTTGCCTCTGAGTGATTGCCTCATGAAGAGTTTCAACTCCTAACAAAGCAGGAGTCAGAGAAAGGGAAGCAAAAGAGAATCCCTTCAAGTTATTTTGTTATCTTTCTTTGCTTCAGTATTATTTTCTATATTGTGAAGTGAACTGGGCTTAAGGGGATTGATGGGAACTTCAATGAATACTACTTCAAATAAAGAATAAGTCCTATCACAGGTAATTTATCCTTGATGAACACACTAAATGTGAGTGGCAGATTTTTCTTCACTGCCATATGACAAGAAAATAGCTGTAAAGAGACAAATTTTCAATTCAGCAAGAAATGTATGGAGTTTTCAGCTGCCACAAGGCATGTGACAGTCACTGTCCTAGATAACCGAGGTTACCTGTTGCTGATGGTTAGTTATGGTGGCTATATGAGAAGTACAAAATAAGAGTCAATCTACTGCTTAGTTACTGCTGATGGGCAACAGTCTGCCTATAGCAATCTGGTTGGCGTCAATGGGAAAGAGCTCTTCTTGGGTGCTTATGAAATACATAACATATATTAAAGCAGACCTCCCACATCTGGGGGATATGTTTCAACATCTTCTGTAGATGTCCTAAAATTCTGAGTCATTGCCCCATACCTGGCAGATACTGCTGTCATACAAGCAGGGTATGTGTGGTGGCAGATGCCTACACCCCTCTGATAGAAGCCAGAATAACCAATCTTTGCTGAGCAGGAAAATATATTTCAAGTATGCTCATGAAATGTTTCCCCAGGAAACACCATTGATTAAAACAGTGATCTTTTCTCAGCACGTACATTCTGTACATTACTGTTGATAGTGGCCTCTAGTGGCCATCTTTGGTAGTGCATCTAAAGGTAAAGTCACCTTTGTTCAAAAGCCAGTTGTATCCTACTCTAGGGTTCAGTGTTCATTTCTGTTTCATAGCTGAAGAGGCAGTGCTATCTGATTCTGCAGTTGTTTCCGTGGTCATGTGGCAGTCATGAATAGACACCGGAGCGCACAGAATGCTGTTTACCTTCCCACCGAAGTGGTCCCTATTTATCTACTTGCAATTTCTTACTTTTGAACTGCTAGATGTACAGTATTACATATTTCTGAGGTTATTTACTAACTATTTTGGGGCCTGTGTATAAATGAAACCATGGTTGCTGAAACCACAGATACTGTGGGTTTACTGTGCGCATGTCTCAGTTTTAACTTTTCTCCTTTCTGAATCCTACCTGCATTCTTGTGTGACCATGTATTTGTATTTGGCTACAGATCTCCCCCTCCTGCCATTTGGGAAATCTACACACTTTTAACATACACATAGTTTTTTCTGATATTTCCTAATATCATCCTTTCTGTACACCTCTTCCACATTGAATACATCTGTTTCCTTATTTCTTTCTTTATTCATGTCAGATGCACCACCAGCATATAATAGCATACAAAGCTAAAATTAACACATCTAAAAACAAAATAGAATTACTCATTTGATGTGATTAGACTGGCATTCTGTCTCTTCCACAGAACTAGTACCCAAGTTGGTTCATTCAGCTAGATATGATTTTTTTTAAAAAAAAATCTCAGATCAAACACCATTCATTTCTTTCCTTGTTTCATATGTTCACCTTGTTGTGCTTTTCCTTGTCTTTAAGTGACAGGCAGTTCATTCTAAACTCAAAGGTACCTTGGCTGTTGCAAGTTTGGAATGAGCAGAATCAGACCTGTCAAGTATCCCTTATTGGCCAGGAAAACCCCGTATTTTTACCTCTCTTCCCGCCCCCTCCCATTTTATTATTTTCCCCATAATATCACATTTTAAAATAAAAATAAAAACCCAAAGCTGCAGTTTTTTTCCTCCCACCAGAGGCCACTGTGGCTTTTCGCTTGTGGAAGGGGAAAGAGAAGGTGGTTTGGGGCGGGGCCTTCATCTCTTTGCTTCTGTTCCTATTTCCTTTGACTCCTCTGTGGGCCGAGCGAGGGCAGAGGGGGGGGGGGGAAGAAAAGAGCTGCCCGACGTGGCTGGCCCTGGGTCAGGGAGGGCCAGCATGGATGCCCCGGTGCTTGCCCCTTCTGGGTAAGTCTCTCTGTCTTTTTGTTTTGCTTACTTTGCTCTGTGTGTGTGTGTGTGTGTGTGTGTGTGTGAGAGAGAGAGAGAGAGAGAGAGAGACTCGCCTTTGTGTGGGTGTGGGTGTGGAGAGTGATGGTGTGTGTGTTTGTGTGTGTGTTGTGGGTGAGGGGCCAGGGTCTGGACAAGGTTAAACAGAGATGACCACTGAACCCTAGAGTCAGATATGACTGGCTTTCAAGCAAGGGATACCTTTACCTTTACCTTGCTTGAAAGCCAGTTGTATCTGAGTCTAGGATTCAGTGCTCATCTTTGTTTCAAAGCCGAAGTGCTTCTGCAGATGTATCCATGGTCATGTGGCAGGCATGACTACAGGAGCACACGGAATGCTGTTTACCTTCCCACCAAAGTATTTCCTATTTATTTACTTGCAATTATATAAAGTGGAATGTGAGACATTGTTTGAATGCATTTTGTATAGATTAATCATCACTCAGACAAATTTCAATATAATACAGGTAACATCTTCAGAACTGCAAAAATAACAGTGAAAGTACAAATAATGACATCATGAGGTGGTGGTCTGATAAATATAAGGTAGACCCTAGGGAAAGAGATGCCTGAGTGTAAAAAAATAAGGCCCTAGATGGGAGGAAAGAGGCAGAAGAAGATGAGCCACTTCTGTGTGGTGGGATGTAGGCCCCACTAGGTTGGTGGGACTCAAGCTTAAACAAACAGGAAGATGAGGGGAAGGGGCTTGGACTAATCCAGATACTCTGGTTTTCTTGCTTTTGAACTGCTAGGTTGGCAGGAGCTGGGATAGAGGCAGAAGCTCACTCTATCCTGCAGTACTCGGGTATCGAGCTGCTGACCTGCCACTTTCCAGTCAGCACCTTAGCCACTTGAGCCACTGTAGCTCAGTGGTTAAGAATCTCGCCTTGTTAGCTGGAAGGCCGACATGACAGTTTGAGCTCCCATCTCTGTCCCAGCTTCTGGCAACATAGCAGTTCAAAAGCAAGAAATTACAAGTAGATAAATAGAGACCACTTTGGTGGGAAAGGTAACAACATTCTGGTGTCTAGTCATGCCTGCCACATGTCCACAGAAACATCTACAAACAGGCAGTGCTGTCTCTTTGGCTATAAACAAAAATGAGCATTGAACCCTAGAGTCAGATATGACAGGCAGCATTGGGTCTAACAATAGGTAAAGGTAAAGTTTGCCCTTCCTCGAAAGCCAGTCGTATCTGACTCTAGGGTGCAGTGCTCATCTCCATTTACAGCCAAAGAGCCAGTGCTGTCTGTGTTTGCAGACGTTTTCATGGTCATGTGGCAGGCATAACTAGAGCCCAGCAAGTCACATGGCCAGATTTGGTCACGCCCACAGATTTGGCCACACCCACAGAGGGTTGTGGCCAAAATTTCCCTTATTTTTAAATCCCAAACTGGACAGGTATGAGCAAAATCCTCTTCTACTGGCAAAACTCTCCGCTCTATGGAAAAACTGCTTGGCTGGCAGGGAATCAACTTGCAGAAAGCAGCCATAGAAAGTGTAGAAAATATGATGATCTGAGATACCCTAGACTGAAAATACTCTTAGCCTAGACCTATAATCACTGTGCTGGCAAGTAACCCCAGGATCAGGGTAGCCCTGGAAAATACTTAGCATCTTCTGGTTGGGAAGACCTTGGATTCAGCACAGCTTCATCTGCCTTAGTGTCAGCTCAGCTGATTTCCAGCCACCTTGGCTGGTAAGGATGTAAATCATATTTGAAAGCCATTTTTAGAAGAATGGCCAGAAGTCACCAAAGTATTTGTCAGTTCAACCCCTTTTAAAATGGTCTGAGAATTGTACCCAATGTCTTTGATGTAAAGAGCAAATGAAGTCAATTCACAGACAGAATTATAGTGGCACTTCTTCGATAGAATTGGTTACTTTTGCAGGGATGCACATAACTTCATTTGCTTGTCAACTCCTCCTTTTTTGGCTTGCCTCAAGCCTTGCTTCAAATTAATAATGCAAGCTGATGAATACTAGCGGTTCCAAAGAAATTACAATGAAAGACATCAGAATCTAACAGGAAGGTATTTAAAGCTATAATAGAACTTAAGTCTCTTGAATATGATCCCAGTCAGTAGGCATCATGTGAACTGCAGCATTTATCACCATAGAAAGCCTGTTCTTTATGGAGTGACTGTGAAAATAATGATACCAAATGGTGCCATGTATTTGATTTCCTGCTGGTTAAATGTTCTGTATTTCTAGCATAATTATATGACATTTATGTTGAAACAAAGGCTGGGAAGTAGAGTGAATCTGGAAGGGGGGAAACTTTGCTTATCCAAAATGGATGTAAAAACAAAATTAAAAAAAGCTTCATGGATGGAAAATATTGTGTTGGATGGATTTGCATTGGAGAGGTGGTGTTATATTTTTAATTGTGATTTATGCCAGCGAGAAGTAAATTCCTCTGGCAGAACAAATGGCTGCTGCTGAACAAACATAATCATTAAAACTGATAAATGGCAATCTCTACAACATATTATTGAATTTTATATTTATCAAGGGGTTTAATAATTAGAAAGTCAGAAAAAATAGCAGTGAATGACTGGATGGCCATTTCACACCTATCACAATTAAACCACTGTTGGCCCTTAAAGAATGCAGAATTCCTAGGTTCCCAAAGGGAAATGCATGCTAGTATGGAGAATAATTTGAGGTGCTTCTGCTATTGAGAGTCTGGTATCCAAAGTACCAGGGGGGCTTTCCACTTCCAATTAAGATGGGCATTCCTCAGTCTACAAAAATGGCATATACAAGTATTTCCTCTAGTAATGGAAATTCAGTAGACAAATCTGTCATGGAAGAACCTAATTCTCAGCATGGGTGTTTGTGGTGGCACCGCTGACCCGCCTGGGTTGTTTTTGCCTGGTGTGGGTGCTGGAGCCTTTTCCTTTTTGGTTGCTTTAGCCACCTGTGGTGGCCTTGCTGCTGTGGTACCACGCCCATTGGTGAGGGGTGGGCTGCGGCGGCCATCTGTGGTGGCCTTGCCAAAGCGGTCTGACACCGGCCGGCCATGGGCACACGAGCCAGGCCAGGCCTCTGTCTGCACCTGCGAGGTCGGTTTGTTAGTTGTACGCATGCACGGCACACCGCCTCTTCGGCTCCTGGCCCTGCATCCCTGATTGGCTGGGGCGTTGCGCAGTGCACTCTGGGAGGTGTGGTTTTTTTTGTTGTTTGCTGTTTGTGAGGCACAGGGGGCCCCAGGGCGCTCCGGACACCATCAGGGCCCACTTGTGACACCCAAGGTAGGTGTGTGCCAAGTTGTGGGTGGATTGGTCAAGGGGTGCATGAGCATTTTCTGGACACAGAAACCACACCTCTGTTTTATAGTTATAGAAGATTGCATTCTTAGCATTTTAATAATATTTGTAGACTGCAAAGGGTCCAATAATTAGAAGATTAGCCACCGGGACCCAATTAAGTTCCTAATCCCTACTCTTGAATTGATGAGACACTCTGACAAGTAATTTTCAAACTTTATACCTCACCACTGGATGGAAATTAGATGAGTATTGCATATTTCATGCAAATTCTATCTGTGCAAAATTCACACTTTCCCTTAGAGAAGCAAAGAACAGAGATCACAAAATAGAACAATTGTTTTGGGCCAATTGGTTTTTTTTTAAAAAAAAAATTCAAACAACCCATCCAATGTTCCTGATCCTTAAAAGTTCATGCACCAATACAACATCTGTTCTCACTTGAGGCATTATGATTTATTTGCATTAATGTTTAATATATACAATTGTATTTAAATTGCAAAAAAAATAAAGAAAAGAAACAAATGGAACCACAGAGAGAGAGAGAGAAACCACAACAACATTTGTGCTCTGATTATCTCCTCTTATTGAGACTAGCACTATAAAGTGCCTTGAGAGAAGGTGAATAATTTTATCTTCATTCATCCATGAGTACAAAAGTAGCAAGATCCTGTATACTAAAAACATTGACAAAGGTGTATAAGTAGTGGCATCTATAAATATGAATATTCTGGACACCACACTTGGAGAAATATTCTAGTCAATTGGAACATGTTCAGAGGTGGGCAACAAGGATGATCAGGGGACTGGAAAATCAGACACTATGAGGAAAAACTGAAGAACTGAAGAACTGGGTATGCTTAGCCTAAGGAAAAAGAGACAGAGAGAGGATATGATAGCACTTTTCAAATACTTGATAGTCATAAAGAGGAGGGGAAGGAACGTTCAAGCATGCAGGACAAATAATAATGAGCTCAAACTACAAGAACCCAGATATAAGCCAAATAACATGGGAAACTTCTTAAACGTTAGAGCAGTACAACAATGGAACCAATTGCCTCAGGAGATAGTGAGCCATCCAATGCTGGAGACATTAAAGAGAGACTTGGCCAGCCATCTGTCATATCTGCTTTGATTTGGATTCCTGCATTGAGCAGGGGGCTGGACCTCTTTCAACTCAGTTATTCTACGATTCTATGATATGTATGAATTTGAAGCCAGAAAAATGACGGGTAGAAATCGTGTGATAAAGTACTCAGAATCAAATTTTCCTGCTGAATTAGTGCAAATAAACTTGAAATCTACCAACACAGCTGGATTTGTCTTGGCCCACCTTTTTTTACATGGCTTTAAGGAAAATTGAATTGACAATATGAAATTAAATTGGTTCAAATTTAATTTCTTCTCATGCTGTCTTCTTTAATCTAGTAACACAAGAAATGTGAGAATATTGGCAGTTGAATGAGGATACAATATTTCTTCCAATCATTCCCTGACTTTTTCTTCTTCTTTTCCTGTTTTGCCACTACCTTTTAAGAAACACGGCATTGATTTTTTTTTTAAAAAAACCAACAACTTAAAACAGCACATACAGAAGGAATTTGACCTCACTTCCAAGCTTGTTCTGAGGTAAAAACTAGAACTGCATGAGAGAAATTCTGTTATTAAACTGAAACAATAAAGAAGAGTGAAAGTTACTGGCTCCATGAATTGATTCCTTTATGTTTCCTATCTATTTTCCCCTCTAGTTCCACTCTAGGGAAAGAGTCCATTGTGAGCCAGAAGTAATATCAAATCACAACATAAAGTGGATCAGAATCTCAAGAGGATCTAGTTCATTGGTGCAATGACCTCTTCATATCTTGGAGTGTGCATTCTTTTCTAAGAAGATATACCAAAACCTGAACTTTGCTTTCCATTATAGACTCTTGTTTTTAAATGTCAAACAACTGGAATTGTTTTTCCACACTGTAAATACACCAGAAAGACTTAATTAATATCATACATAAAGTTGAGCTGGGAGCTTTGTGGTGGCTTTGTAGTTTGCACAAAAATTAATCAGCTGTAGAGGCATGTGTTCAAATATCTAATGGGATTTTCTGTACTTTATTCCAGTCGTTCTCAACCATCTTTACCTTCCATTCCAAATATTGATGCCACAACAATGTAACAAAAGCCAGTTTTCAAAAAAGGCATTTCCATATTTATGGGTAATCTTTTATCATATTTAAAATTTATAGTAAAATTTAAGGACATGGACACAGCCTAGTATTGTTAGGAGTAAATACAAGCATTGTCAATTCCATTACTAGTTAAATTTATAATACCCTTATAGTACTCCTGGCTTGCTAATCACTCTTTCGCTAGAGGGGAACTAGAACAAAAAGAGAGAGAGAGAGGAATCAGCAGAGAGAGGGGGAGGAAGTTCTTAATCAGCTGTGGTTCCAGTTCTTATAGTATCTCTGCTCTAATTGTGTCTCCTGAAATTATGGACAGTTAGAACAGAGCTACTTAACAAGCTGCAAAGAACACTTCTGGGTATCAATTTCTTCCTCCTTCTTTGCTGATTCCTGTATGGTAAACTGAACTAACGAGAAAACAGACTTCCTGGGTGCAACTTCACAACAAATTGTTATGTATGGAATGCTATGCCTTTTAGATAGAATGTAACAATGTAACCTGGTGTATCGCAGCAGTTACAATGAACTACCGCTGCCTCTTGATGGTATCGAGAGATCAACCCCACATGATACAAGTTATCCAATTACAGTCAGCCGCGGGAGATATTCCCGCCACAGGCAGACCTGATGAAGAATGCAGTGCGTCACAACAACGTCACGAATACAGTTACCAATGAGCAACCGTGTAACCAGTTTAAAATGTACTATGCTGTATAAAAGGAGCTGTGTCTCCGCCATTACCTCATGTTCAGATTGCTTACCCTGTAATAAAGATGTGTTTGGCCTTATGAATGCTGCCTACTGCGTATCAATCTGCAAACATCAAAAAAATCCACTCACATTTTCCCTGCTGTGTAGTTCCACCCTAACAGATAAATGTGGACAGCTGAATTTCATTCTGATGTAGAAAGTAATACAACCCAACCTGGATATAATATGGTGCTACTGATGAAACTAACAAATTCCATTTTGTATCATTTGTAATTGCAAAACAACTTCATGCACTGCACCTAGATCATTCTCCATCTTTAAAATTGTTTCACTGGTTATCTTAAAACTCTTCCCCTGCAAGTCAAAATATCCTTTTCACAATTACTACTTGGAACATCTTTGTTAAGTTAAGATACATGGTGGACATCTAGGAAACTGGAACTTAGAGCTAAATTTATAGCGGTTACAGAACTAATATTCTCAACATTGATAATTCACCACCAGATTGTTGTTTCTACAACATATCTTTGATGTACATAAAGACTATCCTAGTTCTCCGTGGTATAAAGGACAGAAGATTTACTTTGGATAATGTTTTGAAATAAGTGGTTGCCTGTATACATTCCAAGGTGGCACTCTTCTACAACTTGAGAAGCAATGGACGCGTGGCAGTGGCAAATACTGTGGGCGTGCGCTTTGCCTCCCCCCCCTGGAGGGAGGAAAATGGAAGAGCATGAGTGCTGGGGTGGAGCGAGCTGCCTCAAAAGGGGTGGAGCGCCCGTCTCTCCGCTCTTTTCAATTCGGCAAGACCAGGGCGCATTTTTTTTCCTGCCTTGCTGAAGAATTTGGCTGTGCCACAGGCTCCATCAGGGTAAAAGGGCCTTTCCTTTCCCATTTTCCACCTGGGTGCTTGGCTCTGCCTTTTTGGCCCCATGATGTCTCCTAAAAAAAGAGTTGGGCAGCGATGACCCACGAGGCCATGCACCCACCCCTGGATGCCTAGAGCTCTGGCAAGGGAGCCTACCCCAGCAAGGGGGACTGCTACTGCAAGGGGGCCTGCCCCGTCAAGGGAGCGGGCCCAGGCAAGCCCCCCCCCCCTCAGTAAAGGGGCCTGCAGCCAGCCGCAGGCCTGCCACGGAGGTGCCTCCTTTGGACCCGAGGGCCATGGTGGCCCGCATGGCTGCCATCGAAAGAACCTTCAGGGTTGATTTATTGCCCACCACCCATAGGTCGGTGAGGCAATTGGCCAAAGGGTTGGCAGACCCTACAGCCACAGATTGGCCTCAACTGGTAGCATCCTTACAACACAGGATTGAGTTGTTGGAAGCCAACCATCCACCTCCACCACCTGAGGCAATGGCGTCATCGGACACTTCGACATCCCCTTTCCCTAAGGCAGATGCCGAAGGAGTGGATTTTGACGAAGAACATGTTGGTGGGGCAGGCTCTAATTCCATCCAGAGCCCCAACACCTGGCAACTGGAACCTCCAGTGTAAGTGGCTGCCCAGGGTGCAACGGATGAGTATGCTGGTAAAACTAATACACTGGCTACATTAGCATCTTATCCTGGCCCACCTCAGTGGCCGTGGCCACAACAGTGGGCCCAGGCCCCTGGACCGGGCTGGCCACAACTGGTGCCTTCACAGCCTGTGCCCTGGGTAGCTCCTTATCCTCCATCTCCCCCGGCTTCCCTAGGGGCGGGGCCGATGTTGCCTTACCCGATCTGGCCTTATGGCAGGATATCATTCAGTGCCCCATTATGCTGTTCCCACCGGGGGGCAATCGCTCCCTCTGGGTGACCACCTGCTCCCGGCTACCAGAGATAAGATCTGGCGATGGAAGTATGTGGATATTTTTAGCCTACTTAATAACCACAATGCCCAAATCCCACTCAGTCACCCCACCAAGCAGCGGGGCATGGGGTCAAGCTCGCCAACTCTGCTGGGATTATTCCTCCACAGGGCATTGCAATAGGAAGCCATGCAGATTCAAGCATGAATGCTCGATCTGCTCCAGTTCACATTCCGCTAGCTTCTGCTTCAAGGCCGGGGGTCTGCAGGGAAGGGCTCATGAGCAAGCTCCCCCCAAGGAAAGAGCACCGAATGCCTATCCGGAAATACCATTGCTTTGTTGACGGCGTCTAAGAGGTGACCTGATTGAAGTTTATAAAATCATGCACGGTATGGACAAAGTAGATAAGGAAAAACTGTTTTCCCTATCGCATAACACTAGAACTAGGGGACACTCCATGAAACTTTTGGGTACTAGTTCTCAAACAAATAAGAGAAAGTACTTTTTCAGCCAGAGGATTACTGGTCTATGGAACTCCCTGCCAGAAGAAGTGGTGACAGCTGTCAATCTTGACAGCTTTAAGAAAAGATTAGACAAGTTCATGGAGGACAAGGGTATCAATGGCTATAATTATGGATACTTAAGGACAACCTCCGGGTTGGAGAGATAGGCAGGATATGTCTCAATGCCATTTCTAGGAAATCCTAAGCAGGTGAAGGCATCTCCTTGGGAATACCCTGAAGGAAATGGTGAGCCACTGTGTGAGACAGAATGCTGGACTGGATGGGCTGTGGCCTGTTCCAGCAAGGCTGTTCTTATGTTTTTATGACTATGCAGACCTTTGTTTGCAGTGAGATGTCTCTACTTTTCACTATGTTCCCCAGGTTTCTCATAGCTTGTCTCCAAAGAATCAGTCACCTTTTTATTTCCTTGCTGCAATCCCCATCTGCAGTGATCTTAGATCCTAAGAAAGTAAAATCTGTCACTGCTTCTACTTCTTCCCAATCTATTTTCCAGGGACTGATAGGGCCTGTTGCCATTATCTTGGTTTTCTTGATATTGAGTCTCAAGCCAGCTTTTGCACTCTCCTCCTTCAATCCAATCAAGAGATTCTTTAGGTCTTCCTCACTTTCTGCCATTAGGGTGGTATCATCTGCATATCTCAAATTGTTGATGTTTCTCCCAGCAATTTTCATCCCATATTGTGATTCCTCCATCCCTGCATTGATAAAATGCAGCCTTGTCTTTCTCCTTCCTTTAAATAAGCCAATATGTCTTTAGTCTTACTGGTGATTTTTCAAGATGGGTTTGTAGTAACACAAACCATTGTTGTTAACATTTCTGCTGTTTTATGTGTTGATAAGTAGGTTGTTATCAATTATTTGTTTCAACAAATAATCTAAAAGCCCTTTTTGGGATTGAGGAGAAAGATGTAATTTCATGAAAATAATGGTAAATGAAATATGCAGTATTGAAATATACATGACTAGCAGAGGTTGCCCGGCGTTGCCGGGCTGTTTCAAATGGTGTTGGAAGGTTGTTGTTGTTTTTGATAATGTTTGAAAAGTAGAGGTTAGTCCAGCCGTGGGCAAACTATGGCCCGCGGGCCGGATCCACCCCGTTCGGCTGTTCTATCCGGCCCGTGGTGTTGGAAGTTTTTTTGATAATGTTTGTAAAGTAGAGGTTAGTCCAGGTGTGGGCAAACTACGGCCCTTGGGCCGGATCCAGCCCATTCAGCTGTTCTATCCGGCCCGTGGATCCGAAAGAGCGGAGGGTTCTCTTTATATTAGTTCACACAAACACTCCATCCATGCTTTTGTTCCGGCCCTCTGGTCCAGTTTAAGAACCCATTGTGGCCCTCGAGTCAAAAAGTTTGCCCACCCCTAGGTTAAACTATAATTGAATTTTTAAAAATGTTTATTTATCAAAAAAATTGGCAAGCTGTTATAAAATGTGTTCATCTTTTTTTGGGTTTTTTTTGTGGATTAAAAAAAAGAGAAAAGGATGATATAATTTTTTAAAATTGTTTTTTTTAACCAAATAATGTTTTAGTTTGTGGGTCTTTTTCAAATAGTTGTACCTTAGGTAATAATTTTAAAAATGTGAAAGTACATGTTTTTTTACATTTAATGTTTTTAAACTGTGTTTAGATGTGTTTATTGTGAGATTTATTTGTGATTTGTGTGAATGTGTGATGTAATGTTATGTTTTTGACTGGTTTTTCTATTGTGGCCTCTGGGTGGGGCTGTTCAGTATTTCCTTTACTTTGGCTGTTTTTTCTCTACTGGCCTCTGGGTGGTGCTTCTTCCGGTAAGTAGTCTCTTTCTTTCCTCATTTCATTTCTGGTCGTCGTGGATGGAGGACGTGGGGGTGAGATGGCTTGTTTTCTTTATTTTTTGGGGGGTGTTGGATTTTGTGGTGTTTGGCTGGTTTTTGGTTTTGAATTTGTGGTGTTTGGCTGGGTGCTGTTTGTGTTTCTTAATTTTTGTTTTTGTTTACTTTTTATTGTTTTTGGTGTTATTTTTGTTTGGTTTTGTGTATTTTTGGATGGTTTTGATTGTTGTTTTTGTGTTTTTATTTATTTATTTAAGTATTTATTTATTTTTAAAAGTTTGTTTTTATGTTGTGGTTTTGGGGGGGGGTTCCTTTCCGCGGGCTGGCCTCACTGTCCGGGCTGTGGAAATCCCAGCACTGCTTCAGGCGGCGTTGGGGGGGGAGGTTATGGTGCTTTGATTGTGTGGAGTCGTGAAAGTAGATCGGGGTTTCCCCTTTAATATCAGTAGTTGGGCGTTGCGATCCCCCTCTCTGCTGGCTCCCCTGGGGTTTGGAGGGTTAGGGGGAGAAAAGGGGTCTGTCTCCCCAACCCTTCCGGACCCAGGAGAGCCATCGGAGATGGGGAATTCCCCCCCCCCAAACTCCATTTGGGTGTGTTTGGGGGGTGGAATCGATCCCCTCTCCCTGGTCTTCTGGGTCTAGAAGGTTTTGGGGGGACAGACCCCTTTTGTCCCCCCAAACCTTTCAGACTCATGGGCCCCAGGAGAGGGGATCGATTCCACCCCTCCCAAACATTCCGTTTTTAAAGAGAAGAAACTGCTTGTTTTCTTCTCTTTAATATGGTGTGTGTGTGTGTTTGTGTGTATGTGTGTGTGGAGGGAGGGGAATCCCCTCTCTGCTGAAAGCGAAACCCTTTTGCGGTAAGTAAAGTCAGCGGGCGGAGCGCCGTCCAATGCCTTTGCTTACCTGGGAATGGGTTCACTTTCAGGGGGGGGCAGTGCCTTTTCCCCCCTTGCCTCCCCTGTTTTTGTGGCTTTTTGTATGTGAGGCGCTGTGTCTGGCTGAGGCAGACTTGCGCTCCCGGTGTTTTTATTTTTATTTTTAGCTCGCCAGCTTCCTCAGTGTTCTGCGCACTCATAGCGCAGGTTGCTGGGGCTTGTAGTTTGGTGTTTGCATTTTCGGCTTGTGAGTCATTTTTTTCTGCGGTTTTCTTTTGATTGGCCGCGGCACGTTTCCGAACGTTCCTTTTGCTCGCGCCTCTCAGCCTGATTGGCTCTGGCGCAGTGCAAGGAACATTGGGAAATAAAGTTGTTTCCCTTTTTCGCATTTGTGGGGCTCTTGCCCCACTGGCGCTTTTCTCAAACCTTCGTTGACCTGCGGACCCAGTTTTGCCGTGTGCACAAATGGTAGGTGCGGGCTAGTACGGCCTGGCTTAGGAACCTATGCGAAGTTCCAACGGTTAATGCTTGGTTTTATAGGTTAAGATTACCCAATCACTTCTTTTTAGTTCTCCTATCTATAGTATACATTATTTAGGGGGTGGGGATATTCAAATAGTGATCTACTGAGAGTATGTGTTATTGGGGGTGGGTGGGTATTATGAAACATATTCAGAAACCTTGTAAAGTGACTTTTTGTTGTGATCCAGTCCTCATAGGACTCTGAAGATGACCTGGATCAGGAGGCACTTTCTATGCCCAGCCCAGTTCTGCCTGCATCTGAACCTGAGAATGTCCTGAACCAGGAATCACAGTCTGCTTCTGGCCCAACTCTGTTTCCCCAAGCAGATGACCTGTCAGACCACAAGTCAGACTCTGACAGTGATCAGCCCTTAGCCAGGGAAAGGTGCAGAAAGGAGCTGCAGCTCAGATTCAAGCAAGCTAGCACCTATTACAAGAGAATGCTCCCAGCTGATACCCATTAACTGGGAGGCTCTTAATCAAGCTTGTTCCAGCATTCAAGCATCGGTACAATTTTTCTGTGCAAAGACTGACACCTTGCTTGACTTCGGATACTTCTTGAGATTGCCTGCTTAGACCCTGACTTTTCTGCTGATCCTAATGATGCCCCTGGACATCCTTTGGACTAGATGCTTGCTTGAACTACTAGTAACCATACCTTGGCTTGCTCTTTGGACTTTGCTATTTCGCCTCTCCTTGAATTGACCTGTGTAGCTCTGCTGTGCTGCAACCGTGCCTGCTGGGGTAGGTCAGCACACTTTTACATTTTGAATGGATATTTCTATAATGTCCAGAAGGTCTTCACAGTTAAATTTTCCCGATATTCTCTTAAGGTAATGGTTATTCCAATAGAAAACAAACTTGTTTATAAAAGCATAGCTCACAGCAATCCTTCCAAGGCATCATTAGCTACGAGCATCTAAATTTCCTGTTTTCCCTTGGGCCACTTTCTTTCTATTTTTGCAAGACCATGGCTCCATTGTAAAACAATAATAATAATAATAGATAAATGGGTTCTGTTCAAATAAGGGGAAGGGGAAAATAAACAAACAGCTCATAGCTATTAAACTTCAGGCAATTCCTTCACATGAGGGGAAGGCATGTCTCTCATGTTTTCATCCCTGTTTTAAAATACATGTTTGTCCCAAGGCTGAACTGTATGATGTGACATTATATCTGGAGAGATGCAAAATGCTAATCATCATCATTATATATACAGACATTGTTTTATTTTCTCATGGCATCTCTCCTTGATTGTATCTCACTCCACTTAATTTAAATAAACTGAAAATACCTGGAAATTAAAAGTGAGGGCCTACAACTAGATATAACAGAATTGTTCTACTGGTACCAGTAAAACTAGCAGAATTACTGGTAGATTGCCCATATATGTTAATGTAAATAGCACAGGCCTCTGTTTGAAATAATAATGAACCTGAGGACAGATAAAGTTTAAAAAATCTCAAGAGTATGATGATAAAGTTGACCAACAATAGTTATCAATTAGCTATTCAGCAGGCATAGCAGGTACCTAATTCACCTACTTATGTTATCCCCTTCCTTGTATATGGAAATGTATTCTACCTCTATTTAAATTGCATCCAGTATTCCTAAATCTAAAAGAAATTTGCATTGTGCATAAAAGTTAGTATGTGGGCAATCGTGCAACACCAAAAAAATGGCACAAGGATGCACTAATTTGCATTCATTTCAGTGCTTTTGACATCTTTTTGGATTTTGGGGAGTCATCTTTTTGCCACTCCCCTCCCAGGACACCTATCTTATTTGCTACCTGGCTAAATTTCTCTATTGTTCTATGTAGGTTTGAGGTTGCATTATTGTGTGCTGTAAAGTTGGAACCAATTTATTATTAACTCCAATAAGGCTTTCAAGATAAGGGAGATACTTAAGGAGTTATTTTATCAATTCCAACTCCCCACTCCAACCCCAAACTTCTGTTGCAGATCAGGAATTCAAAGCCAGGTCTCCTGAGTCCACCACTTTCTCCACTGCATCACACTGAGGTTGTGAAACCTCTCTTAATTTGCCAGTATGAATTGGTCAGAGTTTGGGTTTTATTTTTGTAAGGTAATGTACCAACATTCACCATCACTCCCATGTAAGTGACGTATTGCCACTTTCTCAAATATAGTGTTAACATGGTTAGAGGGGAGAGGGGCCATGTGCCCTCTGCACCATTCAAGAGGTATGAACAGTGGTTGATGCACCTCCATTTCTGCTTGCTAGCTATTGGGCTGGGCAAAGAGTTTAGTTAAGCCAACCCTGCTCCAAACCTGGCTACCTTTTCTGCTCAGATGTCCAAGCCTTGTAAGCCAGAGTGATTCTGGTCACCATACAGGGCTGGGTAGAAATGTTTAGCTTGGTTTACCTGATTAGCAAGTTTTGGAAAAAGGCCCAGATGCGCCGACGTGGAGTACCTGGAGCAGGAGTTTTCATTTGGCTTCCGCATCCCTTTTGTGGACCCGCGGGTGCCACAGGATGCACCCAACCTTTGATCACTGGTTGGGAAGGAATATTTGGCCTATTCCAAAATATTTAACAAAGTTAGCAAAGGCTGGGTTGCGGGTCCTTTTGACTGGCCTCCCTTTCCTAACCTAAAAATTTCCCCATTGGGCTTGGTGCCCATGAAATCCTCGGACGATTTCTGCCTCATACACCACCTCTCCTACCCGGAGGATTCTTTGGTGAATGATGTGATTCCGGATGAGCTATGCTCCATCCGCTATGCGTCATTTGATGACGCCATGAGGATGGTTTGCTCCTGTGGTAGGCATCAAGTCTGCCTTCCAGCTACTCCCGGTCCATCTGGATGGCTTCAAACTACTGGGCTTCCGTTTTGAGGACCAGTACTTGGTTGATAGGGCCATGCCTTTTGGCTGCTCTATTTATTGCTCAGCATTCGAACGATTTAACAGCTTCCTCCATTGGGCAGTGGTGCACAGGGCTGGGGTAGACAAGGTGGCACACTATTTGGATGATTTTTTTGTTTGGGGGCCCTGGGGACACTGAGGCATGTGGACAGCTCCTGGCTCATTTTCAAGGGCTCATGGGTGAACTAGCTGTTCCCCTGGTGCCAGTGAAGACCAAGGGCCCCACAACGTCCCTTACTTTCTTGGGCATTGAAATTGACATGGTTGCACAACTTTCACGCTTACCCAGGGACAAGGTCAACCAGATATCGGAAAAGATCTCTGCTATCTTGGCCAAGCACAAGGTTACTTAGGGAGTTGCAGGAGCTTCATGGTCATCTCAACTTTGCCTGCAGGGTTGTCATCCTGGGCAGGGCATTTGCACGACGCCTCTGCGATGCAATGGTTGGGTTATCCAAGAAGTTCCACCGGGTTAGGGTCTCATGTGGCATGCGGGTGGACATGCAGGTCTGGCTGACATTCCTGGCTGAGTTCAACTGGGTGTCCTTCTGGCACACCGAGCTGGCACTCTCCACCTGCTTCCAGGTCCATTCCGATGCGTCGGGGTCATTTGGTTATGGGATTTACTTTGACAGCCAGTGGTGCTGCGACCCATGGCCCTCTCCCTGGCTGACCTTGCCCATAATTCGGGACATGACTTTCTTGGCTTTCCCCCCAATATTGGGTGCAATTGTCCTTTGGGGGGAACAGTGGGCCAACTCTGTTGTTACTTTCTGGTGCGACAACACTGCTGTCTTGCAGACTGTCAACACACAGACATCCTGTTTGCAGGCTGTTATGTCCCTGGTCAGGCACTTTGTACTGTGAGCCCTTCGTTTTAACATCATGTTTAAGGCCCGACATATCCCGGGTGTTGACAATGGGATTGATGACGCGCTCTCATGATTCCAGATGTCACGGTTCAGAGCCTTGGCACCTGGGGCATGGGAATTTCCTTTGGTTCTGCCGGAAGAGATCTGGACCAGTGGTGGGCATCAGCAGGTTTGCACCAGTATGCATGTACCGGTAGTGAAAATGGCTGGTCCCGCCAACCTCCTCCTCCGCCTAGAAGAGGCTTCGGAGGGGGCTGGCTCCATTCCTCCCTTCATCAAAGGCTTTTCCTGGGCTCCATTTCACCCCAAAGCACAATCCCAGCTACTTCGGAGAGGCTGGGGAAGCACTTTGGTGTGGATCAGAGTCCTGGAAAAGCCTTGGACGAAAGGGGGGAATGGCTTCAGAGGTTTGCTATAGAGTGATGAAAATAGAAGAGGCTTCTATTTTCATAGCTCTATAGCAAAGAGCTGTCACAGAGCCAACAGGCCATGCCCACCCAGTCACATGGCCACAGTGTGGTAGGAACTTTTTTTATGCCCACCACAGATCTGGACCCTTGGTGAGGTGATTAGGGTGATTGGCCTATCCCTGGCACCTCGCACACGCCATGTGTACCACTCGGCATGGGTGGCCTTTTCCGAATTGCAGCTTCAAGCTGGGCTGCCAGATGTTTGGCCCTTGCCAGTCCCACATTCACTCCAATACATAGAGCACCTTTGGGGGGTGGGTCTTTCGCCTCGTACTATCAGGGGTCATCTTTTGGCATTGTATTCGCCACAAAGGCCTCTGTATACCTGAATACACTTGGGGATTTCCGTATATGCAAGGCTTTAGAAGGTTGGAACCGGGAGTGCGGGCCCAAGCCCAACTCCCGGCACACAATTTCCCCGGCGACCCTGCTGCATTTGGCGGCAACCTGGTCCCAGTTGTACTCTGACCATTTTGAGGTGCTTCTATTCCATGCTGCCACTGTCATCACCTTTTTCGGGGCCTTGCGTGTGAGTGAGCTAATTCCCCTCTCCAAGTATGAGTGTTCCAGGAAAGCATTGTTGTTCGCCGATGTCTCTATCACATCTGCAGCCATTTGCCTTTGTGTACGCAGTTCCAAGACCGATAAACTCGGCCATGGGGTGGTGGTTGTACTTCTCCCATGTAGCATCAGGGAGATATGCCCCCTATGGGCATTATCCAGTTTTATGGCCATGTGGGGGAGTTGTCTAGGCATGCTCTTCTGCCACAGTAACGGCCTTTCCCTCACCAGGTACTAGTTTTGTAAGGTTACTGGTGCGGCCTTGGAATTGGTCGACCTGCAGGGTGTCCGATACGGCACCCATTCGTTCAGGATTGGCGCGGCTTCTACGGCCGCCGCCCTGGGGTATTCGGGACAGGCTATTAGGCACATGGGATGCTGGGCATCTGGTCAGTTTCGGGCTTACGTTCAACCACTGTTGGGTTGACTACCTTGCTGTCCATAGTTTTTTCTCCTTTTTTCCAGGGCCCGTACCCAGGGCGGCAACAGAATGCATCTGGGTCATTGGACACAGCTGTATCTAGTGGGCAGCATGTTTCACAGCATCATCTTCATTAGGCCTTCACCTGGGCATCCGGGAGTATGTTTTTCTGATGTGGTGAGGTTTCAGAGGGATGAGATGGCGTTAGATGCTGCCATTTGTGGTTGCCTGTCAATGCTGCATCCCACCTGATGTTTTTGTTATCCACCTGGGTAACGATCTGGGCCGGGTCACAGGTCTTGACCTCATCATGTCTGTGCGCAGGGACCTCAGCTTCATCCACCAACAGTGGTTGAACGTCTCTTTCATTTGGTCCTGCATTACCCCCAGAGCTGTTTATCGGGGGTACAACGATCCTCGGCCCATGGACAGGGCTCGGCATGAGGTGAATCGGTCCATTGCAGACTATTTCCGCCAGGAGGTCATTGGAACTGTGGTCAAGCATACTGGCTCGAGAATGGCCACTTGTTCAGAGGAGACGGGGTGCACCTCTCCAGCACTGGTTTGAACATGTTTCTGGCTGCTCTGTAGGCAGGCCTGAGGACCGAACTTTTGGTCTCGGGTGGGGGCGGAGAGCAGTAGGACTGCGGCCCATGTTGTGATTAGCACTGGTAAGTTCATACCTTAGATCCCAAAGAATTTGGTAGGTACACATTTGATTAACTAGCAGAGTTGACAGACAAACCACAGAATGGGGCTGATTAATCAAATGTGTACCAGGAACCAGAGTATTCCATCCTTGGCAGATTGGAAACTCTAATTGGATGTTCAACCGGATTAGGTCAGAAACAAGAAGAACAAACTAAATTCTGACAGGATCTAACGATTAGAAACAAGAAAGGTAATAACCATAATTTTAACAAGCAATTCAGCATTTGGCTTAGAAATCAAATTGTCCTTACCTGTGCTACTTCAGCCCATTGCAGATCAGTTATACAGTTAAAGTTAAGAAAATTACAAGTTAATAAAGTGGCCCAATTTTTGATAACCAATCAACTATGTGTCTGACTCTTTACTAGGGGAGTGGGTGAGGCAAAGTACTATCATACGTGAATCTGCTGTGAGATAGTCTCAGTTCTTTGCATATTGAGCACTTGAAACATTCTATGTTAGAATTAAGATTGATCTGTGGGATTAAGATCGTGACCCTATACATATTTACCAAGGTGTAAGTGATACTGAAATATATGGAGATTATTTCTCAACAGACATGAGAAACATTGCATTTTAAGTGCACTTCACTCTGTGTTGCATGCAGTTTTTACTATAATCCAAAACATGAGTTAATAATGCCTTAAACTATGTTTTTAGTGAATTTAATTACACTTCCCATGTATTGAGTGTGACCCATGGGCTTACTTCAAGAAATTCAAACAGAATACCAGTGACTCAGCTTCTGCTTGAAATGCCAAACTTTTATCTCCAATCTGACAGCAAACGACTTAGTGGGTTTGATGTGTTTGTAAGAGCAAAATGAATATTGTTTCTATAGTTTTCATGCTGTGAGAAAATTAAAAATTAGTTGTTTTATTTTTAACTTCCATAACATCCATTTCACTAATCCTTACGTAAAATATACTGAGGACAGTTTGATTAATAAAGGACTAAGACTAGATTCATCAAGCTCTAGGATTCTATTTCTCCTTCTTCTGCTGTATCCAAATCCAAATATTGGCAATCATCATGGTGATCAGCAATGAAGATTGTCCTGAAAATATAATGCAGTTGCCTTTCATCTGCCTTCCATATGGCGGCATGACACCCATATCACTGATCCAGTTCCCCGGATCACTTTCTGGTCCTGAGCCCTTTGGAACGCAGAGTCCTCCTCAGCCCCAGGCCAGGATTGATGAAGCTGCTGCCCTCTGTCAAGATGGATTCAAGTGTGATTTAATCAACTTGAGGACCATCACCCTTCCCAGTGGACTTCGGCACCCAAGGGCGTTAGTCCTCAGGGTGGTCAGGTTCATTAACTGCCACCTGACACTCAGCATTGAGTCACTAGCAGTATGATCTACTCCCGTGGTGGTGAACCTTGGCACTCGAGTTGTTTTTGGACTTCACTTCACAGAATCCCTGATCATTAGGTGTACTGACTTGGGCTCCTGGTAATTGGAGTCCAAGAACATCTGGAGTGCCAAGGTTCACCACTATTGGTCTACTTTATTACCATAGCAGGATAACCTGGCTAGACTCTCTATTCTACTTACAAAGTAATAAATTTCTGTAATTGTCCACATGTCATAATTAAAGCCATTCTTTTCTTTCTCATATTTTGCACGACATTAAATCTTATTTGAACCACATAATAGCTGTAACATGCGATACTTTCTACAGCTGCATAAGAACTATACACTGTAAATAGCTATTGTCATGTCCTAAATCTCAGTCATTATTAATTAATTGATGTAGCAAAGGTGAGTATAAATTAGAATTTATTGGAAGTGCCACAAACTGATTATAGCAATGGCAACACTAAAGTTAAGTGAGATGAGAGGGGTAAGAATATTACCCAGCTATAGTCACAATATCACTTTGTCATGATTGATCTGTGTCTCTGCAGGTTTGTATGTCAAAGTTGTCTGGAAGTTCAATAAAGTGTATCAGACCACAACCAGGAAAAAATTTGTTGCTAAGGCAAGGTCAGTTATCACAGTAAGATGTTTATACCATTTAACAACGAGGAATTCCTTCTGGCCTGCCAGAATGGACAATGGCTGTCAAGAATTTAGGAATACTAAGTTATCAGTAAGAGTCTGCAAGGTGACAATTGGATGAGGGGCCAACCTTGTTTTTGTGGTATCACAACAAAATAATAGAAAACCCATGAATAATGTTATTTTAAAGCAGATTTTCTGTGCTTTCAAATCCCGCCTATGAGATGAATAATTGCTTAGTGGTTAGGGAAGGGTGAACAGTCCAGTGTTGTTCATTTTTTTTATAACAAAATGTGCACATTTCTTTACATCTGAGATGAAAAGAACTTTGGAAATTTTGAAGCAGGGGGAATATGTCTAGATGAAAGATTTGCCCATCGAGGACCAATTGAGTGATTAACTCTTCAATAAGTGGCTTTAAATTCCAAATTAGGATTGCTTGTTCTCTTATCCTTGTTTACTTTATCTTTTCATTCATTATTAGCACTCCTCCTTTCAAAATTCACAAATGTCTTTCATTATGGAATTGAAGGAACTATGTTAAAAGTCACATTTTGTGCAAATTATGGAAAGCTCAATGGTTGAAAGGTGGAGTGATGTAGAAGCCAGTGATTTTTGTCATGCCTTCACATGTTGAGCAGCCTTTCTTATTAAGTAAAAGTAATTTTGCCAGAATCTGTACTCTGGTCTGTTTCATTTAACCCACAAATTTAACATGCTAATAGTGTTGCTATGGTGAGAATCAAGGTCTGGAAAAAGTCTCAAACCATGGTTACTACAAGGAGATCGAAACAGAAGAAGTCAATAATCCAAAGCTGGCCCAACCTGATGTCCTCTTTTGATGAGCACTCAGCCAGAGGGGTAGTGTGGTGGATATATGATGGTAACCTCTCATATATTGTCCATGGATTTGGGGAAGATTGAACAAATTAACTTCATACTTAATATATAGAGTAGAATATAACTGAATTTTGAGAATGGCCAATGCCTCTTTCGGCTTGTGGATCAAATATTTCATTCTCTCTCTCTCTCTCCATATAATAATTTTGTGTCATAGATTACTCTGGGTTGAAAGGATTTTTGCTGGACAAACTCCACTCAGGGGACACCCAAATGAGGCTCCTTTCATGTCCCCAAGTGCAGTCCTTGGGTATCAAAACCCGACCTTCCAGTCTCCTAGCTCAGAATCTTAACCACTAAGCCACCAGGGGTGATGTTCTCTCTCCATAATCTATATTGATCTCCATAATATTGGGATCCATAAGAGTGGGTTAACCTATGGTCTTTGTGTATGGTTTGAGAGTTGTGCAGATAGGGAAAGAACAATGTTGTCCAGGGTCATAAATATTGTGGAGGGAATAATCAGGTGTATTCTTTCCACTCTAGATCAAATCTATGACTCCAGGTGTTATAAGAAAGTTGTAGAGATTGTGCAGGATAGTACATACCCCAAAAATGATCTCTTTCAGCTTCTGCCTTCTAGAAGAAGATATAGGGTCATAAAAACCAGGACCAGTCGCTTGAGAAATAGTTTCTACCAAAAAGCGGTTCTGGCTTTGAATGCAGTTTATGAGGGAGCATCTGTATTTAGTTTTTAGAGTTTTCGAGCTTTTTATGGGTTAAATGTGTATATGTGGGGTAGGAGTATGTTGATACTTTTGTACAGTTGAATGTTTTTAGGTTTTGTTAAGTCAATAAGTAGATTCTCAATCTCATTGTTCTGTACAGGACAATGACAATAAAGATTTATTGTATCATATCGTATTGTATCCTTATTTTGCAGATCTCAAGCAGTCACATATATTCTAACCTACTGTTTCATTAGTATATATAATTATCACGAACTGTAACTCGTATCCGAGAATGCATTATATATATGAGAATAAAGCATAGAGTTGGGGAAAATAATACTTGGAGATAACACAAGTTTGTGGTGCCCAGTATGTGTCCATATATTTATACCCACTAGCTCCCCCCCCCTCTATGTTGAGCAGAAAGTTAGAAGGTGTATTCTTCAGTAGGGATGGAAACCCTGACTTTGGTTCATCTGCTCATGCTAAATGAGATTATGCAAAAAAGTTCTGCTCACCTCAATACCACAGGATTTTGGATAGTGGTCTTGGAGATCATTTGCAAAATTTGAGACATTTTCTGCAAACTTCATCAGGAGGACAATACTTTTTCGCCCCGACCAGAATTTAGCATTGGCCTGCAGTTAAAACTAAAAGCACGTTCATGTTGCAGACAGATGGACTAAGGTAGGATATATTTATTGTTATTGTTGTTCTGCAAAATCAGGCTTCAAAGAAATCCTGTGATACTATCCTGAATACCAAGTTGCCCCTTGAATCCCCATAATTGTACTAACCTTGGTTAGTCAATGTCTTCATTTGTATAAAGCTATAAAAATGATATCCAGATACTCTGGTGAAGGGTGAAACTATCAGAAACTACGCAGAAACTATGCCAAAAGAAAATATTTTTGCCAATGGAGATCAAGACATATCCTGAGTTCTAGACCAGAGGTCAACAAACATGGCAGGGTACACAGAAAGAGACTCCTCAAAGATTGTGTTATTTTTGAACCACAATTGGGCCTAGCCTGGTAACAACAACCTTGTGTTGCTGGCTAATCTTTCTCACACTAGGTCAGGCAAAAGGAACTGCAGAATGAACTCACCAAATGTGACTTCATTTTGGCAGTTTCACATCTGCCCTAGACATGGAAGAAGAAGAAGAAGAAGAAGAAGAAGAAGAAGAAGAAGAAGAAGAAGAAGAAGAAGAAGAAGAAGAAGAAGAAGAAGAAGAAGAAGAAGAAGAAGAAGAAAACTTGGCTCTCCAGGTGTTCTCGGACTTCAATTTCCAGAAGCCCAAGTCAGTATATCTGCTGATCAGGGCTTCTGGGAGTTGAATTCCAAGAACAACTGGAGAGCCAAGTTTGCTGACCGCTTTCTTGACCATCATTTTAATACACAAAACCACTGTTACATTACCGTAATATATAACCAACATTTAAAATAGGTTATTGACTTTAGCCATATACCTTTCCAGGTAGGTAATATGAAACATAAAACATTAATGCAATATAAAACTAACATACTAAAATTCAGAAGTCCTGTATGTGATCAGCCAGGTTTGGGATTACCATTTATATTACATCTTGCTTGTTTGCTTGTGTGTCACCAAGACAAAAATATGCTGTATGTTTTTTGAAAAATATAAGAATAACAGAACTGGTTTATTGTGTATTCTCTACAGATATAAATGTTTATCCTAAATTTTGCCATATAAATAGATATTTGCATATCATAAGGGAAAATGGAATAGATATGTAACAGGAGAAGTCTTCAGATTATTATTTCTCAGTTGCATGTATATTACAATTCCACACCTAGTTTGTTCATAACTTTAACTTTCCCATTTTATTTTCTCTCTCATTGCAATATTACATATGTCATATTCATTATTATGTAAGTTTTGCTCATTTCCCTTCCTTCTTGCGTCTTGTATAATTGACTTCTGTTTAAGTAGGAACAAACACACTACAAAAAAATTCCTTTCCTGGAGAGAGAAGATGATACTGAAACATCTGTTCACAGGCTTTAAAAAAAGTCAGCACCCTGTGTCTTCAGTTGAAAGAGCATTAGGTTTAGATTGTGAGCAATATGTTGTTCCCTACATTAATGCACTAAAACTATTGAAGGATGGTAGATCTTACTATTATTTGTCATTTGTGCAGCATTTTTGTAGTGCAAATTCTTGTATATTTTTGCCTCATTAATTCTCACAGCAACCCCAGAAGGAAACAGGATATTATGACTCTTGCTTTATCAATGAGGAATTAAAAATAAAAAGTAGTAACTTGCCAAAAGTTAAACATAGACTTGGTGATAAAACAAACGTAAATCTTCAATGTAGATTCTGGGATGAGGATTATCAAGAGTCAGGTGGGACATCAGTACAAACTAGAGAAGCTGTTTCTTACTTTGTCCATCCTTCCTTCCACCTGCAAATACGTTTGATAAAAGAGACTCATCTTGTCTGTTGTTGCTGGTGGTAGTGCTACTACAGCATGCTACTATAGCATGCTAAGGTATATAACAATTACAATGTGCTTTGGAGCATTTGAAGATGTCACCAAGTGTTATCTCAGTCTTTCCAGTTAAGTTAGCATTAGTGTCCCTATATAGCAGGTAATAGGGACTGTGGTGGCTTAGTGGTTAAAATGCTGAACTTGATGACTGGAAGGTCGGCAAGTCAGCAGTTCAAGACCCAAGCGCTGCATGATGGAGTGAGCTCCCATCTCTGCCACAGCTCCTGCCAATTTAGCAGTTCAAAAACAAGAAATTGCAAATACTGTAGATAAATAGGCACCATTTTAGTGGGGGTAAACAGTGTTTCATGCACTCTGTTGTCTAGTCATGCCTGCCATATGTCCATGGAAACCTCTACAGACACAGACAGCACTGGCTCTTTGGCTATAAACAGAGATGAGCACTGAACCTGAGAGTTGGATATGACTGGCTTTCGAGCCAGGTAATAATTGAATATGACTAGTGATAGATTCTTGAAATCAGTAACTTTGTCATTGTAGTCCAAAGTCAAACTAGATAATTAATAATAATTTCATGTCAGAAATTGTTCTAGGTTGAAAAGATTTTTCCAGAAGAAACTCCACTCAGAGGATGCCCAAATGAGGCTCCTTTCATGTCCCCAAGAGCTGGGACAGAGACGGGTGCTCAAACCATCATGCAGTACCCGGGTCTTGAACTGCCGACTTGCCAGCCTTCCAGCTAACAAGGCGAGCTGTGTAACCACTGGGCCACCACAGCTTTAACTAGATAGTCAATATTTTTGTGTCCAACAATGGTGTGTTCTGTGGGATATGTCCCCTAGTAATCCATTTTGAAAATTAAGATAGTGTTTACTTTCTAATGACCATCCCAGAACTTGCAAAAGGCAAGATACAGGTTTAAAAAAATCCTCACAAGCTCTGGCCTGGAGAACAGCTGCAATAATCGTGGAAAATTTATCATCCTGTTTAGCGCTTATTCTTTAAATTACAATTGCAGTTTTGGTTTAAAAGTATATTTATATTTCTTTTTCATTCTAAAAGAGATTCGAGAGAGTGTGTCTTGCATAACCCAAGGCATTTTTATGGGTACAGTAATCAGAAACAGTATGCTACTAAATGAGAAATCACTAGTGAAGGAAGTCATAGTCTTAAATACAAGCTCAGTTGTAAGTGGTTCTTTCAAATGGAAGGCATTGATTCAGTTGAGAGCTTCAACTGCTTAAAGGTGGGGGGAGAGGGACCACCCTACCTCTTTAAAATTAAAGTGATGCAAATAGGAGTCTCTATTACAGGCTAGCATGCTTCCATCACAAAATGGACACTTGTTGCAGAGACAGGAGATTCTGCCACAGGGATTCCAGATTGGGGTTTCCGGGAGAGCCTGGGCTTTCCTTTAGTGCCGGGATTCTCAACCTGTGGCCCGTGGGCCAAATGCGGCCCATGGCACCATTTCATGTGGCCCCCACTGCCTTCACCACAACAGGATGTGCCATGTTGTGGAAGAAGGGCAAAATGGCTGTCTGCCCCCGAAGCTGTCTAAGGGAGTGTGACCCAGCCCCCAGCTTAAAAAGGTTGAGAACTCCTGCTTCAGTGCTCGAGTTGTCAATCTCCTTTTCTTTTTGGCTTACTGGTCCCTCTGCTACAGCATTTCTTTCATTTTCCCAGTGAGGGCTTAAAAAAGGGGGAAAAAACTGTTTCAGCCACCAAAGACCAAAATTAATACTTCATGCTTTGGAAAGCCCTGACTCAATTTCAATGCTGCTTTAGGCTTCCTCACTTCACCTCAGATCAACAGGAAAAATGACATACTCCCACATTGCTTCAGATTACACATAATTGCTGAACCTGAAGCACATCTCAAATACAACTAATGCTGAGCTGTGATGTGTTGTACGCTACACTGTATTGTACTAAGCAAGTCAAAATTGTCAGGTTGATAATGTTCAGCCTGTTGGCTGAAGAGGAGGAGAAGTAGTATGCTTGAACGAGGAGGGAAATCGACACATTAGTTGAGGAAATTCAAATCATGTCAATTCAAGTGGAATTAATTCATACCTTAGTCATCCTTAGGCTGTAGTATGATGGCCATCAAATGAAGGACAGGCTGCACTATCTAGACAAAATGAGATGTTTGCCAGTTTCCTAGTAATATATGCATTTGAGAGATGGAGCAAATAAAGGATAGTATTTCATTACTATACCAGAGGTGCCCAAACTATGGCTCACAGGTGAGATCCAGCCCACACTGCCTAATAATCCAGCACAGGCCACCCTCGCTACTCCAGGAAGTTGAAGTAAAATGCACCCGCACATGCACAAAACGCTGCCACAAAGCACTCACGGCTGTTGTAAAGGTATTTACGACAGCCGTAGCTGCATTTACGGAAACATTTTTCACATTTGTGGGTGTGTTTAACTTCCATTTACAGTGGGAGGAACCACATAATTGGCCTACTCAACCATGTGACCAGCCTGCAGCACAAAAAGTGTTGGGCACCCCTGGGCTATACCTTTAAAGTTAGCCATTTTCCTTATTTCACTTTTGAACCAAGTGACTGTTAAATGGACCTCTATGCATGTCTCATAACCTACATTTCTGACTGCTGAGCCTTAAATGCCTGTCTCCAATGAACATGGAGAAATACAACCTGAATTTTGCATAAGCAGACCATACTCTGCAAAATCTGCAAAATGAAATTTGATATACATTTATAGAACAGCAGCTGCAAAGGATTCACATATGCATAAGCAGATCTTCATTCATTGATTCTTAGCACTGTTCCTTTGAATCAATAAGATGTTAAAATATTTAAATTTTGTTGGAATTCTGCCCATAGGTCTTAAGACACGCAGAACAGATAATAAATGATAGATGCAAGAGTTATAACCAACTGCTTCATTTTTCAATAAACTTGTATGCAAAACATTTTCCCCTTGGCATGTGTTAGTCATTGATTTTTCATGAACTATACTTTTCAGAGCATTCAAGATTCCAGAACATCTTCTAAAATCCTGTTTCTCCTCATTGGTGCATTAAAATACCCACTTGTAATTGCAGTTATAATTACAATCCTAAAGATGCTGAAATCTGTCCCAACATGTTATAGCATTTAAAATAATGTACTTAACATAGCATGGATTTTGCTCAAAACCTGGAATAGTATCTAGTGTTCTAGTGTTTAAATGGTATGGATTCTGACAAAGTCGTCAGAAAGAAAGCTGGAGGCCAACACTGTCAAATAGGATTTCTGGTAACATATTTGTGTGTGTGTGTGTGTGTGTGTGTGTGTGTGTGTGTGTGTGTGTGTGTGTGTGTGTGTGTAATGTGCAATTGGAAATGATATGTTAAATTAGGAGAGGAAATGTTTAATTCCAAAATAAAATTTATGCAATCCAAGGTTTCAAGTGATTCAGAAAGTATCTAATACAGTATTAGCTGAATCATAGAATCATAGAGTAACTGAAATGGAAGGGGCTTATTAGGTTCCATTGTCATACTGCTCTAACCATTGAAATGTTTTGCCTGATATTCGGCTTATATCTGATTTCTTTTAGTTTGAACTCATTATTATTTGTCCTGGACTCTGGGATGATGGAGAACAGATCCTTCCCTCCCTGTCTATATGATTATATTTCAGATATTTGCAGAATGCTATTATATCTCCTTTCAGTCTCCTGTCCTCAAGGCTAAACCTGCCCAATTCCTTCAGTCTTTCCTCATATGGCTTGGTTTGCAGTCCTCTGATCATCCTTGTTGCCCTTCTCTGTAGCTGCTCTTGTTTGTTTTCTTCTTTTTTAACGTGCAGTGCCCGGAATTAGACACAGTACTCTAGCCATGGTCTAACTAGTGCTGAATAGAGTAATAGCTGAAGTAAAAAGTAACTTAAAATATGAATTGTAAAGTTGGTATTCCACGAGCTTTTAGAACTAGGCTCTTCCAGATGTTTCAAAAGTCCCTTTAAACATATTGTTGCTGTGATTTTCTTTTCTGTTTTCCTGGCAACATAAAGTTTGCTTCCCTATGGCCAGCACATTCTCACCTGCCTGTCTGTGCTAAATTGTCTCAGCTGGAAAACTGGTTTATTTTAATCTAGGGTTTGTTCCTGAGAGGCAAAAGTTAAATTACAGGAATTTGAATGGGAAGCTCATTTTGCAATCAGAAGCTCCTTGTCAGAAACATTTAATTAAGAAAAAAAGGTTGCATTCTTAACACCATCATAGTTGCTGTATGTGTGAGAGAACTGAAATTCTCCATTAGTTTTGTCCAATTTGATTCTTGATATGTTTTACCAGTGCTACTGGCTATTGGTGGTTTATGCATCTGAAGTAGCAAATTGGCAAGGTTTTTCTTGTGTTTTTGTCCACATATTAGGTTGAATGATTGGCTGCATGGCTAGAGAGAATACATAGGTAGAGAACCAATTCTTCATTAATTAGAAAGATAGCAAGAGAGTGATGAAATCAACAATGTTTTGGTTCCTTATTCTTCTATGCGAGAATGAGAAAAATGAGAATTTCCTTCCCTAAAAGTGGCACTAACTAAACATAAAGACATTTTCAGAAGTAGCAGAAACGTTAAGAGAAAAGAGGCCATGTCATGGCAGCCTTTCTCAAGAATTCTTCACTTCCCTACATTTTTGTATTTCGACATATATGTTTCATTCTAGTGTCTTATATGAACAAAAGATTTGCATGGATACAGCATACTAGCATATTTGTGCCTGGCCATGCCGGGCAGGGGTTTTTTTGGTTGTTGTTTTTTTCTTTTTTGTTAGGGGTGGTTTGGGTGGTGGTGATTTGAATTTGTGTTATTTATTTATTTATTATTTATTTGGTTTGTTTAAATATTTGTTGACTGTTTTTTACTCTTCCGGCCTCTAGGTGGGACTGTGGTTAAGAGTACTGCTTTTGCTCTTTTTAAATAATTATTTGTTTTACTGTTTTTACTCTTCCGGCCTCTAGATGGGGCTGTGGTTAAGAGTAGTCTTTCTTTGTTGTTTGTTCAGTTCTGTCCCAGACTCATGGAGGGAGGACATGTTTGGTGAGTTCTCTTGATTTTTTGTTCTGTTTTTTTGTGGTGTTAGGCTGGGGGGTTTAAGTAGAGTTTCTACTTAACCCCCCCCCAAGTGTTCCTGCTTGTTCTTTGGTTTTTATTTTGGGTTTTAGATGTGTTTAATTGTTTTGTTTATTTCTGGTTGTTATTTATTTTTCTGATTTCTTTTGTATTTATTTGTTTAATTTGTGCTATTTTTATTGTTTGAGTTAGGTATTTTTGTGTTGTAGATAGGTGTTTCTAGTGTACTTTTATGGTATTTTGGGTGTTTTTTGTTGATTTTGTTGTTTATTGTTTTGTTGTTTAATGAGTTTATTTATTTATTTATTTATTTATTTATTTATTTATTTGTGTTTTATTAATTTTGGTGCTTTGCATTTTGGTTTACTGTTTTGTTTTGTTGTTGTTGTGTTTTGTTGTATGAAGAACAGCCTGTCTGTTGTTTCTTCTTTTTTTCCCATTGCTGCTTCAAAATTAGGTTTCGATGCAGCGATGAGGAGAAGGAAGAGCCGGCACTCAGCTCGCTCTTCGTCTGGTAAGGTTCTTTAGGTATGTTGGGTGATGTTTCACGATGGTTCTCTCCTCTCTGTCTCCTTTTTCTCCTGGCTTACCTAACGGGAGATTGGCAGGCAGCGATCCACAAGGGGTGATGCTCTTCCTTGCGGATTGCTGCCTGCTGGTTTTCTATTACTTCCACCGCTGTTTAATGCTAGTTCTGTGGCGGCCTTGCGCTCCCGTTGCGTGAGGCATTTTTTATTTTATTTTTTGCATGCCAGCTTTTTTAGCATTCTGCATGCTCGCGCCCTTCAGGGACTTTTGAAGTGGTCATGGCATGGAGGACACTGGGGCTTGGAGTTTAGTTTATTTTGTTTGCATTCATGCGGTGGCTTCTTTCTGCGGATCGGTTTCAATTAGGTGTGCCATGTTTCCCAATGTTCTCTTTACTCTCGCCTGTCAGCCTGATTGGCTGAGAGGCGGCGTGGCACAGAGGACGTTGGGAAATGAAGTTGTTTTCCTTTGTTTGCATTTGTGGGGCTATTGCCCCACTGCCGACTGCGGGAGCATTGCGGTGCTCTGCGGGCCAGGTTAAGGCGAGTGCAGGCGGCTCAGTACAGGAAACTATAGTTGGGTGCAGGCGTGTTTGCCGGTGTCCAACGGTTAACGTTCCTCCTTATAGGTAAATATAGGGCTAGAGTAGCCTCTCAAAGGTTGTGTGAATGATTCCAGGCAATGGCTAACTTACAGATTTCCAAGGTCCCTGTCAGTCAGGAGGCAATGAAAATTCCATCTTGTCCATATATATGTCTAGATCACCTACTAAACCCTTACACACCAACTAACCTTGCATGAAGTCTGCCATTGCAGGAAGCTGATCCAACAACCCGGAGCATCTCTAACCAAAGATGTAGAATGTTTGAATACTGTTCCTTATAAATTTGTAGCCACATCTTCTTTGCCTACGGTCAGTGTGCCTGATCTGCTTTTCTTCCATGACCAAGGATCATATACCATTGCTCCTCTCAGCATGACAGTTCCAACCTTTTACATTCCAGCTAGGTCAGAAAATAAATTCTCATCAAGATAGCCTGCTACAAGGTCTCCACCTTCCAGTATGAGAAGAGAGCAAATGTTTTTCTTTATTTATTTTTTCTGTACAAAATGTGCCAGTGCAAAACTGTTACTGTACACATGCATAAACACACCAATCACACAAGGAAATGATTATAAAACAGTTACAATTATTTCTGAGGAGTGCACTCCAGAGTAGGAAAGATGCTAGATGCTCACCCATCAGAAATGTTTGTTTGTTTATGTTTATGTTTATTGGATTTATACCCCACCCTACTCAGCGCAAGGCCGACTCAGGGTGGCAATTACAACATATTAAATACAAATAACCAGTACAGAAATACAATAGGGAGAAAATACAATATCAGGGTACAATATCATAAGTACAATAAGAGAGTGTAATACAATTACAATAATAATTTAACAAGTTACAGACCAGAAAAAAGCACAAATCAGAAAAAAGCACAATAATCAAAAGGGGGGAGGTCAGAGCCGAGGCTCAATGACCTTTAACAGGACTTAACAAGGTCTGGGCTCAACAACCACATCGGAACCCAGCTCCAAGTCCTCAGCAGCATTGACCCCCGCAGCAAATGCTGGACTCGGGGAGAGGCCTCAGGCAAGCTGCTGTGGTGCCCGGCCTAGGTCCTCACCACACCGAAAGCTCAGATGTTCTCACACCCCTGCGGCAAATACTGGACTGGGGGAGAGGGCTCAGGCAAGGCTCAGAAAGGTGGGCGGGAGCAGCGTTCACCGACCCAACGAGCCACAGCTGAGGGTCCAGTTACCTCTTTTTGGCCCCCTGCGGTGACAAGGCTGTCCCGGCAGCTCTGGCAGTGGTGTCTTTTCATGGCCCCACCAGTAATGAGGCTCAGCTGGGCTGCTCCAACCTCCCCCGACCGGCCGGGCCAGGGAAGGGAGCCAAGGTGGAACAGTGGCTCTGGTGGATCCATGTCAGCAGCTTTTCATGGCCCCGCAGGGAACAAAGCTCAGCAGTGCTGCTCCAACCTCCCCAGCCGGCTAGGCCGGGGGAGGGAGCTGAGGTGGAATGGCAGCTCCAGTGGATCCACGGTGGTGGCTTTTCATGGCCCCGCTGAGAACTTTTTTTGTAAGGAATACTTGCTTTGCAATTGTACTGTGCAGTACAAATCTGTTCTTCTAGTTGTTTCCTTTCTTTTCAGATTTCCACACTCTGTGAATTCTTCTCTTGTGTTTGGCAAATTAATTTTTAAATGAATTCTCATCAAGTTTCTAATTATAATATCTTTAGGTTTAATGTTTGTGTTTCAGATGAAAGACAAACATTTTGGGGCCAGTCACAAGAGGCATGAATAATTTCTTCAGAAGCTTATCTAATTAATTACATCCCTCTGTAATGTCTCTAAAATATGAACCACCAACATTCCATTAATTTAGATAAAAGGAAATCTTTAGCGTCTAAATGTGACACTTGGCATTGAGAATTCAATGCAATCATTGTTTATGTATTTTTTATTAAGTTCAGTTAAGAAAATGCATTAGAAATAGTCTGGAAATATAGTCTGCACTCAACTGTATCATTCAGAAACTTAAAGCACATTATTGTTGCAGGTTCATCATCCACACCAGTTCAATTCATTGCATGACCGATGTGAAAATTGATGATCATTTGAATTTATCTCTACTTCTTGAGGTTTGTCACAGAAAGCTTTCCTGGTCTAATAATTGCCTCCATGCATTGTTGGCAAAGCATTGATGGGCAATAGTCCAGCAGCATGTGTCATAGTCATTGTTTCTCTCAAAATAACTTATTGGAATGAATGAAAGCTGTAGAATAAAGGAAGACCAGCAGTCAAGAAATTTTGGAGAACTTCCTAAGCCAGGGGAATTTCCTAGGGGAGAAGTGATGATGATAAAACTCTCCTTGACCATCTCACACACTTGGAATGCCCTATTAAGGTTGGTGTATGTTGATAGGAAGAAATAATAAAAACTAGAATTAGGTCTGTAGCAATGCTGGCATACTATCTGCTGGACTCTCAAGAGGTTCTGCCTAGGACATTGACACTTACAAAAAAGCTGTGATCCTACTCACAGACTGAAGATGTTCTTTAGCCTTGAAAGAGAAAAACTGTGGCAAATGACATTGGGGTAAACCCATTAGCAAGTGTGTAATGCCACAATGTGTGTCTTGCATCTATCTACTAACCATTTGCAATTCAAACGGGTGAAGCTTCACAACTAATCTGAAGAACAGGTATTACCAGTTGTAAAAATACCATATTGACTTGTATACTTATGTGACATGCTAACCATGATGTGTATAAACTGATGCCATGAAGTCACACTCTTATGTCTGAAGAAGTGGACTTTATCCAAGAAAGCTAACATTAAAATAAAGCATGGGCTGAAGTGACTCAGTGGTTAAAAAGCTCGCCTTGTTGGCTGGAAGGCTGTCAAGTCGACAGTTCAAGACCTGGGTACTGTCCAAGCTCTTGGGGACATGAAAGTAGCCTCATTTGGGCATTCCCTGAATGGAGTTTCTTCCCCAAAAATCCTTTCAATCCTGAATAATTTCTGACATTAAAATACAGCAGTTAGTCTTCAAAGTGACACATTTTTGTCTTTTTGTTTTGTTTACTCTCTGGTTAGTTTAGAAAATCAACATTAAATTAACTAATGTTATTAAAAAAAATACAAAATCACTCCCTGCTTTCAAGTTTTCTTGTTGGTGATAAATATTTTTTAAAAAAATAATAATATATATGTAATAAATAAGTCACCCTATCATTTTTATCATTGCAGAGCATAATAAATGTACTCTACTTGAGCAGTTAAAAACAATCTACCATTAACAATATGTCTCAGGTGAAAATTGTGTGTGTGTGTATTTCTTTCAGTTTTAAATTCATTTACCTGTATTGCCATTCTAACCCATGTTGAAAAAACACATTAACAGTTGTCATTCATCTGAGCTGACTGAGATTTTTTAACACATGAAAATAATTCTAATAATGAGTCTAGAAAGTGGCATATCTTTTGTCTTAAAGCCTGGTTAGGAGATCGAGAGTTAAAGAGGCTGGTTTGATCTTTAAGACTGTCACTGTTCCTTTAAATTACGCATGACACATTCCTTCTCCACACAACCTGTTTAGTCACCTCTGAAACTCAACTCCTGCCCAGCTAAGATCTCTCTCTCTCTGGAATGTGTCAGTTTTGTGGTAGCATTGTAAGGTAGAGAGCTTCTGTGAATAAATGCCTGTTAACAAAGTCCAGATCTGCAAACAGAATAAAACTTAAAGAAGACAAGTTTATTTTTTAACAAGTTAGTTTCAATAAAAGAGCAGCATAAAATATTTCAAACAGTCATATAGCAAAAGGATATGAAACAAAGTCCTTTCCCTGTAAAAGACTTGTTCAGAATCAGGGTTTGTTATTCTTAAGAGTAGGACAGCCCAGAATAAAGGCTAGCTATCATCTGGCTGTTAAAATAGTCTTTTTATAGTCCTCTGGACTTGGAGACTTTGCCATCTTTAAGATGTTAGGGTTGAGACTTGTTAACATATGCCTTCCTATCTTATACATACATTGTACTCCTTTCCCCCCTCTCATCAGGGTGGATGAGGTCACACTAGCATATGTCTTGGTATAGGAAGCTGAATAATAGTTCAGCTTGAGTTTATTAACCTCGTACTCCTTCTCTCCTCCCATCTGATGTGAAGTTATGCAGGTGTCTTTGAGCTTGAGACTTGCTCAGACTTGTTTAGAAGAGACACAGACAAAGGATTTTTAAGAAAACGTAGGCAAGGAAAGCAAGATTTATGACATCTTTTAGTACAGTGAAAAGAAAGATACTGATTTCTTATATTATGCAATCCTAAAACTTGCATAAAATGTATGAATCAGAGTTACTTCTGTAAAATCCTATTTTCCCACAATTTCTCATCTGCTAAAATCTGTATTTCACTTCATGGATGTTGGTCTGCTATTATTGATCTCAAAAAGCAACTCCAAAAATAGTTAGAAAAGAAATGCATTAATATATTGGGGGGAAAGGTGACAACATTACATTTATATTTGCTATAGTACAATGGTGGCAAACATATGGTACGTGTGCCAGATGGGGCACTCCAAGCCTTCCCTGTTGCCACACACCCCATCACCCCATCACAGAGTTTGCCCTGCCCCTCTGCCCAGCACTCCAACGAGAAAACTTCCTCCCTCCCCCAGCACAGAGTTCACCCCACTCTTCTGCCCAACAGCCGAATGAGAGTGCTTTCTCTCTCCCCCCAGCACAGAGTTCAACCCACCCCTCTCTTTGGGCATTCAGTCTCTAAAAGGTTTGCCATCACTGCTATAGTAGATACAGACTATATTATTATTATTATTATTATTATTATTATTATTATTATTATTATTATTATTAATAATAATAATAATAATAATAATAATAATAATAATAATAATAATAATAATAATAATAATAATAATAATAATAATAATAATAATAATAATAATAATAATGTTTTATTTATATCCCGCTTCCCTCAATCTAATGGACAACTCGAAGTGGCTTACAAGACATTTAAAGATACAATAATGAAATACACGCTGTATACTGTACTCTCAACTGACTTATACTGGCCCAAATAGGGTTTTCAAGGTAAATGTAATATGTAAAGAATGGTTTTACCAGTCTCACATCACCAGTTAGCTTCCACAGCTGAGTGGAGCTTTTGTATTTATTTAATTAATTTATATCCCACCCAAATTAACAAGGAATGTTATTCTAGGCAGTTTGCAATAGAGCAAAACATCCAGCCAATAAACATAAACAACATGATAACCAAGCAATAAAAAATGTAACAACAAACCAATGTAATAAACAATTGACATTCTTAATGGCACCATTGTTGTAATAATATATCAAGAGATGTAATTCTAAAAAATAATAATTCAAATTAATAAAAACTTGTCAGAATCATTAATCACTATAGAAATTCATTTTGAGAAAACCTCTGTAAATACCCTTTTCTCAACTCCTGTTTCTTAGTATATTATGCTGGTCTTGGTCTATAATAAAGATTTGATCTGTATATAAACAGATTTTCAGCATTTTATGGAAGACCAGCCGAGTAAGGGCTGTTCTAATCTTAGCACAAAAAAAAAAAAAACCACTGATGGGGGATTGGGGCTCTGCATTAACACAGTAAAGTGGATTTTTGATTTCTTGATTCCAATGGCAGAGAAGGAATTTGACGTTCAAAGCAGGTGCTGGAAGGTTTACTGTTGTCCTCGGCTGCAACTCGCATCTGAGAATGCATTTTTTCCTGAAGCAGGAAAAATGTAATTGGCGTGAATTTGTTTAAGGTGGATCCAAACTTGCCATGAAGTGACCCCACACACTATGATCACAGAGCCATCTCCTGTGGCATATATGAAATGAGACATGCAAGATTTAACACCGGGACTGCAATGGACTGCTGCAGCATTGAGGATATTATCAAGGTGTTCCTTCCCAGCCAATCCATCTGGCATGGCCTCTTCCACTTCCATGACCATTGGGAATCAGAGTTCCTCCTTTGCTCTTTTAGCTGTTGGGCCTAATATGATGGTTTCCAGTGGCATTTCCTCCACTGAAGGGACCATCATTCCCACCTAAAGGGGTTCATCCGCCCATAGCCATTGGCCCCTTTAGAATGTCAATTCATTTACCACCACCCAAAACTCTGCGTTGCTGTACGGTCTACTCCATTTCTGTAGCAGGATGTCCAGCCAGACATTTTTTACTGTACTTGTAGTCATAACAGGCTGAAGACTGTGGGAACATTAACTTGTTTGATGATCATTGTATGCTGTGCTTTAATTGGTTTAAACCCTTCAGATGGAAGGATGACTGGGGAATAGGGGTTATGAGATGGGGGTCAAAGGTAAGGGGCCTGAGACCATTTACATCTTTACACCACCAAGCTTCAGTTAGTTTCCAGGGCAGTCTTTACCTGTCACTCTGTCTACATCACTACATGGGGTGCCTAGTTGTATATTAGAATACACTAAGTAGAGCCCGGAATAAAAAAAATGACTTATATCTGAGTAAAGAATTAAGCCATACCTGTCAACCATCCCGATTTGGCTGGGATTACCCCGTAATTTGACGTCGATTGACGTCATAACCCACCCCGTGCTGCCAAAACCCCGTAATTTGGCAGCGGGGGGAAATGCTTTCCACACATGTGTGGAAGCGCTATGCTGCTTGCGCAGCCCCTACGCAAGCGGCGTAGCACTTCCGCGCATGCGTGGAAGGGGTAAAATCCTTCCACGCATGTGCGGAAGCGCTATGCCGCTTGTGTAGGGGCTGTGCAAGCAGTGTAGCGCTTCCACGCATGCATGGAAAGTGACCTGCGCACAAGCAAACTGCGCAGGTCCCGTTTTTACGGAGCCACGGGTTGACAGGTATGAATTAAGCTATAAACTAAGAGAAATGTGATAAATTGAACCAATAAATGCATGGCAAACTTTTTGTTCCCAGTGTGAAGCATTTTAATGCACAAACATTTGAGTTCAAGACCACATTTCCATATCAGATTAATGATGCTCCCTACACAATCTCAATATGTAGTTCTATTTTTTAAACTTTCATCAGTTCCACACTTTACCTTCCCTGTGAAATCTGATTAGAAGACTCACTTTGCATTGTCTTCATTGTTTCTACTCCCCCCTCCCTCACTTTTTTCAAAGCTTGACATTACAGATGGGCAGTCAGGCTGGTTAATAGAGTATAGTGGCAAAGATAAGAAATGAAATAAATCTTTGTTGTTTACATGCATAATGCCCTTTATTAATAAAACAATGCAAGCTCCACCAGGAAAAAAAGTCTACCAGTTTAATCCAAGAAGGTTTTCATCAAACTAATCTCCAGTAAATGCTGTTTACAGTAAGGATTTCTTTGCTGTCTCCTTTTCTGAAATGCTGTCCATTCTTTTTTATCTCTCCATTCCCATTTCTATTCCTAAACCCCTTCTCTGCCGTGGGATAAAGAGCCCAATTATAAGAAGCAGAAAAGGCACAATAAGGTTTCCGCTTGGAACTCTTGGCTTCTTTTGGTCCTTCATGAAATGAAGTTTGCTTACCTCTCTCTTTTTCTTTTTTCCCTGCTGTTTTTCTCCACTTAGGAAACCCCAGCCAAATCTCTCGAGTACCTATTGCTATCAAAGTCCTTGATGTAAATGACAACGCACCCGAACTTGCATCTGGGAATGAAGCATATTTGTGTGAAAATGGAAAAACTGGAAAAGTAAATATCTCTACATTGTCTTCAATGTGCTATTTTCATCTAAAATCCCTTGGTTACCTGTCTGCAAATATGACATGTATATTATGCTTGATCCACTGGGAAGCTTCATCATACTGGCTGAAATTCAGGACTAAGTCACAAATAGATTAGGCCGATAAAAGCAAAACCAACACCTCTGTAAATTTCATTGATTTAATGGGTCTATTCTAAAGGTAAAGGTAAAGGTTTCCCTTGCTCAAAAGCCAGTCGTATCTGACTCTAGGGTTCAGTGCTCACCTCTGTTTCAAAGCTGAAGAGCCAGCGCTGTCTGCTTCTGCAGACGTTTCCGTGGTCATGTGGCAGGCATGAGAGCACAAGGAACGCTGTTTAACTTCCCCCAAAGTGGTCCCTGCTTGCAATTTCTTGCTTTTGAACTGCTAGGGTGGCAGGAGCTGGGACAAAGACAGGAGCTCATTCCATCCTGCAGTACTCAGGAATCAAACTGCTGACCTCCCACCTTCCAGTCAGCATCTTAGCCACTTGAGCCACTGCAGTCCCTATTTATCTACTTGCAATTTGTTCTAGTTGTGACTTATTACTGGATTTCAGCAACTGAGTTGTGATTGTCAACTCTTTATGGCAAAGAGGCAGTTTGTAGTGCAACATGGATTTAGGTGGGCTGTGGGTCTCTGTGGTACACTAGTATCTTCAGGGACACACATATTCACAATCCTGTTCTACTATTTCCAGCCCTTTCTTCCCAGACTTGTCCTGTAAGGTAGCCTTAGATCACTTTTTAGTGACCGATGCCCAAAATCATCTTTGCCACAGACTCAAGAGGCTGCCATCCATGCCACACCCTCATGCTGCATGTGAGCTGCCTGCCTTACTCCAGAGTGGGGAGTGAGGAAGAAATCCCATTTTGCTGTTGGGCAGAGGGGTGGGGTGAAATCTATGCTGGGGGGAGGGAGAAGCATTCCCATTAGGCTGCTCAGCAAAAGTGCAGGGTGAACTCTGTGCTGGGGCAATGGTGCATGTGCACGTAGAGAGGGCTCTGAGTTACCCCTCTGGCACACGTGCCTTAGGTTTCCCACCACTTCCTTAGATGGATATTCTGCATAGTAGTATTTATTCTTGCCCTGAGCCACAGCCCTGCCTCATGGATGAACAGATGACTACTGAGCCCACAAAAAGGTGCAGGCCGGTTTCAGAAGAGGCAGGGGGACTAGAGACCACATTGCCAACATACGTTGGATCATGGAGAAAACAAAGGAATACCAGAAACAAGTTTACTTTTGTTTCATTGATTACACTAAGGCATTTGACTGTGTGGACCACAACAAAATGTGGCAAGTAATTAAAGAGATGGGAATACCAGAACACCTCATATGCCTCCTGAGAAATCTGTACATGAACCAAGAAGCAACAGTCAGGACAGAACACGGAATGACAGAGTGGTTTGGAATAGGAAAAGGAGTAAGACAAGGCTGCATTTTATCACCCTGCTTATTCAATCTATACACAGAGCACATAATGCGCAATGCAGGGATGGAGGAATCACAATATGGGATTAAAATTTCTGGGAGAAACATAAACAATCTGAGATATGCAGACGATACCACCCTAATGGCAGAAAGTGAGGAAGACCTAAAGAACCTCTTGATTGGGCTGAAGGAGGAGAGTGCAAAAGCTGGTTTGAGACTCAATATCAAGAAAACCAAGATAATGGCAACAGGTCCGATCAGTTCCTGGAAAATAGATGGGGAAGAAGTAGAAGCAGTGACAGATTTTACTTTCCTGGGATCAAAGATCACGGCAGATGGGGATTGCAGCCATGAAATAAAAAGGCGACTGATTCTTGGGAGACAAGCCATGAGAAACCTGGGGAACATAGTGAAAAGCAGAGACATCACATTGCAAACAAAAATTAGAATAGTCAAAGCAATGGTATTCCCAGTGGTAATGTACGGATGTGAGAGCTGGACAATAAGGAAAGCTGAACACAGAAGAATAGATGCCTTTGAAATGTGGTGTTGGAGGAGAGTTTTGAGAGTACCCTGGACAGCGAGGAGAACAAATAGGTCAATCTTAGAAGAAATCAACACTGACTGCTCATTGGAAGGGCTAATAGTAAAGACGAAGCTAAAGTACTTTGGACATCAAATGAGAAGGGAGGATTCACTTGAGATGGCCTTGATGTTGGGAAAGGTGGAGGGCAAAAGAAGAAGGGGGAGGCCAAAGATGAGATGGCTAGATGGTATTGTAGACACAATGGGCACAGAACTGGGAGTGCTGAGGGGGATGGTGGAGGACAGAGGCGCCTGGAGAACAATGGTCCATAGGGTCGCAAAGGGTCGGAACCGACTGTGCGACTGAACAACAACAAAAAGACACACAACCTGGCTAGATGTGTGATAAAAACCTGACACAGGTATGACAGACAAGTAGGGCTTATTCCCTTGGTTAACTGTGCGAACACCTTGGTTTATAAAAGTGTTGTGTGTATGTGGTTGTGTGCACTCTTTGTAGAATATAAATATAATTATAAAATGTTCAAGATGTTAATAGTTAATTTTTAAAATATATGTTATTAAATTTTTAAAATTACATTCACATCACGTATATATCAACAGTACAAATACAGTAACATAAAAAGCAATTTAGATTTTTCTTGCTGCTCAAATATATTCACTTTGTAAACAAAAATTATTTAACCTTGTTTCCAGCTATTACTGCTCTTTTTCACAATTAAACATAAAAGCACAGCTACATTTTTACAAGGCATATATCACCCGTGCTGTACATTGGAATTTACAAAAATTAAATTATATCCCCCCCTCTCCTCTCTAATTTATCCAAAATTTGTGCGTTTCCGTGTCTGGACCAATGTTATTTTCATTTGATAAGGCATATATATAAATGGATTCCATATCTCCCAAAATTACTTTTGTTTATAATTCCTTTTTTTTAAAATTCACTTCCATAGTCAGCTTTTAATTCTGTGCTAACTGCCATATTTCTGTATACCATCTTGATTTATTGAACTTAATCTTTTATTTCCATTCTCTAGTAATTATTTGTCTAGACACCGATAATAGAGTGAGCAATAGTTCTTTTGTATTCTTGTCCATGTTTAACTCATCAATCTCACCTATTAAGGCTATTTTTGGATTCACTTGGATTGCCGTGTTCATTATTTTTACCAATTCTAACTCTATTAATTTCCAAAAGGTTCTTACATATTGACATCCCCACCACATGTGTAGGAATGTTCCCCTTTCCTGCCTGCATCTCCAGCACTGATCCGAGGTAGTTTTCCTCATTTTGCGTACTCTAACCAGTGTCATATACCACCGCCATAAAATTTTGCTGTTATGTTCTTTTTCTTTTATTGATAGAGTCCTCATGATCCTTCGGGTCCATTTACCTTTCCACTTTTTTTCATTAACAGCGATTCCCAAGTCATTCTCCCATGCTTGCCTCAATATACTTTGTGTTTCTTTCGTTTAGTTCAGTTCTTGGTATATTTCTTTTTTCCATATGTTAATTCTTCAAATAATGTTGGGGACCTTTCTTCCAAAACTTTTGCTCTTAGTTTTTATGCCATTTGTCCATTTGAATTATTTGAAACCAGTTTAATTGTAATTTATTATAGATTTGCCTTTTTGCTTGATTATATCTACGTTTGTCCATCCATTCCTTTAATAACAATATTTTATTATGTATTGAAATATTTCTTGTTTGATTTGTAATTATCAATGGACAGTTTTTATACCCAATATTTCTATGATGGGGAACTATTCGGAGCCACCTTTTGCTTTAAAGTTTTCCATATATTGTATGCTATTCTCAGTGAAAAGTTATTGATTTTTTGTTTTGGTAAATATGTGCCAAGAAATAACTCACCTTTCAATTTCTTATATTCTATCCAAACTGGTTCTAAACTCCCTTGATTTTCCTGGATCAGCTTTTTTAGAATTCTTTTCAAATGAAAAGCATAATAATAATAATTTCTAACATTAGGTATGCCTAGTCCCCCTTCTTTCTGTTTCATGTACCATATAAGCTTAGTTATTCTAGGACTTTTCCTGTTCTTGCAGCATTCATTTATCAATTTTTGCCATACTTTAAGTTCACCTTCCAGTATTTTTATGGGTAAATTCTCCATAAAAAAAAATATTTTTGGAATTAGTTTCATTTTACATAAATTAATTCTCCCAAACCATGATAATTTTAGTTTTTTTAAATTGTATTATTGCATTTTTCACTTCCTTCTTTGTTTTTTCTAAATTTATTTTGTAAAGATCATGTTATGTAAATACCAAGGTATTTCATCTTTTTTAAAACTTTGAATTGATAAGTATCCATCAGTTACTCTTTTTCTAACAACTTAGAAAATCTCTGTGAGATTGCAAGTTATAGCTTCTGTTTTGTCCCAGTTTATTTTTAGCCCTGTAACTGCTTCAAACAATTTCAGAGGGTGTTGTATTCTCTTTAGTTTGTGTTGTGGATCTATTATTACTAATAGTGTATCATCAGCGAACATACCTATCTTTTTTGTCCTATTCCTTTTATCTCCTCATCCTGCCTAATCATTGTTGCGAGTATCTCCATGGCTATTATAAATAGTGTTGGCGATAGAGGACATTCCTGCCTTGTACCAGCGTTTAATTTTACTGGTTTACTATATTGATTATTGACCTTTATTCTAGTACAGCTTGTTTGTACAGCTGTTCTATAACATGCCTGAAGTTTGTTCCAAATTCTAATTTATTTATTATTTCCTTAATTGTCTTCCATTGAATCAAATACTTTATATATGTCTAGAGCCAAAACACAAACATTATCTTTTTTTTCTTTAAAAAGTCAATGATGTATCGATGGCTATAATTATGGATACCTAAGAACAACCTCAGGGGTTGGAGAGATAGGCAGGAGATCTCTCATTGCCATTTCCAGGGAATCCTAAACAGGTGAAGGCATCTGCTTAGGAATACCCTGAAGCAAATGGTGAGCCACTGTGTGAGACAGAATGCTGGACTGGATGGGCTGTGGCCTGTTCCAGCAAGGCTGTTCTTATGTTCTTATGTTATATTCTTATGATGTTTATCACTCTGGATATTAAGCCCTCCATCTGCCTACCTTTAAAAAAACCAGATTGATCTTCTTCTAGATAAAAATTCATAAATTTGCTCAATCTTTGAGCCATAAAGACTATAAATATTTTTGCATCCTGATATATGAGCAAATTGGTCTACACGATTTAATCTTTTCTTTATCTTTTTCAGGTTTAGGAATTAAAACAATAATCGATTTACTCCATGAATCTGGCATGTTTCCTATTTCTAATATGTAGATAAATAGATTTTTTAATCTAGGGACTATTAGGTCCTTAAATTCTTTATAGAATTCAGAAGGAAAGCCATCTTCACCTGGGGCTTTATTCACTTTCAGTTTTTGAATCACCACCTCTATCTCTTTTTCATGTATTTTCTCCTCCATTTGTTCTTTATGGATATCCTCTATTTTTTGTTAAATTCCTTTCTAAATAGGATTTTAATAACACTTCATCCACTTCACTCTCCTTATACAGTTCTGAAAAATGTCTTCCGCTATTTGTATTTTTTTCCAGCATTTTATTACATCGTTTCCCTTTTTATCTATCAGAACCTCAATCTCACTTTTACTTTTTTTCCTGTTTTACCACCTTAGCCAATCTTTGCATGTTATTATTATTAAATTCAAAATTATCTTTTTTCAGGTATATCATATCTCTTCTAACCTTCTCCATCTCTTGCCCTGTTAGTGCCTTTCTTGCTGATTGTAATTTTGCTCACGTTAATTCTCTCCTTGTAATAGCATGTTCTTGTTTTCTTTTACTTCTTTTTCCATTTTTTTGAATTGCATTAACTCTCTTATCTTCCATTATCTTCTCGTTAATACAGTCTCCTCGGAATGTTGCTTTAATTGCATCCCATAAGATGTGAGGTGACACATCACCCGTGTCATTCATTTCCCAATTTAGTTGCCACTTGGCTCTCAATTTAGCTTTAATTTTTCCTTCTTAAACATTGTTGTATCTAATCTCCACCCTTTATCTTGTTTAGATCCATTTTTAATCTGCATATCTAGAAGAGTCATTGCATGGTCTGACACTCTAATAATTCCTTTCCTAACTTCTTCTAAATTCCCCAACCAATTATCTGATACCAGTATATGTATATGTTTTATGTACTGATGAATAATATGTGTAGGACCTTTCAGACCCCTTCATCACTCTCCATGTGTCTCTTACATTAAGTTCCTCCATCCATTTATCCAATATACTATTCTTACCTGTCTTTCTATTTTTAGCAACTTGGGAGACGTCTATTGCAGATCTTGTCAAGTTAAAATTGCCTGCTATTATCATATTTTGAGTTCTTTCCTTGTTTTTAATTGATAACATTTTATCTAAAATATTATCCTGGTTCTGGTTTGGCACATATAGGTTCACCAGTGTAACCTCCTCTTCCCCAATTTTTCCTATTAATATTTGGAACCTACCATCTACATCATTAATACATTTCTTCAATGTGAAACCAAGTCTTTTAGATATTAATGTGGCTACTCCTTTTGATTTTGAGGTTCCCAACACCTTCTCATAGATTGAAGTCCACCCTATGTATAAGTTATTCTTTTGTTCAAATTTTTGATGGGTTTCTGGTGCGCGCATAGTTCTCCCAATGATGTCGACCACCGGGAAGATGACAGTGGAAGGGCCGGAGCAGATAGAGTTGGATGAGGGCAAGGGTGGAACTGTGCTGTGCCAGTATTAACTGTCCAAGATTGACGAACTTCAGCTGATAGTCAACAATAAAAGCCAAAATATTAGGTGGCTGTAGGCTCAAAGGAATGAACTCAATGCCCAGGTGTGTCTCCTTCGTGAAGAGCTACAGGTTCTGCAGGAACAGGATTCCTATGTGGGTGAAGTCATAAGGGCTATAGACAAGAAAAAAGTGCTTGTTAAGGTTCACCCAGGAGGCAAATTTGTGGTTGATGTGGATAAAAACATAGACATCAATGATGTGACTCCAAATTGTCATGTTGCTTTGAGGAATGACAGCTAAACCCTATACAAGATTCTTACAAACAAGGTGGACCCCTTGGTGTCACTGATGGTGGTGGAGAAAGTGCCAGACTCCACTTGTGAGATGATTGGTGGTCTTGACAAGCAGATCAAAGAGATCAAGGAAATGATTGAGATGCCAGTCAAACAGCCAGAGCTCTTTGAAGTGCTAGGTATTGCTCAACCTAAGGGTGTGCTTCTGTATGGACCTCCTGGGACTGGGAAAACATTGCTGGTCTGAGCAGTGGCTCATCACACCAATTGCACCTTCATCCATGTCTCTGACTCTGAGCTTGTGCAGAGGTTCATTGGAGAGGGTGCAAGGATGGTGAGCTTTTTGTCATGGCCCGGGAACAGGCTCCTTCCATCATTTTCATGGATGAAATCGATTCCATTGGCTCCTCTCGCCTGGAGGGAGGCTCTGGGGGTGATAGTGAGGTGCAATGCACCATGTTGGAACTGCTTAACCAACTTGATGGTTTTGAAGCTACTAAGAATATCAAGGTAATCATGGCAACCAACCGCATAGACATCTTGGATTCTGCTCCACTTCGTCCTGGCCACATTGACAGAAAAATTGAATTCCCACTCCCAAATGAAGAGGCCTGGCTGGATATCTTGAAGATTCACTCTCGCAAAATGAACCTGATACAGGGAATCAATCTGCGAAAGATTGCAGAACTGATGCCTGGGGCTTTGGGGTCTGAGGTCAAGGGTGTAGGTACAGAAGCTGGCATGTACACACTAAAAGAGAGAAGGGTACACGTAGCTCAAGAAGACTTTGAAATGGCTGTGGCAAAGTTGATGCAAAAAGATAGTGAGAAGAATATGTCTATCAAGAAGCTCTGGAAGTAAAAAAAACAGCTCCTCCCCAAGCAAATCATCTCTCCTATAATCTTTACAACTCCTTTTCTTTTTCCGAAAATAAAATTTCCAAAAAAAATATGATGGGTTTCTTGTAGGAAAATGATGCCTGGTTTTTCTGTTTTTAAAGCTGCTTCTAGCCTTCTCCTTTTAATTTGGCAGTCCATGCCCTTAGCGTTCCAAGATATTATTCTAAACTTTTTCATCTTGATCCCTTATCAGAATCCCTACTATATCATTTACAGATCCCTCAAGTGCTAGTTGACCCCCACTACCTATCCCCTCTACCAACCCCAAATACCAAACATATTCTTTTGTTTCGCCCCCAGCTCCATCCACTGTGGAGCCACCTCCAAATAATGGACAGAGTGGGTGTTGACTGTTCCGTAGGCCGGTTCTTCTTTTCATTTACCTGATGTAATAAAAACTTATTAGATGAAAAATTAATTGATGTTAGTCGGTGAGAAGAAAAAGCATATTGTTCAGAGTGGTGCTGGGGGGGGGGAATTATTACCTAGTTTGTCCTATAAATGCGAGGTGTTTGTAAAGAAATTGGCATTTAAAAAGAGTGAACTTTGCTCTCATTAAAGTTGTTTACTGCTTGAAGTAAAAATGTTTTGCTAGATTCTTATTCTATGATGTAATACTAATTCAGAGGTGTTCGTTAGAACAGATGTTTAGACAAATATGTCCATTCAGACACCTGCATGTCAATGTGCAGACCTGAAGTCTGAGACCCAGACACTTTGTCCATCTCACCAGATAAGAGATGGGACAAGAGATAACGGACTCACGTAATTAACAGATGTCCCTTGCAGGTGGGTAAGGGGGTGCAACGCCCACACAGCCAGACAGCTCGTCTCCTCGAGACATAGTTGGGAATTTTCACATATTTATGATGCAGGTGTTTGAATGAGAAGTGTATAAATAAGAATCCTTTTCCCCTGATGTTAAGAAGATCGAGATCAAGATAGGGTAAGCTTCTCTCAGCCAGAGAGAAGTTACCTCTCTTTTCCCATAGGTCAGACCATAGCAGCCTGACTCTATGAGTGGTTTTTGGCCCCGCTTTCTTAGATCTATTTAGACAGCTTAGTTATTCATGTTTATGTTTTGTTTATGATTTCTTTTTGTATTCCTGAATTCCTATTATAACCGTATATTAATCTACCTAAATATTGTAAGCCAATAAAGTGCTGCTATTTGAATACTTGGTAGATTGATTTTATTTGCCTCTTAGTTTAAAGAGGGAATTTTTAGATGTCCAGCAAGAAGATAATTTATCTTAGAAAAGTGCCAGGCTGTATTCTCCACAGAAGGGAGGGAGAAGCCAAATCGTAGTCTGCGGTAAGAACTTATTATCTGCCGACCATTAGTCATTTTTCAAGGGGAATACTGGACCCTAGGAGTGCCTCACGAGGAGAGATTTGTAGATGAGCATTAGTTGGGTTATGAGGCAGAATCCTCATAAATTTCCCATGCAGCTATTTCAATTGTCAGCTGAGGCTGATTATCTCAGAGGGAGACGGTTCATCTCAAAGTTCCGTTAACTGGGAAGCCCTAGTTAGAATCTCTGAGAAAGTTTTTTTTTAACAATTCTCTCGGCACTTCACTATAAATCTTTGGGCTGTTATCTGCTTCAAAACCCAGGGCAGAATTTTAGTCTAAACACCCCCGAGCACTCGTGACAGTGTTAACTAAAGTTTTTAAAAAGTAGCTTGAGAGACAAGAAAAATTATTGGCCCAGAAATTATCATGTCATACTGTGCCTTGTAAAATATTATCTTAACCTACTTTGGACTTTGACAGCCTGTGCCTATTAGTTCTTCTTTCAATTTTGCCCATTTCTTGTGTGCCCTCTTTAATTAAGTTGTTGGATTCCAGTATGTCCATACAATCTGTTTGCTTACTGAGGACTGAAGCTTCCCACCCACCCACCCCCACACAGAAAAAAATAGCTTCTGTTGGTATTGCCAATTATACTTGACTCCTTTATTCCTAAAAATGCTCCTAACTGGTTTTATTTTTAATCTCCATAATCGTTCTTCTTTTGAGATATCGTGATAGACCTCAAGTTGTTGTCCATCATACTGCAGAATCTTGTCTCCCAGGGTCTTTATACTTGCCATTACTCTTATTTTGGTTTCCAAGTTTATACATTTTACTATGACTGGTCTCTTTGTCTGTCCTGTTCTCTTTGTCCTATCCTATATATTCCCAATATTTCTTCTAAAGCTATACTCGTGTCTATTTCCATTGAATTTAATCATTTTAATACTCTTGGTTTTTAATAAATCCGGATTAGTTTCAGAAATTTTTTATCACTATATTTTTGTCGTAATTGATCTTCTAGTCTAAACAACCTCTCCTCTTGATTTTCTGTTTTAATATTTTTCTCTTTCTCCTGAATATCCTTAATCTCTTCTTCTACAGTTTTTAATTTTGTTTTGACCTGAGCAAACTTCATGTCAACTGACTTTTTGAAATTGGCCAAGATATCTCTCAAATCTTGCTGTCCTTTTATTATATCATCCTTATCTTGCTTTCTAGACTGTTCACTCTGTTGTAAATACGTTTCCATTTTATCCATCCTAGTCTCAATCATTTTAAGTACTGCTCCCATTTCTAAATGTGTGAGATCTTCCTTCTCGCCTTGGAGTTTTTCTAAACTTCCATGGGAGCTGCCCTTATCTTTATTTGAGGCTTTCATCTCTATTTCTAATCTGGTTAATCTTTTATAATTACGGTTGGAAGATTTTTCATGCAGTTCTCTAATCCACGCTGATTTAGGGGGTTTTGGAAGTCGTCGACATTCACTTTCCTATTTCTTTAAGTTTGACTATCGCTGTGTATTCTTTCTCCAATTTCCTATAATCTTCCAAATTACTTGCTATTGATCCCCTTCCTTCTTCACTACTCCCTGTTATTCTAAAATTTTCACTGACAGCCCTTCCCTTTGTCATCTAAGGTCACCCACAGATAGAACCACCCACAAGTATAAGTAACATTAATTGTTCTGGTATAGAGAAAAAAACCCTTTTGTTTTACCAAAATCCAAATAATATCCAAATAGAGCCCCACTAAGGCTTTGAGGGCTGTTATGGCAATTTACCACCTTGCTACCTACTAATCCTTTTCCCCCAAATAAAGTCCAAGTAGAGTCCAAGTAAGTCCCAAATAAGGCTTAAGAGCAATTTCTCTCCTTACCTCTTACTTTACTTTACAGTACTTTACTTTACTATACATTGTCTTTGTGCTAAACATTAACAATTCTATTCCTCCTCAACACTCCACCCCCTCTTGTTTCCCTGGTCTCACTCGTTATACTGTCCCTCCTCTAACCTATTCAATGGCACTCTCCCCCTGAGATCAATTCCTACCATGGAAGAAAAAGGGGTAGTAGAGCACTGAAGGTGCGTGGCAACCTCAACGTACAAACCAACATCAACATGCAGTAAGCCTGAAAGGCAGCCCTTCTTCCCTTATTCTCGTCCATTTCACCTGACTTCTCAGCCTCCTCTCGGCCCCCATCGTACAAGCAATTAAAATTTTAATTAACTCTATTTGAGTCTATTTCAGTCAACTTTAGTTCCATTTGTTTGCTCTCACCTTGCTTCACTTCACTCCCATCAGTTCACTTTACTTCACCTCCTCCACATCTCCACACACGCACACGTCTGGTCAAGTTGGGAGAGAGATTAGGAATGCCTCTTCCCCCTCTGTAACTCCTCCTTTGGCTGTAATTCCTCCTTCGGCTCCCCACAACCACAACCACGCTCAGCTCTGCTCTCTCCTACTCGCTGTCTGAGCCTCCGCTCTCTCCAACTTGATCCTCCAGCTCCCGGCTCCCAGCCCTGTTTTCCCGCCCTCAGCTTCTCACCCAGCCTTGCCTATTTGAACCCTCTCCTCCTTGCAGCTGGCTCCACAACAGGCATCCGAGGAGGGCGCATGTCGGCTGTCAATGGGTGGTGCACGGGCAGCATCTGTGGTCTTCACTCCCCCAGGTGGTCACGGTCATCCACCGACAATTGGCGATCCATGGTCAGGTTTGCAGTGCCCAATGCGCTGGGATGCAAGATGCCGGATGGGGTGTTTGGGATGTTCGGGAGTGTCTGGAACCCCAGGTCACTCCTTCCAAGCTCAAGTGTCCAAAGCGCTGGAGTCCGAGGTGCCAGGCAGAGTTTTTGGGGCGTCCAGGAGTGTCTGAAGCCCTAAGTCATTCCCTCCAAGCCCAGGTGAAGGTCAGACGAGAGTGGAGCAAGTGTTTTTCCCTTGCTTTCTCTGCTCCTGCTTTCTAGTAACTTCTGTGCCACTTCTAAGCTGCTAGACAAACGTTTTCTTACTCTCCACCTCATAGCACCTCCGGAGCTCTTACTTCTCCCTCCTTGTCAGCCCGCCATCATACCGGAAGTCCCTTTAATAGTTATTTTAATCAACATCTACTCAGTGGTGGGCTCCCAAAAAAAATTACTGCCACACTGTGGGCATGGCCTACTTTGTGGGCATGGTCTACTTTGTGGGTGTGGCCATGTGACTGGGTAGGCGATCTAGTCATGCCTGCCACATGACAATGAAAATGTCTGCAAACATAGACCGCACTGGCTCTTTGGCTGTAATTGGAGATGAGCACTGGATCCTAGAGTTGGATACAACTGGCTTTTGAGCAAAGGCAACCTTTACCTTTACTAACCACTTGCAACTAAACAGGACCAAACTTCACAGCAAATTTGAATACTAATCAGGGATCTTCTGTTATTAGGTAAAGGTAAAGGTTGCCCTTTATGGAAAGCTAAGTCAGAGAATGGGGAAAGGCAGTTGGAATGGGAATATCACTTGCCTCTTCCACTTTCTTCCTCTCACTGTGCCTGTGGCTGGCCTGCTACTCTGCTCTAGTGGCCGTGGTGTCTGCCCTGCCATTGCCTCCTGTCCTCCACTTGCTACTGTGGTTGTGGTGGTAGTCCCAGTGGGGATGGAAGGTGAAGAAGGTCTGAGGGGTGGTGCTGCCACTGCCACCTTTGGAGTGCTCCCAAGTGTAGGTGAGAGGATGTGTCTGGTGCAATGATGTGCTGGCATGCATGTGTGAGGAGGGAAATGGGTGTGGCTGCCGAGAATTTTTACTACCTACCCGCCCGAACTGTTCTGAACCAGTAGATGCCCACCATTGCATCTACTACTATAGAGCTGGGATACACAGAAACAGCCTCCTCGATAATCAGTGGTATGAGTGTCACACTGTGATGTGGAAGGCAGATGAAGGGCCACTGTATTATATTCTCAGGACAGTTTTCATGGAACAAGTACACAGAAAGAGCCTCCTTGATGATTGTGTTATTTTTGCACCACAATTGGGCATACCCTGGTAATGGTAACCTTGTGTTGCCGGCTAATCTTTCTCATGCTAGGTCAGGCCAAAGGAACTGCAGAATGGACTCACCAAAAAGTGGCTTCATTTTGGCAGTTTCATGTCGGGCCTAGACACTGAAGAAGAAGAAGACTATAGAGCCTTTCAGACATTCTATAAACTGAATTTGTAAAAACACCTAATAAGAAAGGTCTAGTTCTCTCTGCTTCTTGTGATGTGTTCTTCATAGTTTCGTTGCAAATTCTGAAGCAGCAAGATTTCTTATATGAAGACTCTGCAGATACAAATGAAAGCAGAATCCTGCTCCTTTTGAATACTGACAACAGTGGTGAAGGCAATGGTAATATCTTGGTCCATACGTTATGCAGTGTAAGATAGTGGTAACATTTTCAGTTGCAGAAATTTTTCCAAAATGAAAAACAAAATTCAAAGTTATCCTCCCCCCACAAAGGTCCCTAGGCCTCCATGGGATCCTTTTGCAATCTAGAAGATGTTGGTCACAGAATGTGTGTATTTGTGTGATTGCGTGGAGGTGCTTTTGCTTCTGGTAAAATAATCCCAGTGAAAATGTTTTTCCCCCCAGAAATTAAAGGACCCAGTGCCTTCCCTATAATGAAAAGGATTTCATTAAACACTTGGGATTCTTTTTTTTCTTTTTTCTTTTTTTTGGGGGGAGGGGATGATAATTATTCATATTTTATTTTTGACAAATTCCACATCAGATGTTGTCAATCAGCACCTTTGCATAGCATAGTTGTGTAAACAGACTTTCAGCCAACATATCTATAGCCATTTTTCTATGGAGAGAATGGAGGAGAAACAACAATATTCTCATTCATAAATTGCCCATCTACAACATAATTCTTGTGCCTCCTGGGTGTTTGGCAATAAATTTACCATTTAACAAAGCAGCTTACCTAAATTAGAACTTGTTTCTTTTTGTGCAGCTGTACAAGAACCCATCAAGAACCCATGTGTACCAGGATATAATTGTTGCAAACACCTCATGTTTTCATCTTCTAGCAATCATTTCCCTAACTCGTTGCCCAGATAGTTGAAAAATAAAAGAAAGATCATTTCAGTAGCAAGTACAGCTTATCAGTCTGTTGAAGGATGAGATTGATTAAATATGGCTCTTAGCAAGTGATTGGGGTCAACACTGGAAATTATTTAATGATTTCATCCTACATCAGGTGTTCCCAACCTTTTTATACCATGGGACTGACCATGACCCCAGAAAGCTGAGTGGGATGGACCATGCCCCCCCCCCGGGAAGTGAAAGTAAATTTGCCCGCTTCCATTTTAACGACAGCATTTGTGGCTGATGTAACCATGTTTATCCATGTACAGGGGTGTTTTATGGCTGTCATAAATGCACCCGCTTCCACTTGTGGGTACAGCGGTAGTGGTTGGTCACACTAAATGGTACTGACTGACATGTCCAGCCCACAAGCCATAGATTGGGAACCCCTGTCGTCTACATATATGGTACCTACACATACAGAAGAGCAAATTTCATCTTTAAGTTCCCTGAGAACTCTTGGATGGATGCCATCTTGTCCTGGTGATTTGTTAGCATTTAGTTTAACAAGACATGCAAGAACCTCCTCCCTGGTTATATCTATCTGGCTTAATTCTTCGATTTCCCTCCCTATAAACATAGGCTCTGTTTTGGGCATGTGGTCTCTGTCTTCTTCAGTGAATACTGAAGCAAAGAATTCACTGAGTCTCTCTGCAATCTCTGTTTCCTCTTTAATAATCCCTTGCCTTCCATTGTCATCTAATGGTCCAATGGCCTTCCTAGTTGGGTTCTTACTTCTAATGTACTTAAAGAAGTCTTTGTTATTTCTCTGAGTATTTTTAGCAATACGCTCCTCAAAGTCTTGCTTTGCTTTCCTGATTGTTGCCTTGCATTTGTTCTGCCAGAATTTATGGTTCTGCCTGCTGTCCTCATTTGGACAAGCTTCCATCTTCTAAATGAGCTTTTCTTGCTTTTGATCACTTCCCAAACAGCTCCTGTAAGCCACATCGTAGTCCTCTTGGACCTGGCAGTGCCCTTTTTCCTTTTGGGTATGCATTCCAATTGGGCCTCTGTTATTGTTTTTGTAAACAGTCTCCATGCCTCTTGGAGTGTTTGGACTCTCTCAATTTTCCCTTTCAGCTTCTTTTTCACTAGTTTCCTCATCTTTGGGAAATTTCCTTTTTGAAAATTTAAGGTCTCTGTGTTAGATTTTATCAGTGACTTGCGGTCTATGATCAAGTTAAACATAATTGAGTTGTGGTCACTGTTCCCTATTGGATCAGTCACATTAACATCTTGCATCAAGTCAAGGATTATTGTACCTCTAGTTGGGTCTTCAACCACCTGTCCCAGGGAACAATCATTTAACATATCTAGGAACTTTATCTCTTTATCATGTGCTGAACAACAGTTCACCTAGTCTATGTTAGGGTAATTAAAGTCCCCCATTATAACCAGGCTTCCCTTCTTGGATGCCTCCTTTACAACATTCTCCAACTGCCAGTCTCCTCAGGGGTTTGGGTCGGAGGCTGATAGTATATGCCTACTATTAGACCATCCTTGTGGCCTGGTACTCTTACCCACAGTTTCTAATGGTGACTCCAAATCACCTAGATATTCCAATTTGTACGATTTTATCACTTCTTTGACATACAAGGCTACACCACCTCCCGTTTGCCCCTTCCTATCCTTCCTGTACAGTTTGTAGCCTGGGATAACTGTATCCCATTGGTTATCATCTATCCACCAGGTTTCAGTGATGCCAATAACATCAATATTTTTATCTATTGCTAAGTATTCCAGCTCCCCTATTTTGTTCCGGAGGCTTCAGGCATTTGCATACAAGCATTTATATTTGCTTTTCTGATACTGTCTTTTGAGTCCAGTTGCATTGTTAGACTGCCTCTTCTGAAACATATTATATTATAGAGGTGTTCTTTATCATTCAGCACCCTTACTTTCAAGAGTGTTAATTTTTATGTTGAGCCTCCATTAATCACAGAGCCTTTCCCCTTCAGACTCATCATTGTCCACATGATGAAAATGATGGAACCCTGAAAAATGCTACAAAATCATAAACCTGTAGAGTTAGAAAGGGGTTAGAATCATCACGTCTGTCTCATTGATGATACAGGAGATCCCATCTTGAAGCATCTCTCACTGATGACAATTCAGCCTCTGATTACATATCTCTAGTGGAGAAGGGTCCACACGATAAAGTCTAGAATACTTACTGTATATTACAGATGGTACATCATTAGAATAGATAATTCTTTCAGTGCTCATAGATGTTTAGTTTCTCATGATATACTTTTTACACACCTTTCACAGTTTGAAAATTAGCTTGCCTTCTCATAGGATTTGTCACTGGGAGGTGTATCATATTGCTCAGATATAAATGAAAGAGCCACATAATTTTGGTTTTCCAATGACATGATATAGCTTCAACCTCAGCTTTTGCTCCTTCTGTTACCTCCCTCTTGGAAATCAAACAGAATGGACCAATGGATCTGTTTTGCTTTATACTTCTTTCTTTCTTTCTTTCTCTCTTTCTTTCTTTCTCTTTCTTTCCCAGCCTACTGAAGTGCCAGAGACAGTGTTATTTGCCCCAGGGAGAACATTAGGATCCAGGTAAACTGCATCACTGGATTCTAGCCATCATGTTCTCTGTCTCAGTGGATCTGCTTTGCTTTTGCATTCTCTGGAGGGGAGGGGTGGGTGGAATCTTAAGGCTTTCCATAAAATGTATGAAGAAATTTACAAGTTCTGGAATATTTATTTAAAATGCATACAAATAAAAATTTCATCCATGCCAGAAGAGGATCAGAAAGGCTCAAGATGTGAATTGTATGTGGTTATATCAGTGGTGCACAAATGACATAATGTGGGCCAGATCTGACCCCCATCGCCAATTCATCTGGCCCATGCCACCCTTGTCACTCCCAGAAGTGAAGCAAAACATGCCCATATGGATGAATTAGCATTGGGGGCTGGATCTGGCTTGTGGACCGTAATTTGGGCACCCCTGGTTTAAGCAGAGAAAATGGCAGCTTAAAATCTATCTCATTCTGTTGCAAAAAAGATTGGAAACTGTGCTTTACTTCCACTTCTGATGGGAGGACCCACATGACCGACCCACTGAACCATGTGACCGGACCGCTGAACCACGTGACTGGCCTGCAACCCAAAAAGTGTGGGCACCCCGGGTTATACCATTAATTTTTCGTGGTATTGGACTTTTTGAAGCATTTTTTTATAAATGACCCAATGTGTCAGTCATTCATCTAAACCAGTCTTTTTTATACTCCTCCCCTGCTCATCAAGCCGTCAGAACAGTTTTCTGAACAGAACATCGCTGTAAATAAATACAAATGTACTAGTTTAAAGAAAACCACACACATGGAAGTGAGAATTATGTGCAACCAGTAATCTGAAGAAATTGACAGACTAAGGCAGTGGCAACCATTTAAAACCAAATTTTCCTTTTTCCTCTTTTTAAAAAGGTAAGACAAGCTTCTTCCATGTGTGAAATAAGGAAAACTCTGCAGTTTCAGCTTGTCTGATGGGGCGAGATATTGGAAATGCTGACTTTTGTTGTGTCTCAAGTGATCCAGTCTTTTGTCTTTTAAATTCATACTGTCCCTTGTCCTCTCATTTTCTGTCTTTGCCATTTTCTCAGGTAACTTCATTTCTAAAATAATAGGGAAGCTGTGGGTATAATCCACCTTAGGTCAGGAGTTGGATCCCAGGAAATGAGAATATACTACTGCATATTAAAATGTTTCACTGGTGCTGTTGTAATGTCAGATTAATGCTGTCTTAAAAGGAAATGGAAAGGCCAGTGAACTATAACCCAGAAACAACAAAAGAAACTCAGTTCCATATACGGATTTACAATAACAGAAAAATGAGCAAACTGATAACATCCAATAGATACTGCTATGAAATAAAGACCAAGTCTCTGGATGCATAAACAAAATGATTCATCCTCTCCCTACCCATGAAATGAATGAAGAGGCAGGACACAGTATTTTTTGGTATTAAAATCTTCAGCCACAATATATTGAAATTTAATTTAAATCCCCAGAACTGTAGTAGGGCATGGTAGTGCAAAATCTTGGTCTTCTGTTTCTTTTGTATCTGGATCAAACCCTGGACTGTAAGGATGAAGCTACTCTTTTGGCTTTCTCAGTCGAATTTAAGTCTATATAGGTGCATGTTTCTGGTAGTATTCAGCAGACCAGTAAATGAGCTGGATTCTGTACCACTCCACATTCACATTGCATGTTCTTGTCTGCCAGCAGCCTCCAACTGAGCATGTTGGTCATACATATAGAGGCTACCATGCTCAGCCTATTCATGATCCTCCAAGTGATGTTGGGGAGGTTGAGTTCCTCAACTATATCCTCCTTTAATGATGTTCCTTGTCCAGTGAGCTCCTCCACCGTCTTTTAGTTTGGTTTGGCTCTTATGTACACTCAAGAATGTTTATTCTTGCACTAAAGTGCTTCCTGGATCTGAGCCAACATACTTGAGGTCCATATCCATTCAGAGGCTGTCGAGGGTAATCATGGTTAGGGAGAAGGTAAATTCCCCTTCACTTCTCTAGCACAAACTGGTGAATCCCTAGCAACTGTGCAGTGCTGATCCTTGCTAGCTACTGCACAGAACAACTGAGTTGGGGAGACATCACTGTGTGTGTTTCCAACTCTATTCCCATGAATGGAAGTTGGTTGTATTGCAGTGATGTCCCATAGTGTCCACTGCATGCTCTACTGTTTCATCCAATTCCAATAATGCCATGATGGATCCACCACTACCACCATAACCCACCACTACCCACCACAAACAATGGCTAGCTGATGTTTGGCTCCTCTCACCCCAAATCCCTTCAAGGATAGTTATAATGCCCTCCACATGTCTGTCAAATAAATGTCAGCCCCTGAATCAGTCAAAAACCCCTAAGGAAAGCCCTCAAAAGCTTTCAAAAGAAGTTGGAAAGGAGGTAGGACAGGTTTAAAAAGTCTGGAGCCCCGCCCCTGAACTATGGAGCAGTGACACCAGAGTGTGGACTGACAATCCCTGTCACTTTCTGAAAAGAAAGAAGGGGAGAGAACATCCAGATATCTGGTGGTGGTTGTGTGTGCATCAAAATTTAAAACCAGTAGTGGAAATTAGTACTGATACAGAGTGCATACCCAGTTCCATATAAATATCTGCAATAGCAAACATGAGAAGAAAGCAACCATTCAAATAAAAGTGTTTCATCTAGATCTGAATTCTCCTCCTCCTTCTAAATTTAGTCTCCACAAACGGAAATGAAGAAATAATGTTGTTGCCTCCCAGTCTCTGAATCCACTTGCACACATGCAGTTCAGCTTACAGCTAAGTAAAATTTAGTCTAATCAATCACCTTGAGAGAGCTTATTTTATCTCTACCCCCTTAGAAACCTTATTTGCAGTCTGTAAATGTACTGAGTGAAACATCTAATGCAGTTCATTTCTCCACGTGTTCTATTTTTGGCCCTGATATAATTGAGAGTGGCAACCATGGCTGCCGGTAATGTGACAAAATGCATTAAAAACTGTTGATGTATAACATTGCCAGATGAATTCTTCTTGCTTTTACTCTCAATCCATAACAGAAGAATACAAATTTCAGATCACTTTGGGTTTGGTGTTCTTCACACACTCAGACAAGGGATTCTTTTTCTCTTTACCATCCCCATTGTTTTTACTCATATACACCAGAAAAAGAAATATCATCTTTTATTAATTGCCATTTTGAAAAGACAACAGCATATATTAAAGTCATCAGATTCTGTGAATGCTGGAAATTGGCCCAAACCTTTATAGACAAAATTGATAGAATTTATCTGAAATTAATTTGGTAATGATTGAAGAGAATTTTCATGCAAATATTCTAAATATCAAAAAAGTGTTATTTGTATTTTCTTTTTAAAGCTATTTTTAGGTTTTTAGTTTTGGGAAATCTTTATTTATTTAGCCATTTTAATTGGGTAAACATAATGCATTTGACAATTTGATGCCTATTATAATTTGCTTTATTTTGATTAAACCATCCATTCATACTTCCAATATTCACATATTCATTCTTGCTACCTTAACCCCATAGTTCAATCTTAATGCCCTATGAGACATCTTATACTCAAAGAAACCTACAGATTCATATTTAATCAGATGAAAATTGTGCTGAGTTCCTTCATATTTGCTTCTGGAATCTAGGCATACATGAAATACCTAGATAAAGCATAAGTGAAGGAAAGCAGGTTCTCTTACATGGCAGCAGAACCTGGAATGTCCATAACCACAAATAGAACATGGATTTCAAGGGGAAAATGCATATGGTGATATACTGTATTTGCCATAGGTAAAATATTAGAAACCAGTGATATAAGTGTTCATCTATTTATTGTTGTCTTTAAGAAGTACATTTGCTACTCTACTCTAAAATTAGATCCAGCCCAATAATTCAAATAGAAATTTAGTAAATGAGGATCATTGTAAGAAGGTGACCCATGTTTCTACCCAGAGACTATCTCTTGACTGACAAATTGAAGGCCCCTACTTTCCCAGGTTCTTCTTCTGCCATATCCAAATTTGAATATTGGCAATCATCATGGTGATCAGCCATGAAGACTGTCCTGAGAATATAATGCAGTGGCCTTTCATCTGCCTTCCACATCACAACATGATACCCATACAACTGATCCAGTTCCGTGAGTCACTTTCTGCTTCTGAGCCCTTTTGCCACACAAAGTCCTCCTCAGCCCCAGGCCAGGAGTGATGAAGCTGCTGCCCTCCATAAAGATGGATTCAAGTGGGATTTAATCCACTTGGGAACCATCACCTTTCCCTGTGGACTTCGGCACCCAAGGCCATTTTTCCTCAGGGTTATCAGGTTAGTTAACCGCCACCTGACACTCAGAGTTGAGTTACTGGCATTATGGTCTATTCTATTACTATAGCACAGGGGTTCCCAACCTAAGACCCATGTGCCATATCTGGCCCATGGCACCATTTCATGTGGCCCACACCCCTCCAAAGGCATTTATGAAACAAAATGGCCACCCCTTTGAAGCTATTGGGACAAAATGGACACTCCCATCATGAAGGCAGGGCAAAATGGCTGTCCGGCCCTTTAAACTGACTGAGAGAGTGTGACCCAGCCCCCAGATTGAAAGGTTTGGGAACCCCTGCCATAGCAGGGTAACCTGGCCAGACTTCCCAGGTTATTTTGTTCTTTTAAAAAAAAAACCACAGGTTTCCCCCAGAGAAAATATATTTGAAAAGAGGATAGATTTCTGACAGCCCTATAAAGGAAGGAATATCTTCTGAAGTGTAGGATATTTATTTATTTATTTGCACTGTTTTATACCACCTTCCTCGTATAAAAAGCGACCCAAGGCAGTTTACCAACATAATAAAACATCACTTAAAAACAATTACATAAAAAACAGTTACATAAAAACAACAAGTAAAATCTATATAGCTAAAACATCCATATTAAAATCACATACAATTATCTGAATAAAACTATTCTTATCCTCTCTGCACCCAGGTTAAAAAGCTGACATGGTCCGAACTTGCCTGCATGGGCTAGACAAGCCAGCAGGAGTGGGAGGTCATACCATTCACGCCCCACACCCGTTATAGCCATGTCTTCAGTGATCTTCTAAAGGGGAGCAGCTCTGTCTGGAGGCATAACTTCAGTGGCAGGATGTTCCAAAGGGCCAGGGCAGACACTGAGAAGGCGCTCCTTCTGGTCCCAGATAGATCTACTTCTTTCACTGGTGGGACCACCACGGAGCCTCTCCCATCTGCCCTCGTAGGACAGGTTGAAAACCTTTTGGTGATGCAATCTCTTAAGTATCCTGGTCCAATGCCATGAAGGGCTTTAAAGGTCAAAACCAGCACCTTGAATTGCACCCAGAGGCACACTGGCAACCAGTGCAGCTCACAGATCAGTGACAAGGCATGAGCATAACGTCCACGTCTCATCACTACCCATGCAGCCGCAATCTGGATCAGCTGTAGCCTCTGAATGGTCAAGGGCAGCCCCATGTAGATCACATTACAATAATCCAATCTGGAAGTGACCAGAGTGTGAGTGACCATGAGCAAGGAGTCCTAGTCCAGGAGCGGGCATAATTGGTAGATGACATGAAGTTGGGCAAAGGCCCTCCTGGCCATGACTGCCAACTGCTCTTCAAGCAGTAGTCGCAAGTCCAGGAGGACCCCCAGGTTATGCACTGGGTCTGTCTGGGGCAACAATGCCCCATTCAGAACCAAAGATGGTACCTCCCGGGTTAACATGGGGCCCTGCACCCACAGCCAGTCACTCTTGCCAGGGTTCAGCTAAAGCCCGTTGTCCCCCATCCAGACCCTAAAAGCCTCCAGGCACTTGGTTAGGACTTCGACCACATCACTCGAGTCTCCATGGGCAGAGATACACAATTGACTATCATCACCATACTGATGATACCTCACCCCGTGGGAATGAATGATCTCACCCAGCGGTTTCATGTAGATTTTAAACAACAGAGGTGAGAGTACCAAGCCCTGTGGCACCCCACGCCAGAGAGGCCTAGGGCTGGACATCTTGCCCTCTAAAGACACCAACTGAGTCTGGCCCCTCAGAAATGAGGAAAACCAGGACAACTCAGTGCCCTGGGGCCCCAATCCTTGGAGCCGTCCCAGAAGGATACAGTGGTTGATGGTATCGAAAGCCGCTGAGAGGTCAAGAAGAGCGATGACAGAGGGATGTCACCTGTCTCGCTCCTGCCAGAGATCATCCATTAGTGTGACCAATGTGGTCTCGGTACTAAACCTGGGCCTGAATCCTGACTGAAACAGGTCCAGATAATCCGTATCATCCAGAACCCCAGGATATGTGGACAGATCATAAAAGAGAGCTCTGCTACTCATGATTTGAAAGCATTCACTCAGTTGTTATCTCCTTCCCCCTCTCTATTTTCCAAAACTTGCAAACAGATTATTCTTTAGTCACACAAATTGCAGTGCACAAACCTGGTTCCTCTTAATAGGGCAGTTCTGAGGGGCACTTTGCTAATGGATATCTCACTCAAAAATAAAGAATAATTGCTAACTATTTCTTAACCATTACCTCTGATCATTTGACCATTCTGGGCTATTAAGCAGCAATTAGTACCCTATTTAAGAGACATGTCCAATTTAAAACACGGCACAGATTAGAAACAGATATTGTCTTTTAAAAGCTCAGTGTTATTATTGTTGAACTTTTAAAAGAAGCATCAGTTTAAATAAAGCCTTTTTTCTCTCATTAGGTTTCTTACAGTATAGTTTGTGATTCCAGTAAGCAATTACTTCTTACGTGCACATAGCCCTAAGTACCTATCATCTGGGGAGTGGCTTCATAACTAACTTCATAAATATTGTCTGCTACTTGGTCCAATCCATGTGTCTTATACGAAATCAAGTGTGCTGAATCCAAATCTGAAGTCCAGTTCTGCCTAGGACATCAGGATCTTAAGTTAGCAAATCTCACCTTCTTGGTTAGGTTCTTGTGTTGATCACACAGGGTATATTTGCCACAAATGTAGCAAAAATTGTCCTATTTATTAACACAACTGTGCCTACTCATATTTAGATCAAAACGGACTCATTATGGCCTAGCTGTAATATACCTGTAGTAATGCTCAAGATACAGGAAAGACTTCAGCAGCACGTGGAGAGAGAATTACCAGAAGTGCAGGCTGGGTTCAGAAGAGGCAGGGGAACTAGAGACCACACTGCCAACATACATTGGATCATGGAGAAAACAAAGGAATATCAGAAACAAGTCTATTTCTGTTTCATTGACTACACCAAGGCCTTTGACTATGTGGATCATGACAAAATGTGGGACGTAATCAAAGAGATGGGAATATCAGAACACCTTTCCATTAGAAATCTGTACATGATGCAAGAAACAACCGTCAGGATAGAATACGGAATGATGGAGTGGTTTGGAATAGGAAAAGGAGTAAGTCAAGGCTGCATTTTGTCACCCTGTCTATTCAACTTATATACGGAGCACTTAATGCACAATGCAGTGATGGACAAATCACAATTTGGGATCAAAATTGCTGGGAGAAACATCAACTATTTGAGATACGCAGATGATACTACCCTAATGGCAATGCTGCAAAGAACAATATTTGATAGGAACGTGTAATGTAAGATCGATTAATCAGGGCAAGTTGGAAGTGGTAGAAAATGAGATGGAAAGAATAAGCAATGACATCTTGGGAATAAGCAAACTAAAATGGACAGGGATGGGCGAATTCGGATCTGGAGACCATCATATATACTACTGTGGCCAAGAAAACCTTAGAAGAAATGGAGTAGCCATAACTGTAAATAAAAGAGTAAGAAATTCAGTAATGGGATATAACCTAAAAAATGACAGAATGATCTCAGTACGAATCCAAGGCAAACCATTCAATATCACTGTGATCCAAATCTATGCACCAACCACTGATGCAGATGAGGCCATAATTGACCAGTTTTATGAGGACCTACAACACCTCATAGAACAGACACCAAAAAAATGATGTCCACATTATCATAGGAGATTGGAATGCCAACGTTGGAAATCAAAAAGTAAATGGAATAACAGGCAAGTTTGGTCTTGGAACACAGAATGAAGCAGGCAAAGATTGATATTGTTCTGCCAAGAGAACACATTAGTCATAGCAAACACCCTCTTCCAGCAGCACAAGAGGCAAATCTACACATGGACATCAGCAGATTGCCAGCATTGAAACCAGATTGATTATATACTCTGCAGTCAATGAAGGAGAACCTCCATTCTGTCAGTGAAAACGAGACCTAGAGCAGACTGTGGCTCAGATCACATCCTACTGATCACAAAGTTCAGGCTTAGACTAAAGAAAATAGGAAAAACAAATAGGCCAGAAAGGTGTGACCTAGACAACATCCCTCAGTTACTGGAAAATAGATGGAGAAAAAGTTGAAGCAGTGACAGATTTTACTTTCTTAGGATCAAAGTTTGCTGCAGATGGTAATTGCAGCCATGAAATAGAAAGGCAACTGATTTTTGGGAGACAAGCGATAAGAAACCTGGGGAACAGTGAAAAGTAGACACATCACCTTGCAAACAAAAATTTGCATAGTCAAAGCAATGGTATTCCCGGTGGTAATGTATGGTTGTGAGAGCTGGACTATAATGAAAGATGAGTGCAAAAGAATAGGATATATGATATTTGTAGACACAATGGGCATAGAGCTGGGAAGGTTAAGGAAGATGGTGGAGGACAGAGGTGCCTGGCGGGCAATTGTCCATGGGGTCACAAAGGGTCGGAATTGACTGTGCAACTGAAAAACAACAGGTTTCACACTAGATACAAGCCCTTGGTCCATCTTGTCTTATATATCTATTTCTTTGATTTGCCCAGAAATGCCCAATCGCTGCTGGAACATGCATGCCACCAGGGGATGTGATTCAGCTGAGGCGGCAGCAGGCATAGTGGTAGCTGCAACTGTTATAATGTTCCCATCTAAAAATACATTACCCAATTATTGACCACTTGAACAGCTATAGCACGCCTTAAAATCTGTACGTGATAGGCAAATTCTGAGTTCAGATTTGAAATCAGCCCACTCATAAGAACATCAGAACAGCCTTGCTGGAACATGCCACAGCCCATCCAGTCCAGCATTCTGTCTCACACAGTGGCTCACCATTTCCTTCAGGGTATTCCCAAGGAGATGCCTTCACCTGCTTAGGATTCCCTGGAAATTGCATTGAGAGATATCCTGCCTATCTCTCCAACCCCGAGGTTGTCCTTAAGTATCCATAATTATAGCCATTGATACCCTTGTCCTCCATGAACTTGTCTAATCCTTTCTTAAAGCTGTCAAGACTGACAGCTATCACCACTTCTTCTGGCAGGAAGTTCCATAGACCAGTAATCCTCTGGGTGAAAAAGTACTTTCTCTTATTTGTTTGAGAACTAGTACCCAAAAGTTTCATGGAGTACCCCCTTGTTCTAGTGTTGTGCAATAGGGAAACAGCAATTCTACTCCTAATCATTGGTGAGTTATTTAAATTTTGTTCCATCTTTTTTGAAAAGCAGGAGAAAGATCAGCTGAGACCTAGCATCAGAACGTGATAGTTAATTTCTTTCATGAATATGACTTTTTGAGCACTGGTTAGGCAGCCTGGGGAATTCTGCATGTTACCACCTAAAAGTACTGCTAATCCATATACATCTAGTTGAATTTAGAACTGAGAATGCTATTCACAAATTGAGTTCATGGAATACTCTCTCTCTCTCTCTCTCTCTCAATCTCTCATTTTAGCACTTTATTTTCCATCTTTGAAAAAATCAAGGACGCCATACCATAGTCTGAAAGAACAAGTATATGATTATTCAAACAATATTTTCACAAGGGAACTCCCCCCCCCCTTTATGTAGCTCTTTCAGGCAATTTATAGCACTGGATCCTGCAAAGGCAGTAAATTCTGGGAAACATTATAAAGGCAGGTCAATCATGAATGCCCCTCTCCCATTCGTTTTTTTCTTCTCCCTATGCTGTAATCTCTGAGCCAGAAAGTACCTAGGAATTATTATAATAATGGTCATTCATTAAGCAATCACTCAGCACTGGGGGTGGTGCTAGTCTGATTTAACCATGGAACAGCAAGAAGGCTAGGATAGTCAAATTGCTGGATCATGTTCAGAGCCTGCAAAACCAAAACCTTTGCTGATGCTGTTTGCATGATTTTCTTTATGTACAACAATCCTTGGATGCACTGGGTATATGTTCACAAAGATGAGGTGAAGGTTGCCATAGGAACACCTTTTTTTTTTACTTGAGTAACAAAATTGGCAATCCCCTTACAATATTTATTTCAACATCCCACATCTTTCTTCTCCCCACAGTGGGTGGAAAAGGAGATGCAAGACATTTTTTTAAATAAAAGCAAAAAATGGATGTGAACACCAGCACACAACTTTTGGTTCAAGTTAAGTGGAAGATTAACTAGGAGTTCTGTATCCATTGTCCAAAAGAGACAAGTATTCCACTTAGTATGGCAATCGTCTGTGTATAGTGTAGGGGCTCAGTATATCCCCTCTACCTATTGTGCGCACACACCTGACACCAATTTCTGGGGGAGGGGAGAATTTAGCAATAAAACAAGGTTTGTGGTTCTTGGAAGAAGTGCAGTGGTTCTTCGTTGTTGTTGTTGTTGAGTTGCACAGTCGATTCTGACCCTTTGCAACCCTATGGACCTTTGCCCACCAGGCACCTTTGTCATCTACCATCCTCCCCAATTTGCCCAGCTCTGTGCCCATTGTATCTACAATACCATCTAGCCACCTCAATTTTGACCACCCCCTTCTTCTCTTGCCCTCCATCTTTCCCAGCATCAAGGCTTTCTCAAGTGACTCCTGTCTTCCCATTTGATGTCCAAAGTACTTAAACTTCATCTTTACTATTTGACCTCCTTGTACTAGGCGATTCAATAATTAGAAATACAGAGAAATGGATTTGTGATGCACATGATAACCGTATGGTGACTTGCCTGCCAGGTGCAAAAGTTGCAGACATCACAAGAAATCTAGATAGATTGTTAAGAGAGAACTGGGAACGAGCCAGTTGTCATGGTACACGTTGGTACTAATGATGTTGGGAAGGCCAAGCGGTCTGTCCTGGAAGCCAAATTTAGGTTGTTAGGAAGAAGATTGAAGTCCCGGACTTCCAAGGTAGCATTTTCAGAAGTGCTGCCTGTCCCTCGCGTAGGACCTACCAGGCAGGCAGAGCTCAGAAGCCTCAATGCGTGGATGAGGCGGTGGTGTCGAGAGGAGGGTTTCAGATTTGTCAGGAACTGGAAAACATTTTGGGACAAGCCAAATCTGTTCAGGAGGGATGGGTTGCATTTAAACCATGATGGGACCAGATTGCTGGCACTCAACATCAAAAAGGCTGCAGAGCAGCTTTTAAACTGATAACTGGGGGAAAGCCGACAGGAGCTGGGCAGCATCCGGTTCGGGAAAGTGTGTACTTGAGTAGTGAGGAGGATGCAAAAATTACTGAGCAGAGCAAGGAGCTAGTCACTAGCATTCTAGCAGAAGGATGCAAGAGGCAGTCTAACAATGCAACTGGACACAAAAGACTGTGTCAGAAATGCATATATAAATGCTTGTATACAAATGCCAGAAGCCTCCGGAACAAAATAGGGGAGCTGGAATACTTAGAAATAGATAAAAATATTGATATTATTGGTATCACTGAAACCTGGTGGACGGATGATAACCAATGGGATACAGTTATCCCAGGCTACAAACTGTACAGAAAGGATAGGAAGGGGCAAACAGGAGGTGGTGTAGCCTTGTGTGTCAAAGAAGTGATAAAATCTTATGAATTGGAATATCTAGGTGATTTAGAGTCACCATTAGAAGCTCTGTGGGTAAGAGTACCAGGCCACAAGGATGGTCTAACAGTAGGCATATACTATCGGCCTCCGACCCAAACTCTTGAGGGAGACTGGCAGTTGGAGAATGTTGTAAAGGAGGCATCCAGGAAGGGAAGCCTGGTTATAATGGGGGACTTCAATTACCCTCACATAGACTGGGTGAACTGTTGTTCAGCACATGATAAAGAGATAAAGTTCCTAGATATGCTCAATGATTGTTCCCTGGGACAGATGGTTGAAGACCCAACTAGAGGTACAAGAATCCTTGACTTGATCCTGAGTAATACTCAGGATCTGGTGCAAGATGTTAATGTGACTGATCCAATAGGGAACAGTGACCACAACTCAATTATGTTTAACTTGATCATAGACCGCAAGTCACTGATAAAATCTAACACAGAGACCTTAAATTTTCAAAAAGGAAATTTCCCAAAGTTGAGGAAACTAGTAAAAAAGAAACTGAAAGGGAAAATTGAGAGAGTCCAAACACTCCAAGAGGCATGGAGGTTGTTTACAAAAACAATAACAGAGGCTCAATTGGAATGCATACCCAAAAGGAAAAAGGGCACTGCCAGGTCCAAGAGGACTCCAATGTGGCTTACAGGAGCTGTTCGGGAAGTGATCAAGAGCAAGAAAAGCTCATTTAGAAGATGGAAGGCTTGTCCAAATGAGGACAGCAGGCAGAAACATAAATTCTGGCAGAACAAATGCAAGGCAACAATCAGGAAAGCAAAGCAAGACTTTGAGGAGCGTATAGCTAAAAATACTCAGAGGAATAACAAAGACTTCTTTAAGTACATTAGAAGTAAGAACCCAACTAGGAAGGCCATTGGACCATTAGATGACAATGGAAGACAAGGGGTTATTAAAGAGGAAACAGAGATTGCAGAGAGACTCAATGAATTCTTTGCTTCAGTATTCACTGAAGAAGATAGAGACCACATGCCCAAAACAGAACCTATCTTCGTAGGGAGGGAAACCGAAGAATTAAGCAAGATAGAAATAACCAGGGAGGAGGTCCTTGCATGTCTTGTTAAGCTAAACACTAACAAATCCCCAGGACCAGATGGCATCCATCCACGAGTTCTCAGGGAATTTAAAGATGAAATTGCTGATATCCTAGCCAAAATATATAATCTTTCCCTCAAATCAGGCTTTGTGCCTGATGACTGGAAGGTAGCGAATGTAACACCAATTTTCAAAAAAGGATCCAGGGGTGATCCAGGAAATTACCGGCCTGTCAGTTTGACATGTGTCCCAGGTAAAGTGATGGAAACCATCCTAAAAGATAGAATTAATAGGTACATAGAAGAGGAGGCGCTGCTAAAGGAGAGCCAACATGGCTTTTGCAAGGGCAAATCATGCCTCACTAATCTGTTGGAATTTTTTGAGAGTGTCAACAAGCATGTGGATAAGGGGGATCCAGTTGACATTGTTTATCTGGACTTTCAGAAGGCTTTTGACAAGGTCCCACACCAAAGGCTCTTGAATAAACTTACCAGTCATGGAATAAAGGGACAGGTCTTGTCCTGGATCAGCAACTGGCTAAGGGACAGGAAACAGAGGGTAGCACTCAATGGACACTTCTCCAAGTGGAGGGAAGTAAAGAGTGGGGTCCCCCAAGGTTCAGTACTGGGACCCCTGCTTTTCAACCTCTTCATAAATGATCTAGAGGTAGGAGTAAAAAGCAAGGTAGCCAAATTTGCTGACGACACTAAAATATACAGGGTAGTGAAAACTGTGAGAGATTGTGAAGAGCTCCAGAGGGATCTCTTGACACTGGGGGAGTGGGCAAAACAGTGGCAAATGAGCTTCAACATCAGTAAGTGCAGAGTGATGCATGTTGGGGCAAAAAACCCCAATTACATTTATAAACTGATGGGGTCTGAACTCTCTGCGACAAACCAGGAAAGGGACCTTGGTGTCCTGGTGGACAGCTCAATGAAGGTGTCAACCCAGTGTGCCTCAGCAGTGAAAAAAGCAAACTCAATGTTAGGGATCATTAGGAAGGGTATAGAAAATAAGTCAGCAAGTGTCATTTTGCCTCTTTATAAATCTATGGTGAGGCCCCATCTGGAATACTGTGTACAGTTCTGGTCGCCATACCTCCAGAAGGATATTATGGAGTTGGAGAAAGTACAGAGGAGGGCAACCAGAATGATTAGGGGACTGGAACACCTTCCTTACCATCTGAGGCTGCAACGGTTGGGCCTTTTCACTCTTGAACGACGGCGTCTAAGAGGTGACCTGATTGAAGTTTATAAAATGCACGGTGTGGACAAAGTGGATAAGGAAAAACTGTTTTCCCTATCGCACAACACTAGAACTAGGGGACACTCCATGAAACTTTTGGGTACTAGTTCTCAAACAAATAAGAGAAAGTACTTTTTCACCCAGAGGATTACTGGTCTATGGAATTCCCTGCCAGAAGAAGTGGTGACAGCTGTCAGTCTTGACAGCTTTAAGAAAGGATTAGACAAGTTCATGGAGGACAAGGCTATCAATGGCTATAATTATGGCTACCTAAGGACAACCTCCGGGTTGGAGAGATAGGCAGGATATCTCTCAATGCCATTTCCAGGGAATCCTAAGCAGGTGAAGGCATCTCCTTGGGAATACCCTGAAGGAAATGGTGAGCCACTGTGTGAGACAGAATGCTGGACTGGATGGGCTGTGGCCTGTTCCAGCAAGGCTGTTCTTATGTTCTTATGTTCTAATGAGCAGTCAGGATTGATTTCTTCTAAGATCGACCTATTTGTTCTCCTCGCTGTCCAGGGGATTCCCAAAACTCTTCTCTAACACCACATTTCAAAGGCATCTATTCTTCTGCGCTCAGCTTTCCTAATGGTCCAGCTCTCACAACCATACATTACCACCGGGAATACCATTGCTTTGACTATGCGAATTTATGTTTGCAAGGTGATGTCTCTTCTTTTAACTTCCTTAAAAAGAACTATTAGTATCTCTACTTCCAGGAAACAGGCTTTACAAAACTAGGAATGCACTGTGTTGTAAGCCAAAGAGGATCCAGAGAGACATAATCCAGCCATCATTTTATAATTTAGTGTTTACCGATTTAGGTGATTTCACCTTTCTTTTTATCTGATATGTATTAAATTAGGAAGATGATATCACATTTTGTAGCTGGTGGAGACTGTGGGAAGAAATTCTAGTATGATTGCCATCCTCTTTCTCCTCATTGGTCAAACCACTAAAGCTCTCCTCTTCCACTTTATGCTCTTACCAACCCAATCAGACATGTTAGGATGTTAGAATGAAGGTCATTCAGAGAATTTTATGGTCAAAGGAAGACATGAAACAGAAGCTCTCTGATCACTTTTTCTATTTGTGTCAGATGCACCACCAGCATATAATAACACACAAAGCTAAAATTAACACATCTAAAAACAAAATAGAATTAAAAAGGGCTAAATGACACTTGTACTTGAGAAAACCTTGATGCTGGGAAAGAAGAAGGGAAAAAGAAGAAGGGGGCAGCAGAAAATGAGATGGCTAGATGGTATTGTAGATACAATGGGCACAGACCTGGGTGGGTTAAGGAAGATGGTGGTGGACAGAGGTGCCTGGCGGGCAATGGTCCATGGGGTCGCAAAGGGTCGGAATCGACTATGTGACTGAACAACAAGAAGATGACATCCACCCAAAATTGGACCACATCAACATTATTTTCTCCTGCCAACATAAAGCCCTCCTCAGTGCACATTGAGGAGCATTGTGTGCATTGTATCATATGGGAGATAGTTTGTACTTCCCTGCATCCACATAGGCTGTCGCCTACAGGAAAACTCCACTTGCTCATATTAGCCCTTGATCATCCTATCCCAGCATGCAGTCTGTTTAAAGCTTTCCACATAGGCCAAGGTTGCTCTTGGCCAGGCAGTAGAGAGTCATGTGGTTCTGCCCTGTTATCTGGTAGCTACTTGCTCTCCTTCCATAGTTCTAAGGTGGTTTGTGGGGACTGGTTCTTTGGAGGGACAAAAGTTGTGATCACTGTTCAGTCCTGAGATTTTTATCCTGCCTTGTTTCCAAGAGGTGGACCACACAATGAAAAATAAGAATATCAGAGAGTAAAAAAACACACACAAAAACCCCACATTGTGGTACTTTAAAGACTAACTGCTTTATTTTAATGTTATCTTTTTATGGATCAGGTCCACTTCATTGGCCTACTATCACTTTTTTATGCTTATTTTGGTGAAAGAACTTTGCTTTCAGCTTTTAATAACTCTTTGTTTCTCTTTTTCTTTTTTTAGGTCATTCACACCGTGAGAGTTATTGACAAAGATGACCCTAAAAGTGGACATTATTTTGTTTATAACCTTCCACCTGAAATGATCAATAATCCCAATTTTACAATTGAGAAGAACCAAGGTAAATATGTTACAATTTTGGATATTTATTTTAACCTTGTTTTATTGTCCTATTCAGATGCCCTAATTTTCCTATTTTGTACAATAACAAGAATATGACTTAAATTTTTACAGTCATGTAATTGCCAAACTTGCTGGTGTATAAGATGCATCCGAGTATAAGACACACCCCGTTATTACCAACATAGCCCACTATAGCCCACCATAGTACAAGATGCACTCCATTTTTCCACTGTATTTTAAGGAGGGTAAAGTGGGTCTTATACGCCAGAAAATGCAATATAGCTTTTCAGTGTACCTAGTATGGGTATAATATAAATCAGAAGAAATTAAACTAGAGTAGTTACTTTGACAAGACATTTGTAACATCTAGGAGATACTTATATTCTCATAGACTTGTTTCTAATTTTGAAATGCCTGTGATATCTGCAGTGAAATATAGTATTGATTTTTTTGTTGACAAAGAAATGCAGACTTCATATTTAACAAGGATTAAACTGATTTAACTGTTCTGTTACTTTATTGTTCAGTGGATTTATTCTTCCTGAAATGTAATTTGATAAGGATATCTAGAATGAGAACGGGAACATGCATTAGGTGTTCCAGTTTATTATATATTTTTGATGGTCATGTGTGTGCACAAGCTGAGCAAACATTTCCTAGATTTTGAAAGATTGCTGCAATATTTTGTCTACCCTTTAAAAATTACAATGTTGAAAGATTTATTCTGAAATATTATTCATAATTTCTTGTTGTTTTGCATTCGTGAGGATTTTCCCCATTTGGTATCTGGATCTCCCTTAAAAAAGGACATGTGGCTTCTCTAATGATACAAATTGGATCAGTAGCAGCCATGGAGGGATCACCAAAGACAACTTCCTCAAACCTTGATAATATAGAGAGCAGTGGTGGGCTGGAAAAAAATTGCAACCACACTGTGGGCATGGTATGGTGGGCATGGCCAGGGGAAAAGCCCTGTGTTGCACCCAAATTAGGACTACTTTATTTCAAAACTTGGATGGGTGGGGCCAGCCAGAATTTCTGCTACTGGTTCTGGCAAACTGGTGTGAACCTTCTGATGCCCACCACTGATAGAGAGGGTTTTAAAGTGAAATGGCATAGAGGAAGTGAATGAGACACTGATAGTATAAACTGCAATGTGATTCTTCTTCTTCCACATCTAGGCTGGATGTGAAACTGCCAAAATGAAGCCACCTTTTGATGAGACCATTCTGCAGTTCCTTTGGCCTGACCAAGTGTGAGAAAGATTAGCCAGCAACGCAAGGTTACCATTAAGCCGTTGGGGGGGAAAGAGGCGGCTTTTCCATCAGCACCGCCCCCCCACCCCCGGGACTCTCGCCCACCTAAAGCCTGGGTGGGCAGAAGAGGAGGGAGCCGTTGGGGGGAAAGAGGCAGCTTTTCCATCAGCGCCGCCCCCACCCCACCCCTGGCACTCTCGCCCACCTAAGGCCTGGGTGGGCAGAAGAGGAGCCGTTGGGGGGAAGGAGGCGGCTTTTCCATCTGTGCCGCCCCACCCCCCTGCCCCTGGGACTCTCGCCCACCCAAGGCCTGGGTGGGCAGAAGAGGAGCCGTTGGGGCCCTGTGTATATTATGAAATGTAAACCGCCTTGAGTCACCCCAGGGCGAGGAAGGCAGTATAATAATAATAATAATAATAATAATAATAATAATAATAATAATAATAATAATAATAATAATAATAATAATAATAATAATAATAATAATAATAATAATAATAATTACCAGGGTACGCCTGATTGTGGTTCAAAAATAACACAATCGTCGATGCTCTTTCTGTGTACCTATATCATGAAAACTCTCCTGAGAATATAATACAGTGGCCCTTTATCTGCCTTCTACATCACAATGTGACACCCGTACCACTGATCCAGTTCCGCAAATCATTTTCTGCTCCTGAGCCCTTTTGGCACACAAAGTCCTCCTCAGCCCCATGCCAGGATTGATGAAACTGCTGTCCTTCATCAAGATGGATTCAAGTGGGATTTAATCCACTTGGGGACCATCTCCCTTCCTTGTTGACTTAGACACCCAAGGCCATTAGTCCTGACAGTGGTCAGGTTAGTTAACCAACCCCTGACACTCAGCATTGAGTTGATGACAGTATGGTCTACTATATTTACCATAGAAGGATAACTTGGCCAAACATTGTGATAATGTTATATAACATTTAATAATTTTATGAGTGGAACCATTGCAAAGCCAATTTGGAACATCATATTCAAGTGAAGAGGATTTGGGAGGTATTCGTCTGTTTAATAGACACAGTACTCCCATTAAAAGCTTCACTGAATCTCCAAAAAGAAAGTCTTTAAAGGTAGTGTTAGCAGAAGAAAATTACTATCAATTTTATATTCTAAAAAAGGGTGAGAATGTTATTAGGTCAGCAAAATTTGAAGGACATCTTATTTTAGTCTAGCTATTTTGAAAGGGAAGGACACACTTTAATCCTGTTATACTCTAGAATTGTCATTTCATTCACACCAAGGAAGGAAGAAGACATATTCTGATTCCTTTTACTGTCATTGAGTAATAAAATTTAACCTGGCCTCATTTCTTGGAATAGAGATACACTTGAAGGTCAGGCAACTAATGAAGAGTAAATACGCACGGTGTCTTGAAATATAATTTTCTGACTGTTCTTTATCAGGTTGATATAGTTTCTGGCTCTGTAATCATTGTAGGGATATTTTTGTATATTGCATTTGTGTTATTGTGTAGCTGACCTGTAGAATCTTGACTCTAGTGGCTGGGGGAGTCTCATTTAGAGGCTAGTCAGGGATGGCCAACCTTGCCACTCTAGGTGTTCTTGGACTTCAGTTCCCAGAAGGCCAAGTCAGCACTCCTGCTGATCAGGGCTTCTGGGAATTGGAGTTCAAGAAAACCTAGAGTGCCAAGGTTGATCATTCCTGGGCTAGCTCTTCAACCTGGCCCTTTTATTTTGTAAAGGAAAGACATGGGATGTAAACTGCTCTCAAGAAAACAGAAATATTTATATACTAGACTAGAGTGGCAGGAGCATACATTTTGGCTAAACTTTATTAGAAATATCAGAATGGCTAAATTGATAACAGAACCTTTGCCCTCACAACCCCAGAACAAAGACACAGAGTCATTTGCTTGGTGTAAACTAGGGCCACAACTTTATTTAGCACTAGCAGGGGTGCCCGGCTTCGCCCAGGTGGTCCCAACCCAGCAGGCTGAGTGCCAATGTTGCCCGGGAAACCCACTGGCCAGGATTGGGCCTGTGATGTGAGCTCGGCAATTACATCACAATCCCCCCCCAGTTGGCCTGGCACTGAGGCAGAGACAAACCCTCCTGTCGAATATACCCCCTTTGCAGATCAATGTAGGGGGCAAAAACCCCCATGAGCTTTGGGACCTCGACAGCAACCTGCTCACGTGCACAAGGTACGTGTGTGCCAAATTTAATGGGGTTTGGTCAAGGGGTGTGGCAGCCCATTCCAGATACAGTACCCACACCTTTGCTTTATACTATTAACTTCAACTGGGGAAAAGTTCTGCCAGCCTTCTCTGCCTGCAGTGGGGCCTGCGTAGTATGGGGTCATAAACGAAGCAAGGGGTCTTTTCTGGCACTGGTTCCTGTTCAAACTTATGGGTGATTCCCAATGCCACTAGGCTGCACTGTCCATATACAGAATCACCCCAGTTGACTATTGGTTTTAAACATTACAGTCCCCTTCCCCCAAGCCTCAAGACCTTAGGTGTATGGCTCATTCAGTGAGCCACCAGTTTCCCACCAATCCTGGAAGAGAATCTTGGGATCCTCATATCCCAGATGTCATGGGCCCTGAGACCCCACTCCAAATTGTCTTGGGACCTTGCTAGAGCTAAGCTTATCCCATACTACCCACTGGTTGTGACCTATTTAATGCATCCCTCCAGATTGGTCCAAGCTTGCCCCACAGAGACAGTGTGAGATGAGCAAAAAACTACCCATCACTATGGCCAATCTGGGATAGATGTAAAAATTCCTATCTAGCCAGCTAAGTGATCAACTGGTCCAGGAGTTCTCAACCTTTTTAAGCTGGGGGCCGGGTCACCTTCCCTTAGCTTCAGGGGGCCAGATGGCCATTTTGCCCTTCCTCCACCACATGACACTTCCTACTGTAGTAGTGATGGTGGTGGGGCACATGAAATGGTGCTGCAGGCCACATCCGGCCCATGGGCCAAGTTTGAGAATCCCTGAACTTGTCTCACAGGGGGAGTATGGGGTAGGTGGGAGGGACATTCACACCTGATCAAAAGAGGCCCAAAAGGGCGGGGGGGGGAGAGAGAAATCATTTTAAAGGCTGCTCCTTTCACCCCTCCCCTTGGCCAAGTGGGGTGCACCCATTGGATCATCCCACTGGGAGATGTTCTGTGGAGGAGGTGACAATATCCCCCCAACAAAGATATGCCTCTGAAGGGGATGCCCATTATCTAAGGAGACTTCTAGGCTATCCCTCATTGGTGGCCGTCAAAAAACAATAGAGCCATTTGGAGAGAACAAAAAGCAGAGACCTGGTTTACTGTCTTTGAAAAATGGGGGTGGAGTATCAAATCAACTGCTGCTTTTAAGAATAGAGCCTGGCATTCATTATAATACATGTCTGAAGAAAACAACCTGGCTTGAAGAACTTGCCATGAAGTTTGCCAGAAGAAGTGGCCTTGGGTCACGAAAGCTTGGGTCACGGAAGCTTGCAATGATTGTTTTATTTAGTGATCCAGAAATGGATCACCTTCTACTTCTGCATGTGTTTTATCAATGGATCACATGATGACTTTGTTTATAGAAGAGCAAGTGCATAAATCTTGAAGTAGTTTGTCTTTACATAGTAAACAAAGGGAAGGAGGAAAGGAGGAATGTTCTTGTCTTGAAGTAGTGAGTGAGCTATGAATTTATGTGTTTGCTATTTTTCTCAGCTTAGACAAATTCTGAGCATTTTGAGTAGAGGTGTGTGGTGTTTTTTTTAAAAAAAAATATGAAACTGAATAGTGAAACTGAAAAACTAAAATAAATCTTGCCTTGTTGCACTGACTGCAAAAAGCAGAAGCTTTGGACAAGCTATTTGGATCCAGCCAGCACTTCTGTCGTCACCACATCCTCAGCTTCACAAATGGAGAAGCTGAGTTTCCCCCTTTTTTCAGAGACATTTTAAGACAAATTAAGGAAAATATATAGGGAAATACTCGGTACCTTGGTCTTGTGCTCAAAGTAAGACCATTTGTGTGGCTTGCAGAATCCTTATTGGACTTCCTGATTGTATCAAAATAGTCCATGTTGACTAAATTTTCAGCAACTGTGAGACTTACCTACATCCCTTATTGATCTCTACGACATTCCAATCTGGGACTGCAGTGGCACAAGTGGCTAAGATGCTGACTGGAAGGCGGGAGGTCAGCAGTTCGATTCCTGAGTACTGCAGGACGGAATGAGCTCCCGTCTTTGTCCCAGCTCCTGCCAACTTAGCAGTTCGAAAGCAAGAAATTGCAAATAGATAAACAGGGGCCACTTTGGTGGGAAGGTAAACAGCATTCCATGTCCTCTAGTGTCTAGTCATGCCTGCCACATGACCACAGAAACACCTGCAGAAACAGGCAGCACTGGCTCTTTGGCTTTGAAGCAGAGATGAGCACTGGAACCTAGAGTTGGATACGACTGGCTTTCAAACAATGGAAACCTTTATCTTTACATTCCAATCTAGCAAGGGAACTTTGTTGCCTAGAAAACCCCTCTGAATCTCAGAATTTTGGACTAGATCTTCTATAAAACTCAGTACAGTTAATGGTTTTTGATGCTGTGATTCTTGAATCCACGTGGTTCAAAGGAGCTTAATTTCCGAACAAATGTTTGGAAGTAATAAGATATCACAACACAACATGCAAGTGGCTTTGCATTTTTGAGCTTTTTGAGCATAGGAAAACACACTACACTATTAATTTATCTTCTGTATGTTACCCTTCCAAGACTCTATTCTCCTTTCCCACCTTAAAATCAGCCATAGAATGGTATAGCAACACAGACCTTTATAATTATTTGCATCCTGAAACAAATATGAACAATGCTATTTTTGTTTGACTAATTGCACTGCATTAGGGAAGTAACCTTTTTGGGTAATGTCAAAGCCTGCTCGCAGCTTTTTAAAATATCCTTAACTATGTATATTGTAGCTTTAGCTACACTCACATTCAGAGCTCGTCATCGTCAGCTGCAACTCGTATCCGAGAATGCATTTTCCCCTGAAACAGGAAAAATGCCATTGTGGTGAATTTGTTTATGGTGGATCCCTGCTTTCCATGAAGTGACCCACACACTATGATCATGGAGCCATCTCCTGTGGCACATATGAAAATGAGACATGCAGGATGTAACACCAGGACAGCAATGGACTGCCGCAGCTTTGAGGATATGGACAAGGTGCACCTTCACAGCCAGTCCATCTGGCATGGCCTCTTCCACCTCCATGACCTCCATGGCCGTTGGGAGTCAGAGTTCCTCCTCCGCTCATTTTGCCATTGGGCCTTGTCACATTTCCTCCACTGAGGGGACCATCACCCCGCCTAAAGGGGCTCATCCACCCATAGCCATTGGCCCCTTTAGGGAGTCAGGTTATTTACTGCCACCCAACACTCAGCATTAAGTCACTGGCTGTGTGATCTACCATAGCGGGATGTCCAGCCAGACATGCATGATAAGAAAAAAGACATTCATAAGAAAAAAATATGAATAGGTAATATTCAAAGCTATTCTGTGTGTAAAAGCAGAACACCAATTCCAGGATTCAAATCCTGTCATAGCAAAATATATTGAATTATGTTTATCTTAGTTTTAAAGCCCAACCTCCTAACTTTTTTCTTGAATGTGAGTAAAACAAAGCTAATTTCTTTTCTGTGCCAATCATCTGATTGATTGGCTTTTGATGAGCAACATTAGGGTATGTGAAGAAATTGTATTAAAAGCATTGTGCCTAAGAAGGGTTGAAAGGTCTATGGCTTTTGATCTGGGATGTATCATTCATACATGTAATGAACAATCTGTAAGGATGAGACAAGTAGGAATGGGTAATAATTTTTAGATCACATCTGAAAAGAACTTACTATCTAATAGCAATGGCAATCACACTTATATACCACACCATAGCACTTAGTGCACTCTTCTGGATGGTTTACAAGTTAATTAGCATTCTGCTCCCAACATACTGGGTACTCATTTTACTGAATGCAGAATGGTGGGAGTCAACCATGATCCCCATCAGGATTGAACTCACAACAGTTTGGCTGTAGTACAGCAGTTCAAACACTGTGCCACAAGGGTTCAGTGATATCTACACATTTCTCTATATTGCTCATGAAATGAGTTTGAGATTAAAAACATTTGAATGAAGGAAAAACTGCAACTGACTATTCTTCCACCTAACCCAGGATTTGTAATGGTTTTCTCTCAAAAGTGTGTTTGTATCACACCATTTGGTATCAGTGGTGCTAATGTGTGGCTAGCAGAATTCTCGGTGGACTACCTGATCGTATCAAGATGGCTTGTCTTGATTAAAATCTCAGCAACTGTGAGTTTCATCTTAATGATATCTAGGACAGCTAATTTCTGATGGTCTAACTATCCAGCAAGGGAACTAGATTGACTAGAAAACTTGCCTAAGATTTTTTTATTATTTTCCAAATCTCCAACATCTCTGCCACACCCCACATAAATCTTTTTCAATCTTTTTCTTGATGTTAGAAGCAAGTGTAACCTGAGGTAAACTGCCCACAATTGAAAAGATCAACATTGGGTGTGGAGAATTGAAAACCAACAACGCAGCTCTATTTTTAAATTAGGGGAGCAGAGTTTGCCATTTAACTTCATATTGTAAGAGAGCCAATTGGATGTATAGCAGAGCTGCTGATGTAACTGGGTAAGGATAGAATATTAAAATAAATGCCATTTGATATACAAAAAGAGAGGAAAAAAATCACCACACTCAAAGAAGAACATGTTCTGGTTATGATATGGCGGGAAGACTCTCCCTGAACATTATGTTGATAATAAAAAAACTCCACACACACAAACATATTAGAAGTTGTTATCTGGAAAGTAATATTAAAATGAAAGCTTTTCTCTCATGCTATTTAATATATCTATTTCCTAAGGGCTCACATTACCATAGCTCTTCTTTTGGTCCACCTCTGAAAGGTTTGTCTAAAATGATTCCTTCTGACCTTAGTCCAGCAGAGCTATGAGTGTGCTTCAGTGTAGAAAAGCTTTCTTCCTCTTAAGGGTCAATGCTATTTCTCTCGGTGATGACGAAAGCAAGCTTTCATTGGACACCCTAAGTGAAGATTATGCCCTTGGGGGTCAAAAATTGTTGATTCCATTGCACATATATTTCTGCATTCCAAAGTTTATAAAGGTAAAATGGATAGAACATTGCAGCTTGGCCTGGTACTAAGCTCTGGCATTTCTGACAATATCAGAAGGACTGTTTAAACTGGAAAAGCCATTTTGCTGCAGATGTTGATAGTGGATACCAGGCAAAATGTTTTTTAAAATATAGGACAGAATTCTGTTAATGTTTTAATAAAGTATGAGGAACCTGCTGAGGTTAATAGTTGCTAATTCATAAATGTCAGGGTGTATCTTGGTCATGTGCCAGCTCCACTCCCAACTGAGCAACTGAGAAGTTTCCTCACACACTGTCAATTAGCCACAATTAACTATGCCAGGTTGCACAAACCACACAACAGGATCCAGGCCATAGTCTGTGAAATATTTATTCATGAAGCAACTAGTTTAGTTTTCCTTTTTATGGGCCTGCTATGGTTAATATAATAATCAACATTGTTTAAACACTTCCCGAGTCAACCTTTATTATGGCCAAGACCAGCATAGTACAACAAGGATAAAATTAAATTACAGTAAAACCTCGCATAAAGAGTGCCTCACTTTGAGACTAACTCTCTTAAAGAGCAGGATTTTCTCTGAATGGCCGCCTTTAGTTTAACAACTAAAACCAACCAAAAACTTGCTTAACAACTAAATCGGGGTCCACATTCCCCACCCCCCACACACACACCAGAAGTCACAATTGATCACTTACAATGTTGTGATTGTTCTGATCCTACCTGCTACAGTGCGGTATTGCAGGTAAAGGCGAGATTTTCATCTTATAACAGCCAATGAATGCAAGCACTGTTTCATGAGCCTTGGTGGCATCGATACTGATGGGGATTGAGGTAGAGTCAGCCTTCCATTCTTCTGAGGTCGGTGAAATGATACCCAGCATGTTGGGAGCAAAAAGCTAATTAACTTGTGAACTGCCAAGAGAGTGCACTAGGTATATATGCATAATTTCTATTGCTATCAGCCAGGATACTTGCACAGCAGCAGGAGTTTGAACTTGTTCCAGATGTTTCTCATTGTTGTTGGCTGCTACTGTATCCAAGCATACTTTTTTCTTGGGAGTAATTTTGTCAGTTGATGGATGTGTCTCTGATGATTCCATAAACCAATTCTGGCATGAAATATGCGACCACACACTGTGCACTGAATAGATAGTGAAGGGCATAGTTGTAGCTTTCGTGTTTTGTCGCTTAGCCTCTTCATGTCTGCGGCGTTTTCCTTCGAAGTGGAGGATAGATGGTTTGGCCCCAGTGTGGGTGATCTATGACCACTGCCTCCCAAGTTTTGGGGTTTATACCTGATACCTTCATGGTTTGTTTCAGCTAGTCCTTATAGCACTTCAAAGGAGCTCCATGAGGCCTTGTGCCAGAGCTAAGTTTCCCATAAAGAATTCTATGAGGAAACGTGGAACTGTCCATATGGCGGACATGCCCTATCCATCTAAGACGATGGCCTATGATGGAAGCTTCAATGCTATTCAATGTGCCTTCTCAAGAACTGGGACTGCAGTGGCTCAAGTGGTTAAGATGCTGACTGGGAGGCATAAGGTCAGCAGTTCAAACCTGAGTACTGCGTTACGGAGTGAGCTTCTGTCTCTGCCCCAGCTCCTGCCAACCTAGCAGTTCAAAAGCAAGAAACTGCAAGTAGATAAATAGATAAGTAGATAAATAACCCACAACTTTGGTGGGAAGGTAAACAGCATTCTGTGCACTTCGGTGTTGAGGCATGCCTGCCACATGTCCATGGAAACGCCTGCAAACAGTGCAGGCATCGCTGGCTCTTCAGTTATAAACAGAGATGAGCATTGAACCCTAGAGTCAGATAGGACTGGCTTTGGAGCAAGGATGACCTTTACCTTTACCTCTCAAGAACTGCAATGTTGGTTCTATAAAAAGGGCAAATGAAGAGAACATGTTCTATTATTTCTATTTTCCCAGTGTCACAGGGACACTTCCTCTTAGTCTTTGGTATCCTTTGGAACTTCTCTTCCAAGGCTGCAGAAGGAAGAACCTGACAGCTCGCTAATGTGAATGCCCTCCAGTGACTAGGCATCTCAAGTTAAGACAGATACTGGGCAGGAGAGAGAATCTGGAGCCAGAAAGATTGGAACTCTGGCTAAATCACCTTGCCTCTCCATGTCTATTATTCTCTGTTTGACAGCCTGTTTCATCCGGTCGTATCTACATTGAATTGTTCTATTCCATGCTGAATGAAAACTGCCCTGTAGACTAGAGGAGCCAGGCTGCTAGGAATAAATAGAGTATTGTGTGAGCCAAAAGTTGAGAGTAGCTAACCTCAACTTTCATCATACCCACCTCAAGACAGCTTTGTATCCCTGCAGTCAGAGCAGGTAGTACTAATCCCAATGGAAAGCCAGTTAACTCTACATAACACGGCTACCTGTGTTCATAGGTATTAATAGCTATTCACTGGGAAACTATATTTCACCAGTTTGCAAACATAAGTCGTGTGACCATGCATAAAACCAAACAATTGCAGGGGAAAGTGATACCTTTTATTGGTCACTTTAAAAATTGAAAATTTTGCAAACTTTCATAACTCAAAGTTACTTCATCAGGCACCCTTGGCGACAAAGAAAGTTTATTGGCTTCAAAGAGGGGGGGGGAGGTAATATGCAGATCCCTGGCTTCCTGTTTAAAAAGATATAATTTGCTGCTTATTTCCCCACAAAACATCTAAGAATGGAGCCTGGCTTGGGGAGCATGCCATGAGAGTGCCTGATGAAATAACCTTGAGTTACAAAATCTTGCAAAATTTTAAAGTGACCAATAAAAGATATTGCTTTCCCCTGCAAATGTTTGATCATATTTCCCCAGTATCTGTAACAATAGATCTTGAAATAAACAGGCAACTCCATAGTCTAATCAGCAGCTTCTCCCCTGTTCAGTTCCTCTATGCAACATCAGCGTAACACTTGCTCCAGCAGTTTTCCTTGTGCTGAAACAACACCTTGCACTAAGTAAAATGCTCCCTTTGCTGCTTCTGAACCATTTGCTTCTCTATCGTCACTTGACTGATTACTTCTGGTTGTCTGGAAAACTGTCCTTTCTTGTAAATATCACTTGAAAGAAAACAAGTGGTTTTGGTTTGTTAGCTGGTGGTCTTTCATTTGTTCCCTGTTCAGTTTCAGGGGTACCAGACTTCATTTGGAAATTGCTTCTGAAAGGACTGAAATGAAGTGTACTGCATTATGGAAGTAATGAATACATGCACATCAGAGAAAAGGAGAGAGATGGTGAAGGGAGGGAGAGACGAAGACTATTTTGACCAGTGGTGGTTAATTTAAACCAAACAGTCCCCACATCCACCCTTTGCCCCATAAGAGGAGTTTGAGAATCCAGGCTGTTGACTAGTCCAAATCATCAAATATGGATGTGATCTTTTTCTTTTCAAAATGAATGGTTCCTCATTACCCATCTAAGATCAAAACATCCTCAGATACCTTGGTTTACAAAAGATTAGCTTGCAGTGGGATAGATTCCTGAGAAAATCCATTTCTCCCCAACTACTATAAGGATTACAGCTAGGCCCAAAGAGAAGAGGAAAGTATGAGGTGGGAGATTATGTTATCCTCCATGATACTCAGAAAGCACTACAACTTTGACTCTGTCAATTCTGCTCCCCATTCCCAAGTATTCCTGCATATATGCTGCACAGTGTCTGTATCAGCTTTATGATATGAATATGAATGAGAAAAATCCATGCATACTTTTATATGATTTCCACCCAGGAACCTTTCAGTCCTGGGTGCCTTCAACTGTCTGTAAAGAAGGACTAGCTAGGACTTGGTTTTTAAGAAGCAAGCTATCCACACAATGCCTCTGGTTTTCAAAAGTGTATGCAACAAGGCAGCAATGATTGTCATTTTGTGTATATAGCACAAATTGTGCAAATTGGCACAAGATACAGAATTAGCATAAATTAGGCAGGGGAGAAACAGGTATTCACAGCAACTGAAAGCTTCTAGCCATGAGAGAGACAGAACAAAAATTATTGCCATTCCTCATCCTTTCCTGTAGGGATGAAAGCAAGAATTACATCCCTCTTCTGAAACAAGTTGTCTGAAACTACTGATTCTTAACTACCTACAATGTGTCTAAGGTAAAGGTTTCCCTTGCTCGAAAGCCAGTTGATTCCGATTCTAGGTCCAGTGCTCATCTCTGTTACATAGCCAAAGAGCCAATGCTATCTGCTTCTGCAGACGTTTCCGTGGTTATGTGGCAGGGATGACTAGACACCGGAATGCACAGAATGCTGTTTACCTTCCCACCAAAGTGGTACCTATTTATCTACTTGTAATTTCTTGCTTTCAAACTGCTAGGTTGGCAAGACCTGGGACAAAGACAGGAGCTCATTCCATCGACCAGTATTTAGGTATCGAACTGCTGACCTGCTGCCTTCCAGTCAGCATCTTAGCCACTTGAGCCACTGGAGTCCTACCAAAGACTAACATTGACATTAACCACTCCGGGTTGCTTCTAACATTGTCATCACAGACTAGTAAGGTGAGAAAGCCTACCAGCTGAGGTTGACAGGGGATTTGTTTTGTCTCGGCAAGGATATAAATTTAGGCAACACACAAGACAGTACTTTTCAGAGAGCTTTCAGAACCCTTGACAGACTGCCTTTTTCTTTTAAGAGAAAGAGTCAAAACCTTGATGATACATCAGGTGGAGACCTTCAGGACAGAAAGAAATGACTGAATCTCCTATCTTTTGAATTTCTATCTTGTTACCAAAGTGTTTTTGGATTTTAGTCTTGATCAGCTGTTTTGCCCGGCCTTGCCGGGCAGGTATTGATTGTGTGTTGGTGATGGGGTGGTTTTGGGGGGTGTAAGCCTTGATGCTAGGGAAGGTTAACGGCGTCTGATCCCTGGGTTGCTTTTGGAGGAGGCAGCCAACCTGCTCAACTGCCTCCTCCAAAAGCAAGCCGGCCAGAGTGTCTGATCCTCGGGTTGCTTTCAGAGGAGGCAGCCAACCTGCTCAGCTACCTCCTCTGAAAGCAACTGGGGGATCAAGGCGCTGGCTGGGTTGCTTTCAGAGGAGGCAGCCGATCTGCTCAACTGCCTCCTCCAAAAACAACCTGGGGATCAAGGCTCTGACAGCCCAAGAAACAGCGGAGAGAGAATGGTAAGGGCGAGGTGCAGGGATCCATTACAGGAGGCACCTCCCATGATTCCTGCCTCTCGCCCTGCCATTTCCCCTCCGCTATTTCAAAGACAGCCCTCGAAACAGCGGAGAGGAAATGTTTCATGTTCTGGAAATAATAGGCAGCAGCCAGCAATTCGGACCAAACACACAACTTTATTTGGAATAAGAATAGGTGGCCAGAGCTAACAACACACCCTCACATTCCTTAGCTATCTCTGATCAGAACTGACAGTTGGAAAAAACCATTAGAACTGTTGACAGCTCTCGTTCAGAACCCTCCCGAAGTCTTGCAAGACTTTGGACCATAGTAAAGCAAATACATATTAAATTCTTTCACAACAAGACAAAATGGCAAACACATTTCCTTAAATACACAACAGAATGGCAAGGGTGAGAGGCAGGAATCTGTCAGGGGAGGCACCTCCCGTGACAGATTCCTGGCTCTCACCCTGCCATTTCCCCTCCGCTGTTTCGAAGACAGCCCTCGAAATAGTGGTAAGGGAATGGCAAGGGCGAGAGGCAGGAATCCATCAGGCTGTTCCAGCAAGGCTGTTCTTATGTAAGCCACCTCCCCAGATGGATGCCTGCCTCTCGCCCTGCCATTTCCCCCACCGCTGTATGATATAAAAGGATGTGATATAAAATGTAACATCTACTAAAACTATAATGTGTAAAAATGCTAAGATAGTGTTAATAAAAATTGTAATATTGGTAAAAATAGAAATATTTAGTGATTTAAATATTTACTACAAGGGCTATGTTGCCAAAACTGGCCCGGCATACAACAACAAGTGTCAACTACTTTTAAAGGGATCTGAAAGTTATGTGTTTTGTGTTGTACTATGCCGAAACCCTGAGCTTGATCACAGAAATTTGAAGGTAGGGAAAAATACTGGAGCACCAACAACTCTATTCTAACTTACGTCAGACTATTTAGAGTTTCAAGTCAAATCTAATCAGAATTAGTTATGCAGTCACAAACCCTGAGCACAAGTATACAAATAAATAAATATATAATCACACCGGGGAGGGATAGAATAGAGTGGTACCAACAGTCACCTGTAACACATATTCAGAATTTTAACATGGTTCTCCATTTAGTCTTATAAATTGTTATAGTTTCGACGCCCTCAAAAGCCGCTCGCCATGCCGCCCAGACCACCACCTCCACTCGACCGGCGGCCGGCCGGGAAGGAAAACGAGCGGCACCTGAGGGCAGTTTCGACGCCCTCAAAAGCCGCTCGCCATGCCGCCCAGACCACCACCTCCACTCGACCGGCGGCCGGCCGGGAAGGAAGACGAGCGGCACCTGAGAGCAGTTTTGACGCCCTCAAAAGCCGCTCACCACGCCACTGAGACCACCACTGCCACACAACCGGCGGCCAGCTAGGAGGGAAGACGAGTGGGCGGTGGGAGCGCAGCTGAGCCCAGCTGATGACCATCACAGCGGGGCCTCAAAAAGCCGCTCCCGCCGCTCCCAATGCTAGCATCAGCACCTTTGGTTCCCTTCCGTGGCCTGGCCGGTCACGGTGGGGTGGGAGCACCGCTGAGGCTTGTCCTGTCACTGCTCAAGTTGATGGGAGCACTCCCGGGGGCAGAAGACCGCTGCCGCTAACCAGCTGAGGTGAGTCCTCCCCTTCCTCCCATTGCCGGGAGAGGTAAAGACCTGCCTCTGCCCCGAGGACCATTGCCGCCTGCTAGGAGCGCTAGGACTTGTGCACGCTCTCACACACACACACCCCGGAAGGACTTGAAAGGGACTGTGTTGGGGTATATCTTTATATTGCTATATTGTTATTTTGTGATTATTTGCATTTGGACATTTTGAATTTTATATATTTTGTATTTTTTGATGATATTGATGTTTTACATATAATTTTATAATTGTGATTTTGTATATTGTTTGAATTGAGAAATGTATGTTGCTTTTGTACTTTGGATATTGTATTTATATGCTGTAAACCGCTTTGAGTTCCCCTAGGGGAAGTAAAGCGGTATAGAAATGTAAATATAATAATAATAATAATAATAATAATAGTTGGGATTTCTTGGTTTTGGTACTAAATCTGGGCGATTTTCTCCACCAGATAGTCTGCTGCTTCACCACCCCCATCACCATAGCTGTCAAGTATCCCTTATTGGCCAGGAAAGTCCCTTATTTTATCCTCTTTCCCGCGGTCATCCCTTATTAATTAGACTGCAATGCCCTATTGCCGCCATTGGAGGGCAGCACAGGATATGCATAGCTGTCAAGTATCCCTTATTTGCCGTGAAATTTCCCTTCCAAATCTAAAACTTGACAGGTATACCCATCACCACCATGTAGGTCTTAATAGCAGCCCTAGCCAGTATCCACTCGGAATTGCTCTGTGTCTTCCAGTGGCGCCCTTGACACCTCTTTGCCCATTTAAGATCCCACAGTTCTTCTGTAAACCATGAGGAAGATCGAACACCACGGGCGATTTCAGTGGTGCGATTTCATCCAAGGCCGCTGTTGTCATCCTGTGCCACAGGTCAACAAGTGCCTCAGATGAATCATGTAGCGGATCCAGAGGAGGAAAAAAACCAGTTCCCTCTAGAATTCATCAGAATCCATCAGTCGCCGGGGACGGGCCAATTTAATAGGCTTTGCCTCCCTGTGATGAACCGCCACCCCCAGAAAGTCCAGAGTCACCAGATAGTGATCTAACCATGGCACAGGTATAGTGTCTAATTTCTGTAATCTCAGATCACTCTGCCACCGCTCCGACAAAAAACTAGGTCCGGGGTGTGACTACTGCCCCTGGTCGGGCCATGAATTACCTGAGTCAGGCCCATAGCTGCTATGGAAGCCATGAACCTCTGTGCAACCTCTGAACCAGTCCCCAGTGAAGGCAAATTGAAGTCCCTCAGAACCATCAGTCTAGGGAACTCCAACACCAATGCTGAGACAGCCTCGAGGAGCTCAGGCAGGGAGTCCCTTACCCTGCAAGGAGGCAGGTACAGTAGTAAGACTCCCAGCTGACCCTTAGGGCCCAACCACAGGAGCAAGGCCTCACAACCCGGAACTTGTGGAGCAGTGGCCCTGGTGACTCCCAAGGACTCTCTGGTTATGATGGCAACACCACCGCCCCTTCCCTTATCCCTAGGCTGGTGCCAGATACTGAAACTGGCTGGACACATTTCCGACAAAGGTACACCTTCCTCTGGTCTCAGCCAGGTTTCGGTGATGCATGCCAAGTCAGCCCGCTCCCCCAGAATAGAATCCTGACTGAGGGGAGTCTTGTTACAGACCGACCTGGCATTCATCAGCAGCAGCCTAAGGGCGGGGTCACCCTGGATCAGCTGCTCAGGACCCAGAGATGTAACCGGGGGTCTGGAATGAGGGACAGATACAAACCATTGTTCCTGTGTTCCCCGAGTGCAGCCCACCCCTCAGTACCCACCATATCATCCCATGCCCATCACAACCCCAATTTGAGCAGCAGGAACCTCCCCGCCTGTCCCAGATTGAGTGCTACCCCTTCTACCCATCTGATGAGGCGATTTCTCCCTCCCCCTCTCCCCTCCAGACCCAGAACCCACCCCCACACTCCCCCTACCCTCCTTGGGGCATTTCCAAATGCTCCTTATCAGGGGTGGAGGGTGCCAGCCATCCCACCCCACACACAATTCCATTCCCTTCCCACCCCTCCAATTACTCAAAAGGGGGGGCAAGGGCCCTCACAGCTGGCACCACCTACCTTCCTCCTCCCTAATCCCACTAGAGGTGGAGGTGGGGCGGGGGCGGCAATGTGCCAATCCACCAGGGCTTCCCCAGCTGGGTCCAATTCCCCCCACACACACCGGAGCGGCTGGGAGGACAGGCAGTGTCTGTTCTCCATGGCGGGAGATGGGCCACAGTTCCTGAAGCCGTCCACCTGGGTCAGCAAAGGAGGCATTTGGGAAAGGGAGTGGTGGGAAGATCTTTTGAAGCCATCTCTCTCTGCCTCGGAATAGCTGCCGGTCTTCCCTTCTCCTTCCTGGTTCAGCGAAGGAAAATATTGCCCAGTGAAATAAGGAAAAGCAGTACAAATGACAATGCTTTAACAGCTGTGTGAGAGGCATTTGTTTTGATGTACCTTTCTTTGTCTGGTTCCTCAAGTATTAGTTTGATATGAAAAGAATGTAAGAGAATATAGGAGAAGAATATAAGAGAGACTGGTATTATTTAAGGTAGAAGTAGGGTAAATTTTTGAGAAAACCCTAATGGAGGGATTTGCAGTGGCTTAGTGGTTAAGAAGCTCGCATTGTTAGCTGGAAGGCTGGCAAGTCAGCAGTTTGAGACCTGAGTATTGCATGATGGTTTGAGTGCCCATCTCTGTCTCAACTCTTGGGGACATGAAAGGAGCCTCATTTGGGCATTCCCTGAGTGGAGTTTCTTCTGCAAAAATCCTTTCAACCCAGAATAATTTCTGACATGAAATTAATATTATTATTAGTCGTTAAGATGCTGAACTTGAAGACTAGTTGAAATGTCACCAGTTCAAAACCTGAGTGTTGCATGACAGAGTGAGTTCCCATCTCTGTCCAAGCTCCTGACAAGGTAGCAGTTTGAAAGCAAGAAATTGGAAGTAGATAAATAGGTACCACTTTGGTGGGAAAGGTAGCAACATTCTGTCTGCAGATACAGACAGCATTGGCTCTTTGGCTGTAAATGGAGATGAGCACCTTGCCCTAGAGTCGGATAGGACTGGCTATCAAGCAAGAGTGACCTTTACCTATCGTCTATACAACAAGATGCATCAGCTTAAGATAGAAGGAAAAGCTTGCAGCAGGAATAATTTCTTTGTGAGATAGTGATTATTATTATTATTTTTTTGGGGGGGGACTTCCATTTTCTATGTGCCACACAAAAATAGGAGAAAAATATATTCATGGGGGATGGATGAGTTGGACGTTTTGTTGAAAGACAAATTAGAAATTTAAAAGACTCCAGCTTTGGAATATGCAAGCTCATATTGTTTTCTGCTAAATATGTCTGTTGAATATGATTCAGTAACCTGTTCAAAAGTTACAACTTTGGTTTGGACTTCCCCCTCCTATTAGCAATGGCTTACATAGGGAATATCAGAGAAGTACTTCTATGGAACTCTAATTCTTCCAGAAAGGATTGTGATTAAACCTGATATAAATGAATACATGAATAAATAGTGGAAGCAATTCTTTGTGTGTGTGTGTGTGTGGTGTGGGTGGGTGTGGGAAATCACTTTAATCCGCATTTATGCACATGCTGGTGGTTGCAACAGCTGCTTCTGACTAGCTTGTTTTATTGTTATTGTTATTGTTCAGCTTTATTGTGTGCCGAAAGAATGCAGTATAACTATATATTTTGTGCTGACAAATAGACAAATGCAGTAACACTAGTGACAGAACAATCTGTTCCCTTCCTGGCATAACATATTAACTTTCAATATGAATAATTATTTTATCCCAATAGATTGTTCCATCATGTTCCCTGAGAACTTGGGGGTTGTTGTCCATTTTCTACCTTCTTTTGCATAAACAAAATAAAAGTGAGCCATCAATATATTTAAATTAGTGCTACCTGTTTCCATCTCAGCTCTTTGGATTCCTTGTGTTAGTGTTCTAGCACGTGCTCTGAACTAAACACATTTATAAAAGCTATGTAAAGAACATTATTTTACCTTCTTTTTATCTTGATGGTACAAATGGAAAATTCCTGGTGGCACAGAGATAAAACTGCTGTATTGCAGCCAGAACATTGTGAGTTTGATCCTGACCAGGGCTCAAGGTTGACTCAGCGTTCCAGCCTTGTGAAATAAATAAAATGAGTACCCAGCATGTTGGGGGCAAAATGCTAATTAACATGTGAACTGCCTAAGCGAGTGCACTAAGCGCTATGAGGAAAGTATATAAGTCTAATTGCATTTGCTAAAAGTTAATAATTTTTTTGTGCAACAGTCTTTCATTCTCATCTGTGAATAAATTAAGTAAGGTTAGTAATGGATCAAACAGATGTGATCATCTTGTGATACAGTGTAATTTTATGCCAACACCTAGCTGCTATAGGTCATAACCACCATATTTTAAACTCTCATTTAATTGTCTTTTTACTCTCCCTGAATGCCCTAGATATGAAAACATTGTGGGGCATTTTTGACAATATTCCAGTTTTGTTGTTCAGTCACACAGTCAGTTCCAAACCTTAGTGACCCTTGGACCACCACACACCAGGCACCCCCTATCCTCCAACATCCTCCTCAACCTGCCCACCTTTGTGCCCATTGCGTCAACAATGCCATCAAGCCATCTCATTCTCTGCCGCCCCCTTCTTCTTTTGCCCTCCACCTTTCCAAGCATCAAGGCTTTCTCAAGTGAATCCTCTCTTCTTATTTCATGACCAAAGTACTTTAACTTCATCGTCAATACTTGACCTTCCAAGGAGCAGTCGGGGTTGATATTAGAGTAGAAGCTCTCATTTCCTTTCATCATTCTACTTTATCCTATGCATTATCTGGATGAGAATTATGACAAATGCCTAGTGAGAAGAGCTTTGATTCATCAACACCATGTTAGTGGGGTCTGTCTGCCCAGGTTATCCTGCTATAGTAATAGAGTAGACCCTACTGCCAGTGACTCAACGCTGAGTGTCAGGCAGCAGTTAACTAACCTGGTAACCCTGAGGACTCATGCCCCTGGGTGCTGAAGTCCACAGGGAAGGGTGATAGTCCCAAATAGATTAAATCTCTCTTAGATCCATCTTGATGGAGGGCAGCAGCTTCTTCCATACTGGCCTGGGGCTGATGAGGATTTTGCATGCCAAAAGGGCTCAGGACCAGAAAGTGACTTGTGGAACTGGATCAGTGGTGTGGGTGTCATGCTGCAATGTGGAAGGCAGATGAAAGGACACTGCATTATATTCTCAGGACAGTCTTCATGATGATCGTCAAGATTTGGATTCGGATACAGAAGAAGAAGAAGAAGAAGAATGGTAGTGGGAGAAAGAAAGAGCATTGATGGTGACAATATCAGCAAATGCCTCTACCTTGCAAAAGTAAATATCTAAATATTGCATCTCTCTGGCATAGACTATTAAACATCTGTACAGTGTTGTGTTGACTATTAAATAAACAAAATTTCTTTCTATCTAGTTATTTCTAGCCAGCCATTTGCTCAGTCTCGAGCTTTTTTGCACCAAATTTTCTCCAGCTGTGGCTCACGAATGTGAATATGAATTAATTTCCCTGCAACCGGCTCCACGGTACTATACTCCTTTTCTGCTCACCACTGGAGCCCAGTATATGATGATTCAAAGGATATTCTTGCACACAGCTTGCACTTGAAGTCCCATCAAGCAGGCAAACTTTGCTGGAATTAGCAAACCCAAGGAGGAGGGTACAAGATAAAGATATTTAAATAGTCACCTTCCACTATTACCTTTTAACTGATGGAAATATGTCTGCATAGCAAAGATCTTTGGCAAGAAATTTAATCACTTACCTGTGGCTTTTATGACATATGTGTGTTTGCCACTTTCATGATAGGACCTACAAAAAAGTTGATATTTACATGCAGTTGGACTTTGGAGGACTTTATTCAAGCACAGAATACCAAATCAGATTGAAGAGGTCATATCAAGAATATTAAATACAACCTTTACCAAGCACTTCTGTACAGTGTTGTGTTGACTTTGTTTTCCCTATTTTAGATTTTTATTAACTGTAATACTTCAAAATAACATAAATTATTATCCCAAGATTATCTCCCATGTCTTACTTGAGCCCTCTCCTATCCTTAAGAAACCTATGCAATAAAAACTAGGACTGTCATCATATCATGTAATTCATTATATGCATATGCAGAGCTAGGTGGGGAAACAAGAAAAAACCAACATTTTCTAAGCAGCCCTATAAGTGAGAGAAGTGAGGTGCATCACATATTAGACCAGACTAATCAAGGAGGCAGGCAAGGGAGAGAATAAATTGGTTGCCTTGGACAAGATTTGTCCCCACCCAAAGGAGAAAGTGGTCTGAAATAAGGGAAAACTATATGAGATAGGGGACTTTGGTGACTTAGTGGTTAAGATTCTGAACTAGACAACTGGAAGGTCAGCAGGTTGGCAATTGAAGACCTGAGTGCTGAATGATGGAGTGATCTCTCGTCTCTAGCACCTGCCAACCTAGCAGTTTGAAAGCAAGAAATTGCAAGTAGATAAATAGGTACCACTTCGATGGGAAGGTAAACAGCATTCTGTGCACTCCAGTGGCTAGTCATTCCTACCACATGACCACAGAAACATCTGCAGATTTATTTATTTATTTTATCACATTTTTACTGCCACCCTCTTGCCAAGGCGACTCCGGGCAGCTTACACATATAAAAACACCACAGATAAAAGCAACAGGATAAAAAAAATGATAAAATATTAAATTGTTTAAAATTTAAAAAATTTAAATGACCTCCCCGATGCCACATCATCAAATTTCTAAAACTAACACTAAAAGCTGGAAGCCCGGGTGGCACTCATATGAGCCAGCCTGGAGTGGCTATCTCGCCAGCTGCCACCCTCACACACCCGTTGGTGTGTGTGATGCAGACAGTGCATTGCTCTTTGGCTAGAAACAGAGCTGAGCACCGAACCCTAGAGTCAAATGTGACTGGCTTTCGAACAAGGGTGACCTTTATCTATTTGAGACATGAAGGGTAAGAACAGTGCTGAATTAAGCCAGCATGGGGCCTGTAGCAAATCATGTCAAGGGCCCTTGCTTAGATTTAGGATTTAGGAACCTATAAAATAATATTTTTTCAGGATGGGCAACAGTGTCACACACACAAACACACACACACACACAACATTAGAACTTTGCCCTTGGTGGGGGGATGGGCTGATACCTCGGGGGGGGGGGCTGATCCCCCCAGCCACACCCTGGCTATGGCCCTGACATAGACATGTGGCAGGCATGCCTCAACACCGAATGCTCTTTACCTTCCCACTGAAGTGGTTCCGTGAGGGTGAAAGAAGTGGAGGAAGGAAGAGAGGTGATCAGAGGTGAGAATGCCTAAAAGGGGCATTATTTGGCTTTCTTGTGGTCTATCATATTTGCAAATTTCTCTTAACTCATTCAAATGAATCTCTGATCACCTCTACCACTATGGGCTTTCTTCATTGTCCAGCTTTCACATCCATATGTAATAATCAGGAATATCATAGTGTAGATGAATTTCATCTTGTCTCCAAAGAAATCCCTTTTACATTTTCTTATCCATTCAAATATGTACTTCCAAGCATCATTCTTCTCCCAGTTTCTTTGTTGCAGTCACCAAGGCATATGAGGCATACTAATTCCTTCAGATATCAGAGATGACACTTATTATAAACATTATCATTCCATTAAAATGTTGCCATAGACTAAGAAGAAAGTATGCCATTAACACTTAGTTTATATGGAAGGAAATAAATTTTCTTAATGTGTTCCCTTTTACTGTGTATGTTCGCAGAGTACACATCTTCAGGAAATCTTTCCTCAGTTAAATACATTATTATGTTCATTCATACAGGGAGGTAGAACCTTGCATTGAATAAATTATAATTATGAAAAAGAATAGATTTGGTCTTTTAAATTTCAAAATCTATTTTGTGATATTCTTGATAAGGAAGAGATATTCTTGATAAGGAAGGGGGCTAAAAGAGAAAATTTGTGCAAACATTGGATAAAAGTAATGTAAATTGTGTGTAACAATGTCTGATTTGTTTTGTTTTTCGCATGGGCATTTAATGAACAGAAGCATTGAGGTGATTAGCCTTTTTAAAAATAATAATAATCTGTTGCGATGAGCCACGGATCGGGGCCCTCTGGTGCGGAGATGGCTCCCGGAGGTTGGAGTGACTGGCCGCAAGGAAAGACATGTGAGACGAATAGTGCGGTGAAGTCCAATCCCGATCGAAATCGGGTGGCCAATTTATTATCCTGCCTCGCGGGTTTCATGCCTAAGGAGCATGCACCCATGTCACAGAAGGCTGATGCAAACGTGGCGTTTCTGGTGGGTAGAGATAACACCTGGCTCCGGCCATTGTCCAGTGATTGATGGACAAACCCGCAGTTATCTAAGATCTGGGTTGGCGAAACCCCATTGTTCTCACCCTATCTCGAAGGCCATGTAAACTGCCTCTAGGTCTAACTTCCTTTACAGCTGACTCAGCCTGCCTCACTCAACCTTATCGAGACCAGAAGGGGAAGAGCGAGTTCGACCTTAGAGTCAGCACTTTTTACATTTTGTCCCATTTCCTCCGCAATTCCTCAGCCAAGTTCTTTATGATCCATGCCAATTAATCTAACCCGCACCCCAATTCCTCTTCCATCAGCACCCGTGTTGAGTCTCAAGCCGTGTGCGTGAGCGAGCGAACACATCGGGAAGAGTAATGGCCAATCTAGGCATACGGGCATACTACAATAATTAAATGTTCTCTGCTTTGTGTTTTGCTTCTCAAATGGAAGTAAATTTAAATAGCTGAGGTTGAAGAATTTGAGCAGTATTCTTCACAAATTTAGTTCACTGCAGTTAGAGTTGCCGCATGTCCCGATTTCCCAGGATATTCAAGGGGTTCAAGAAAAAAAAAATCTCACGGAAACAAAAGATTAATTTCATAAAGAGGGAGGACAGAAAGTGTCTTACCTTGGCTCCCCAGCTGCTCTTGGACTTCAAATTCCAGAAGCCCACCCATCCCCAAAAGGACGACGTGGTTTCTTACCTGTTCACAAAAATCTCCCCCTCCCCTGCCCCGACAAACAGCTGATTAAAAGTTGTGGTGGCCATCTTGTTTTTTTGCTTTTTGGGACTTCAATTCCCAGAAAGCCAATACCAAAGCTTCCTGTACAGTACAGTACAACAAAATGGCCCCCACATGCATTTTTACAGAAAGCTTTGGCTTTCTGGGAATTGAAGTCCAAAAAAAGGAAGATGTCTGCTGCAACTTTTATCAGGGATTCAAGGGCAGGCAGGGGGAGATGTTTTTGCTCCACAACCAGCGTGAACAGGTAGGAGACCACGTCGTCCTTTTGAGGGGGTGGGCAGACGCAGAGGACCCCGGGTGCCTCTCTGAGTCTAGAGGGTAAGAGGGAGATGATGGGGCTGTTTTGGATTTCCCGCCCTGCCCAGACTGCTGGAAGGCAAAACAGTGGGGAAAACTCTTTCCTCCACTGCAGTTTTTGGCTTGGTTCCATTGTATGGGTTAAGGAGGGATGCTTGTGTGTGTTTTTAAACTGCTATACTGACGCCAGAAAGTTGTGAGTTCGATCCTGATGAGGATTCAGGATGATTCAGCCTTTCCCATCCCTTTGAGGTTGGTCAAATGAGTCTCCAGCATGTTGGGGACAAAATGCTAATTAACCTGTGAGACTCTTCTTAGTGCTATGGTGGGCAGTAAGGAAAAGGTCAAGGTCTCCCTTGCTCCAAAGCCAGTTGTATCCAATTCTAGGGTTCAGTGCTCATCTCTGCTTCATAGCTGAAGAGCCAGTGCACTCTGTCTCTCTGCAGATGTTTCCATGCTCATGTGGCAGGCATGACTAGACAGCGGAGTGCATGGAATGCTGTTTAACTTCCCACCAAAGTGGTCCCTATTTATGTACAGTTATGTGCAATTTCTTGCTTTCGAACTGCTAGGTTGGCAGGAGCTGGGGCAGAGATGGGAAAAGAAATGAAAGTAGAACCATCAAGAATAATCTTTTGCAAGAAAAATCATGGGAAATAACCTCTTGACTACAGCTTTTTTTAAACTGATGGTGGCTCCCCATCGTGCACGGGGATTCTGTGGGGTCTTAGAGCTGTGGTCTCCATGACACATGCACAGTTTGAAGAATGCCACCTTTCCCAATGTTCTCTTTGCTCTCACCTGTCAGCCTGCTTGGCTGAGGGGCGGCGTGGCACGGATGACGTTGGGAATTGAAGTTGTTTTGTTTGCGTGTGTGGGGCTGTTGCCCCACTGCCGACTGCGGGACCCTTGCGGCGCTGTGTGGGTTGGGTAAAGGTGAGTGCAGGCGGCTCGGTACAGGACAGTATGGACGGGTGCGGGAGCCTTTGTTACATTCCAATGGTTAACGTCCTTCCTTATAGGTATAGATAGACACAACCACACACACAACCACACACACAACACAACCACACACACACAACACAACCACACACACAACACAACCACACACACACATAAGACACACACACAACACAAACACGCACGCACGTGTACGGCCCTCACCTGGAGGGGAAGTGGGCTCCCTTCCTCTGTCAGGCAAGAAGGCCCAAACAGGCTTTCTCCGTCTCTCTCTCTCTCTCTCTCTCTTTTATCTATTTTATGTCTCTTTTATCCCCTTCTTTCGCTCTCTCTTCCCCCATTTTCTCTCTCTTCCCCCTCCTCTCTCTCTATCTCCCCCTCTCTCTCTCGTGTGCTTTCCTCATCTCTCTCCCCCCACTCTCTCTCTCTCTCTCTCTTCCACACCCTTCTCTCTCACTTTCCCCCTCTCTCTTTCCTTTCCTTTCTCTCTCTCTCACTCTCTCTGTCTCTCCCCCCCCCCCGGTGGGAAAGGTGCCTGGAGCACTCCTCTCCCGAGACGAGCGCCAGCCTTTATTGCCGGAGATGCGGGGAGATAAGGTGCTCCTCCTCCTTCCCGCAACTCTGCCAAAGTTGCTACGAGGCCGGCGCCGGCCTCATTCACCAGGGCCATGGGAAGATGAGGGGCTCTCCCCCCTTCCCGCAACCCTGCCGAAGCCACAGTGAGACCGGCACCAGCCTTGCTCACCGGGATCGCGGGGATGGCTTCCCTCCATGAAATGGCTTCCAGAGGGAATTGGTTGCGGCGCTTTGGCAGTTTTTTTTACCGCGCACTGGCTTTCCCAGTGTTCTCCATGCTCACACCCTTCAGCCTGATTGGCTGAGGGGTGGCATGGCACAAATGACTCTGGGCCTTGTAGGTTTTTGTTGTTGTTGTTGTTCGTCTTCGTGGGGTGGTTGCCCCACTCTCGACGACCGGACCCTTGTGGTGATACTTGCAGGGTCCTAAGGTAAGTGTGGGCGGCTCGGTACGGTATGGTTAAGCCTGGTGTGTATGTGTATGCCAGACACGTACCACGCAAAACCCTTCTTATAGGTTAAGATATGCATGATAAAGGGATACAGCACCCCTTGTGAACAATGGTGCTCTAGCCCAGAAATAGAATAGGTGGTCTACTCATACATTTGCAAATCAAACTTGAATATATGCAAGAGTGAGCATTTGTTCTTTCCTGTAAATCATACCACCACCGATAAATGAAACGGAGCTGGCCGATGTTTTAAAATGTTGATTCTGCCAAATAGTTGAATGGAAATAGGGAGAGAGCAAAATAGCATCTCTATTTGGAACCTGGTTTCTTCCAACTCTCCCTTTAACATTCCCTTTGGAGGGGGAAATGAACTTTAGATAATTGTCTGTATAATTTCTAGTTCTGTTCCTTTCAAAAAGTCTGAACTTTAGATAATTGTTACCTTAAGCATTCTGAAACTTTCTCTGACCTTTATCCAGGAGAAAGTAATCTTACATTATCACTTCCAACTGAGCTGCACTTCTAGTATTTTTTCTGTTTTAGCTTGGTTTGCTAAGTCTTCAGAAGCAAAAAGGGGGAAATGTCATTTTCCCAAAAAGTTACTCAAAAGTAGCAGTTTGGAAGCAAGAATTTACAAGTAGATAAATAGATACTGCTTTGGTGGGAAGGTAACAGCATTCCATGCCTGCCACATGACCAAAGAAATGTCTGCAGATGCAGATAGCACTGGATCTTTGGCTGTAAACAGAGAAGAGCATCACACACCAGAATCAGATACTACTGGCTTTCAAACAAGGGAGACTGTGGTGGCTCAAGAGGTTAAGACAGGGGTCCCAACCTGTTTTGGCCGTGGGCCGGTCATGTGTTTTTGCAGGCCAGTCACATGTAATGCATGACAGACTGACCTCCCATTTCTGTTACAGCTCCTGCTAACCTAGCAGTTCGAAAGCAAGAAATTGTAAGTAGAGAAATAGGGACCACTTTGGTGGGAAGGTAAACAGTGTTCCATGCACTCTGGTGTCTAGTCATGCCTGCCACATGTCCACAGAAGCCTCTGCGGATGCAGACAGCGCTGGCTTTTTGGCTGTTAACAGAGATGAGCACTGTACCGTAGAGTTGAATATGACTGGCTTTCAAGCAAGGGTGACCTTTACCTTTACCTAGAATGAAGAAAACATTATTTTCCCACTGTAGATACCCAGAGAAGAAAGCTTTTTGATTCCCTGCAGCAATTATCACTATCTTCTATTGAATATACATCTTCCTAAAATAATTCTTGAATGTCAACATCATATATTTCCATTATAGATCAGTTATTACTCTTTACCCATCAAATAAAGAGTCAGGATACTTATTTGTAGTATAAGGCTCAGGCCACATTTATTACATAAATTGAATCCCCTGACCTGTGGAGGAGCTGGTAGTGTGGTATCATACCTCTCTCCAGACTGGATGAGTGAATTTCTTGCCACCTGTGCATTGCTGTACCTTGGCAGCTACTACGCAAGCCAACTAAGTCAGAGCAGTATACCCATGGTTGTTTCTAACTCAATTGGGATGAATGGATGTTGGATATACCTCAGAGATGGCTCATGGTGTCTCCTAAGTGCACAAATGATTCATCTGAATCGTGCTAGGCACTCAGGTTTCACCTCAGGCACCCAGAATTCACCACTGCCACCCTAACCTAGCAATATCTGCCTAGTAAAGGTAAATGTTGCCCTTGCTCGAAAGCCAGTTGTATCCAACTCTAGGGTTCAGTGCTCATCTCTGCTCATACCCAAAGACCCAGCATTATCTGCATCTGCAGATGTTTCCTTTGGTCATGTGGCAGACATGAATAGACACCAGAGTGCACGGAACAATGTTTACCTTCCCATTGAAGTGGTACCTATTTATCTACTTGCAATTTCTTGTTTTCAAACTGCTAGGTTGGCTAGAGCAGGGACAGAAATGGGAGCTCACTCCATCGTGTGGCACTCAGGTCTCAAACTGCAGACCTGCCAACCTTCCAGCCATCAACTTCAGAGTTTTAACCATGAAGCCACCACAGTCCCTGTGACCTATTCAACTGACTATGCCCCTAAGCCACAGTTCTCCTGTGGGACTGGTAAAAAAAAATACTGCACTGTACTCCTCTTCAACATGCCAATCCAGACAATGGGCATTTTTTTTCCATATCTGTCCCCCAAAAGGCAACCTTAACACTCCAGGCACATGGTGAGAGAGTGGGCCATTGCAAATAGGCAAAGGGGCCCTATCAGGGCATAGTAGGGTAGGACAGGGCTTAAAATGTTTCGCATCCCACCTCTGGACCTCTGATCAGGAATGCTAGAGTGTCCCAGGCTAATTCCTGCCTCTTCAGCCGGAAGGGGCTATAGTTCCTCCTTATCAAAGCTGTATTGCAGGTGAAACATTCGATATTCTACCATTACAGTAGTCTGACATGTGGCAAACTGTCTGAAGAGTGAGCTGAAGTGATAGACTGGATCATGTGGTTTTTTTAAAAAAAAACTCTAGTAGATCTCTAATACGAACTTTACTAACAACCATCAATTTGATTTCTAGTACATGTGCTGCACATTTTTGATGTTTGCAAAAAGTGGATCATTTTGAATTATCCATGAGTGCGTTTGCACGAGTACAGCTTGGTTATCATAAATCAGCTTCAGAATGCCATAAAGCTGCATAATTTATTTACTGATTATTTTAATAAGCCTGCTGACTGAACAGAACATTTCTGTCTTTATCATCAAACTTATGTAAAGAGTGTTTCCCATAAGGAATCCATCTTGCTCAAAGCAGGTAAATGGTCTAAGTCAGGGGTCCCCAAGCTTTTTTGCGCCATGTACCAATTTCATGCTAAACAACCTTTCTACAGACCAGTAAATATGGGTAGGAGCCCTGCTGTAGTTCAAGAACAAGGAGGAGGGACCCAGCTGCCTGCCAGCCACACTGTTTAACTCGGGCCATGAGGTATCACATTGCACACAGGCAGGGGGCAAAGCCCCACTGTAGTTAACCAATGAGGAGGAAGTGCCTGGCCACCTGCCTATCTGCTGTGTCTGAAACCTGTGTTCTCGCTCCATTCACCAGGCAGACCTGGCGGAGCATGTTGAGGGCAGAAGACTGTCATCAGGCCAGCACCACCCACCCCTGTGGCACAGTTTGTGACAACCTGTGGCCCGGTACCGGTCTACAGCCTGTTGGTTGATGACCCAATGTCTAAGTCAGTGATGGTGAACCTTGGCACTTCAGCTGTTCTTGAACTTCAATTCCCAGAAGCCCTGATCAGCAGGTGTGCTGACTTGGGCTTCTGGGAATTGAAGTCCAGGAACAGCTGGAGTGCCAAGGTTTGCCATCTCTAGTCTAAGTGATCAATTGTAAAGCAATTGGATAGGCAGTATATAAATCTATTAAATTAAATTGAAATTAAATTAAATTAAGCCATAGCAGGGCTGCTTTAAAATATTTTGCTTCTTGAGTCAAAGGACAAAATTATGCTCACCCTAGCTATATATATCAGTTGTGGGATGGCACTTGAATTTTACTGGATCAGTGCCAATGGAACAGTGTTATTCATGGCTTCCAAGGTCAATAGGCTATTTAAGGATGGGGGAATTGCACATCATATGATGCAGAAGATTCTGTCCTTTGGCAGCAAGGAGTGGTCAAAAGCTCAGGAAAGAGGGGCAGTGTTCTGCCTGGCTTTCAAAATCACTCCATCACATCCATCACCCCTCTTTCTAACACCAGAGCCAGCACTGAGGCAAAGAAATGGCAATCTTCTTGCTATAAGCAATTTTTGCATATCAGATTCTTTTGTGCAACTTAGAAAATTGATAACTAAATAAGAGAATGACCCTCAACATCCTCTGACTGGATATGAGCCTCAAGTACTCTGACTGGCATCCAGGAAGAGCTGTATGGCAAGAACAAACACACTTGAGGATACACAAGAGCAAAACCAAATAGAAGATGGAGGAAGGAGCTCAATGGACAAGGAACAACATTAAAGGAGGATATAGCTGAGGATCTCAACCTCGCCTACGTCACATGGAGGACCCTGAATAGGCCAAGGGTTGGAGTTCCTAAATGCAAAACCAACACGCTCAAGTGGGGGCTGCTGGCGGACAACAATATGCTGTGTGAATGTGGAGACACACAGAATCCAGCTCACTTACTGGTCTGCCAATTATTGCCAGAAACATGCATCGATGAAGACTTAAGTTTGGCAGTCTAGGGTTTGACCAGAACAAGAAAGAAGAAGAACTTAGAGAATCATAACTAGGGATGTACACTAGATTCATCAGCCTCTAAGACCAAACTGGGATAGTTCAGACTAACCCAGAGGAAATCTATACTGGACAAGTCCAGCTTAAGTGAGAAAGAAATTGGACTACACTGAGTCAGAAGGACAGTGGAATAATGTTGCAAATATAGTAGTAATAAATACCTGCTTTCGAGTCAATTTCAACATATGGCAATCCTTTCCAGGATTTTCTAAGTCACAATCATCTTAGGAAAGGTAAAGTTTCCCCTTGCTCGAAAGCCTGTCATATCTGACTCTAGGGATCAGTGCTCATCTCTGTCTCAAAGCCAAAGAGTCAGCACTGTCTGCTTCTGCAGACATTCCCATGGTCATGTGGCAGGCATGACTAGACACCGGAGCGCACGGAACACTGTTTACCTTCGCAACGAAGTGGTCCCTATTTAACTACTTGCAATTTCTTGCTTTCAAACAATTATTATACTCACAGTACTGAAAAAGAAAAGGATTGGGTGGCCACCAGAGGAAGAGGAGAAGATATGGACTTCACTCAATGAAAGCTCCTGTTTCAGTCATAGACATTACTAAAAAATCAGAATTTAAATACACAAAATAAAATTTAAGCAAGTCAAAGCAAGCTTTAAAATGACTAGCATAACAAAGGTATATATATTTGCAATTTCTCCTCATTAATGTCTCCTGAAAAGACTACTTTATCATCGAACAGCATGCAATTTTTATGAAAAACATTATGTGTGTTTGAGGCAAACTGTAAAGGTGGTTTTCTGGAAAAAAAAATGACCCCAATGTTTTTGACTCTCATTTGGCCTTAGCAGTCCCCTCAAATGGTGTTACACATTTTAAACAGTCGATACATTTATGTATGGGCGAAATTGTGGCTGTTTTGGTTTACAAATGAACATATTTCCTTACCTTGCCTCACTTAGACGCTCAAGAAAAACTCTTGGGTAGCAAAAATACCAGAATATTTAACAGCAATAATGTGATTCAGTTCCCTTGGAATACAGAATAGCTGCAACAAATTTAGCAACTGCGGCAGAGAAATTTTTATCTTCTAATGACATAGAAACAAGATCTTCAGAGAATGGTATTTCTGGTAAATATAACAAATGTTTCATAAAAGTCTGTTTTGTATATAAAAAAGGCACAAACACAGAATAAGTGGGAAAATATCCAGCCTTGTATTGCTACATGGACAATCAGAGTAAAGTTGTCTTGACAATCTTCTTTGCATCTCCCTTGAAGGGAAAACATTCAATCTTGCATATAAAAAGGCTAGGCAATAACATGGAATATTTACAGTAAATGGACTCACTTGGGAATAGAGATGCCAAAGAAGCAAAAAGAAAATACTCACTGAGCTCTTATTTGAGTACTAGCCAGGTTTATTTGGAGAAATCCACTTCCTTATATATAATCTAGATTTTTATTTTTCTCGATGCCCAGCAGTGGAGGGATTCAGCAGGTTCCCCCCAGTTCGCCAGAACCGGTAGCAGAAATTCCAGCTTGCCATGCCCTTCCAATTTTTGAAATAAAGTAGTCCTAACTCGGGTGCAACACAGGGCTTTCCCCCTGGCCATGCCCATCATACCATGCCCACAGAGTATGTAGTAAAAAAAAATTTAAATCATACCACTGATGTCCATACTTAATTATTGTGACAAACTCAGGATTTCTAGCTTTCTATCTATTAATTACGGACTGCGGTGGCTCAAGTGGTTAAAATGCTAAGCTCAATGACTAGAAAGTCAGCGTTTGATTCCTGAGTACTGCATGACGGAGTGAGCCCCAATCTCTGTCCCAGCTCTTGCCTACATAGCAGTTCAAAAGCATGGACAAATTCTTCCCATAAAACAACATTCACCACACACAGTGTGTGTGACTTCAAATTCCACTTGAAAAAGTGATTTCCCCTTCTTGGGAACTCTTTTTTAGAGTGTCTTTGAACATAAACATAAGAACATAAGAACAGCCTTGCTGGAACAGGCCACAGCCCATCCAGTCCAGCATTCTGTCTCACACAGTGGCTCACCATTTCCTTCAGGGTATTCCCAAGGAGATGCCATCACCTGCTTAGGATTCCCTGGAAATGGCATTGAGAGATATCCTGCCTATCTCTCCAACCCGGAGGTTGTCCTTAGGTAGCCATAATTATAGCCATTGATAGCCTTGTCCTCCATGAACTTGTCTAATCCTTTCTTAAAGCTGTCAAGACTGACAGCTGTCACCACTTCTTCTGGCAGGGAGTTCCATAGACCAGTAATCCTCTGGGTGAAAAAGTACTTTCTCTTATTTGTTTGAGAACTAGTACCCAAAAGTTTCATGGAGTGTCCCCTAGTTCTAGTGTTGTGCGATAGGGAAAACAGTTTTTCCTTATCCACTTTGTCCACACCGTGCATGATTTTATAAACTTCAATCAGGTCACCTCTTAGACGCCGTCGTTCAAGAGTGAAAAGGCCCAACCGTTGCAGCCTCAGATGGTAAGGAAGGTGTTCCAGTCCCCTAATCATTCTGGTTGCCCTCCTCTGTACTTTCTCCAACTCCATAATATCCTTCTGGAGGTATGGCGACCAGAACTGTACACAGTATTCCAGATGGGGCCTCACCATAGATTTATAAAGAGGCAAAATGACACTTGCTGACTTATTTTCTATACCCTTCCTAATGATCCCTAACATTGAGTTTGCTTTTTTCACTGCTGAGGCACACTGGGTTGACACCTTCATTGAGCTGTCCACCAGGACACCAAGGTCCCTTTCCTGGTTTGTCGCAGAGAGTTCAGACCCCATCAGTTTATAAATGTAATTGGGGTTTTTTGCCCCAACATGCATCACTCTGCACTTACTGATGTTAAAGCTCATTTGCCACTGTTTTGCCCACTCCCCCAGTGTCAAGAGATCCCTCTGGAGCTCTTCACAAGCTCTCACAGTTTTCACTACCCTGTATAATTTAGTGTCGTCAGCAAATTTGGCTACCTTGCTTTTTACTCCTACCTCTAGATCATTTATGAAGAGGTTGAAAAGCAGGGGTCCCAGTACTGAACCTTGGGGGACCCCACTCTTTACTTCCCTCCACTTGGAGAAGTGTCCATTTAGTGCTACCCTCTGTTTCCTGTCCCTTAGCCAGTTGCTGATCCAGGACAAGACCTGTCCCTTTATTCCATGACTGGTAAGTTTATTCAAGAGCCTTTGGTGTGGGACCTTGTCAAAAGCCTTCTGAAAGTCCAGATAAACAATGTCAACTGGATCCCCCTTATCCACATGCTTGTTGACACTCTCAAAAAATTCCAACAGATTAGTGAGGCATGATTTGCCCTTGCAAAAGCCATGTTGGCTCTCCTTTAGCAGCGCCTCCTCTTCTATGTACCTATTAATTCTATCTTTTAGGATGGTTTCCATCACTTTACCTGGGACACATGTCAAACTGACAGGCCGGTAATTTCCTGGATCACCCCTGGATCCTTTTTTGAAAATTGGTGTTACATTCGCTACCTTCCAGTCATCAGGCACAAAGCCTGATTTGAGGGAAAGATTATATATTTTGGCTAGGATATCAGCAATTTCATCTTTAAGTTCCCTGAGAACTCGTGGATGGATGCCATCTGGTCCTGGGGATTTGTTAGTGTTTAGCTTAACAAGACATGCAAGGACCTCCTCCCTGGTTATTTCTATCTTGCTTAATTCTTCGGTTTCCCTCCCTACGAAGATAGGTTCTGTTTTGGGCATGTGGTCTCTATCTTCTTCAGTGAATACTGAAGCAAAGAATTCATTGAGTCTCTCTGCTATCTCTGTTTCCTCTTTAATAACCCCTTGCCTTCCATTGTCATCTAATGGTCCAATGGCCTTCCTAGTTGGGTTCTTACTTCTAATGTACTTAAAGAAGTCTTTGTTATTCCTCTGAGTATTTTTAGCTATACGCTCCTCAAAGTCTTGCTTTGCTTTCCTGATTGTTGCCTTGCATTTGTTCTGCCAGAATTTATGTTTCTGCCTGCTGTCCTCATTTGGACAAGCCTTCCATCTTCTAAATGAGCTTTTCTTGCTCTTGATCACTTCCCGAACAGCTCCTGTAAGCCACATTGGAGTCCTCTTGGACCTAGCAGTGCCCTTTTTCCTTTTGGGTATGCATTCCAATTGGGCCTCTGTTATTTTTTTTGTAAACAGCCTCCATGCCACTTGGAGTGTTTGGACTCTCTCAATTTTCCCTTTCAGTTTCTTTTTTACTAGTTTCCTCATCTTTGGGAAATTTCCTTTTTGAAAATTTAAGGTCTCTGTGTTAGATTTTATCAGTGACTTGCGGTCTATGATCAAGTTAAACATAATTGAGTTGTGGTCACTGTTCCCTATTGGATCAGTCACATTAACATCTTGCACCAGATCCTGAGTATTACTCAGGATCAAGTCAAGGATTCTTGTACCTCTAGTTGGGTCTTCAACCATCTGTCCCAGGGAACAATCATTGAGCATATCTAGGAACTTTATCTCTTTATCATGTGCTGAACAACAGTTCACCCAGTCTATGTGAGGGTAATTGAAGTCCCCCATTATAACCAGGCTTCCCTTCCTGGATGCCTCCTTTACAACATTCTCCAACTGCCAGTCTCCCTCAAGAGTTTGGGTCGGAGGCCGATAGTATATGCCTACTGTTAGACCATCCTTGTGGCCTGGTACTCTTACCCACAGAGCTTCTAATGGTGACTCTAAATCACCTAGATATTCCAATTCATAAGATTTTATCACTTCTTTGACATACAAGGCTACACCACCTCCTGTTTGCCCCTTCCTATCCTTCCTGTACAGTTTGTAGCCTGGGATAACTGTATCCCATTGGTTATCATCCGTCCACCAGGTTTCAGTGATACCAATAATATCAATATTTTTATCTATTACTAAGTATTCCAGCTCCCCTATTTTGTTCCGGAGGCTTCTGGCATTTGTATACAAGCATTTATATATGCATTTCTGACACAGTCTTTTGTGTTCAGTTGCATTGTTAGACTGCCTCTTGCATCCTTCTGCTAGAATGCTAGTGACTAGCTCCTTGCTCTGCTCAGTAATTTTTGCATCCTCCTCACTACTCAAGTACACACTTTCCCGAACCGGATGCTGCCCAGCTCCTGTCGGCTTTCCCCCAGTTATCAGTTTAAAAGCTGCTCTGCAGCCTTTTTGATGTTGAGTGCCAGCAATCTGGTCCCATCATGGTTTAAATGCAACCCATCCCTCCTGAACAGATTTGGCTTGTCCCAAAATGTTCTCCAGTTCCTGACAAATCTGAAGCCCTCCTCTCGACACCACCGCCTCATCCACGCATTGAGGCTTCTGAGCTCTGCCTGCCTGGTAGGTCCTGCGCGAGGGACAGGCAGCACTTCTGAAAATGCTACCTTGGAAGTCCGGTACTTCAATCTTCTTCCTAACAACCTAAATTTGGCTTCCAGGACAGACCGCTTGGCCTTCCCAACATCATTAGTACCAACGTGTACCATGACAACTGGCTCGTTCCCAGTTCTCTCTAACAATCTATCTAGATTTCTTGTGATGTCTGCAACTTTTGCACCTGGCAGGCAAGTCACCATACGGTTATCATGTGCATCACAAATCCATTTCTCTGTATTTCTAATTATTGAATCGCCTAGTACAAGGAGCCTCTCTCCTGCAATCTGTTCATCTACATGCACCTCATCAACCATATTAAGGGAGAGAACCTCAGTTTGTTCCTGATGTTCATCTTCCTGGATCTCATCAAGTGTGATGAAGGAGAGATCATCAGGTGGAACCAGCTGTTCCTCTGTGTGTTCCTCGTCAGGTGTGATAAGGGAAAGAGCCTCAAATTTATTCTGTAATTTCAGACTCTCAGAGTGATCCCCTACTCTTCTCCTCCTTTGAGTCACATTCCTCCAACCATCTCCCTCCTGAGTTAGTGAAGGGCCTTCTCCCTCAGAACTGTGCCCTGTCTCTTCTTTGTCCAGCATAGTCTGCTCCGCTCTGTCCAAGAACAGCTCAAGCTCCTTAATTTGTTGGTGGTTAGATATGCGGGCCTCTAGCTGCTGGACCTTCTCTTCTAGTAGTGCAACCAGCTTGCACTTGCTGCAAGTGTAGTTCTCCATGTGCTTTGGCAAGAACACAAACATGGCACAAGAATTGCAGGTAACTACAGCTGTTCCCTCAGAATCCATTTTAACAAGTGCAGTATTCTGGGCCTCAAAAATGTACACGTTTACTACCTTTCTACCTAGTAAGACTATATTCTTCTTATGTTCCTAAAGCAGCTCTACTCCAACTGCAAAACTTACCAGTGCTCACTTCCTTTGTTTGGCTCTCCTCAGCAGCAGCTCTGCTTAAGAGCACATGCAGAGTCAAAATGGCTGACTCTGAAAGAGCTCAGAGCTTTTAAAGGCTAGTGTGGCTCCGCCCCTATGAGTCACAGTTCAGGGAAGGGCCTGGTGTGGCCCTGCCCCTCTGCTTCTGGAAGCTTCAAACTGCTTCCTCTGTTTGAACAGAGGTGGCTCTCAGCAGTTTCAATTATCAATTTAAATTAGTAGAGGCCTCTAAAGCAGCTCTACTCCAACTGCAAAACTTACCAGTGCTCACTTCCTTTGTTTGGCTCTCCTCAGCAGCAGCTCTGCTTAAGAGCACATGCAGAGTCAAAATGGCTGACTCTGAAAGAGCTCAGAGCTTTTAAAGGCTAGTGTGGCTCCGCCCCTATGAGTCACAGTTCAGGGAAGGGCCTGGTGTGGCCCTGCCCCCCTGCTTCTGGAAGCTTCAAACTGCTTCCTCTGTTTGAACAGAGGTGGCTCTCAGCAGTTTCAATTATCAATTTAAATTAGTAGAGGCCTCTAAAGCAGCTCTACTCCAACTGCAAAACTTACCAGTGCTCACTTCCTTTGTTTGGCTCTCCTCAGCAGCAGCTCTGCTTAAGAGCACATGCAGAGTCAAAAAAAAAAAGCCATTTCTCCAGGGATTTTCAACATCTATGAGAAGCCACTGGGTGTCAGGATCATACGGTGTCAAATGTCACAGCTGCTCCTCTAAGTCCTGCAGGACTGGAGCCCCCATCTTGGACATAGCTACTCTAAGTTGTGCACAACTGGAGTCTCAGCCTGCTGCAGCTGCTAACTCCACCTGAGAACCCTTGGGAAGGTTCTGGGTCTTCATAAGCTCCACCTGGAGACCCTGGGTGATTTTAGCTATATACGAACTTGCCCTTCATTCCCAAAGTTGCCTCAGTAACGCAGGTTAGCAGACTTGTAATTGCTTGACTCTGGGCTATCTGGCTTTGTTCTAAAGACCTTTTGTCTCTAGAAGATCTCCTACCTTGTTCCTGATTCTGATGATGTCTGGCCAGTTCATGGTTCCTGTAAACCAATGATTCCCAATGTGGGGCACATGCTCCACAGGAAGACTTCAATTCCTAAAAGACTAAGTCAGTACATTGGCTGTTGAGTGCTTTGGGGAATTGACTTAGGCTTCTGGGAACTGAAGCCTAAGATCAGGTTCTTTGGAGAGATGTGGGACATGCCCAGTTTCTTTGTCCAGGATTGTTTCAGATAACGTCACTCATTCTTACTGATAATCATAATATTTAACTACTACACACTGCACAAATAAAATTCAGTGTATATCTGTCACTGTAGTTTTGGTCAAAATATTATGGCCTTTATGGACATCAGGCATAAAATGAAGAATTTTTGCTGGTGCAGCGAGTTAAAGGTAGGCTTAGATAAGTAAGGATATATTATTATTTTCCTGACTAAACTATTGCCTGGTAACAAAAGTGACATGGAGTTTTAAATGAAGTGATTGTATGATTATGTTGCCAAACACAAATGAGAGATCTGGTCAAAAGGTGATCAACTCTCTGCTCTGTGAGCAGTTCTTGCCTAATTGATGATCATATTCAATGTACTGTACTTTGAATGAATAGTTTAGATTCTAACCACATAGGAAGACACACACACCCATATCACAGGTTTTTTTTTATTTTATGGTAGTGGATATTTATTTAAATATAAAGAAATAGAGATCACAAGTAGACCATAAGCTAAACATGTTAACCATATACCTGTATTAGCAATTGTGTGCCATCAAGTCAACTATGATTTATGGTGACCCTTTCCAAGGTTTTCTGGGTAGGGACCACATAGAAACATTTTACCATTCCCTTTTTCTGAGGGTATCTTGGGATTGTTCAGTTTGCCCATTATTACACAGCTGGCTCTTCTCTCAGGAGGCATAGTGGGAAATTAAATTCCTAACCTTTGGCTCCACAGCTACTACTTAAACTGCTAAGCAAGAATATGACACCATAGATAAAAGAAAAGAAAAGAGATGCAATGCTAAACTGCATCAACAGAAGTAGAAGGGTCAGATCTATGGGGGAAGTGTTACTACTCAGCAAAGTATCAGGAAAACAAGCCTAATGAAGACTAGTTGAGGAAATTTAGAGAAAGCTGAGAGGTGTTATGGTAACTATCTTATGGTATCATTTGCAGCTGGATCTGGGTCATGGCTGGTAATAATAATAATTTCATGTTAGAAATTATTCTGGGTAGAAAGAATTTTTGCTGGAGGAACTCGGCTCAGGGGATGCCCGGAAGAGGCTCCTTTCATGTCCCCAAGATCTTTTCCCACCAAAGTGGTCCCTTTTTAATTACTTGCAATTTCTTGCTTTTGTTCTGCTAGGAGCTGGGACAGAGATGGGTGCTCAATCCATCATGCAGTACCCGGGTCTCAAACTGCCAACTTGCCAGCCTTCCAGCTAGCAAGGTGAGCTTCTTAACCACTGAGCCACCACAGCCCTAGGGCTGGCAATAAAAACTGTGTACTCTGCCCCTAAGAATAACTTTGTGTCAGCAAACCTGTGTACTCTGCCCCTAAAACAAGCGAAAGGTGGTGTCAGAACATCAACCTCTCCCTTGTGCCTCTTCCTCCCATGTTAGGTAGAGACCACCACGCCTTCCTCAAAAGCCACAAATCAGCTGTGAAAACACGAACATTAGAGGGAACATAAAGAAATGTTTGAGAATGTAACGGACTGCCTTAAACTCTCCTTTATTGGAAGACTTTTAACAAAGGTTGAGGGTCATTTGTCTATAAGGCTTTAGGTATGGAATTCCTCCTTTATCAAGATGCTGGTCTTAATGACCTTTGGGATCCCATCCACTTAACAGTTATGCTGTTCTGTGAAATACACTTCATCACAACCCTCGAGGCCTCCAGCCGTAAAGTTCCCAATTAAAAAATCTTTCTTTCTGTTCAGAAGTAACATATACAGCACAGATCACTTATACTGGAGTCTTTAATGCTATTAATGTTTTGATCTTTCTAAGAAGTCTTTTTTAGAAATGAAAAGAAAGAGAAAGACAGAAAAGTAGCTTGTCAGTGGAAGAATGCACAGCAGGGAAATCTACAGATCTCTACATATTAAAGACAGTACTGTGAATTAAAGAACTGTCACACAGAGAAAGAAGTGAAGGAAAAAAACCATCAAGGTTATAATCTACAATTATGGCTTAATCCTAAACCACCTGGTATGCATAGTTCTATTTGTGTACCTCTGCTGTTTCCAGAATAGTTTCATGCAGATAGAAGAATGTACCAGGAGTTTGACCTTCATGATTTTTATGTGAATTTATATACCACACATGTTAAAGACCTCCAAATATTTGAAGTGGCTTTTCTGTGAATATAAAAGTATATATGGAGGTGACAGCAGGGGTTCCTCTGCTTTGCCCTTCCAGTTAAAAAGAAAGACAATAGTCAGGAGAGTAGCTGACCACCAGTAATCACTTGGAAATATCTGCGAAGATTTCTATGCTTGATAGTTTCAGGGATGAGTGTCATTAGGAACTCTCCATAAATAATTTTGTATCAGAAATTACTCTGGATTGAAAGGATTTTTGCTGGAGAAACTCTACTTGGGGACCCCTGAATGAGGCTCCTTTCATGTCCCCAAGATCCATTGTATAGCACTCGGGTATCAAACCCTGACCTTCCAGTCTCCAAACTCAGCATCTTAACCACAAAGCCACTCCATGGCCAGAATGGGGGGAATAATGCATATGGGGTGGGTTGCACTACAAGCTGACAATCCAACATCTCTGATTTACACATAGGAGAAAAGGGTGGAAATCACACAAAAGTTACAATCATCTGTGCAATTGTGTTTTTAAGCTGGGCAGAAGGACAGCTTAATTATCCATTTGGATTTTAAAAGCAATACTGCTTATTGATGCACCTACAGAAAACTGTTCCTATGTTGGCAATACGCTCTGTTAGTTTGTATCCAACTCTAGGGTCCAGTGCTCATTTCTGTTTACAGCCAAAGAGCCAGCATTGTCTGCATCTGCAGACATTTCCGCGGACATGTGTCAGGCATGCCTAGACATTGGAGCACATGGAAGACTGTTTGCCTTCCCACCAAAGTAGTACCTATTTGTCTACTTACAATTTCTTGCTTTCGAACTGCTAGGTTGGCAGGAGCTGGAACAGACAACAGGAGCAGCACTTGAGTCTGCAGCAATTACCAGCAGAACCACCTATTCCTGTTCCCTGAAAGAGATACAATATTAACCTGATGCGGTACTAACTTTGGAAAGCATTTTTTTAGAAAAATAAAGGAAACACTGTTTTGAGATATTAAGTGTTGAGGGCAACTTATACCCCTGGCAATTGCTCCTTGTGTCAGATCAGGTGATCATAGAGAACAGAAAGTGGAAGAAATTGGTGCCAGCCAAATCAAACCAAAATAACTACATCCTAATGGCTGGACAAAAAGAGATGATTTCTTGTTAAAAAAACACGAAGCTTCCTGCTTGCTCAGCTTTGCCTTGTGTGTTTGCTGATTTTTAATCTGATTTCATCCATGCTAAATCTAGTGCAAGTTGCCAAGTAAATGACCAATGCCATCATCCACTAAACCACATTCAATTAAGGATATGAAAAACTGACATACTCATTTACATTGTGGTTCTCAGAATCCCACAGATATTTTATCCCATTTCAGCTCCAGATGAATTATGACTTTTTAAAATGTCTTCCCACATACAAATTGCACAATTACGTTTTCCCCCAAATGTACATGCTTTTACATTCAGTTTTTCTAATGTACACATTTTATGAATTCCCCCAATGATTAAAAAGAATTTGTGCAGAATTTCCCAAATGTGTCATTTAATGCATATCTTTTTTCTTTGCTGAAATGTGCTGCAAACTTCAAAAACATAGGCATGCTCTGTCCCATTGGAAATCAGCAAGAGATATGAAATGGTTGTTTTCATCGGCAAATCCTATGATTTATCTCACATCAGTACACATAAATGAGAATTTACTTCTGAATATGTATTGCATTGGTAGTCAATGGAGTGTGATAGATCCTGGGTTCAAATTCCACTTATTTTAGGAAAAATGCTGTAATGCCAATCATTAAATATCTCATATGTCCTGAAAACTTTAGCAGGATCATTGTAAGCTTTGTATCTTTGAAGGCCTAAAACATAACAAGTTTCTATGTAAGTCTACACCAGGTGTTCTCAACCAGATTGGCCCACAGTGCCATTTTATGTGGCCCACTGCCCTCGCTCCAATTCCCACCACCAGAAGAAACAGAAACAGCTGTAAATGCATCTGTGGCTGTCGTAAATACGTTTACGACAGCCGCAGACACATTTTACAGCAGTGTTTATGGTGGGGGAGAACCACCAGTCTGGCCTGCTCAACTGTCTGACGGAATAAAACAGCTTTGAAAGGTTGAGAAGCCTTGGTCTACACTGCAATTCTTTAGAACCAGTAAACTCTTAGGGGTAATTGAGAAACACACCCTTGACTTAGAAGCTAACCCAATCCAGATTCCGATTATATAAAAAGATTTTCCTAAAATAACCATGCATTTCTCTCACATATGATAATATAACCACTACTTTTGCTTGTTTTTATCTCTTTCTTTGTTGCAAGCTCTTCTGTTATAATTTTTGAGAGCTTTCAAAGTGGAAAGGTAGGTTAGTGATTGTGTTGGATCAAATCAATGGTTAGAAACTACTACCAATCAATATTTACATAAGGCAAAGCAAGTAAATCTCAGTGATAAATTGCCACTTGCTAACTAGACACCAGTTTTATTTCTGGGCACACATCTGACTTAGTTGCACACCTTGGAATGTAGTCAGCACCTCATTAATGAATGACTTATTGAACTTTCTTTACACAAACACAGATCATCAGCAGGTCTCTGTCCAGTCTCTTCTCTTCCTGTCAAATATATCAGAGTAATAGGACATAAAGGTGATACTTTTGGTGATAAACATTATACAATCACTAGATTTAAATGGGAAGAAAGTGATCATTGAAATAATCTATGTAAGGTAAAAGTCACCCTTGCTTAAAAGTCAGTCGTATCCAGCTTTAGAGTTCGGTGCTCATCTCTGTTTACAGTCAAAGAGCCAATGCTATCTGCATCTGCAGATGTTTCCATGGTCATGTGGCCCACATGACTAGATGCTGGAGTGCACAGAATGCTTTTACCTTTCCCACGAAAGCGGTACCTATTTATCTACTTGCAATTTCTTGCTTTTAAATTGCAAGGTTGGCAGGAGCTGGGACAGACGATAGGAGTTCACTCCATTGTGCTGCACTCGGGTCTTGAACTGCTGACCTGTCAACATTCCAGTCATCAAGTTCAGTGTCTTAACCACTAAGCCACCATCATCCCTTTGTTCTTTGTATAGTCCATGTACTTCTAAATTAAATTAAAGATATTGAGATCAAAAATGTAAAATGGAAAGCAAGAAAGACTGGGAATATGGTGCAGAGGATGCTATTGAGATAACACGTAAACTATCCAAAATTGAGAGAAAAAATTGAAGGCAAATTTCTAAACCCATGAAAATAAAACAAGGTAAGTTACCAAGATACTTTGGCTGAGTTCCGGTAAAAGCTTTCTACAATGCTTATCTGAAATGTTTTCCCTTAATCTCTTCCAGATAATACCCTTAACATTTTGACAAAACGTAATGGATTCAGCCGCCAGAAGCAAGAAGTCTATTTTCTACCAATCATAATCAGTGACAGTGGAAATCCTCCAATGAGTAGCACCAGCACCTTGACTATTAAAGTCTGTGGTTGCAGCAATGATGGCATTGCCCAGTCATGCAGTGCTGAAGTCTACGTTCTCCCGATTGGTCTCAGCATGGGAGCATTAATAGCTATACTAGCCTGCATCATCTTGTTGCTAGGTATGTATTCATTTACTGGTCAGAAAGCCTTCCAGATGGGAAGAGTGAGCCTCATTCATGACACAGTATATGCATTGCATGTGAAAGCTCCCAAATGGTTGCTCATGGTCTTGAAAAGCCATTGTTAGCTAGAACAGAAATTGCAGCATTACATGGACTAATGCTGACTTGATGTAAGACTGTCTTATACATTGCAGCAATGTTGGCTCTATCCCTGGGCAAAGATGAGTAGCAGGCAGAAGATTTGATATGTCGTGTTTTGTATCTCATTATCAAAATTGCTTGCCACACTTTTGATACTATTTGGGTGAGGGTGGGCTTCATTTGTGGCTCTATCTCAGGCAATAAAATATCTTGAGTAGGTCCTGAATTGCTAGTTCATATGTTAAGCAATCGCTGACCTGACTAAGTGGGCATCCAATGAAGTGGTTTGCAGACCGTCACAGCATATGCTGTTAATCATTAAGGAGCTACAAGGTTCTTTGTTGTTGTTGTTGTTGTTGTTTTGTTGAACTAGAGTAATATGCCTCTCCAACTTACAAATTTAAACAATGGGGAAAAACTGATCTGGATGTAAATTCTTTAGCAGTGAAAGAATCAAGTGATTGAATTGCTGCAGCAATATCTCTGTGATATATATATAACTATAAGGGGGGGAGAAACACTTAATAACTACCACACGAAGACAGTACTTAAATATTCTACAATATCTCTAGTTACTGCTACCTTTCAGTATAACTACCGAAGGTTAGGAATAAATGCATTATTGAACACTATTATTATTATTTTCAATGCTTTTGTCTAAATTTTCTTGCTTCTTCACAAATTTTCACAGTGTATTGCAAACTACTTATCCGTCCTTGCATTAAACGGCAATTAACAATTTGGAAAATAATTTACACCTTGTGCTATTTACAATGCCTTGGAGACTGAGTATTTTCTATAAATCCAAATCTATCTCTAAAATATAAGCTGGTCGGGCGCTGGCATACTCCCATGGCCCTTAATCAGAACATATTCTATATAATGCTTCCGTATCTCATAAAATTTATTTTATTTTATTATTATTTTTTATGAATTTCCCAAGTTAATTTATTGTTTAATGCAATTATCCACATATTTCTATACCTATCTTCCATATTTACTTCATGCTAATTTTTCTAATTTTGGGCTATATATTGTCTCGCTGTTGACAACATGATTGTTAGCAGATCTTTTTTATACTTGTCCAAATTCATCTTATTATTTCAGTCAACATAACAACATTCACGTCTAATTTGATATCTATACCCAGTATTCTTTTAATTTTGTTTGCAATTTTAGTCCAAAAGGATTTCAACTTTATACATCCCCACCACATATGAAGGTACGCTCCTTAAGTATTCTTAAATCTCCAACAATTGCTTGATTTTGTGCCATCTATTTGATGTTGACGCGCTGGGGTCTGATACCATCTCCAAAGCATCTTACAATTATGCTCCTTGACTCTGATCGACAATGTTTTCATAATTCTTTTCTTCCATTTACCTTTCCACGATTCTTCACTAATTTTTATATTTAAATCCTGTTCCCACATCTCTTTTAAAATCTTCTGTGAATTCTCTTCCTGATTCAAAATTTTATACATCTTACTTACCAATCCTTTAATTTCCATGTCACCTGACCTTAATTTATATGCCAGTTCTTCAAAACTTGTTCTTCATCTTATTAGACTGATTTTATCATTATACTTTTTTTTCCAATTATTAACGGCTATATTTTGTAACCAATTAATCTTCATTTGTTGTTATCGCCCAATTTCTGATGCATTTCTTGCAGGTAGAGAATGTCCGGCTTATCTCTTCTAATAGAAGCTTCAACACTTTCGCTTTATTTGATTTCCAGCACCCTTTATATTCCCTGTCGAGATTTTAACACTCTTTATTATTCAATATTTATCATTTCATTGAAAAGACTCAGTCTCCAATTGGCATGTACACTAACTTGCTTTAATATATCCCATATACAAAATAATGACAACAAAACATAGAACAAATAACAACTAAACTTTATCCTCCCCACCTTTTAACAAAAAAGTAACCCTTGAATAACATGGAGGGGAGGGGGATGCGGCAAGTGTGGAGCCACTACATCATGTGTCCTTCCTTAACTAGTCCTTATCTATACATATTCTTTTTAACCGCCACGATTATCATTCTATAAATTCTAAGTTTCATCCATGCTATGTGCTGAGTACATTACCACTATTATTAAAGCTTGTTTAAGGTCCTCCCATTCTTGGGTACCATTTTCAACAACCTTGGCTTCCACTAGAATGTCTAAAACATACAACCCTTCTCTTATCGTTTAATTTTTCCCTAAGGTTTGTAAATTTTAATTGTCTTACAAATTTTCATTTGTACATAATTCCTTTTCCCCTTAGCTTCTTTGTAATTGGTTTAATTTGAGCGCTCCAAATTCTTTCATCTATTGCAATATCCTTATATACCTCTACACTATTACCTTCCATGATTAATGTGCTTGTACCGGCTTTCCTAATATGGGACATTAAATTCGTTTTTAATCCTTAGCTTACAAACTTAACAAGTACATTTGTGTTACCCATTCAATTCTTTTTCGAACACAGTCTGTAAACACTTACTATATCATTGTCCTCAAAACTCCTCCCTGTTTTCAATTTGTTTAACCATTGTAACAGTCTAGATTTCAACTGATCAGGAACTCTTTCAGGGACATTTCTTATTACTACATTACATTTTCTAACTTGTTCCTCCAAGAACTCTATACTTTTATCATGATCATCTGTCATTATTTCGCTTTCTTTTGCTTTTGCTTGAGTTGCTTGAACTTCCTTTATAAGTGTCTCAACTTCCTTTGTGTTTATAGCCATTCCTTCTTTTACTTTACCTACTTCTTTCATGTTCTTTGTGGATTCAATTTTATTAGCTTCCATTAATCCTGTGACATCACCATCATTTTTTGTTGAAAGCTCTCGATAATTTCTTGCTGCATTTTTATAAATTCTTGAATATCACACAATCATTGATCCTCCATAGCTTGAAACTTCGATTGCAAAAATTTCTCCACTTTATCCAGCCCTTGTTCTATACTGTCTTTAGGGTCTTTTATTTTAGCACCTAAGTCTTCATCCTGATCTGATATTATTTGGGCCACTTCTTCCACACTAGCATCTTCAATGTCCAGTTTGTTCTGTATGACTTTCCCTTTTTGCTTAGTAATCTCCTTTTCTATGTTTAAACATAACAACATAAGAACAGCCTTGCTGGAATAGGCCACAGCCCATCCAGTCCAGCATTCTGTCTCAAATAGTGGATTACCATTTGCTTCAGAGTATTCCTAAACAAATGCCTTCACCTGCTTAGGATTCCCTGGAAATGGCATTGAGAGATATCCTGCCTATCTCTCCAACCCGGAAGTTGTCCTTTTGTTGTTGTTCAGTTGCACAGTCGATTCTGACCCTTTTTGATCCCATGGACCATTTTCCTCCAGGCACCGCTATCCTCCACCATTCTCCTCAGCCCGTCAAACTCTGTGCCCATTGTGTCCACAATACCATCTATCCATCTCATCTTTGGACGCCCCCTTCTTCTCTTGCCCTCCACCTTTCCCAGCATCAAGGCCTACTCAAGTGAGTCCTCCCTTCTCATTTGATGTCCAAAGTACTTTAGCTTCATCTTCACTATTTGTCCCTCCAATGAACAGTCAGGATTGATTTCTTCCAGTATTGACCTATTTGTTCTCTTTGCTGTCCAAGGGACTCTCAGGACTCTCCTCCAACACCACATCTCAAAGGCATCTATTCTTCTGCGCTCAGCCTTTCTAATGGTCCAGTTCTCACACCCATACATTACCACTGGGAATACCATTGCTTTGACTATGCGAATTTTTGTTTTCAAGGTGATGTCTCTGCTTTTCACTATATTCCCCAGGTTTCTCATAGCCTGTCTCCCCATAATCAGTCGACTTTTTATTTCATGGCTACAGTCGCCATCTGCAGTGATCTTAGATCCCAAGAAAGTAAAATCTGTCACTGCTTCTACTTCTTCCCCATCTATTTTCCAGGGACTGATCGGACCTGTTGCCATTATCTTGGTTTTCTTGATATTAAGTCTCAAGCCAGTTTTTGCACTCTCCTCCTTCAATCCAATCAAGAGGTTCTTTAGGTCTTCCTCACTTTCTGCCATTAGGGTGGTATCTTCTGCATATCTCAAATTGTTGGTGTTTCTCCCCGCAAATTTGATCCCATATTGTGATTCCTCCATCCTTGCATTGGGCATTATGTGCTCTGTGTATAGATTGAATAAGCAGGGTGATAAAATGCAGCCTTGTCTTACTCCTTTAACTATTCCAAACTACTCTGTCTTTCCATGTTCTGTCCTAACTGTTGCTTCTTGGTTCGTGTACAGATTTCTCAGGAGGCATATGAGGTGTTTTGGTATTCCCATCTCTTTAATTACTTGCCACATTTTCTTGTGGTCCACACAGTCAAAAGCCTTGGTGTAGTCAATAAAAAAAAGTAGACTTGTTTCTGGTATTCTTTTGTTTTCAGCATGATCCAACATATGTTGGCAATGTGGTCTCTGCCCCCCCCCCCTGCCTCTTCTGAAACCGGCCTGCACCTCTGGTAGTTCTCTCTCCACATGTTGTTGAAGCCTATCCTGTATTATCTTGAGCATCACCTTGCTGGCATGTGGGATGAGCGCAATTGTTCAGTAATTGGAGCATTCTTTGGCATTGCTTTTTTGGGGGATTGGAACGTACACTGATCTTTTCCAATCCTGTGGTCACTGTTTTGTTTTCCAAATTTGCTGGCATATTGAATGCAGTAGTTTGATTCCATCATCTTTTAGGGCTTTGAAAAATTCAACTGGGATACCATCGTTTCCACTTGCTTTATTGTTTGCAATTATAGCTATTGATACCCTTGTCCTCCATGAACTTGTCTAATCCTTTCTTAAAGCTGTCAAGACTGACAGCTGTCACCACTTCTTCTGGCAGGGAGTTCCATAGACCATTGATGCACTGGGTGAAAAAGTGCTTTCTCTTATTTGTTTGCGAACTAGGACCCAAAAGTTTCATGGAGTGCCCCCTAGTTCTAGTGTTGTGTGATAGGGGAAATAGTTTTTCCTTATCTACTCTGTCCACACCGTGCATGATTTTATAAACTTCAATCAGGTCACCTCTTAGACGCCATCGTTCAAAAGTGAAGAGGCCCAATCATTGCAGCTTCAGATGGTAAGGAAGGTGTTCCAGTCCCCTAATCATTCTGGTTGCCCTCCTCTCCACTTCTTCCAGTTCCATAATATCCTTCTGGAGGTATGGCGACCAGAACTGTACACAGTATTCCAGATGGGGCCTCACCAGAGATTTATAAAGAGGCAAAATGACACCTGCTAACTTATTTTCTATACCCTTCCTAATGATCCCTAGCATGGAGTTTGCTTTTTTCACTGCTGAGGCACACTGGGTTGACACCTTCATTGAGCTGTCCACTAGAACACCATTGCAGGCGCACCCCCCAATAAAGGACTCAGACACCAATGAAAGTGGATAACGGCATTGGGCCACATTTATTGATTCATGCCCTAGTCCGAATTATAAATTTCTATTGGTAATAACCAATCATAATTCCTAAGGCAAGCAGGCCGAAGTAACACTGGTAAGGTACCACCCAAAATTGCCAACGGCAATTGCTACAATGTATCCATTTGTATCAATTTGTTTGTTGACAACAAACAAATTGTTGACCGTAGTCAATATCTAACTAATGACCCCACCCTCTGACGCGTATCCGTAAAATCACGGGGTGATGCATGCTGTCTAGCTATAGCCATCACCCCGTCGCCTAGTTCGTCGTTGACCGGACAACGTTTAACCAACTTATGCCTGTCTAGTGTTGTCCAGTCAATTGCGAACTTGCCGGATACCTGTGGGTCATAATGTTTACCTTACCAGTGCTACCCGCCACACGGAGGGGCTTCAAAGAAGGCTCGACGCCCCCCCCAGACCGTCAGCTCGGTCAACAGGCCTGCTCGCCAATCACCCAACAGGAGGTCCATACCTCCTCGCGACAGATGGACCCCATCCCCTGCATACAAGTCATAACTTTGGAGGCTAATAGCGGGGTGACGACTGACCCTCCCCCAAGCCCTGTCGACAAGGAAACGCGCCACTGCCCTATTCACCATGCGTCAAGGGCCAGGAGGTCAACGCCCCCTCTATAGGAATGGCGCGGGACCATGTCTGACCAAACAAGGGTTGTGGCGGGCCAGACGTAATGCAGGTAGGCGAGGTCCTCGCAAATCGCATGCTTCAGCGACAAGCCGGTGACCTGGCCCAAATCATTGCCCCCCAGGTGTATGATCAGAATGTCAGGCGGGTCAGCATTCAGGCCTGAAAAAAGGAAAGGCAGCAGCTCCCGCCATAACATCCCAGGCTTACCATGCCATGTGAGACTTGCGTATGCACCCAGTCCCAGTTGGGGTCCCCACTCTGTCGCCGCAGCATAACGCGCTGCCCTGTGCACGTAGCTATGGCCCACCAACCATACTGTCACCGGTGTAATGCGACACCCCGGGTCTGTAAAGGAAAAAATGAGGGAAAATAGGTAAGGTGACCGGGTCGGTACTCACGGGGGGAGTGGGCGCACATAAAATTGAAAACATTGCGATCCCCACCGTCCCATGCTACGTATGTCAGCCCCTGAGTACCCAAAAGCCGCAGCGGTCGAGGCCGCCCCTATACGGAATGAATGAGTGCCATAGCGGGCGCCTGGGAGGCCCACACTGGCCAGCGCTTTGCCCGTCACCCTCCAAAATTGAAATTTAGTAAGGGGAGACCCATCTTGGTGACAGAAAAACAGGCCATGGTGTGTGCCACGCAGTGCCAGGAATTCCTGTAGGGCACCAACCGGACAGATGTCTGCCAAAGAACACCGTAGCAGTCGCACACCACTGCCGACGCCATGCTGATCGGTCTTAGAGGAACGTATCCTCAACTGAGCCCAGTCTTTGGCTACACAGACATCTCCGAGTTCCAGTGCCCTACGACTTGCATCCGCCTTAGACAGCATCACAAGCTCGCTGATGCGGAGCGCTCCAAAAATGCCACCGTTGTGGCTGCATGGAACAGGGCTGCCTCATATGCATCAAAACAGAGGCAAGGCCAGCCCCGAGCCAACTGGGTAAGGACCCCTGGGGAAATTGGGTGGCGGTCATCTGGGCAACGCCCACGCTCGCGCACCCACCCCTCCAAAACATGTCTCACACGGAGGTCAGAGGTGCTGTCCACATGACCCCCCACCTTGGCCATAAAAGCCAACGCTGAAAGCTTGGATGCTATGGTGCGAGGTGCAAGGCCCTGAGAATGCAGGTAAACCATGAACCGCAGAACATGGGTTACCGGGATCGGCCAGGTTACTGGCAATTGAAATTGAGTACAAAATGCCCTGAAAGAATTAATTGCGTGTTGATATGCCTTACGGGTGCGTGGGGCTAGTGACAGGCCAATCGCCCGGTTCACCTCTCCTTGCCAATGGTCCATATCTCCTCCGGGAGTGGCGAGGGAAATTCCTCCGCATCCGGGGCCAAGGCACGGAACCAGGAGATCTGTAGGCGGGACAAAGCGTCAGCAATATCATTATTAACCCCTGGGACGTGCCTGGCCCTGAACAGTACGTTGAGGTGCAGGCTGCGCAACACAAATTGGCGCACTAGATCCATAACCCTGGGCGATTTAGAAGTCTGTGCATTTACAATGTGGACCACGGCCGCATTGTCACACCAGAAATGCACGACCGAGTTGGACCACTCCTGGCCCCATAGCATCAAAGCACCCAGGATAGGGAAAAATTCCAGATACGTGAGATCACGCAGGCGACCCGTGCCTGCCCAGGCCGGTGGCCACCCACCATAGGCCCACTTCCCATTGAAGTACATCCCATAACCCAGGGATCCCGAGGCATCAGACTGAATCTGAAATTGAGGGGAAGCCAGGAGGTCATGCCTCCAAAATGAGACCCCATTGAAGTCCTTCAGGAACTGTAACCAGACAAGCATGTCTGCCCTGATACCCCGGGTAAGCCTAACCCTATGGTGAGGCCTGGATAATCCTGCCATAGCGTCGCACAAGCGCCGGGCAAAAGCCCTGCCCGGTGCGACCACTCTGCAGGCAAAATTAAGGTGACCATGCAGCACCTGCAGTTCCCTCAGTGATGCCTTGCGCTTGGCCAACAAGTCCGAGATAAGGGCCACTATCCTCGACACCTTATCCCTCGGTAACCTAGATGCCTGCGCTATCATGTCAATCTCCACCCCCAGGAAGACTAGCTGTGTAGATGGGCCCTCGGTCTTTTTGGGCGCTAAAGGGACACCGAGTTCCTCCATTAGCGTCTGAAATGTGTTGAGGAGACGTGTACACGTGTCCCAGCCCCGTTCACCCCCGAATAAAAAGTCATCCAGGTAATGGGCTACAGACCGGGACCCTGACCTGCGGACGAAAGCCCACTCTAGGAAGGTACTGAAACGCTCAAAAGCCGAGCATGATATGGAACAGCCAAAAGGCATGGCCTTATCAAAATAATATTCGCCCCGAAATTTGAAACCCAGCAATTCAAAGTCGCCCGGGTGCACTGGCAAGAGGCGAAAAGCCGACTTAATGTCGCACTTAGCCAGCAGCGCACCCGGGCCACATGAGCGCACCATGCGCAGCGCGTGGTCAAAAGATGTATACCTGACTGAGCAAAGGTCATCAGGGATAGCATCATTGACCGATCGGCCGGCTGGGTAGGACAAGTGATGGATGAGGCGAAACTCGCCTGGTGACTTCTTGGGAACCAAGCCCAGGGGCGATACCTTGAGGTTAGTGAACGGGGGTGCAGGGAAAGGGCCAGCGACCCTGCCCGCATTGACCTCCTTATTAATGCTGGCGGCAGCCACTTCCTCCCTCCCCCTAAGGGACAAAAGATTGGGGGCATCCTGAGGGGACCTATTACCCATGAAAGGAATACGGAACCCCTGTCTAAAGCCCTGAAGTAGATAATCTGCATCCTCCCCCTTCGGGTACAATGCGAGCCAACGCTCCAGCATGTCCACATTAATTGGGGAGGGAGCCTTTCGGTGAATCAGCTCCATCAGCGGCAGTCTTGCCAGCCCACTGTCCGCCCCTCCCTCTGCCCCGCGTCCCTCCAGGCCTGGGACAGGCAGAGGCTGCATGGGGGCCCGCACAGGTGGGACACTCATGTCTGTACTTGCAATTCTTCTTACTGCATGAACCATTAGACGAGAAAGCCCAGCACAGCAGTCGGGCTGGAACCCCCTGCCCCGCCACTTGGCGGGGAACCTGTGCCGGAGCCACTCGCTGGACCGCATGTCCACAATGGTATCTTTCCCCTGGTGCGGGGCGCGTGGGCGTCATGTACAGCAGCCAAAGTCTCTGACATGGCTCATCCCACCTCATCTCAGGGTGCAGGGGAATTCTCATACGGAATTCCTCGTCATAAGCCAACCACGACGGGCCCGGAAAATCAACCATCGCCCGGTAGATATTGTCCAAATACTGGACCATCGGAATTGCCAGATCCGGCCGGGCCCTCAGGTACACTGCCATGTAGATGAGGTAAGCCGGCAGCCAGTTGGCCCACGTCCGTGGCGGCTTGCGACGACGTGCCTGTTCCTTATCCTTCTCATCCTGCCCCTCCCTCTCTTCCTTGGTGGGCTCCCTGTTTAGGAGTGAGAAGATATCAACATACTCCCCTCGCCATATTTTCTCTCTGGTGGCCTGTGCCAAATGGTCACCCAGTGGCAAGGAATAGCCCGCTGTTGGCAAGGCCGAGACAGGCACAGCAGAAACTGCGGGCATCTGGAAAGGGGCTTGAACTAACCCAGCCACCCCCAAAACATTCCCCACAGGGTAGGAAATGCTACCCACCCCGGGGCCCTGGGTGGTGGTTGACGTCGCCTGTTGGTGCGTCGGCGGCTGTACTGCCGGACCATCCATGCGAGGCCAAGGCCATTGGAAAGCCCCCCCCAACGTAGCCACATGTGTAGGTGCACTAGTTTGTACCGCATACTCACATGCTGCACCCCCGCGGGCCGCCCCCACCGGGGGTTCCGGCCCACTGGGGGCGTCGGAGCTCACGACCGCCATAGAGCTCGCCGCCGGAGCTTGACCCGCGCCGGCCTGTTGGTCGGGGAGCTGCGAGGCAGTGGCCGAAGTCGCGCCACGCGCCTCAAGCTGCTCGACCCTTCCCGTCGCCTGCCGCTGCCCAGCAGACGACGCGTCCAAGCGCACCCCAAAAGGAGCGCCAGCGTGGCTGGCCCGAGCAAGGGAAGTCTCAAGTGCCGCCACGCGGGCCAGCAAGGCCTCGACACTAGCCTGGGGCCACGGGCCAGCCGGCCCGCCCGTTACAGGCGTGGGCACAGGCCCTTGCACCCTGGGGCCCGAATAAGGCCATGACCCCACACCCAGGCCCGGCAGGGCCGGCGTGGGCATCTGCCAAGGGGGGGACCGCACCACCCCCCAATGCTGGAAGGCCCCGGAGTGAGCTGGGCCCCGATGGAGGAAGGCCCAGAATGAGGACCAGGAGCGGCGTCCGCCGCTTGCGGGCCGCGGGCTGCAGCCCATACTGGACCCCTGCTCGGGTCCCCGGCCTCCGGCCAGGGGGTAATAGACCCCATCCCACCGGTCCCGGTGGGAGCCGGCAAAGGCGGCTGGTGGGAAGGCGCAGCCGCGGTCCTCCGACCCGGATTGCGCCGCCTCACCGCCCGAGCCGCGCTCGCGGCTGCTTTCTTCTTCGAAGGCATCTCAGTCGGACCAAGGGAAGCCTAAAAGAGGAAAGTAAGCAGCCAAAAGGCTTCCCGCTCAAGGCAAAAAAGCGACGGAGTAAGAGTAAAAACTTCTCCGCTCCGTCGCTTCGCAAAATGGCAGCTCGGCTGCCTCGTGGCCACCCCTTTTATAAGGGAGCTGGCCACGCCCCTAACTACCCGGATGCCTTCGTCCTGTGGGGGGGCTCCCGCAAAGAGCGCGGCGGCCATTTTGGCGCCGCGCTTGCAAGGTCCCTTTCCTGGTTTATTGCAGAGAGTTCAGACCCCATCAGTTTATAAATGTAATTGGGGTATTTAGCGCCAATGTGCATCACTCTGCACTTACCAGTGTTGAGGCCTTGTGTTGAGTGGGCGGGATATAAATTGAATAAATAAATAAATAAATAAATAAATAAGCTCATTTGCCACTGTTTTGCCCACCCCCAGTGTTAAGAAATCCCTTTGGAACTCTTCACATGTTTGTCTTCCTTCGTACGCCCTGATCTCTTTCTCCTTTACTCACACCCTCCTGATTACTTTGTATTTTCTGTTGTTGCTGCAACAGTTGTTGATGTTGTGCTTGTTGTTGTATTTGTTGGTGCTATTTTTGTTGGTGATATGCTTGTTGTTGTTTTGTTTCATCCAAGTCTCTCCGTAATTTTTTTAACTTTATTTCCTCTATTTCATCTTTCAATGACTTTCTTCTCACACCAGATTCAATTCTTATTAGTCTACCAGTTCTAATCCAAATAGGATCCACTTCCTGATCTTGCTTTGATTACTTGCCTATCCTCTTTTGACTCATTCATATAGTATCTAACAACACTTATAGTTCTTCAGTAAAAAATATATGCATAACATATATGCACAACATATATTATATATTACACAAATTTTCCCTACCCTCTAATCTAACAAATTACACAAAAATACACTAAACTATTTTTGAACTAAACTAGTCTAAGTAACTTCTAACACAAATTATTAATCCTTAATATCTTAAATTCCAATACTAATTATGTAAATATGTGATTATATATAAACATATATTATGAGCATTCAAACATTCTAACACTCAAACGTTTAGGCTTCAGCAAAAGTAATAACAGCCAAATTAGTTCAGAGGTGAATGAAATCAAATCATCTTCTTGTAAGGATTCACGTATGCTCGAAACATATGAGAAAACATACACTCAAAACATATGAGGAGAATGGGAGAGAGTTCTTGGAACAGTCTTTCAATAATCAACTGATTCAGCCAATTTTAAAGTGTCAATATTCCTAAGGTATATTCTTGTCGCCAAGTTCAAACAACCACCAGCCTCGCTCTGCTACTTAGTCTCTTTTAACATAAGAACATAAGAACAGCCTTGCTGGAACAGGCCACAGCCCATCCAGTCCAGCATTCTGTCTCACACAGTGGCTCACCATTTCCTTCAGGGTATTCACAAGGAGATGCCTTCACCTGCTTAGGATTCCCTGGAAATGGCATTGAGAGATATCCTGCCTATCTCTCCAACCCAGAGGTTGTCCTTAAGTATCCATAATTATAGCCATTGATACCCTTGTCCTCCATGAACTTGTCTAATCCTTTCTTAAAGCTGTCAAGACTGACAGCTGTCACCACTTCTTCTGGCAGGGAGTTCCATAGACCAGTAATCCTCTGAGTGAAAAAGTACTTTCTCTTATTTGTTTGAGAACTAGTATCCAAATGTTTCATGGAGTGTCCCCTAGTTCTAGTGTTATGCAATAGGGAAAACAGTTTTTACTTATCTACTTTGTCCACACCATGCATGATTTTGTAAACTACAATCAGGTCACCTCTTAGACGCCATTGTTCAAGAGTAAATCTATCTTTCAGGATGGTTTCCATCACTTTACCTGGGACACATGTCAAACTGACAGGTCGGTAATTTCCTGGATCACCCCTGGATCCTTTTTTGAAAATTGGTGTTACATTCGCTACCTTCCAGTCATCAGGCACAAAGCCTGATTTGAGGAAAAGATTATATATTTTGGCTAGGATATCAGCAATTTCATCTTTAAGTTCCCTGAGAACTCGTGGATGGATGCCATCTGGTCCTGGTGATTTGTTACAGTTTAGTTTAACAAGACATGCAAGGACCTCCTCCCTGGTTATTTCTATCTGGCTTAATTCTTCGGTTTCTCTCCCTACGAAGATAGGCTCTGTTTTGGGCATGTGGTCTCTGTCTTCTTCAGTGAATACTGAAGCAAAGAATTCATTGAGTCTCTCTGCAATCTCTGTTTCCTCTTTAATAACCCCTTGCCTTCCATTGTCATCTAATGGTCCAATGGCCTTCCTAGTTGGGTTCTTACTTCTAATGTACTTAAAGAAGTCTTTGTTATTTCTCTGAGTATTTTTAGCAATACACTCCTCAAAGTCTTGCTTTGCTTTCCTGATTGTTGCCTTGCATTTGTTTTACCACAATTTATGTTTCTGCCTGCTGTCCTCATTTGGACAAGCCTTCCATCTTCTAAATGAGCTTTTCTTGCTTTTGATCACTTCCCGAACAGCTCCTGTAAGCCACATCGGAGTCCTCTTGGACCTGGCAGTGCCCTTTTTCCTTTTGGGTATGCATTCCACTTGGGCCTCTGTTATTGTTTTTGTAAACAGCCTCCATGCCTCTTGGAGTGTTTGGACTCTCTCAATTTTCCCTTTCAGCTTCTTTTTTACTAGTTTCCTCATCTTTGGGAAATTTCCTTTTTGAAAATTTAAGGTCTCTGTGTTAGATTTTATCAGTGACTTGCGGTCTATAATCAAGTTAAACATAATTGAGTTGTGGTCACTGTTCCCTATTGGATAAGTCACATTAACATCTTGCACCAGATCCTGAGTATTACTCAGGACCAAGTCAAGGATTCTTGTACCTCTAGTTGAGTCTTCAATCATCTGTCCCTGGGAACAATCATTTAGCATATCTAGGAACTTTATCTCTTTATCATGTGCTGAACAACAGTTCACCCAGTCTATGTGAGGGTAATTGAAGTCCCCCATTATAACCAGGCTTCCCTTCTTGGATGCCTCCTTTACAACATTCTCCAACTGCCAGTCTCCCTCAAGAGTTTGGGTCGGAGGCCGATAGTATATGCCTACTGTTAGACCATCCTTGTGGCCTGGTACTCTTACCCACAGAGCTTCTAATGGTGACTCCAAATCACATAGATATTCCAATTCATATGATTTTATCACTTCTTTGACATACAAGGCTACACCACCTCCCGTTTGCCCCTTCCTATCCTTCCTGTACAGTTTGTAGCCTGGGATAACTGTATCCCATTGGTTATCATCCATCCACCAGGTTTCAGTGATACCAATAATATCAATATTCTTATCTATTACTAAGTATTCCAGTTCCCCTATTTTGTTCTGGAGGCTTCTGGCATTTGTATACAAGCATTTATAAATGCTTTCCTGATACAGTCTTTTGAGTCCAGTTACATTGTTAGACTGCCTCTTGCATTCTTCTGCTAGAGTGCTGGTGACTAGCTCCTTACTCTGCTCAGTAATTTTTGCATCCCCCTCACTACGCAAGTACACACTTTCCCGAACCGGATGCTGCTCAGCTCCTGTCGGCTTTCCCCCAGTTTTCAGTTTAAAAACTGCTCTGCAGCCTTTTTGATGTTGAGTGCCAACAATCTGGTCCCATCATGGTTCAAATGAAACCCATCCCTCCTGAACATATTTGGCTTGTCCCAAAATGTTCTCCAGTTCCTGACAAATCTGAAGCCCTCCTCTCGACACCACCGCCTCATCCATGCATTGAGGCTTTGAGCTCTGCCTGCCTGGTAGGTCCTGCACAAGGGACAGGCAGTACTTCTGAAAATGCTACCTTCAAAGTCCGGGACTTCAATCTTCTTCCTAACAACCTGAATTTGGCTTCCAGGACAGACCGCTTGGCCTTCCCAACATCATTGGTACCAACGTGTACCATGACAACTGGCTTGTTCCCAGTTCTCTCTAACAATCTATCTAGATTTCTTGTGATGTCTGCAACTTTTGCACCTGGCAGGCAAGTCACCATATGGTTATCATGTGCATCACAAATCCATTTCTCTGTATTTCTAATTATTGTATCGCCTAGTACAAGGAGCCTCTCTCCTGCAATCTGTTCATCTACATGCACCTCATCAACCATATTAAGGGAGAGAACCTCAGTTTGTTCCTGTTGTTTATCTTCCTGGATCTCATCAAGTGTGATGAAGGAGAGATCATCAGGTGGAACCAGTTGTTCCTCTGTGTGTTCCTTATCAGGTGTGATGAGGGAAAGAGCCTCAAATTTATTCTGTAATTTCAGACTCTCAGAGTGATCCCCTACTCTTCTCCTCCTTTGAGTCACATTCCTCCAGACATCTCCCTCCTGAGTTAGTAAAGGGCCTTCTCCCTCAGAACTGTGCCCTGTCTCTTCTTTGTCCAGCATAGTCTGCTCCGCTCTGTCCAAGAACAGCTCAAGCTCCTTAATTTGTTGATGGTTAGTTATGCGGGCCTCTAGCTGCTGGACCTTCTCTTCTAGTAGTGCAACCAGATTGCACTTGCTGCAAGTATAGTTCTCCATATGCTTTGGCAAGAACACAAACATGGCACAAGTATTGCAGGTAACTACAGCTGTTCCCTCAGAATCCATTTTAACAAGTGCAGTATTCTGGGCCTCAAAAATGTACACGTTTACTACCTTTCTACCTAGTAAGGCTATATTCTTCCTTTGTTCCTAGTTTGAAATCTTGCACGCCGTTAGGTGCGCGGGCCTCTAAAGCACCTCTACTCCAACTGCAAAACTTACCACTGCTCACTTCCTTTGTTTGGCTCTCCTCAGCAGCAGCTCTGCTTAAGAGCACATGCAGAGTCAAAAGGGCTGACCCTGAAAGAGCTCAGAGCTTTTAAAGGCTAGTGTGGCTCCGCCCCTATGAGTCACAGTTCAGGGAAGGTCCTGGTGTGGCTCTGCCCCCCTGCTTCTGGAAGCTTCTAACTGCTTCCTCTGTTTGAACAGAGGTGGCTCTCAGCAGTTTAAATTATCAATTTAAATTAGTGGAGGCCTCTAAAGCAGTTCTACTCCAACTGCAAAACTTACTTCCTTTGTTTGGCTCTCCTCAGCAGCAGCTCTGCTTAAGAGCACATGCAGAATCAAAAGGCTGAAAACAAAAACTAGAATTGAAGACTTGAAACTGTAGCACAGAGTTCAGAGTTTTGACACCAACTTAGCTTGACACGTGGAGTTGCAAGGCACAACAAGAAAAAGAAGGGAAAGGTCCAAAGAATTATGCCCAAGAGAGGGGAAAAAAACAAACAACTATGCCAAGGACGTCCCACAGCGACTCGGAATAGGGGGAAAGAAAATATTTGCCCCAAATCTGTAAAATGTCAGCTCTCCTTGTTCTTCCCTCTTAGCTCCTGTCTCTTACTTCTTCCCCAGGGATCAGTGGATCGCAAGCCAGATCACTCCACTCGCACCCCTCACAGTCCACAAATCTTTGCCTGCACCTTTGCAACAAATGCTCAATCTAAGCTCAATGAGTCAACAGATTTCAATGGCTCCACAGGCACCACTGGCTCCACAGGCTCACTTTCGCTCCCCCTGTCAAACCCCAACAGGACTTACCCCTTTGCAGCATCAGCCCTGCTTGTCTGCTTGCCTGTTTGCTGCTTGCTTTCACTCGCTTCCTTTCCCATCCCCCAATAATCCGCTGTATTTAGCAAGCTTGTCATCACACTTCTTGGTCTTGATCCCAATTTTCTCAAGCTGGTGCTGGCTGGCACAGAGGAACTTTCTCCTGTTGACAAAACTCTGTACAGTGCAGCATGGTCTCTTCTCGTTCGCTGATCATTGGTAGCACTCACCGAAAAAATAACTACTCTTCTCCTCGCTTTAGAGGTCCCCAATCAGTATATTCTAATCAGGAACGCGTCCAGCACTATTTTTCAAAACTTTGGAAAATCTCTGTGCCAATTTAATCACCCTTTTCCACTTTGTCGTGGCTCACCTTTGTAGAGCGACAGAAACCTCACTCCGCTCAGCCCGCCATGTTGACACGCTCCCCTATCTCTGTTATTTTGATACAAAAGTAAAACTGGATGGTCACCAAATTCTGAAATTTGTTTCCATTCAGTATAGGATGTCATTTGCATCTGGATATCCACATGGATTCTGTCAAATCCCAGCAGGCTAGCCGAACAAACACAATCCATAAAAATTACCAAACTTCCTGTTTCCCCTTTGTTTTTCTGGACTAGCAGGCAACAAAATTAGATGCTCATCAGCTTCTGACTTTACTTGGTTTGGAGAGTTGGCTTGACTGTTGAACATAATAACATGGACAGTAAACCCAAAGAGAAATTTGCACTATATCTCAGTGGAAAGTCTTTGGATTGATTTTTGTTTGTTTATTTATTTATTTATTAGATTTATATAACCACCTTTTTTGCCTAAGTGACCCAAGGTAGCTCACAACATCAGTTAAAACTCATATGAATACTAATTAAAACCAAATACTATAAAATTCTCTAAAAACGTCCATAAAACCTCCCCAATCCCCTTAAAAGGAGGGGCACCCAGGCAGAAATAAATAAAAACCCCAGGCAGGGCTAAATAAGCCAACAGGGCTGGGTTGTGGTATCACTTGTACCCCACACCTGCTGGCATAACCATGTTTTAAGGCCTTCTTGTAGGGGAGCAACTCTACCTGGATGCACAGTTTAAGTGGCAGGAGGTTCCATAGGGCCATAGCAGATACCAAGAATTCATATGAATGACTATAGGACAGTAAAAGAGAAATTATGCAAGACACTCTATTCCAATCTTCTAATGCATTTTGTTTAGTTTAAATCAGCTTTTATGGAATCCAGTTTATACAGGGTACATGTCTATTTTGACTATTGTCTACTATGTTGTTCTTACAATTCAGACAACCTGCTTACCATTACATCCATTAAAGGATCTGAAAACCTGTGTATACACACATATAAAATGTATTGTGTTCCAACTTGTTGATCTTCTTCCATATCCTGATCAAACCTTGGATTGCCAAAATGAAGCCATTTTCTTGGCTTTATCATAGGCCAAACATAAGCCCTCATTGGTGCATGTTTCTGGCAGTAACCGGCAGACCAGTAAATGGGCCAGATTCTGTATCTCTCCACATTCACACCAGATCAGATTAAACTTCTTGATTTCAACATATGGTTACCCTCCCATAATTTTCTAGGTACCCACTACACAGAAATGGTTTATATTTCCTTTAGGTGTTATTCTGAGACTATCCAGTTTGCATCAGGTGACACAGGACATCTTATTCCTTCAACTATCTTCTGGGTGAAACAGTGGGGACTTCAACTCCCACCCACTGTCTCTACAGCCAGTGCTGCAACCCATCAAGTTAAACCACCCGTTAATGACCCTATAAAGTTGTCATTGACTTTGAAGTATAGTTTTGTCTGTATGTATTTCAAAAATATAAATCATAGATAGATCTATTTCTACGAAGTGGAATGGTTCAAACCAAGAAAACAGGATGGGCCAACATATTTTCCTTCCCTCTCCTTCTTCCCAAGTCACTGCTACAGTCAATATTGAAATGGATTCCTGCAGAGACCTCTTGAGATCTTCATATTCAACATGTAGTGGTCTATGTATTATATACCATCTGAGACAATAATGGTTCATGGTTTATTAGATCAAAACACATATATGTACATATGCTTGGATTATAAATTATTCAACATACAGAATGCATATGCAGCACAGCTGTATGGCACAAGCCAGTAAAACATCATTTGTATAATGACTTTTTAAAATACAATAAAATGAACCTCCTAAATCCTGGTATCATTGACCATTCTGCGCTTGGGTGTTCTGAGAGTTGTCGTCCAAAATAGTAACTTTTCCCATCTTCAGCATTTCTACACTTACTCCTCAAATATGATTGTGTTTAAAAAATGTTCCATCCCAGTTCATAACACAAATGCTTGCAGATGAGGCACTTTTCCCAGAAATTTTATATTCCCCCTTCTTAGCTGAGTTATGATCTTACCATTAGCCATGGGAAACGCTGTCAGTAGAAGCAAGCATGTAATGAATTGTAACTGAGGAAATGACTTGTTAACTGGTCCAATTGATTGTTCGTTCCTTTCGCATAGATTATCTTGCAAATTTTGATTGTTTGCAATAGAAAAAAAGAAAAAAACTGTTCCACACACTTAATAATACTTTTAAAACTTCAGATCTGTAAGGAACCCTATAGATCTTTGAGTACAGGCCTCTGTCAAGGAGTCATAGTAGGGAATTGTACTCCCATTTGATGCCTCAGCCAGATACTTAAACCACTGAGTTGTCTGCCAAGGAATTCACTACTGTAGAAAGAGGTGCTGACAAAATCCTTGTATGGTTTTAGAAAAGGATAAGACAAGTTCATGTATTATGCCTGAGATTTACATCACGGGAACTAAATGGGATCATCAATATTAAGATGAGGTACTGTATATGGTTGAGTATCTGCTGATAGATAAAAATCAGAGGAGTATTGTTGCATTCAAACCTTTTTATGATGTTTAAGAAGAATCAGGTTGTCTTCAATTGAAAATATAATAGTGGAGGAGACAAGTGATTCTCAGCTCTTGGCTGTCTGTACATTATGGACATCCTCTTGTGGGCCAGAAGATGACAGAGGAAGCACCTCACCTCCATATTTTGCCCTAGTCATGAGCTATCTATGCTAATTTTCTGGAACCTGAAATCCAAAACATTTGGGGGACCCAAGTATTGCAAACCATTGAATGAGGGAAAGCTTGACCTAGTCCAACAATTTCTCTTGCATATGCATATGCAAGTAGGATTTTTAACATTTCTTTGACATTTTTCAAAGTTTTATACAAATAGGGATGAAGTGAAGAAACCCACAATCCATATTTCCAGGTGGCAGTTGTGTATGTGGTGGGAATACCAATTTAGCAAGGGGAGGGGATTGAAGTCCATTTTTCGAATAACTGTAGGCAAACCTAGAAAAATCTCTTATTTTATTTATTTATACATCTTGTATGGCCAATGATCCCAGACTTCTGAGATTTTTGTACAGAAAAATAACTTTTGCAAATTTGGTTTCAGATGATCAACTCACTTTGTGACAAGAACTAATAGAAGCCTTTCCTTTCCAAAACTATTCATACAAACATGTAGTTTCCTTAATCTGAGTCATAGTTAAAAATACACCATTTAGTGTCCACCATTTAGGCCCCCTCTAATATGTCAATGGGAAGATAATTAGTGAGGAAATATTATTTTTGAAACTTTTAAAAATAAAATAAAATGTCACTTTTCAACAGCACTATAAACAGGTCTGAAATATTTCTAAAATGTTAGTGTCCACTCTTTAAAAAATCCCTAAAATGCCCCCCTGAAGAGTTTTGGACATCCAAATAACTATCCACAGAATTTTGCTAATATTTCAAATAATCAACATTTTAGGCTAACCACTTTAGACTGGGTGGAAAGGGCATCATTCATGTATGGAAAAAGTTGCTTTCAAAAGGCTGATCATCTTTAAATTTTTCCTTTGCAGTTATTGTAGTGTTGTTTGTGACTCTACGAAGACATAAGAATGAGCCCCTTATTATCAAAGATGATGAAGATGTGAGGGAAAACATAATTCGTTATGATGATGAAGGAGGAGGAGAAGAAGATACAGAAGCTTTTGATATTGCAACTCTGCAAAATCCAGATGGAATCAATGGATTTTTGCCTCGCAAGGATATTAAACCAGACTTTCAATTCATGCCCAGACAAGGAATGGCTCCTGTTCCCAATGGTGTTGATGTTGATGAATTTATCAATGTAAGACTTCATGAAGCTGACAATGATCCAACAGCTCCTCCATATGACTCAATTCAGATTTATGGGTATGAGGGACGAGGATCAGTTGCTGGTTCTCTAAGTTCCTTAGAATCATCAGCATCAGACTCAGATCAGAATTTTGACTACCTCAGTGAATGGGGTCCCCGTTTCAAAAGACTTGGGGAACTTTACTCAGTGGGCGAAAGTGATAAAGAAACTTGACAGTGGATTATGGACTTTTTTTCACTCATGACTTAAAACATTCATGTAATATTCTAGGGCCAGTTAGTCACGACTAATGTGGCATTTTGTTTAGGGGCAAGTTTAGTGCCAGTCATCTATAAAAAAAATCAACTACATTGTAATGTGGAACCAAAAAAATTTACATAAATCTAAAGTATATGTTAGGAGGTCTGAGTCTTGTGGAGTGTGAAGTTAAGTATGTAGAGTGTCTAGAAGTTTTTGGATATTCTATATTCACATGACCACTCTGAAGATGGGATTTTGGATCTCTGATCATCTTCAGTGACATGGACGGAAATGAAATGGAGAAGATATTTTCTGATCTAATGGACTTCTGTGGAATTTTGCAGATGAAGAGTCTGTTCAAATAATCCGTAGAGAACTAATGGTTCCTTTTCACATTGACAACAAAGTTTCTACTACTACCAGGATGAGGATGGCTTCAAAAAGGAATGTTAAAAAGCAATATCTGGTCGTCTTTGCAATGCAGAATATTTTTTTTAAAATGTTGATAAAGTCCCTCCTGGCCTCAGCAGTGCAGTGACCACAAGTTGAACATAGGATAATTGTTGGCCACAAAAACTGCAGACTAAGTATCCTCTTAAAATATTGTCTCAAGCCTTAAAATATTCACATATTCTTAAACCATTCCGCTGACAGGATTAAAAATTGACAATTGTTCAAAAGTCTAGGAGTCGGGGATGAGATGTAGAGCTCTTTACTTTTAAAACAAAAGGGATTGTTTTCTAGAAGGATTACTTTTATCATCCACCTTGTCTTCTGTAGAAAAAGGGAGAAATAGTTGTGAAAATGAATGGACTCGTATACATCAAACAAAAGTTGATCTTGTTGCTGAAGAACAAATTTATTTGTTTAATCTTTGAAATAAATATTTTACTGATGTCAATTGCTACTTTTATTTATTAAGATTGGTTACTGGTTGAGATTATTAGGAAAGAAAACAATTTAAATTATATTCATTAATAAACCATTGCAATTCTGTGTTCTATATATAATGAATGTTAGAGAAAATGTACATTTTAGAAAACGAACACAAAAGAAGATTAGAAGTAGTGAGCAGAAAGTGTGAAGGGTAAAAAAAAATGTTCATGAAGGAAACTAACATTGAACCATTTAATATTTTCATCATAAACTAAGTAACTGGTTTTTTGGTGCAAGCACAAACAGCTGGAAACACTGGTTAACGTGAATGTTTAGAAAATGCTAAACTTCTAAAGTTCTACACACTACATGATAAAACCAAACAGGCTTATATTTACCTATCTTTTTACAAGAAAGACCAGTATGTACATTCTTTTCCTGCTTATGTTCTTAGCTGTTTCCCCCCCTCTCAAATGTTCATGGTTATGCACAGGATCTTGTTTACAGTCTGATCGACACTTAAAGGCTGTTGACACCCTCATTTTGTAAAGCAAACGTAACGTTTAGAAATAGAACTGTATAATAAAATTAAGTATTACATGAAAATTATCTTTTACCTTTTTCTACTTTTTTTGTTTTGCCGTTACTGTTTTGTTGATTTGTTCCATGTATTGTATTCAGAAAACAAACAAACAAGCAAAAAAAAACAACAAAACTCCTGTATTGTTTCCTACTTTGTGGAAATATATTTTTTATAAATACCTTCTTTGTGATCACAGTTTCTTTCCCTTTTGACTGCATCTTACACAGACACTTGGTCAGATTCTGAATATGGAAATCAGAAAGAGAGAAAGACTGTTTCTCCTAAGCTTAGAAATATCAATGGATCATTTGGCTCATGGCCAAACTGTATGAATTTTCCTGTTTATTAAAAGTAGGTTAAGTCAGACACAAATGAAAAAGAAATGCTACAGGTAGTTGGCCCCTATCCAAACCTGTTTCTGTTGAAGCATTTAAATGCAACTTCTCAGGTGGTAAAGATGCTTTGTTTTAACTGAAGTGAGTGAAGCTATGTTTCATTCAAGTAAATGATGCTGTGTTTCATCCAAGAGTAGTGCAAGATATCTCTTCTAATGAAAACGGAAATGAATGGACAATGTTCAGATGTATACATATCTTCTTCTTCCTCTTTTTCCATATCCAAATCTGAATATTGGCAAACATCATGGCGATCAGTCATGAAGACTGTCCGGTGAATATCATGCAGTGGCCTTTCATCTGCCTTCCACATCACAGCATGGCATCTGGACCACTGATCCAGTTCTGCGAGTCATTTTCTGGTCCTGAGTCCTTTTGGCACACCAAGTTCTCATTAGCTCCAGACCAGACTTGATGAAGATGCTGCCTTCCATCAAGATGGATTCAAGTAGGATTTAATCCACTTGGGGACCATCACCCTTCCCTGTGGACTTTGGCACCCAAGCCTGTTAGACCCCAGGCATGTCAGGTTAGTTAACCACCACCTGACACTTGATGTTGAATTGCTGGCAGTATTGTCAACTCTATTACCATAGTAGAATAACCTGGCCAGAATCTCATATATACATATACTGATACAATCATACAGGATACGCAAGGTGAAAACTTTTGCATCACTTTCATTTTGGGAGCCTTTTGGGGGTCTCCTCTTTCAAATTCAGGTTCTTTGGGGTAGAGGTCCTTTTGCTAAATCTTTGGATTCTGTATTTTTTTTTTCCTTTCTGATTTCTGGCATTAGAGCCAAGTAAGTCCTACAGAACCATCAAGATTAGTATAAATAAAAAGCAATGACCTGCTCCAAAAGTTATCAACAATAGTGGTGCACAAGAAAGAAAAGAATGATCATCCACTGACCTATCCACTGAGCTATATATTAATAGTATTTTAAAGTTAATATTTTTAGGACTGCAGTGGCTCAAGTGCCTAAGACGCTGACTGGGAAGCGGAAGGTCAGCAGTTCGATTCCCAAGTACTGCAGGACGGAAATGAGCTGCCGTCATCGTCCCAGCTCCTGCCAACCTAGCAGATCAAAAGCAAGAAATTGCAAGTAGATAAATAGGGACCACTTCGGTGGGAAGGTAACAGCGTTCTGTGCGCTCTGGTGTCTAGTCATGCCTGCCACATGACCACGGAAACGTCTGCAGACGCAGACAGCGCTGGCTCTTCGGCTTAGAAACAGAGATGAGCACTGCACCCTAGAGTCGGATACAACTGGCTTTCGAGCAAGAGAAACCTTTACCTTTACCTTAAAGTTAATATTTATCATCACAGCCTCATCCTCTTCATCTATATTAATTCATCATAAGGGAGGGGTACACAGAAAGTGCCTCCGTGAAGATTGTTTTATTTTTAACTGCAATCGGATATGCCCTGGGCAACGGCAATTTTGTGCTGGCTAATCTTTTTCACACTAGGTCAAACAAAATGAACTATGGAATGAATTCGCCAAAAGGTGGCTTCATTTTGGGAGATTTCTGTCTGGCGTAGAGACAGAAGAAGAAGAAAAATCATCAGGTAACACGAGAAAAGAAAAAAAAGTCATCAACATAATCATAAGTAAAATGAAATACATTCAAAAAATAGCAATATAATCAACCATCGAACTCCAAAATATTGGTATTTGGGAAGACAGGCCTCCATTCTACCACTTCAGCAGCTTCATTCCAGCAGTGTAGCAGTTTACCTGAGAAAGGCAGACAGGCTCTTCAGAGAACAATAAAGGAAATGAGGAGAAACTCTTCCAAAAATAAATAAAATAAAGAGGGGGGGGGGAGAGAAAGAAGAAAAGAAAAGGAAGAGTAGTTTAAAATACAAAATATATAAGAAATCTGTTAGGTTTCACTTTCAGAAGCTTGCATTTTTCATATTTCAGGTGCTGTCTATTTTCAGACTCTGAAAAGAAAAAGATCTAGGTTGTACTTTTTCCTATCTGAGGTAACCCCAATGTTCCCATGCCTAATTATTGTCAATAGGCAAACACAGATTTCTCAAAATATACAAGAAGAAAAAGCTTTTTGTTTACTATTCCAAGCCTAAGTTACAAAAGAAATTGAAGTATTGGAGGCAGTATTATGATTTTTCACAACCTCCTCCCCCAAATGCATAAAATCCCCAGAGTTCTACTTGTTGTTATTACTCTGGCATTAATATTTTTCAAAGATGTATGTGGTCTGTATCGATATCCTTTGGTCCCATTTCACAGACAAGGAACTGAGTTTCAGTTATATGAGCTAGAATGAAATACGTAGTAGGATGAGCATTGCTAGGAAGATGGATGAGGAAGATGGAAACCCCCTGAATTTCCTTGGATACTCATTGAATTTCTATTTCTATTAAATATATAATAGTTGTAGGTGGGGATGAACTGAGTACTTACTAGCTTGAGATATTGGAAAGAAAGGACATTTACCTAGGACTATTATAAAATTAGTAGGATTTAAATCTATGGGTTTAATTTCAATCATACATTTCACCCTTAACATTATCCAATACCTCTATTCCCAGGAGTATTTGATGGCAAATATACACCACTGAATTAGAGTTGATCTTACTGGTGAGTTCCATTGGCCATAGACTTATGCTTTAAGTACTATTTAATGAATAGTACTTAATAGTACTTAATAGTACTTAATAGTACTGAATAGTACTGAATCCCTTCCAGTCAGGATTCAGACCTGGATATGGTACTGAGACTGCATTGGTCGCGCTGATGGATGATCTCTGGCGAGAGCGGGATGGCGGTCATCCGTCCGTCCTTGCTCTTCTTGACCTCTCAGCGGCCTTCGATACCGTCGACCACGGTATCCTTCTGGAACGGCTCCGAGGATTGGGAATCCAGGGCACTGTGTGGTCCTGGTTTTCCTCATTTCTGAGGGGCCGGACCCAGTCGGTGTGGTTGGAGAGCGAGAAGTCCAGTCCTAGGTCCCTAAAATATGGGGTGCCTCAGGGCTCGGTACTCTCTCCTCTCCTTTTTAACATCTACATGAAGCCGCTGGGTGAGATCATCCGTTCCCACGGGGTGCGGTACCATCAGTACGCGGATGATACACAGTTGTACATCTCGGCCCGTGGGGACCCCAGTGATGCAGTCAAAGTCCTTTCCAGCTGTCTGGAGGCTGTTGGGGTCTGGATGGGGGCAAATGGGCTACAGCTGAATCCTAGCAAGACTGAGTGGCTATGGATAGGGGGTCCCGCCTTATCCCGGGAGCTACCATCTTTGGTTTTGGATGGGGCTATTCTGCCCCAGACCGACCCGGTGCGCAACTTGGGGGTCCTCCTGGATTCGCGGCTGCTGCTAGAAGAACAGGTGGCGGCTGTGGCCAGGAGGGCCTTTGCCCAACTTCGGGTGATTCGCCAGTTGCGCCCGCTCCTGGACCGGGACTCTTTGCTCATGGTCACTCATGCTCTGGTTACCTCCAGACTAGACTACTGTAATGCGCTCTACATGGGGCTGCCCTTGATGACCATTCGGAGGCTGCAGCTGGTCCAGAATGCGGCGGCCCGGGTGGTGATGGGGTGTGGACGTTATGCCCATGCCTCACCACTGCTGCGGGAGCTGCACTGGTTACCAGTTTGTCTCCGGGTGCAATTCAAGGTGCTGGTTTTGACCTTTAAAGCCCTATATGGTAGTGGGCCAGGTTACCTTAGAGACCGCATCGCCCTAAGGACGTCTGTCCGTCCAACCAGAGCGGACCGGAGGGGCTCTCTAATTGTGCCATCGGCCAGGGGGGCTCGCCTCTCTGGCACAAGGAGGAGAGCCTTCTCTGTGTCCGCACCGGCCCTTTGGAACCTCCTGCCTGTGGAACTGCGTCTCCAGACGGAGTTGTTGCCCTTTAGAAAAGAACTAAAAACCTGGCTGGCGGGCCAAGTTTGGGGTGCAGGTGGAGGGGTGGCTTCCGTTGGGTGGTTAATATAGGGGAGGATGCCTGCCCCACGGTTTCTTCAGTTCCTGCACCCCTCTCTTTTTAGGGGTGGGTTCTTATTGCTGGTTTTTATCTGTTTTATTTGTTTTTATATGTTTTTACCCATTGTTGTGAACCGCCCGGAGTCGGCTTTGGCTGAGTGGGCGGTATAGAAATTTGACAATAAAATAAAATAAATAAAATAAATAAAATAAATAAGCTATTCAATATTTAAACTTAGGAATGCATTGGCTCAAGTGGCTAAGACACTGACTGTAAGGCAGGAGGTCAGCAGTTCGATTCCTCAGTACTGCAGGACGGAATGAGTTCCCATCTTTGTCCCAGCTCCTGCCAACCTAGCAGTTCAAAAGCAATAAATTGCAAGTAGATAAATAGGGACCACTTTGGTGGGAAGGTAAACAGCATTCTAGTCATGCCTGCTACATGACCACGGAAATGTCTGCAGAAGCAGACAGCGCTGGCTCTTCGGCTTTGAAACAGATGATGACTGAACCTTAGAGTCAGATACGACTGGCTTTCGAGCAAGGGAAACCTTTACCTTTACTATTTAAATTTAAATAAATTATTTGGGTGCTAGTTCTTCCCAAAAAGGTAGTCATTTGAATTGATATGCAGCTTACAATAAATGTATCTAAAGAATAAGTAACAAGTTAAACATATCCATAACCTAAAAGAAGTGGAAAAGAGAGAGAAAGAGAAGGCAAGACAACTCAGAAGCAAAGTAAATATACTTTCTTTTTTATAAGGATATAAATAGAAATGTAAGGAAGATGCCATGTGTACTTTTAAAAGAGAATGGCAGGCAAAGGATGTAAGGTGTCACTGTGAAACTAAACGTCCATATGGCTTCAGTGTCATTTATTCTGAAAAGTCAGTAGCAGCTTCAGAAGTGAATTCAGCAGGAATTAAATTGAAATAGCATGGGGGTGGGCAGATGAGCTTTGCAGGCGCACCCCCCATATACACCGGTATATGGATAAAGGCATCGGGCCACTTTTATTGAATAATGCCCTAGTCCGAATTATAACTTTCAATTGGTGTATCATCCAATTGTAATTCTTAAAGGCAAGCAGGCCGAAGTAACACTGGTAAGGTACCTCCCAAAATGCCAATGGCAATTGGCTACATGTAACTATTTGTATCAATTTGTTTGTTTACACAACCAAATTGTTGACCGGAGTCAATAAACTATCTACTGACCCCACCCTATGACGTGTATCCGTTAAATATCAAGGTGATGCAGGCTGTTAAGCTCCTGCCATTACCCCTTTCCTGGTTCGCCCTTGACCGGCCAAACCTATTTCCCCTGTACCTGTCTACGTGTTGGCCAGTCAATTGCTAACCTGCCGGATACCTATGGGTCATAAATCTTTACCTTACCAGTGCTACCCGCCAAAGTGACCAAAGTCAACTTACCCCTTTTCTCAAACACTGGCAACAGTGTGGGATGGGCAAAAAAGCCAGAACCAAAGGGCCAATTGTAGGTTCAGGCCAAAAATTCCCACCCGGCCCCGAAGCGACCAAAAAATCACACTGTTCACTAGGGAGGGGGTGAAGGGGAAAACTTCTCCTCTCCGTCGCACAGCTAAAATGGCAGCTCTGCTGCCTCGTGGCCACCCCTTTTATAGAGGGGTGGCCACGCCCCCTAACTCACCCGGATGTTCTGAGTCCGGCCCCCCCCGCAAAGAGCGCGGTGGCCATTTTGGCGCCGCGCTTTCATTGCAGGCGCACCCCCCAAAGAAAGACTCAGACATCGGTATATGGATAAAGGCATCAGGCCACTTTTATTGAATAATGCTCTAGTCCGAATTATAACTTTCAATTGGTGTATCATCCAATTGTAATTCTTTAAGGCAAGCAGGCCGAAGTAACACTGGTAAGGTACCTCTCAAAATGCCAATGGCAATTGGCTACATGTAACTATTTGTATCAATTTGTTTGTTGACACAAACAAATTGTTGACCAGAGTCAATAAACTATCTACTGACCCCACCCTATGACGTGTATCCGTTAAATATCAAAGTGATGCAGGCTGTTAAGCTCCTGCCATCACCCCTTGCCTGGTTCGTCCTTGACCGGGCAAAGCTATTACACCTGTGCCTGTCTAAGTGTTGGCCAGTCAATTGCGAACCTGCCGGATACCTATGGGTCATAAATCTTTACCTTACCAGTGCTACCCACCACACGGGGAGGCGTCTATGATGACTCACCGCCCCCCCCAGACCGTCAGCTCGGTCACCAGGCCTGCTTGCATATCCTCAAGAAAGAGGTTCATACCTCTGGCCGACAGGTGGACCCCATCTCCTGCATAGAGATCGTAATCCTGCAAACCTATCCTAGGGTGCCGGATGGCTGTCCCCAAGCCCTTGTCTGCTAGGAACCGGACAACAGCCCTGTTCACCGAGCGGCGAGCGCGGTCAAGGGCACGGAGGTCAATGCCTCCTCTGTAATTATGACACGGCACCATGTCCGACCATAGCAGCTGCGTAGACGGCCAAACATAATGTAAATAGCCTAGGTCTCTGCAGATCGTGAACTTTAAGGAAAGGCCAGTGACCGTAGTTGCCCGCAAAAAGTCCTAAATTGAATGAAAGCATGTTGATATGCCTTACGCGTGCGAGGTGCCAAAGACATGCCGATCGCCCGGTTCACCTCTCCTCGCCAAACGTCCAAATCTCGGCCAGGAGTGGCGAGGGAAATTCCTCTGCTTCCGGAGCCAAGACACGGAACCGGGGGATCTGCAGGTGGGATAAAGCATCAGCAATATCATTATTAATACCTGGTACATGTCTGGCCCTGAACAGCACATTTAGGCGTAGGCTTCTTAAAACGAATTGACGAACCAATGCCATGACCCTGGGAGATTTGGGCGTCTGGGCATTGACAATGTGCACCACTGCCGCATTGTCACACCAAAAATGGACCACTGAGTTGGCCCACTCGTCGCCCCATAGCATCAGTGCTCCCAAAATGGGAAGAAACTCAAGGAAGGTAAGATCGCGGAGGCGATCCATGCCAAGCCATGCGTGAGGCCATCGGCCGTAAGCCCACCTACCCTCAAAATAAATCCCATAACCCAGGGAGCCGGAGGCATCCGACTGCACTTGAAATCTAGGGCAGACCAAAAGGTCTGATCTCCAGAAGGAGACCCCGTTAAAATCCTGGAGGAATGAGAGCCAAACCGAAAGGTCCACCCGTATGCCCCTGGTTAGTCGGACCCTGTGGCGGCATTTTAACAGGCCAGCCATGGCGTCACACAGGCGCCTGGCAAATGCCCTGCCGGGTGTCACCACCCTGCAGGCAAAGTTAAGGTGGCCATGAAGTACCTGTAGCTCACGAAGAGACACTTTACGCTTGGCAATCAATGCCAAAATGTCCGCGGAGATCCGGGTCACCTTATCCCTGGGTAACCTGGATGCCTGTGCGACCATGTCACTCTCAATACCTAGAAACGTGAGCTTAGTAGCTGGGCCCTCGGTCTTTTCAGGCGCCAAGGGGACACCAAGTTCCCGCATTAGTGTCTGAAATGTAGTAAGGAGACGCGTGCACGTGTCCGAGCCCCGTTCACCCCCAAACAAAAAGTCGTCGAGGTAATGGGCCACAGACCGGGACCCTGACCTGCAAACAAAGGCCCACTGAAGGAAAGTACTGAATCGTTCAAATGCCGAACATGAAATAGAGCAGCCGAAAGGCATGGCCTTATCCACATAAAACTGCCCTCGGAATCTAAAACCCAATAGCTCAAAATCCCCTGGGTGCACTGGCAGCAATCGGAATGCCGATTTAATATCACACTTTGCCAGGAGGGCACCGGGACCACATGAGCACACCATCCGCAGGGCCTGATTGAACGACGTGTACCTGACTGAACAAAGGTCATCAGGAATCGCGTCATTGACAGAAGAACCCGCAGGGTAAGATAGATGGTGGATAAGGCGAAATTCACCTGGGGTCTTTTTCGGTACTAGCCCCAGAGGGGAGACCTTCAAATTAGGGAAAGGTGGTTCCAAGAAGGGGCCCGCCACCCTCATAGCATCAATCTCCTTAGCTATGCTCAGTGCAGCAACCTCCTCATTACCTTTCAAGGAAATTAAATTTGGGGCATCTTGGGGTCCCCGAACTCCCTTGAATGGAATACGAAAGCCCAACTGGAAACCCTCCAGCAGGTACCTTGCATCATCCTTTCTTGGATAAGCTGAGAGCCATCGCTCAAGCATGTGGTCATTAATTGGGGAGGGGGCCTTTTGCATGGCTAGCTCCTTCAACGGGAGCTCTGACCGCCCCCTGACCACCCCTACCTCTGCTCCGTGACCCAGCAGCCCGCGGGCACGCGGAGGCGGCGTGGGGGCCAGCACAAGAGGGGCACTCGTGTTGGAAACGGCACTGGCGCTTATTGCACACGCCGTTAGCTGAGAAGCTCCAACACAGCAGACGGGCTGGAACGCTCTGCCCCGCCGGTTGGCGGGGAGCCTGTGTTGCAGCAGCCCGCTGCACGGCATGACCACAATGGTACCTGTCACCAGGCGCCGGACGCGTTGGAGTCATATACAAGAGCCACAATTGCTGACAGGGCTCGTCCCACCTCATTTCAGGATGTAGGGCCACCCTCATTCTAAATTCCTCATCGTAAGCCAACCACGATGGGCCAGGGAAGTCAACCATCGCCCTGTAAATATTGTCAAGGTATTGGACCATCGGAATGGCCAGATCAGGCCAGGCCCTGAGGTATACCGCCATATATATGAGGTATGCCGGCAGCCAGTTGGCACATGTGAGCGGTGGCTTACGACGACAGGACAGCTCCTTATCTCTGTCATCCTGTCCCTCTCTCTCCTCCTTAGTGAGCTCACGATTCAAGAGGGAGAAAATATCAACGTACTCCCCTCGCCAAATCTTATCCCTCATGGCCTGTGACAAATGATCACCCAGGGGCAAGGAATAGCCAGCCGTCGGCAAAGCCATGGACGGCACATTTTGTATGGTAGGTATGCGCAGCGGGCCCTGAACAGCCCCTGCCATGTTCGGCATACCCCCCCAGGGCGGACACCCCTGCCCTGAACGAGGGACCACTCGGTAACCATGGGTTAATGGGGCAGTGTGGAAGCAGCTGCCCTCCCGCGTTAACCTGACGTGGCCAGGGCCACTGACCCCCCCCCCGGTATAAGTGGACAGTGTTGGTGGTGCACTAAATTGAACCTGATACTCACTACTCGCACCCCTATGAGCCGCCCCCACCGGGGGTTCCGGCCCATGGTGGGCATCGGAGCTCGCGACTGGCATCGAGCTCTGGGACCACACCTGACTGCTCCCGGCTTGTCGATCCGATCGTATGGGGAGCTGCGAGGCCCCAGCCTGAGCAGGCTGCACCGCCTCAAGCAGCTCAACCCTGTTGGCCGCCCGCTGGAGATGCACGGCCGATGAGTTGGCCGGGATCGACACAGGGGCCGCAGTTGAGATAGCAGTTGCGTCCCCATCGGAAGGTGGCTGGGCAATGCCCAATGATGCTTCCAGCACAGCTATTCGCGCTAGTAGTGCATCCACTGCCTCCGAGCCCCCAGTGTAACGAGGGCTGGGTGGGCCGGATGGCCCACTAGGCAGTTGGTGCGACAGAAACCCAAAAGGGGATCCGGGACCAGAATAGGGCCAAGCCCAGAATTCTGGGCCCTGAAACGGCCCACCTTGGGCCGAAGTCCCCGAAGGGCCGGCCTGTGCCGGCCCAGCCGGGAAACTGGTGCCCAGCTGCCAGGTGGTGGCCTGATCGGTCCCACCAGTGGCAGTGGGCAAGTTCCGTCCACTGCCATGGAGTAGTGGTGCAGCCCTGGTCCTCCGACTCGTGGGCTGCCCCCCATCAGACGAAGGGCCAGAGAAAGCCCTTCCCCTCGGTCTCGGCTTCGTCACCATGGCCCTGCGCTTGGGAGCCATGTCTCCCGAATTAAGAGCATCTCCGAAGGATCCCTGGCCAGGGATCAGAAGACAAGCCCGAAGTACCGCGGTAGCCAAAAGGGTAAGCGCCAGGTACGGAGGGCAAGCTACAGCTGAGGAACGCGACGGAGAAAACTTCTCCTCTCCGTCGCACAGCTAAAATGGCAGCTCTGCTGCCTCGTGACCACCCCTTTTATAGAGGGGTGGCCATGCCCCCTAACTCACCTGAATGTTCTGAGTCCGGGTTGGGGGGGGCGCAAAGAGCGCGGCGGCCATTTTGGTGCCGCGCTTTCATTCTTCCTTCAATGGCATATTCCCGTTCCGTTAGTCCACCCACATAGCTTCTAGAAACCTCATCACATATACAGTGGAACCTCATACGACAATTGCCCCGTATAGCAGTGAAATCGCATAACAATTAGGTTTTGGGGGAAATGGCGTCCCACATAACAATTTCCCCTATGGAAAAAATTGTATCCCATAGGGAAAATCATACAACAACGAGCCCCGTGGAACGGATTAAAATTGTTGTATGAGGTACTACTGTATGCAGTATCATATCTAAGTTTACCCAAAGAGTGTATCTGTACTACAGGGGTATAGCAGTAGACTTTCAATTCATTTCACCTTTTATTTATATACCGCTTTACTTGACCCGAAGATGACTCAAAGCGGTTATCACAATGTGTGCTGTCTGCACAGCAGACAGCAGCAGAAAAAAGCGAAAGAAGTACAATGTAATACATATAAATAACAATGCAAAATACAAATACAATATAGTTACAATCACAGATCAAAAATACAAAAGCACAGTATACAATACAATAATTGCCCCACTGACACAAAAATATGTCACACCCAGCAACTCACCCCAGTCACCCCAGAAAATCCAAGATGTGAAGTAATGGAAGCAATGGACCCCTGACACCAAGGTCCAAGTCCAGGCCAATGGCATGGGAGAGGGGGGAGTCTCAAATGCTGGCACAGATGGTCTGTAGTGGCTCCCACCTGGCTCCACTCCTGGGAGTCAATGGTGTGGGCCCCAGGGTGAGGCAGGGAGCGTCTCCGGGGCCGGTGTCATCTCCATTTTGAGACCCTCTGGGTGGGCGAGGCTTGACAGGGCTGAAGGAGACGCACCTGTCTCTCATCCTCAGGGGAGAGGGGAACCCTGGGGAGAGGCAATGCGGTGACGGAGGTGATGGTGCTCCTGGCATTGTCTCCCTTTTGAGGCCCTCCGGGCAGGCGAGGCTCGTCAGGGCTGAAGGAGACACACTTGTCTCTCATCCCCAGGTGTGTTGGAGTGAGCCCTGACGAAAGGCAATATGGTGGCGGCAGTGTGACTCCTGGCGTCTCCCTTTTGAAGTCCTCTGGGTGGGCGAGGCTCGGCAGGGCTGAAGGAGACGCACCTGTCTCTCATCCCCAGGGCCAATGTAGTGAGCCTTGGGGAGAGGCAATGCGGTGGTGTTGCCTCTCCCCAGCAGGCTGGCGGGCTTAGACAGAAGATTAATGACAGTAATTCCAACCTAATGGAATACTGGGATGCATATGGTAGAGACTTGTAGTACATTTCTTGAACTTGCATCAGTGTAGCTGCCTAGGAAAGAATTAATAAGCACTTCACCAGACCACAGAGCCTTGAGTTTTTGAGGATGGCACCATGGCCACTGAAATGGCATATACAGTGCAGAAGCTCAGTTGAAGCATTCTAAATCATTGCAAAATTAGTCATTTGAGGCAAAGCAGGGCAGAATGTACTAAATCTTGTTCCTCTGTCTTTGTCAAGAATTAGATGATGAGCAGATGCAATGCAATCCTGTCTCCTTGTTAGGCTCCCAAGCAATTCAGAAACGTTACCTTCTCGATGGGATGGCAACAGATGATGCAGAGGTTGCATGCTTGGCCAATAATTTATGTCTAGTTCATTTTTGATATACAGTATCTTCAGACAACTTTCTTCATAGTTAGAATGGAAAAGTCTTGAAAACAGGCAGGTATGTGACTTTCTCCATGCATTAAAACAGACATACCTATTCAATTTGGTAATGACAATTCTGTTTCTTTTTGTTTTAAAGGAAATTCCCATAATGCATACATTTTTTTCATATTCAGGATAGGACAAAATAAATTTATTTTCATAAGATAAAGCAAAACTCTAACATTTTTTCTGTCCCTACAAAGCCTCATCACCTCTTTTCCCTTGTATAGCTTTAATTAATTGTGACTAAAACACCCAAATATGTACAGTAAATATGGCACTGTCCTGAGCTAAAGTTTTGATGCAAGTAGCTTCAATGATTGAAGTCTTCAAATAGCTAGCACACTGACAATGATTCAACATGTTTGTGGAGATTTTAATCAAACAAAGCAAATCACATGTTCATTGAGAATTAATTTGTTTCCCCTTTGCATAACTTTTATGTAGCTTTCTCTCATGTAAAGATAAGACAAGGTCCCTTTTTGGGGCCATGGCTACGAGCTATGAGGAGGATTTGCCACCCCTCTCTCCTGGAGGTTGGTAAGCTCTGGCAGGAAGGAAGGGCATGGCCAAATTTGACCATGTGACTTGCTGGGCACTAGTCTAGTCATGCCTGCCACATGGCCATGAAAACGTCTGCAAACACAGACAGCGCTGGCTAAGGCTGTAAATGGAGATGAGCACTGTACCCTAGAGTCAGCTACGACTGGCACATTTTACTTTCTTAGGATCAAAGATCACTGCAGATGGTGATTGCAGCCATGAAATAAAAAGGAGATTGATGCTTGGGAGATAAGCTATGAGAAACCTGGGGAACATAGTGAAAAGTAGAGACATTACATTGCAAACAAAAATTCGCATAGTCAAAGCAATGGTATTTGCAGTGGTAATGTATGGTTGTGAGAGCTGGACCATTAGGAAAGCTGAGCGCAGAAGAATAGATGCCTTTGAAATGTGGTGTTGGAGGAGAATTTTGAGAGTCCCCTGGACAGTGAGAACAAATAAGTCAATCTTAGAAGAAATCAACCCTGACTGCTCATTGGAAGGTCAAATCGTAAAGATGTGGCTCTGACTTTTTCTAAGGTTTGTCAATTACATTGCAAGGCACATATTTCTCTAGTCTGTTTAAAATCATAGTATTCTATTGTGTCATTCTACAATAAGTTTCCTTTTGCAGCCATCAAGAGGGGTGGTGATTTAGGAATGCATGAAATAGATAATAATTTTGTGACAAAAATTATTCTGGGTTGAAAATATTTTTGCTTGATGGAACTCTGCTCAGGGGATGCCCGAATGACGCTCCTTTCATGTCCCCAAGATCTTTTTCTAGAAAAGTGTTTCCTATTTCACTACTTGCAGTTTCTTGCTTTTTAACTGCTAGGTTAGCAGGAGCTTGGACAGAGATGGATGCTCAATCCGTCATGTAGTACTCAGGTCTTGAATGCCGACTCACTGGCCTTCCAGCCTACAAGGCCAGCTTCTTAACCACTGAGCCACCACAACCCCTGTGAAATAGATGATAGGTAAAGGTAAAAGCAAAGGTTTCCCTTGCTCTAAAGTCAGTCGTATCCGACTCTAGGTTTCAGTGCTCGTCTCTGTTTCAATGCCGAAAAGCCAGTGCTGTGCAGATGTTTCTGTGGTCATGTGGTAGGCATGACGAGACACCGGCGCAGGCACAGAACGCTGTTTACCTTCCCACCAAAGTAGTCCCTATTTATTTACTTGCAATTTCTTGCTTTTGAACTGCTAGGTTGTGCGGATTCCCCATGCCCATCTGGCATGGAAACGGCCCTTACAGAGGCCACTTTGGTGAGAAGGCTCCCGGCCGTGGGCTCTGCGGGCAGAGAAATTAAGGGGGGTGGATTAATGATAGGGTTTGATTCACCCAATTCCTTGACCTGACCAGTGGTTCTGCTGAGAGAGCGAATATCTAACTCCGTTACCCATTAAGGTAATCACTCATCTCCGAGTTTAGCCTAATCCCTGGTGCAAATAGAAGCCATATTTACTCTGGCGTAAACCTCAGACAATGGTTTCCCTCTGTCAGTGTTTGCCTTAGTTAATTAACTTCCCCAAGAGAAGTTCTCAATTAACCCGGGTAAATGGGTGATGTGATTTTCTGTCAGATAACCATTCTACCATGCGCAGCCTTGAACATAATATATACTGATGAGTTTCCCTCAATAAATCACTGGTCTTCTCTCCATCTTGCCTCGTGTCATTCCTTTGACCAGTCTCCTCCGGGATCCTAAGGGCCTCCTCACGGCCCCAATCCAACAAGGTTGGCAGGAGCTGAGACAGAGACCATCCCATCATATAAATATCTTCTATGAATTTGTCTTGATCCCTTTAAAAAAAAATTTTTTTTATTATATTATACAAGTTTGAAATCTGCCCGATTGCAGGACTGGAAAATAGGGCAGTAAGCAAAATCAGTGTGTTTAAAAGCAATAACCCCCAATCCCTTACTTAAACAATAACCTTTCAAACCTAAATAAGCAAAAAACAAACAATGGCCAGACTGGCACTCTTAGCTATTAAAGGCTGAGTAATCCCTGGTGTTAAAGCATTCTACAAGGCCGATGCAACCATCTTTGGACAGCTGAACAAGAAGAAATAAGTCAGTCAGTCAGTCAGTCAGTCAGTCAGTCTCTCTCTCTCTCTGGGGGGGAGAGTTGTAGCAGAGGGTGTTGGGGAAGGAAGGAGGAGGTGATGGTGGAGAAAGGCAGGAGAGCAAAAGCACTTTCTGCCTCGCCAGTCTTCCTTTCCCTTCCCCCTCATTGGGGGGTGGGAGCACGATGCAGGCTGGGCACACTGTTTAACCCAGGGTGGGCGAAGCCTCACACACACACAAACCCTGACCCCAATCTGGCTACAGCCTGTTGCCTCAGCCAGCCTTCCCTTGGTCCACTCATCCTCCTCAGTCCCCGGAAAGGCAATAGAGCCTCTTGCTCACCCATCTCATGGCTGCTCCCACCGGCTACAGACACGAGGACCCAGAGGAGTGGAAATGAACTGCCCCTATGAAAAGCCACATCAAAAAGCCACAGCAACCTCTGGTGGCAGAAGTTAAAAAAATGCAGCTTCGCCTGTGAGAGCTCTGGTCAGGATTTTTAAAAAATTAATACGGGAGATTAAGGGGAAATTAATAAAACGGGAGGGTGGCGGGAAGAGAGGTAAAAATAAGGGGTTTTCCTGGGGAAAACGGGATTCTTGACAGGTCTGGGCATGAGTAGACACTGGAGTGCACAGAATGCTGTTTACCTTCACACAGAAGTGGTGCCTCTTTATCTATTTGCAATGTCTTGCTTTCGTATTGCTAGGTTGGTAGGAGCTGGGACAAAGTCAGGAGCTCATTCCGTCCGGCAGTACTTGGGAATTGAACTGCTGACCTCCCGCCTTCCAGTCAGCATCTTAGCCACTTGAGTCACTGCAGTCCCTTGAATTATCCTTAAGAACCTCCTAATGGGAACATGCATTACAGTCTATCTCACCAACAACAACCTTATATATGTTCTGCCTCTACTGATATAGTGTGGAGATATTTGATTCCTGCTAACTCTTTTAGCACAAGATGTGAGTGTCACAAAATATAGATGAAATTTCAGGCCAGAGCCACACAGGAATGTAGGTAACATTCCTTCCTGTACTGTCTAACATATGATCTTTTGATTGTCTTTATGATTGAAACCGCCAACAGAGACCACAGCAGCACATCCAGTAAGAAAGTTCTTCCTGTAAAAAATCCTATCGCCAGCACTGTTGGAGAGGCAAGGCAGGGCAGAAAATCTCTTTGCCGCAAGTCAAAAATGAAGCTGATAACCTATATCAGTGGGAGCTCCTTTAACTTGTTCTTTTATATAGCACTAAGCAAGTATAGCAGAGAAGAAGGGGGAAAGGTAGCACTATCTAGAGTGAAAAGGTAAGGTGCCAGCTGCTGCTGTCTATCATACTGTACTTAATGATGAAAATCTGCAAACATTATGCTGAAAAAATGAGGAGGGAAACTAAGCAGGTGCCAGTTTTACATTTATTTAGCTATTCCATATTTATACACTGTCTCTTCCAAAGCTTGACAGAGCAAACTAAGGTGGGGGGAGACATGTATTAGCTAAAGTAAAATCAAAATAAAAGTGACATTTAAAGTGATGAAAAAGGCTATAAATGCAAGGATGTATACTGAGCTGAAGACAAAGATCTATGACAGATGAAGAAAAGGAGTCAGGTAATGCAAAGGATGCTCATTAGAAAAAAAAAAGCTTATACGTCTTTAGTGTATGAGAGTCAAGACACACGACACAGCCAAGGGCTGGGTTAACTCAGGTTTATTGCATGGTGGACAGAGGGAACATGAGGTAATGGCGGACAAACAGCTCTATATATATGGTAGTAACGTATTTGAATGTGGCTCCACGATAGTCCATTGGCTACGGGCCCGCGTGACGTAATTGCTAGTCACGCCCTTCTTGTCCAGGTGTAGGTAGCGGCGGGAAAGCTTCCCGCACTGCGGTCTTTGATGGGTTTGAACCAGGAGAGCTTGGACGCTCGCTGCTGCCAGCTGGTGGTCATTAGCTCGCGTCCTATTACAGGGTTTATAGTGATACAGCTGAAGGTTACATTGTTACTCATAGGCAAGGTTACATTAGTTCAGATACATTGACATCACATGTGGAAGGTTACACTGTTAGAACACAACACTCCTCCCCCCTAGGATGAGACGAAGTCTCTCAACCAAGATGGCTTATTTCGAACACGCTGGGGTCTCGGCGCGGGCTGCCCTGCCCTGGCTTCGCTCCCTCCTCCTTGCTCCCTGGCTTCCTGCCCTGGAATGGGAGAGGATGACTTGTTAGTTGATTGCCGCGACTCTGCGGCTTTGTTGGAGGGTGTGTGCTTTGTTTGGGGCGAACCGGGGGCACTAGGGGCTAACGAAAAACCCCTCTTCTCGCTTGGATGGGTGGGGGAGCACTCCAAAAAACCCCCCCGGCTAGTAAAATCAAAATCAAAATCGGATTCGGGGGACGCGGCGGCGGCCGCACATTCCTTTTCCCTCCCCCTGGGCTCTGATAGAACTGGGGTATCAAAAGGATATGAGTCGGGATCACTGCTTTCCCCCCTGGTTTCGGACTGATGTCCCTCACTGTCTCCCCCTTGGGCTAAACGGGTGGGGGAGAACCCTATCGCTGAATCCTGTTGCTGAGCCCCACTGATCGGCCCTTCACTCACTCGGCGCCTCAGTTGGTCAGCGTGCCTCCTCCAGAGGAGGCCGGTGCTCGTTTCCACCCGATATGACACTGGCCCCGTCTGTTCTATTATCGTTCCTGGCACCCAGGCCGGGCCTGCGTTGGCATAGTTCCTGCAGTGTACAGGATCGCCTACGCCGAAACCTTTCGAGACTGCTAAACCTATGTTCTTCCCCTTGTCCTCAACCCTCGACGGGTCCAACCTGGACAAAAGCGTAGTCAGTTTCCTCCGCATCAGCAGCTCAGCCGGCGAGTATCCAGACGCTAAGGGGGTCACTCTGTACGCTAACAGAAATTGACAAACTTGGTGATTTAGATCTCCCGGGCCCATGCGCCGCAACGCATCTTTTGTTGTGCGCACCAACCGTTCCACTTGGCCATTCGTGGCCGGGTGAAACGGCGCGGATGTGATATGCCGAATTGCATTTGCCTCCATGAATGCCGCGAACTCAGCGGACGTGAAACAGCTGGCGTTATCGCTGACTAGGGTGTCGGGTAAACTGAACGTGGAAAAGACCTTCCTTAGCTGGCGAATGGTAGTGGTGGAGGATGTGCTCTTTACCGGAATGACCTCCAGCCACTTTGAGTATGCATCCACTACCAGGAGAAACATGGTCCCTCGGAACGGGCCAGCAAAATCTACGTGCACTCTCGACCACGGTCCCCTTGCTGCGTCCCATTCCCTATGCGGGAGGCGGGCCTCCTCCGGTCGGGAGCATTGACATGCCTCACAAGTGCCGACCATATGCTCTATGTCGGCGTCCAGCTGGGGCCACCAGAAGTAACTCCGGGCCAGCGCCTTAGAACGGACGATCCCCGGGTGGCTGACGTGCAACAGCCGTAGCACTTTTGGCCGCAGGGACGTAGGAACCACCACCCGTTGGCCCCACAAAAGGCACCCCCTCTCTAACGACAACTCTACTCGCTTTCGGAAGAATGGGTCGAATTCCGTGCCTGGGGATGACGCTGGCCACCCCTTCTGCACCCACGAGCATACCTTCTCTAGAATTCTATCCTTTCCGGTCGCCCTGGCAATGTCGGCCGGTACTATTGGGGGTGACTCTAAGACCTCTATTAGCAATACCTGGCGGTCTCTTCTTATCCCTGCTTTTTGGTCGTCCGACAAGGGTAACGGTGACCGTGAGAGCGCGTCTGCATGGCTGATCTCCTTCCCTGGCCGGTACTCTAGCTCATGTTGATATGCGTTAAGAAAAATAGCCCACCGCAGCATCCTAGGGGACAGAATCTGTGGCGTGGGCTTATTTGCAGTGAATATCCCTAGCAGGGGTTTGTGATCCGTCACGATTTTGAACGGCCGACCATACAGAAAATCGTGAAATTTTTTGGTTCCCGCTACTATCGCAAGTGCCTCCCTATCGGTCTGTGCGTAATTCCGCTCTGCTTGGGACAGGGACCTTGAATAAAATGCTATCGGGGCCTCCCTTCCGTCGTCCAACACGTGGCAAAGCACCGCCCCCACCCCCACCGGGGATGCATCACAGACTAAAACTATGGGCCGTTTGGGGTCGAAATGAGTCAGTATAGCCTCGGACGTGAGGAGTTGCTTTAACTCTGTGAACGCCCTCTCTTGCTCGTCGCCCCACAGCCATTTTTCCTCCTTTTTAAGTAACCGATGGAGCGGCTCGGCCACGGACGCCTTCCGTGGAAGGAAGGTATGATAGAAATTGAGGAGCCCCAGAAACGACTGTAGCTCGGTTTTGGAAGTGGGGCGAGGAGCTTTCTTGATTGCGGCTACCTTAGATTTGGACGGCCTAATTCCTTCGGGCGTGACACGGAACCCTAGAAACTCAACCTCAGTTTCGAAAAATACACATTTGTCTTTTCTCAGTCGCAGCCCCGCTTTCTCGAACACGGTCAGGACCTTATCCAATCTGTGAGCCAGCTCGGCCTTACTCCCCCCTGTTATCAACACGTCATCAAAGTATGGCAACACCCCCTCCTGCCCCTTCAGGAGGCGTTCCACTAGCGACTGAAAAATGCCGGGTGCCGAGTTCACGCCGAACTGCAACCGCGACACCTGGAACGCCCCCTTATGTGTGACTATCGTTTGTGCCGCCGCTGTGGCGGGGGTTACCGGGAGTTGCTGGTAGGCCTGTGCTAAATCAAGTTTAGCGAAACGCTTTCCCCCATTCAGCCTGGCCAGGAGGTGGCTGACCACTGGCACCGGGTATGCATTAGGGCGGATTGCCTTATTAATGGTACACTTATAATCAGCGCAAATGCGCACCTCCCCGTTAGCCTTCAGTGCTGTTACAATTGGAGTCTCCCACTCCGCGGAATCCACAGGAACAAGAATCCCCTGACCCACCAGTTTGTCCAGTTCCGCCTCTATTTTGTCCTTTAGCGCGAACGGTACCCTGCGCGGCTTGAGTCTTATCGGGCGGACCTCCGGGTCTAGGTCGAAGGCTACAGGGGGTCCCTTGAACTTTCCCAGTCCACTTTTAAAAACGGTGGGGTGTGCGTTACACACCGCTTGTATCGGGTCCTCCCCTATGGCATGCACCCCCCCTATGAACAGACCTAAAGGCTGAAACCACTGTGTCCCGAGGAGGCTACAACTTCCCCCTTTGAGTACTACTAGGGGAAGCTCCGCAGAGTGTCTCTTAAAACGGACCCGGAATGTCCCGACCCCCAACACTGGAATGCTATTCCCCTGTACGTCCCGTAGTGTGGCCCTCAACGCTTTGAGCTTGGGCCGCATGTGGGGGTCGATTCTTAGAAACTCTCTCTGGGGAATTATAGAATAGGAGGACCCCGAGTCAATTTCCATCCTAATAGGGGTCCCTTGTACTAGTACCTCAACGAAGTAATGGGCCTGTCCCGCAGAAACGCTGAACACAGGAGCGTCGACCTCGCTGTCGTCCGAGATGCGGCCCACGCCGTCCTGCTTCCTCGTGGTCCGGGTGCCATCTTTGGACCTCGCCGGACGGTCCGGCCTGGCTGAGCGGTCCTGCGACTGTCTCCGGCCCTCTTTCCATTTCCTGCACGCCTTGGCGATGTGCCCCCGACGGCCGCAGTTGAAACACTCGGCTTTCCTGAATGGGCACCTCACGCGCTCATGGGCCGCTCCGCAACCATCGCAGCGGCGCCCTCCTCTCCGGACCTTCTGGACCTCTTCGCCGTCGCTGCTCTCGGAAGATGACTTCGAGGTCGGTCGGGTTGCATGTACCGACTGACCGGACTTCCCGTGCGACGAGCTTTCCGCTTTGCCGGCCCTCGGACGCCACTCACGCCACTTGTGCATCTCGTCTACTCCAGCATTCGTGGACTCCGCGGCTTCCGCGGCCTCTACAACCTCTTCCAGCGTGGGTGGTGGCTCCTTGTTCATGAGGCTGCGCTGCACTTCCTTGTCCTTCAGGCCGCACAGCACTCCGTCCCTGAGGGCCATCTCTAGGAATTGGTCCCATCTGCAGGGGGCGGCGGCTACCCTCATGGCCGATACGAATGCTTCTACCGACTCGTCCGGCGCTTGAACTCGCCTCCAAAACGCGCTCCGAGCGGGAAACATTGCCCTCGAGGGTCGGAAACGCTCACGCAGCAGTTTCATGATGTCCCCGGCTTTGAAATCACTCATCTTCTTCGGTGCAAGGATGCCCACCAGCGTCCGCTTGGTCTCCATCCCCAGCATGCGGGTGAGGATGGCCCTCTTCCGTTCCTCATCGTCTTCCTTGACTTTGAGTTCCACCAGTGCCGCCTGGAAGTCCATCTCGAAAAGCTCCCAGTCTTGCGGTTTGGTGATGTTGAACCCGCTCTGTGTCCTGGCTCCCTGGGGATCCATTAATCCCATCCTCGTCGCCAATTTAGTGTATGAGAGTCAAGACACACGACACAGCCAAGGGCTGGGTTAACTCAGGTTTATTGCATGGTGGACAGAGGGAACATGAGGTAATGGCGGACAAACAGCTCTATATATATGGTAGTAACGTATTTGAATGTGGCTCCACGATAGTCCATTGGCTACGGGCCCGCGTGACGTCATTGCTAGTCACGCCCTTCTTGTCCAGGTGTAGGTAGCGGCGGGAAAGCTTCCCGCGCTGCGGTCTTTGATGGGTTTGAACCAGGAGAGCTTGGACGCTCGCTGCTGCCAGCTGGTGGTCATTAGCTCGCGTCCTATTACAGGGTTTATAGTGATACAGCTGAAGGTTACATTGTTACTCATAGGCAAGGTTACATTAGTTCAGATACATTGACATCACATGTGGAAGGTTACACTGTTAGAACACAACAACGTCAGTGGTTGAAATCCTGCTGCTTTCCACAGTAAGCCACAGTAGAGTAGGTCCACTGAAACAGCAGGGACTTGGTGAGTTAACTCCCTCGTAAATCCCATTTATTTGAATGGACGTAATTAAGTTGCAATTTACTATGCTAAAAAAGAAGCAACTAGAGCAGGCCCATTTGAATCAATTGGACTAACTCACCAGTGGGTTCAATGAGCCCACTGTAGTGTGATTTTCTATGTGAAACAATAGAATTTGTGTCAATGAATGCTGTAGCAGAGCAGGTAGGTTCAGAACGTTCTCATACTTTCACAACATAATAGATGAGCAGAAGAATACAGTCAGTTGTACAAGAAGCTGCCTTTTCTGAAGTTAGATCAATCCATCATGTAGCCCAGTGTTGTCAACAGAGAATGGCACCAAGTTTCTAGGGTTTCATTACGCACTCTTTCTTTGCAAAACAAAGAGATCCTTGGCATTCAACAAAATACAAGTATTTCTTGTTGCTCCTTTCTTTCTGAAGTATGGATAACATTATGGCTGTTTTGACTTTGGACATGGCCGCCATCAGGGGGGTACAGCCAGGACTCCCGTCCCAGGCCCGGAGCTGCAGGGGGCCCGCGGGGGTGGGCAGCCCATTTTTAAAACCTTTTTTTTAAAAAAACCTCTAACTTTTTAAAAATTGTGGTATGCGGCCTTGGCGCCACTGCACATGCCCCGCCAGAGGGCCCCTTCGCCCCTGCCTTGACCCAGATATCTGGGGTCAATGCTTGTCAGCCCACGAGGAGGACGGGCCCAGGGGCCGAACGTGGCAGCAGGAAGCCGCGGGGCACATGCCGTCAAAGGCAGCAAAGCCTCCAGCCGCCGCTGCCGAGCAGCAGCAAGCTGTGGGGTGGAGAGCATGACTTCTCATGCTGGCGCTGATACCGGACGTCTGCTTCCCACCCCGCCGCCAGCTATGGACCTGCCAGGCAAAACACGCGCACCATGACTGCCAGGTAAGCCTGACTGCCTGCCTGCGGGGGGTGGGGGGTTGGGAAACAGAGTCAGGGTGGGTGGTCGGGCCCCCACCCCTCCTGCCACTTCAGGTGGGCCGCTGTTGTTCTTTGGCCTGCCCCCTCCCCTCCCAGGTGCGTCCGTCTGTCTGTCTGTCTTCACTAATCCACTCTTCCTTCCTTCCTTCCTTCCTTCCTTCCTTCCTTCCTTCCTTCCTTCTTTCCATCCTTTCTATCTTTCTTCCTTCCTTCCTTCCTATATTTCTTCCTTCCATCCTTTCATTCTTTCTTTCTTCCATCCATCCATCCTTCCTTCCTTTCTACCTTCCTTCCTTCCTTCCTTTCTTTCTTCCATCCTTCCATCCTTCTTTTCTTCCTTCCATCCTTCCTTCCTTTCTTCCATCCTTCCTTCCTTCCTTTCTATCTTCCTTCCTTCCATCCTTTCTTCCATCCTTTCTTTCTTTCTTCCATCCTTCCATCCATCCTCCCTTCCTTTCTTTCTATCTTCCTTCCTTCCATCCTTCCTTCCTTCCTTTCTTCCATCCTTCCATCCTTCCATCCTTCCTTTCTTCCTTCCATCCTTTCTTTCTTTCTTTCTTCCATCCTTCCTTCCTTCCTTTCTATCTTCCTTCCTTTCTTCCATCCTTCCATCCATCCTTCCTTTCTTCCTTCCATCCTTTCTTTCTTTCTTCCAACCTTCCTTCCTTCCTTTCTTTTGGAGCCCTAGTGGCGCAAAACTGTGGTTATAAGGACTGCAGTGGCTCAAGTGGCTAAGACACTGACTGGGAGGCGGAAGGTCAGCAGTTCGATTCCCGAGTACTGCAGGATGTCTTTGTCCCAGCTCCTGCCAACCTAGCAGTTCGAAAGCAAGAAATTGCAAGTAGATAAATAGGGACTACTTCGGTGGGAAGGTAACAGCATTCCGTGTGCTCCAGTGTCTAGTCATGCCTGCCACATGACCACGGAAATTTCTGCAGAAGCAGACAGCACTGGCTCTTTGGCTTTGAAACAGAGATGAGCACTGCACCCTAGAGTCGGATACGACTGGCTTTCGAGCAAGGGAAACCTTTACCTTTTAATTATGTTTGTGTTGATATACAAGTCTGTTTTTTGGGCATAATGTGTGGCACCTTAAAGACTAACTTCTGTATTTTAATGTGAGCTTTTGTGGATCAAGGTCACTGGCTCTTGGCTGTAATCAGAGATGAGCACTGAATTCTAAAGTCGGATACAACTGGCTTTCAATCAAGGCTTAAAGACTAACTTCTGTATTTTAATGTGAGCTTTTGTGGATCAAAGTCACTGGCTCTTTGTATGTAATCAAAGATGAGCACTGAACTATAAAGTTGGATACAACTGCCCATCGATTTCTTTTGGGAAATTGTGTATTCCAGCTGCCGCCGCCACCCCAGTGCGAGGAGAGAGAAAAGTGTGTGTGTGTGTGTGTGGGGGGGGGGGGGAATAGGATTGCTCAGTACGGGGCCCAGAAATTTCTGATGGCGGCCCTGACTTTGGATACAGCAGATCTAAATAATGACACTAAATTGCTTCCAACAAAAATCCTAGGGTTGTTGCCATGGCATTCCTCTCCTTCATGCCTGTTTTATCTCAGTTAGTATACCTGGAATGATCAGGTGTAATAATCTGTATTTGTCATTTCTCATCACATGCCCAAAGTAGACCATTTTTCAATATGCGTCCAGCTTATGGCAACTCTAGCAGGGTTTACAAGGTAGATGAGATATTTAAGGAACAGTTTTACCATCACTAGCTCAATATTTCCAAGGCAAAGACAGGTCTTCTAAGTCCTAGTCCAACACTAATGACACTACTTTACTGGCTCTAAAATCAGACTAGCTTTCTTCAGTATGCACTTTATGATTGCGTGGTCTTCAAGTATTGTTGTACTTCTTCACTAGGTTTCCATATCTTATCCAGAAATTCCTACCATCCTCCAATCAATCAACATTTCAGCTGTTCCTACTTCTTTATTATTGCCTGTATTAAAACATATGCTTTCCTCAGTCACACACACACACACACACACACACACACACACACACACACACACACACACACACACACACACACACACACACACACACACACACACACACACACACACACTGACTCTCTTTCTGTTTTTAACACACACTTGTTTTATGTATATACTACCATATTTTGCCCAGCAGTGCGGGCTTTTAAAAATTGTGTTGGATAGAAAAGGGTTTGGTTGTTGTTTTTTAACAAATGATGCCGGGCTGTTTTAAATGGTGTTGAAAGGTTTTGTGAATTTGTGGCTTTGAGGCGCTGCGTATGCCTGCGGCGGACTTGTGTGTTGTTTATTTTTATTTTTTGGGTGCCGGCTTCCTCAGTGCCGGGCTCTTTAAAATGGTTTTGGAAGGGTTTTATTTTATTTTTATGCAAATGAGGTTAGTTTTTAATTGTGTTTTTTTATTTTTTTATTTTTACGCATGGGCTGTTAGAAACTGTGATTTTTAATTTTTTTTGTTTTTTTGGTTTTTCAAAAGAGGAAATGATGGTATAGTTTTTTTATAATTATTGTATTTAACCAAATAATGTGTTACTATGTGTATTTTTTAAAATAGTTGTGCCTTGGATAATAATTTTTAAAATGTGTAAGAGTATATATATTTTTAATCAATGTTTCCATACTGTGTTTAGATGTTTTCTTTTTGTTTTTTTGGGTGAAAACTTATTTCTTTTTTTTTTTGAATTTTTTGTGATTATCTGCCTTTTGCATCGCAGTATTATTTATTAGTTAGTTAGTTAGATTTCTTCACCGCCCACTCGGCCGAGGCCAACTCAGGGCAGTTTACAATCATATATAAAAATGACATAGTTAAAAACTAATTAAAACCACCCACCCCCTAAAAAAGGGTGCAGGGACCGAAGGTACCACTGATCCAATTCCACCAGTCATTTTCTGGTCTTTAGCCCTTTCGGCATGCAAAGTCCTCATCAGCCCCAGGCCAGTATTAATGAAGCTACTGCCCTCCATCAAGATGGATTTAAGTGGAATTTAATCCACTTGGGGACCACCACTCTTCTCTTTGGACTTTGGCACCAAAGCTGTTAGTCCTCAGGGTTGTCAGATTAGTTAACCACTGTCTGACACTTGCCATTGAGTCACTGGCAGTATGGTCTACTCCTGGGGTTCTCAACCTTTTCAAGCTGAGAGCCAGGTCACACTCCTTCAGACAGCTTCAGGGGCCGAATGGCCATTTCACCCTGCCTGTCACACATGGCTCTTCCGGGTGAGGCAGAGGCACTGGGGTGGTGGTGGTGGCATGAAACGGTGTTGTGGGCCGCATCTGGCTCTTGGGCCATAGGTTGAGAAATCTACTCTATTACCATAGCAGGATAACCTGACCAGATATATTGAACTATACATAGAAATATTTAATAACATTTTGCTCTCTCAGCATGATGCTTACAGTACAGAGCTTGGTTTTTAGTACACATTGTAATCAGGCCATTTAAAATAATGATTTTGTTGTTTTTATTAGGCTAAATTAATTTGTTTTATTATTTCTTATAATGGATTTCACAAGATATGTTTAATTGCCCTGAGTGGTTTTGGCCAATAAGTAAAGGTAAAGGTTTCCCTCCGACCAGCTGAGGTGAGCCCCGCCCCTCCTCCCTTTGTCAGGAGAGGTAAAGGGCCGTCTGGGCCGGCAGAAGACAACAGCCTCTGCCCCTCCTCCCTTTGCCAGGAGGTCATTGGGACCACCCTCACCATGGATGTCCTGGGCCTCCGCCTCCCTGTGGGGGGCTCAAAAGGCTGGCAGCTGTGGAAGAACTTCCACCACCGCCCTGGAGACACCTGCGGCCAGTTTGGAGCTCACCGGGACCATCCCACCATTGGCATCCCGGGCTCACACCTCCCTGCGGGGTCTCAAAAGGCCAGCAGCCACAGCGGGATTTCCACCCCACCCTGGAGACACCTATGGCCAGTTGGAGCTCACTGGGACCACCCCACCATCCGCATCTCGGGCTCCGGCCTCCCTGCAGGGGGCTCAAAAGGCTGGCGGCCACGGAGGAACTCCCACCGCTGCCCTGGAGACACCTGCAGCCAGTTGGAGATTGCTGGGACCACCTCCATCATCGGCATCCCAGGCTCCCGCCCCCCTGCGGGGGGCTCGGTAGGCCAGCGGCCGCGGCAGAGCTTCCGCCACCACCGCCCTGGAGACACCTGCGGCCAGTCAGAGATTGCTGGAACCGCCCCACCATTGGTGTCCCGGGCTCCTGCCTCCCTGCGGGGGGCCCAAAGGGCTGGCGGCCACGGCAGAATTTCCACTGCCACTCTGGAGACACCTGCAGCCAATCAGAGGTTGTTGGGACCACCTCCACCATAGGTGTCCCGTGCTCCCGCCTCCCTTCCGCCACCACCGCCCTGGAGACACCTGCGGCCAGTCGGAGATTGCTGAGACCGCCCCACCATTGGTGTCCCGGGCTCCTGCCTCCCTGAGCAGAGGCTCAAAATGCCAGCGGTCGCACCGGAATTTCCACCGCTGCCCTGGAGACTCTTGCGGCCAGTCGGAACTCACTGGAACCATCAACATGGTTAGAGAGACTAAGAGGGTATGTTTTAAGTGGGTTAGGGAGGGAGGGAGAGAGAGATGGCCCTGCCAGCCGGGAAGATGGGGCGACACTCCATCTGGGTTAATGGTGGAGGTTCCAGGGGCCCATTTAGAGGTTGTGACGGGCATGGGGCCTTATAGCTTGAACCGCAGAGCGGGCCGCACTCGGGGAATGCGGGACCGATGCTTAGTATCTGTCCCGCGTTCTGGCCCCCCGGTTTCGCCTCTAGGTCCTGAGCAGCTGATCCAGGGTGACCCCACCCTTAGGCTGCTGCTGATGAATGCCAGGTTGGTCTGTAGTAAGGCGCCCCTAGTACAAGATTCTATTCTGGGGGAGAGGGCCGACCTGGCATGCATCACTGAGACCTGGCTGAGACCAGAGGATGGGGTGCCTCTATCAGAGATGTGTCCGGCCGGGTTCGGTGTTTGGCACCAGCCTAGGGATGAGGGCAAGGGTGGTGGTGTTGCCATTATAGCCAGAGAGTCACTGGGAGTCACCAGGGCCACTGCTCCACAAATTCTGGGTTGTGAGGCCCTGCTCCTGCGGCTGGGCCCAAAGGGTCAGTTGGGGATCCTACTCCTGTACCTGCCCCCTTGCAGGGTAAGGGACTCCCTGCCTGGACTCCTCGAGGCTGTCTCAGCATTGGCGTTGGAGTTCCCTAGGCTGATGGTTCTGGGGGACTTCAATTTGCCTTCCCTGGGGTCCGGTTCTGTGGTGGCTCAGGAGTTCATGGCTTCCATGGTAACTATGGACCTGGCTCAGGTAATTCAGGGCCCTACCAGGGGCAGTGGCCACACACCAGATTTAGTCTTTTTGTCGGAGCGGTGGCAGAGTGATCTGAGTTTACAGAAGCTAGACATAACACCTGTGCCATGGTCAGATCACTATCTGGTGGCTCTAGACTTTCTGGGGGCGACACTTCATCGTAGGGAGGCAGGGTCTATTAAAGTGCCCCCCCCCCAGCAACTGATGGATCCAGATGGATTCTAGAGGGAACTAGGGGATTTTCCCCTGGATCAGCAACACGATTCGCCCGAGGCACTTGTTGACCTGTGGTGTGGGTCGACGACAGCTGCCTTGGATGTAATCGCTCCACTACGGCCTCTCAGAGCCCACAGAGCTAGGTCATCCCCGTGGTTCACGGAAGAACTACGGCAGCTCAAACGGGCAAAGAGACGCCTTGAGCGCCGCTGGGTGAAGACCAGGAATGATTCCGATTGGACACTAGCTAGAGCCGCTATTAGGGCCTACCTAGTGGTGATGGGGGTGGTGAGGAGGCAATACTTCACCTCCCTTATTGCCTCCTCTGATAATTGCCCAGCCATCCTGTTTCGGGTGACCAGGTCCCTCCTTGGTGGGGGGGGGGGGCTGTGCCTGGTTGGCAGGGATCGGCTGAGGACTTTGCTGACCATCTGGTGGAGAAAATCGATCGGATTCGCTCAGGGTTTAATCTTGGCATGGATGGGGAGGGTCAGGGAAGAGCCAGTGCACAGTCTTGCTGTGTTATCTGGGATTGGTTTGATCATGTTGCCCTAGATGAAGTGGACAGGCTCCTTGCGGCGGTCTGCGCCACTAATTGTCCACTGGATCCCTGTCCCACCTGGCTGGTAAAAGCCTCCAAGGCGGTGACAGGTGGTTGGATCGGGGCTATAATTAATGCGTCTTTTCGGGAGGGGATATTTCCTGCACCGTTGAAACCTGCTTTGGTGCGCCCCCTCCTGAAGAAGCCATCCCTCGATCCAGCAGTCATAACCAACTTCAGACCTGTTTCCAACCTCCCCTTTTTGGGGAAAGTATTGGAAAGGGCAGTGGCACGTCAGTTGCAGGGGGTACTGGATGAAGCGGAATGTCTGGATCCCTTCCAGTCAGGATTCAGACCTGGATATGGTACTAAGACTGCATTGGTCACACTGATGGATGATCTCTGGCGAGAGCGGGATGGCGATCCGTCCGTCCTTGCTCTTCTTGACCTCTCAGCGGCTTTCGATACCGTCAACCACAGTATCCTTCTGGAATGGCTCCGAGGATTGGGGATCCACGGCACTGTGTGGTCCTGGTTTTCCTCATTTCTGAGGGGCTGGACCCAGTTGGTGTGGTTGGAGAGCGAGAAGTCCAGTCCTAGGTCCCTAAAATATGGGGTGCCTCAGGGCTCGGTACTCTCTCCTCTCCTATTTAACATCTACATGAAGCCGCTGGGTGAGATCATCCGTTCCCATGGGGTGCAGTACCATCAGTATGCAGATGATACACAGTTGTACGTCTCGGCCCGTGGGGACCCCAGTGATGCAGTCAAAGTCCTTTCCAGTTGTTTGGAGGTGGTTGGGGTCTAGATGGGGGCAAATGGGTTACAGCTGAATCCTAGTAAGACTGAGTGACTGTGGATGGGGGGTCCTGTGTTATCCCGGGAGCTACCATCTTTGGTTTTGGATGGGGCTATTTTGCCCCAGACTGACCTGGTGCGCAACTTGGGGGTCCTCCTGGATTCGCGGTTGCTGCTAGAAGAACAGGTGGCGGCTGTGGCCAGGAGGGCCTTCGCCCAACTTCGGGTGATTCGCCAGTTGCGCACGCTCCTGGACCGGGACTCTTTGCTCATGGTCACTCATGCTCTGGAGACCTCCAGACTAGATTATTGTAATGCACTCTGCATGGGACTGCCCTTGATGACCATTCGGAGACTGCAGCTGGTCCAGAATGTAGCGGCCCGGGTGGTGATGGGGTGTGGACGTTATGCCCATGCCTCACCACTGCTGCGGGAGCTGCACTGGTTGCCCATTTGCCTCCGGGTGCAATTCAAGGTGCTGGTTTTGACCTTTAAAGCCCTATATGGTAGTGGGCCAGGTTACCTTAGAGACTGCATCGCCCTAAGGACATCTGTCCGTCCAACCAGAGTGGACCAGAGGGGCTCTCTAATAGTGCCATCGGCCAGGGGACAGCCTTCTCTGTCTCCACACCTGCCCTTTGGAACCTCCTGCCTGTGGAACTGCGTCTCCAGATGGAGTTGTTGCCCTTTAGAAAAGAACTAAAAACCTGGCTGGCGGGCCAAGTTTGGGGTGCAGATGGAGGGGTGGCTTCCGTTGGGTGGTTAATATAGGGGAGGATGCCTGCCCCACGGTTTCTTCAGTTCCTGCACCCCTCTCTTTTTAGGGGTGGGTTCTTATTGCTGGTTTTATCTGTTTTATTTGTTTTTATCTGTTTTTACCCACTGTTGTGAACCGCCCGGAGTCGGCTTTGGCTGAGTGGGCGGTATAAAAATTTAACAATAAATAAATAAATAAATAAATAAATAAATAAATAAATAAATAAATAAATAAATAAATAAATAAATAAATAAATAAATAAATAAATAAATAAAGGTTTCCCTTGCTTGAAAGCTAGTCGTATCCGACTCTAGGGTGCAGTGCTCATCTCTGTTTCCAAGCGGAAGAGCCCAGCGCTGTCTGCTTCTGCAGACATTTTTGTGGTCATGTGGCAGGCATGACTAGACACCGGAGCACACGGAACGCTGTTACCTTCCCACCGAAGTGGTCCCTATTTATCTACTTGCAATTTCTTGCTTTCAAACTGCTAGGTTGGCAGGAAGGTTTTGGCCAATAGGTTGGTATATAAATATACAAAATAACTAACTAAGTCAGTGGAACTTCGAGTTACGAATGTCATCCATTTCTTGGGATTTTTCGTTTTATGAAAAACTTGTAACTCAAAAGGCGGTTTCCCATAGGAATGCATTGAAAACCAATTAATCTATTCCAGAGGTCAGAAAAAAGTTTTTAAAAGTATTTTATCTATTCAAAACTTTTTATAAAGTGCACTTTGGAATTTTTCACTGCAGTTTCACCACTTTATAAAGAGTTTTGAACAGATAAAAGACTTTCTCCCCAACTTTTTTCTGATCTCTGGAATGGATTAATTGGCTTTCAATGCATTTTCAGCACTTCCGGATAGGCGAAAAATTCCAAAAATAGAGCGGAAATGATCTGCATACCCTCCTGCCACCATGGGAAGTGGCAGAGGCTGCCAAAGCAACTGAAAAAAATGTGTGACTGCACCCACCATGCCAAAACGCCAGTTTGCAGGTGGCAGCAGCAGCAATTGCACCATTTTTTCAGCTGCTTGGTAGCCTCCGCTGCTTCCCATGGTGGCAGGAGGATATGCAGAGCATTTCTGCTCCATTTTTGGAATTTTTCATTGCATTTTTGGTGCAATTTGGTGGTGGTGGGAGCTTTGGGGGTGTCTGGGTTCTAACGGTAGAACCCAGAAATGCAAAAATTCCACATTTTAGCTGCAGAAATTCACCGAAAATGTTATGAAAAATTCAAAAAATGGAGCGGAAATGCTCTCCATATCCTCCTGCCACCATGGGAAGAGGTGGAGACTGCCCAAGCAGCCCAAAAAATGAAGCGATTGCACCCACTGCCGCCATCACCAAAAATGGAGCACTGGGAACAACCACACAGCTGAGTGTTGGGAGTTGGTCTTGCACATTACCAGAGATAGACACTAGAGGCCACTATCTCAAAACCCCAAAAAATATGTTCATATTGCGAAAAAAAGTTACTCGAGGGATTATTTTCAGTGGATTTTCATTCATATCGTGAAAATTTCGCAAAACGGACAGTTCATAACTTGAGGTGCCACTGTAAATAAATAAGATTAGGAATGTTACAATGAAATATTCAGGATTAACTCTAGAAGTCTCATTCAAATATAGAACTAAGTACAAATCACTAGGATTAAGCACACTATCTTTAACTGGATTATGGCCACAATTTGTCTGTAAACCAGTTGGCAGAAAATTTTAGATTGTATGTTACAGAGACAGCAGACTGGCAAATACTTGCAAATTTTATGTCCTGTTTGAGAAAGCTGCTCCACAAAATGTTATTATTCCTTTTTGGAAAGCTTTCAATCATGAGCAAAAGATGCTAGAAAATTGAAGCGTTGCAAGCAGAAAAGTAAGAACATTCACTATGCTTGAAGCCATCTTTCATAATGGAGCAAGGCTCATTAGCAGCAGACCTAATATTGATGGAATGAACAGGGGATTTTCCCCACAATCTGCGCTTCAGATAAGCTTAGACAGGTATTATTCCTAATTTGTACACTATTTGTGCATAGTAATATTCTAGCTTTGTGAAAGGTGGAAAGCAATTCAGCTTGCTTCATAATTCACCGTGATGGGTTTTGTAATCACCGCAGAAAATGAGCTGAGCCGTTGTATTATACAGCAGGCACGCTGCTGATAGAGGCTCGAGTGCCAGGGAACTGTGCCTCCTTCACATACCGGCATTAGACTCTCAATGTGAAATAAAAGCACTGGCAGTTGCTTTTGTGGAACTGCAACTAAGACCTCTTCCGAATGACTTAATAAAGGCATGCTAAGCCATTCAGTGTGTTGCTGCAACTCAGGGGCCATTCTCACTGACATCCCTGTACTTCCACTCCTAAAGCTGCTCTCCCAAATGAGGCTAAGGAATGTCTTTTAGCCTTTTTTGGTGAGCGAGGACATATCAGGAAGCCCAGTCACCCTGTTATTTTGAGAATGGAGGAAAATGTGTCATCCTCAAATTTAAGACAGGCTAGGTACCTCTGGAAGGATGATGGTCTCCAAGTGGATTAAATGTTTTATGATTGCAATGCTTTCACTATTGTTATGCCACCCAGATTCGCTCATTCTATTTGGGTGGCAATATATTAATTTGAATAAATAAAAAAAATAAAAAAATCCCACTTGAATCTATCTTGATGGAGGGCAGCAGTTTCATCAATACTGATCTGGGGCTGCCAAAAGGGCTCAGGACCAGAAAGTGACTTGTGGAACTGGATCAGTGGTACTATGAGTGTCATGCTGCAATGCGGAAGGCAGATGAAAGGCCCCACTGCATTATAGCCTCAGGACAGTCTTCATGGCTGATCGGCATGAGGATCGCCAATATTCAGATATGGAGAAGGAGAACAAAGAGAAGGAGATGGTGGTGGCGGCAGTGGCTGTGGCAGTAGTAGTAGTAGTAGTAGAAACCACTGACAGAGAAACAGGTTAAAAACAGCATCCCTAAAACTCACACACCTCCCAGATGCCACTGAATTTGCTTTATAGTGGCAGTTCAAAGAAATGTTCAGGTTTTTGCTTCTCTTTAATTAAGGTGTACTGTACACATGCCCCTTGCTTGCAGAAGTGAAATCATAGCCCTGAGAAGTATGTTGGAGCACTATTCCACTTGAAAACCTGGGAGCCACTTACTTTTTAGGGGGTGGGGGGAGTGAAAAAATATTTGTTTCTTCTATGTTAGCTGTAACAGAATGAAGTATACCCTGTTCCTTATTCTCATTCAATATGGCTATTTCAGATCAGGGCGAGATTGAATGGTATGTAATCATCCTTGCCTCGTGGCTTTAGTGAAATGAAACCTAATGTGTGATTGACATGTCTTGCTGTAAGATCACTGATTGGAATGACAGCAAGGATTACAAATAGGTCAATCTTAGAAGAAATCAACCCTGACTGCCTCTTAGAAGGTCAAATAGTAAATATGAAGCTAAAGTACTTTGGACATCAAACGAGAAGAGGATTCACTTGAGAAAGCCTTGATGCTGGGAAAGGTGGAGGCCAAAAGAAAAAGGGGGTGGCAGAAAATGAGATGGCTAGATGGTGTTGTAGATGCAATGGGCACAGAACTGGGTGGGCTGAGGAAGATGGTGGAGGACAGAGGTGCCTGGCGGGCAATGGTCCATAGGGTTGCAAAGGGTTGGAATGCTTCCATCTGCATTTAGGGAGGGGTTATTTAAGTAAATACCTAGTCAGAAGCATTTATGCATTTGTCAGGAAAGGAATGTTGAAATATCAGGACATTATATGATCAACTTAGGAGTGACCTCATTTTATACTTCCCATAATTAAGTTAAATACTGAGATGTTTAAAATTATGCTCTGAAACAAAAATATAGAACAGACTGCTGCTGTTGTTAAATTTGCACATAGAGCAACTAAAATTCAGAATATTGGACTGAACCAATCTCTGTGAAGTTATGATGAATCACAAGGTGTAATAAATTTTTACTTTCATTGCAATTTTTAAACACTATTGAGCCATATGGCCTGGAACTTTTAGTAGTCAATTTATGCACTAGTATTTTGGTATGTAGTTTGTTTCTGGTCATGTACCATAAATAAACTTGTTTGTTTGATAATTTATCAGGGATGTCTGGCTAAAGCATGCAGTGATCAGCCAAGACACACTGCTGATGGTGTTATAGGCCACAGACAGCTGTTTAGACCTGCAAACTGCTGCCATTTTGCATATGAAACGGCAATGATGAGAGACTTCCATCTCCCTAAGTGTGCTTTGATGTTCTTTGGTTTGGTCTCATCTTTTAGTGTAAGGGACCAAAGACAACGAAACAGCCGAAGGGTTGGCTTAACACAGGTTTATTGCATGATGATCCGGAGGAACATGTGGTAATGGCGGATGGGTAGCTCAATATATACAGCTGGCTATACATTTGAATGTGGCTCGTCGACAGACTATTGGTTGCTGCCTGCGTGACGTCGTAGAAGGTCACGCCCTTCTTGACCAGGTGAAGAGGTGGCGGGGAATCTTCCCGCGCTGCTGATCCAGGTGAATCTGAGCCATGAGAGCTGGACGCTCGCTATTGCCATCTAGTGGTCACTAGCTCGCGTCCCCTTATCAAGTTTACATTGATACAGCTGAAGGTTATAATGTTGCACACAGAAAGGTTACATTGTTACCACATGGCTAAGGTACATTGTTAAAGGCACAGCTTTACAGAACACAACATCCCTCCCCCCCTAGGATGAGACGAAGTCTCTCAGCCAAGATGGCTTATTGCATGTGCGTTTGGGCCGTGATGAGGGCTGACCCCCCCGGGGGCGCTACTGCTTCTTTGTTCCCTGGTCCCTTGTCCTGTAATGGGAGAGGGAGACTCGTTAGTGGCTTGCCGCGGCCTGGCAGCCTTAGGGGAAGGGAAGAACTCCATTGTGGGCAGACCGGGGGCAATCGGGGCTAACGAAAAACCCCTCTTCTCGCTTGGACGGGTGGGGGACCACTCCGAAAAAACCCCCCGGTTCTGAAAATCAAATTCTAACTCAGTTGGGGTATCCGCATTTGTGGGGGAATTCCGCGAGATATGTATGGGGTCGGGTTCCTCCTCCTCGGAAAGATCCCCCAGGATATCTACGAGAATATCCTCCTCCCCCCTTGGTGGGGACCCGCGGTCCCCTTTTCCTCCCCCTTGGGCTGAACGGGTGGGGGAGAACCCTAACGCTGATTTTTTCTCTGTTTGGTCTGCGCCCTGCTCATCGGAGACCCTGCGTCGGAGCTGGTCCGCGTGCCGCCTCCACAGTAGCCCTGTGCTGGTTTCCACACGGTACGACACGGGGCCGGTTTGCTCCACAACTACGCCCGGTACCCAGGCTGGGCCCGCGCTGGCGTAATTCCTGCAATGCACGGGGGCGCCTACACTGAAACTCTTCGTGGCCTCTAGCCCAATGTTCCTTCCCTTGTCCTCTACCCTCGTGGGGTCTAGCCTAGTAAGGATGGTGGTCAGTTTCTTACGCATTAAGAGCTCTGCGGGGGAGTATCCTGACACCAACGGGGTCACCCTGTACCCTAGCAGAAACTGACACACTTGTAGGTTCAGGTCCCCGGGGTCCATGCGCCGCAACGCGTCCTTCGTGGTGCGGACGAGGCGCTCTACTTGACCATTGGTGGCTGGGTGAAACGGGGCGGAGGTGATATGCCGAACGGCGTTAATCTCCATGAATGCCCTAAACTCGGAGGACGTGAAACAACTAGCGTTGTCGCTAATTAACGTGTTGGGTATGCCGAACGTGGAAAAGAGCCTCCGCAAATGCTTAATGGTCTGGGCCGAGGAGGTGCTCGTGACTGGGATAACCTCCAACCACTTGGAGAAGGCGTCCACGACAAGAAGAAACAGGGTGCCTCTGAACGGGCCCGCGAAATCAATGTGCACCCGGGACCACGGCCCCTTGGCCGAGTCCCATTCCCTGTGGGGAAGGCGGGCCTCCTCTGGTCTGGAGCATTGGCAACTTTCACAAGTGCCGACCATGTGCTCGATGTCGGCCACCAGAAGTAACTCCGGGCCAGCGCCTTGGATCGCATGATGCCGGGGTGGCTGACGTGCAGCAGTTTGAGCACCCGCGGCCGAAGGGAAGTGGGAATCACCACCCGCTGCCCCCACAAGAGGCACCCCCTCTCTAGGGACAGCTGTAACTTTTTCCTGAAAAATGGGGCGAACTCCTCCGCTGGGGAGGACGCCGGCCACCCTTTCTGCACCCAGGAGCTAACTGCCGCTAACGTCTTGTCCTTCTCTGTCGCTTTGGCAATGTCGGCGGGCATTACGGGGGGCGAATCCAGCACCTCTATCATAAGAACCTGATGGTCCCGCTCCCCCTTGCTCACCTGGCTGGGCGTCAGGGGGAGGGGAGACCTTGATAGAACGTCCGCATGGCTGATCTCTTTCCCGGGCCGGTAGACCAACGCATGCTGGTACGCGTTGAGAAAAATGGCCCACCTGAGCATCCTCGGGGACAGGATCTGTGGGGTGGGCTTATCTGCGGTAAAAATGCCTAGCAGGGGCTTGTGGTCCATTACAATGGTGAAGGGGCGGCCATACAGAAAATCGTGAAATTTTTTCGTCCCCGCAACTATTGCTAGTGCCTCCCTGTCTGTCTGTGCGTAGTTTCTCTCCGCTTGGGACAGGGACCTGGAGTAAAATGCTATCGGGGCCTCCCTTCCGTCTTCCAGCACGTGGCACAGCACCGCTCCCACCCCCACCGGGGATGCATCACAGGTCAGGACTACCGGGCGTTTGGGGTTGAAATGGGTCAGTATGGCATCAGACGCTAGGAGACTTTTTAGTTGGCTAAATGCCCTTTCTTGGTCCTCGCCCCACTTCCATGTCTGATCTTTTTTAAGCAGTTTGTGTAGCGGTTCAGCTACTGCTGCCTTCCGGGGGAGGAAGGAGTGGTAAAAGTTGAGCAGCCCTAGGAACGACTGGAGCTCGGGCTTGGAGGTGGGGCGGGGGGCTTTCTTAATGGCTGCCACCTTGGATTTGGATGGTTTTATCCCCTCAGGAGTCACACAAAACCCCAGGAACTCAACCTCGGTCGCGAAGAAGACGCATTTGTCCTTTCGCAGTCTCAACCCCGCTTTTTCGAATATTGTCAGGACCTTCCCCAACCTCTTGGCCAATTCGACCCAACTCCCCCCCCCCCCCATTATTAACACGTCATCAAAATAAGGCAACACCCCCTCTAGCCCCTTCAGGAGGCGTTCCACGAGTGATTGGAAAATTCCAGGCGCCGAATTCACGCCGAACTGAAGGCGCGTCACCTGGAACGCCCCCTTATGGGTGACTATGGTCTGCGCAGCAGCTGCGGCAGGGGACACCGTGAGCTGCTGGTAGGCCTGTGCTAAGTCGAGCTTAGCGAAACACTTTCCCCCGTGTAACCTGGCCAGCAGATGGCTGACTACCGGCACCGGATACGCATTCGGGCGGATCGCCTTGTTGATGGTGCACTTGTAATCGGCGCATATGCGGACCTCCCCATTGGCCTTTAGTGCGGTTACAATTGGAGTTTCCCACTCCGCAGAATCAACAGGCACAAGGATTCCCTGGCCCACCAATTTGTCCAGTTCCGCCTCTATCTTGTCCTTGAGTGCGAACGGCACCCGGCGTGGTTTGAGTCGAATTGGGCGGACCTCCGGGTCCAGGTCGAAAGTCACTGGGGCCCCCTTGAATTTCCCCAGTCCCTTTTTGAAAACTTCGGGGTGCGCCTCGCACACCTCCTGAATCGGGTCAGACCCAACGGCGTGCATCCCAACAGCGTGCACCCCCCCAATAAACAACCCCAGGGGCTGGAACCATTGAGTCCCGAGGAGGCTGCAATCTCCCCCTTTTAGCACGACTAGAGGGAGGGACGCGGCATTCTTCTTGAATTTAACCTGAAATTATCCAACCCCCAACACTGGAATGCTGTTCCCTTGCACGTCCCGTAGTGTGGACCTCAACGCTTTGAGCTCAGGTCGCCGGTGGGGGGGCAATTCTCAAAAACTCCCTCTGGGAAATGATTGAATATGAGGACCCCGAGTCAATTTCCATGCTAATGGGAACCCCTTGAACTAGTACCTCAACAAAGTAGCGGGGGTGTCCTACGGACACGCTGAATACTGGGGCGTCGTCCTCGCTGCCGTCGGAGATGCGGCCCACGCCGTCCTGCTTCCGCGTGGCCTGAGCGCCGTCCTTGGGTCTCGTTGAGCGGTCTTGTCCAGCGGAACGGTCTGCTGAGCTTCTCCGGGTCTCGCGCCTCTTCCTGCACACCTTGGCGATGTGCCCGCGGCGGCCGCAGTTGTGGCACTCGGCCTTCCGAAACGGGCAGTTTACACGGTCGTGGGCCGCTCCACAGCCGTCGCACTGCCGGCTCTCTTTCCGGACCCTCCGGATGTCCTCGTCATCGCTGCTCTCTGCGGACGACCTCGAAGCTCGCCGGGCCGCATGCACCGGAGTCCCTGCCTTGCTCGACTTCGGCCGCCAGTCCTGGAGTTCTTGGACCCCAGCCTTTGTAGCTTCCGCGGCCTGTGCCGCTCCTACGACCTCCTGCAACATGGGAGGCGGCTCTTGGTTCATTAATGTGCGCTGGTTTTCGGCGTCGTTCAGGCTGCACAGCACACAGTCCCGGAGGGTGATTTCGGCATTCTCCCATTTGCACGGGCCGGCCGCCAGCCGCAGGGCCGCCACGAATGCGGCGACCGTCACACAACACATCTTCAGGAAGAGTGCTAAGCCAAATTGGAGATTCACTAGTGGGTTCAAAATTCACTTGTCTTAAAAATCTGACTGAGTTTTGGAGAAATTCAAAAATTGTAATTTATTCCGCCAGTCACCGCGGTTTTATGGGTTGATGAAAGATAGTAAAGGAAGATAGGAAAGATAAAGGTCACCCTTGTTCAAAAGTCAGTCATATCTGACTCTAAGGTGCGGTGCTCATCTCTGTTTGCAGCCAAAGAGCCAGAAGAGTCTGCATCTGCAGATGTTTCCATGGTCATATGGCAGTTGACACCAGAGCACACAGAATAATGTTACCATCCCACTGAAGCAGTACCTATTTATCTACTTTCAATTTCTTGCTTTCAAACTGCTCGGTTGGCTGGGACAGGGATGAGAGCTCACTCCACTGAGCAGCACTTGGGTCTCAAACTGCTGAGCTGTCAACCTTCCAGTCATCAAGTTCAGCATCTTAATCACTAAGCCACTGCAGTACCTGCTTAACCACTGTGCTAGACCAAAATATATCAAAAAATGAATGCTTCAAATTGTTTACATGCTCTCTCTAAAGATACAATTACATATCACATGGGAGATCTCTGGTTAGCAATCCTTGCTTGTAAATTCATATTAGATCAGGAATAAGGAGATGGGGAAGGTCTGTATACTTCCTTCTTGTGAGCACATACATACAAATCAATTATGATGTATCTTGATAAATGATAAATGCTGTGTATTGAATGAAATTGTTCCACCATTTTAGGTTCTCCTCAGTTTCTAAGTAACGCGAGATTGGGGTTCGCGTCCTTTTACTCCGAGAAGCACGATTGAGATCAGGTCCTCAATCACCCCACTCTCCTTCAACCAATCCTGTTAAAGCCCTCCAAAATGTATCTTTCCACACCTGTATATAAGTCGATGTGGTGCAGTTAAAATCGTGTTCTTTATCCTGTAATAAAGTTATGTATTTGGCCCATATTGCTGGCTGCTGCTCATTATTTCTGGAACACTAAATTGGCGACGAGGATGGGATGGCGTCCCACAAGAATTCCATTGGCCCTTTTGACATTACATCACCGGAGAAATGGCTCCTCTATGAAAAACAATTCAAACATGCCATGGCGGCTGACAGTATCGTAGAGGAAGATCTGAAGAGATTGTGTTTCCTCGCAAGATGTAGTCTGGCTACCCTCGAGTTGGCCATTCACCTGTTATTGCCACTGGATATTGACGATGTTCCCCTCACCGATATCCTGATGGCCCTTTGAAACCACTTCCAACCAAGGGTCTCGATTTTCCCTGCCCGGGTCGCATTTCACCACTGTGACCAACGCCCCAGAGAGTCTGTGGCTGACTATGCCGCCACCCTGTGACTCACAGCAGCCCCTTGCCAGTGGCCGAACATCGAGTATGCCCTCCATGACTGCCTGCTAGCCAGACTTTGGGATGAAGAGGCTCAATGCAGGCTGATGACCCGCAACATACTGACCTTCAAGTCTGTATTGAAGGAGGCATTGGCGTCCGAGGAGGCCAGGTCGGGGATGAAATCCTTCATGAAGTGGTCTGTTGCCTCCGGGGCTATGGAGTCTGCTGTACAGGCCCACCACTGTTCATCATCGTTGTCATCATCAGCGTCATCACCATCTTCGTCCACATCTGGGTCCAGCGATGAGGATGGAGGGGTCGGGAAAGTCCAAAGGAGGAAGGAAAAGCACGCTCCAAAGGTCCTGAAGAAGTGTGATGGCTGTGAGAGCAGGCACGACCGTGAAAGTGCCCATTCCGAAACGCAGACTGCCACCATTGTGGCAAGTGAAGGCACATTGTCAAAGTGTGCCGCCAATGGAGCAGGCAAGCCCCAGCATCAGATGAGCAGCTGAGAAGACTGAGAGAGGACATTTCCAAGATCTTGTTGGGGGTCCAGTCCAATGTGACCGGCCGTTTCTTCACAGAGTTGCAGCTGCAGGGCATTCCAATGTGCATGGAGGTGGACTCGGGTACATCTTATTCCATCTTGCCCCCAAAAGTCTTCCTAAAAATTCCCTCCGCCTTGCACCCTAAGTTCCGGGTGTTGAAGTCGTCCCTCCGAGACATTCAAGGGTGCCACATTCCAATTCTGGGGGTGGGGGATATCTCTTTACGTTTCAAGAACATTCACACCAAATTGCCCCTTGTGGTGCTGAAACAAGGAACTAACTGTTTGCTGGGGGTCCAGTGGTTCGAACCGCTGGGAATAAGACTATCTGGAATAAATGCTGTGAGTTCTGATCCAGTGCTGGATGTTTGCAATGTGCACCCGGAGGTATTCAAAAAAGGACTTGGAACTTATGTGAGCCCCTCGGACTCTTTTGAACTTTACCTAGATGTATGGCCTATCCGCCTTAAGCCTTGCCATGTTCATTTTGCTCTTAAGGACAAAATAGAGGCGGAAATTGATAAGCTTGTGGGTCAAGGTATTCTGGTTCCTGTTGAGTCTGCCGAATGGGAAACTCCTATTGTAACAGCCATTAAGTCAAATGGGGAGGTTAGGATCTGTGCAGACTACAAGAGCACAATCAACAAAGTCATTCGGCACAATGCATATCTGGTCCCTGTTGTCAGCCACCTGCTGGCTACTTTACACGGGGGGAAGTGTTTCGCAAAATTAGATTTAGCCCAAGCATACCAGCAGCTAACAGTCACGCCTGCTGCTGCAATTATGTAAATGATAGTCACTCATAGAGGGGCTTTCAAAGTCACCCGTTTGCAGTTCGGGGTCAATATTCCAATTGCTTGTAGAGCATCTACGTAAGGGTCTCCCTGGGGTCCTCCCCTATTTCGACAATGTTTTAATCACTGCGGGGGATGAATTTGAACTGGCAGAAAGGTTGGCCCGGGTTTTGCAGAGGTTCGAAAAGTCAGGACTCCAGTTACGTAAGGACAAATGTGAATTCTTTGCCAGGGAAGTTGAGTTTCTGGGATTCAAAATAACTCCTGAGGGGGTCAAACCCTCAGATTCTAAGGTATCCGCTGTATGTAATGCACCCCGGCCATCTTCTAAGTCTGAGTTGCAGGCTTTCCTGAGTTTGCTTAACTTTTACCACTCCTTCCTGCCCAGGAAGGCATCTGTAGCCGAGCCGCTGCATCGTATTCTCAAGAAAGACACGGTTTGGAGGTGGGGGCAAAGACAAGACAGGGCTTTCAAAGAGTTAAAGGAGCTGCTGTCCTCTGAGGCAGTCCTCACCCGTTTCGATCCCCGAAAACCTGTGGTATTAGTTTTTGATGCATCACCAGTAGGGGTGGGGGCAGTCCTTTGCCATACATTGAATAGTGGAGCGGAGGCCCCTATCACTTTTTATTCAAGGTCCCTTTCCAAAGCCAAGAGAAACTATGCACAGACTGACCGTGTGGCTATGGCCATAGTTGCAGGGATGAAAAAGTTCCATGATTTTCTGTATGGGAGAGACTTTACAATTGTGATGGACCACAAGTCCCTGTTAGGAATCTTTGTTACTTCAAAGCCTACTCCACAAATACTTTCTCCCCGAATGCTGAGATGGGCTATATTTCTAAATGCATACCAGTTTAAATTAACTCATCGCCCAGGGAAGGTCATAGGCCATGCCGATGCCCTCTCAAGGTCCCCATTGCCCAAACCTGGGGAACCAGACTGCGAGATTGAGCATGATCATCAGGTGCTGATGATAGAATCTCTCAATTCACCCCCCATTGTTCCCTCGTACATCGCTAAGTCTACGGCTAAGGATAAACTGTTGTCCCATGTGGTTGCTTGGGTCCAGAAGTGTTGGCCCATGGCTCCCCCTTCAGAGGAATTCAGAGCCTTTCATAGAAAGCTGTTTGAGCTGTCATTAAAGAGGGGTTGTCTATTATGGGGTCAGCGTGTAGTGATTCCAGCTGTGTTGGGGCCAAAAGTCCTCAAGCTTTTGCACGTTAGCCATCTGGGAATTGTACGCTCCAAAGCCTTGGTACAGAGCTATTTATGGTGGCCGCAAGTAGATTTAGACATAGAGCAGTTAGTAGGCACTTGCAAGAGCTGCCACAGTTCTCGCCCTGAGGAGTCCTGACTTCCCTCCCGGGAATGGGACATGGCTCGCGGATCGAGGTCACGAATCCATGTGGATTTCGCCGGTCCGTTTCGAGGCACCTTATTCTTTCTAGTGGTCGATTTGTTCTCGAAGTGGTTGTAGGTAATCCCTGTCCCTAGTACCACGTCAGCTGTGACTATTAAGCAGCTATGCCGACTTTTCAGTTTCAGCCTGCCGGATGTGCTTGTTTTCGACAACACCACTACTTTTACGTCTGTCGAGTTTCAGGCATTTCTTGAGAGAAATGCCATCCGACATGTTACTTCTGCCCAGTTTCACCCTGCCACCAATACCGGCTCATGGTCAGGGACTTTGTGACCTTCAATTCGGTCCTCCGAGAGGCTCTGGCATCCAAAGCTGCCAGATCGGGCATCAAGTCCTTTAAGCAGAGGCCTGCCAACTCCAGCGTTGTGGAGTCCGCCGTGCAGGTCCATTGCTGCTCGTCTACCCGCTCCTCTGTACTTTCAGCATTGCTGCCGTCCTCCTCCATGTCAGGGTCTGTGTCCAGCGATGAGGACGGCGAGGTCCGGAAGGTCCACAAGAAGGCAGCAGACAAGCAAACCACCAAGAGGGCCAAGCACAGATGTGTCGGTTGTGGAGCATGGCACGACCGCTGGCAGTGCCCCTTCAGAAATGCCAAGTGCCATCATTGTGGCAAGAAGGGCCACATTGCCAAGGTTTGCAGGCAGTGCCAGAAGCAAGCCCTGGAGCCGCACAGCTGACCAAGCAGGAAAGGTGCCCAAGTGTCGAAGATCCCAGCCAACAAGCCGTCTGTCTGCCGGGTGTCCAGCATCGCCCACCGGTTCTTCACAGAGGTCCAGCTGCACGGCGTTCTTGGGGACATCCTACTGCATCCTTCACCAGAGGGAATTTTTGAGAATCTCCCCAAAGCTTCGCCCAAAACTTCGGGCTCTGAAGACGTCTCTCCAAGACATGCAAGGTTCCCTCATTCCAGTCCTGGGGGTGGACAAAAAAAGATGCTGACTGGGAGGCGGAAAGTCAGCAGTTCGATTCCTGAGTACTGCTGGACGGAATGAGCTCCCATCTTTGTCCCAGCTCCTGCCAACCTAGTAGTTTGAAAGCAAGTCATTGCAAGTAGATAAATAGGGACCACTTCGATGGGAAGGTGCCAGCTTTCCGTGCACCCCGGTGTCTAGACCACGCACTGGCTCTTTGGCTTTGAAATAGAGATGAGAACTTAATCCTGGATTCGGATGCGACTGGCTTTCAAGCAAGGGAAACCTTTACTTATGACCTTATCACTAACATAACAGAAGAATTAAAATCTGTGCAATACAATGGAGTGCAATAAAATACAATAAAAACACAATAAAATACAATAAAAATACAATACGTACATACCTGAGCTACTTTTAAAAGGAATGTAAACTGGAGAAGGTGCCTTTATACAAATAATACATGCATATCCATAGTCAGATAAGTGAATCTACCTTGCAGGATTCCCCAATTTGATCGATATATTTGATTCTTTTAGCTGATGCCTTAGTTATAAACTTGGCAGTTCTATATACAATATGCACGTTAGAACCCAGGAAATCTGGCTCTACAGTAAGCCCTTCTTAAAGGATGGGGGAAGCACATCAATAAATATTTTTCACGTTGAAATGTAATTTTATCAGCTGCCGGCCACCTTAAAGAACCATTTTTGGCCAATAGTTCCAAGTCAGACTGCACACTAATATCTAAAACTGTCTATTTAAAAATTACCTGGCCTGAGTGGCCACTGAGAGCAAATACTGAACTGAAAACCCATAATGAGAAATCAACTTGCAGAGTTGACTAACCCAGGATTTGGGATAGCCCCACTATCTGTTCAGTTAAGCATAATTTGGGAAGCCTATTAGAGTCAATTGATTGAATCCTTAACCAATATGAAAATGTTTTAAATACTAAATGGCTTTACACATAGTGGAAACCCAATTCAGCTCTGACTGCAGGGGCAGACATGATCCCCTTCCATGTGATGGACTCAGGTGCCCCTGCCTCTGTTCTTCTGTTTTCCATGCAATGCATCTGCAGGAGGTGTTCATCTCATAGGTGGGATGGCGCATTTCCAAAGTCACGAAGGCAAGGTCTTGACAGGCCTTCACTGGGGGACCTACTTCCATGCGATGGACCGAGATGCCTCACTTGCCTCCATTCTTTTCCTCTCATAGCTGACGGACATGGCCTGGTCTTCTTTTGCTATGCTACATGCCCAATTCTACCATTCCAGAGGCTAGGACCTCCAGCCAATCCATGGGCTCATTGCCTTTTTGCCTCAATTTGCTCCTTTCTTTTGCACTGGGGCCTCCACCCTGGTAGGTCGGTCTGGTGTGGGTTGGGGTTCAGCCCGTGGCTGTACCCTGTGTGCCGGGTAGTGCGGGTGATTTTAATCAGAATGGCCTGTTTAGTTATCCGGTTGGGGTCTCGGGTAATTTGGGACCTCGGACAGCACTATCACTTGGGGTGTTTCACGGCTGTTGAATATCCACAGACCTGGATCAGCTGATCAGGAAACTTTGCCAGCTTCCTGGTCATATAGCTTGGTCCCACAGTTGGGCACAGTGCTGACCTGCCTGCAGAGCTTTTCTGCTGTCCCTATTATTTGGGATCCAAATTCTCTGGTATTGACCTGAGTTATTATCATGCACCCGCACTACTTAGTCCCCAGTGCAATAGTTTGCAACAACCTATTTTGGCTTAATAAAGTGGCCCATTTTTGAACCCCTGACTTGTCCGTCTCTTCACTCAGGGGTGGTGGGCAATGAAGGCACCTTTTGGTAAGTTCGTTCTACAGTTCCTTTCGCCTGACCTAGTGTGAAAAAGATTAGCCAGCAACACAAGATTGCCCTTACCAGGGTACGCCTGATAGTGGTTCATAAAGACCATAATCTTCAAGAAGGCTCTTTCTGTGTACCCCAATAGTGTAGATCAGTAGTTCCCAATGTGGGACCCACACCCCACAGGGTGACTTTAATTCCCAGAAGCCTAAGACAGTATATCGGCTGACCAGTGCTTTAGGGAATTGAATAAGGTGTAGATGATTTTCTTGCTCTCCAGAGAAACATCCTTAAACTTGATGATCTTTTTAAAATCCCTTCACTGCTGCCCTTCTGAGTCAAATTAAATCAAATCATATCTTTATTATGGTTGAAGACCAGCACAGAACAGCAAAAGGAACAGAAGTTAAAATGAGGGAACTTGAAATAATTTGGTGGACAGAATTTCATGAAAAAGTGCAGCTCAGAAATGTCCGCTTAGTGTAGTTTTGAGCTGCTGCAGTGGGTCCAACGACTACTTCATTTCTCCATCCAAATCTCTGCAGTAGGTTAATTCTTTTCCTTTCCTCTCTTTTTTAAAAACAAAAAAGGCCCATCCCTTCTGATGGGGAAGGGAGAAAATGCACATCCTAGAAGTTTCTGGAAATGTGATTCTCCAAATTAGTGTGCATTTGCAAAGGAAAACTTGAGGTGTTGGATCTCAAAGTACCACTCTCTGAGACACTTATCTGCCCTCTGTCCTGTTAATGTGCGGTTTCAAAGAACACATTCAGTATTTCTAGATGCTAATCTTTCTTGGGAAGCTTGTTATGTAGGTAGACGTCTATGACAAATCTCCAGAGCTGCCACTAGTATCTATTACTCTAGAGATAATTGGTTCTCAAAATGTTTCTGGGAACAGAATCTAGCCCCATCCCATGGAGTTGAAAAGGGCCTATATGGCCGTCAGGTCAAACCCCTTGCATATTGGACAACTGGCTCTCCAACATTGGAATATTCACTATCTCCTGAGGTAAATGGATCCATTGTTGTGACATGTTTTTCCTGATATTTAGGTGAAAGCCGGCTTCCTGTAACCTGAGTCCACTGCTATGTCTCCTACACTTTGGAATAGTTGAGATTACATCCTGCCTCTCCTCTAAAAGAAAACTTTTCAAATATTTGAAGAGTGTTACCATATTTCCTCTCAATCTTCTTTTCTCAAGGCTAAACACAGTGACTTCTTTCAGTTTTTCCTATAGGGTTTGGTGTCTAATCCCCTAATCATCCTTGGTGCCCTTCTCTGAAGTTTGTCAACATCCTTATTAAAGTATGGTGTCCAGTACTGAGCATAGTACTCAAAATCAAACATTACCAGGGATAAATAGAAGGGATCTAGTACAGTAAAACTCTGGTTTACGAATGCCCTGGGTTATGTTTGCATTGGTTTATCACAGCAAATTCTATTAAATTATTGCCCCAGTTTACAATTATTATTATTTTTTGTTAACGACCGGGAATTGTACTATTTCAAAAATAGTGGCCAATGCCATTTTATAGTTTAAAATGGTGCCCGCCCCCTCCGTCGGAAGTCGCAATTCATTGCTTACCGCTGCAGAGGTGTCGTCATTGGTGCCATTTCTGCTGCTATTTCCGCACTCCTGGGGGAGACATGCATTTTCGGCTGTAGTGCTGCTCAGGGAGCTTGGACGAAGGTCGGAACTGAGCGGATAAGGTTCCCATACTCTCCTGCTGCCGGTAGGGGTGAAAAATGGGTTCCCCCAGTGGCCAAACAAACCACTCAGAAAGAAGAAGCAGCGTGGAAAAGGTAGGGAGATTGCTTTGTCACTTTTGTGGTGGTGGGGGACAATCACGTCTGGCATTTTTTGGATTATTTGGGAGGTTTTTGAATTTTTTGGATTATTTTTGGTCCGGTTGGGACTGTTTCCCCTTTGTGGGGTAGGGGACGATCGTGTCTGTCATTTTTTGAATGTTTTGGTGGATTTTTGTATTTTTAAAAAATTATTATTATTATAGGTCCGGTAGGGACAGTTTTTATTTTTCAATGTGTTCCTATGGGAAAACGTGCTTCGGTTTACAATTTTTTTGGATTATGATGGAGGCTGTTGGAATGGACCTACATCATAAACTGGGTTTTAACTTACTTCGCAGTATTTAGAGACTATATTTCTGTTGAGCAGCCTAAAATAGAATGCTATTTTATAGACCCTTTTTTGCAGCAAAATCACACTGTCCACATTTTTAAACACATTGGTTGTACACAGTAGATGTTTTTTGTGTGGCAACATAGTTATCTGAACTGGTTGTTGTTCGAGACATTGATGTCACCGACTTTCCCCAGATTTAAAAGCATGTTGTACAGGCTATTTTCAATCTTTACATTCTTTGTAAATGGGAAGAGTTTTATCATTTATATCATCACCGAGCCTTCTTTTTTGCCAGTGCTAATTTGTATTGTGCCTAAGGATTGTTCTTTTTTTACTGTTGCCTGAGAATCAGTTTTCACATTGCAGTCCATGACAAGCTTGGGGAAACTCTGCAGATCCCCTGTTTTCCTTATTTTCTCTTAACATGTATTTCTGACCTCTCCATAAAGCAACACATAAGCTATGCTGTCAGTAATATGTACAATTGTTCTTTGGACACATTAGGGCTACATGGTAATAGCCCATAGTAATAATTGTCTCTAAACATATGCATTCTTCATTTACCTACCTGTAAATGCTTCATCTGTCTCCTTCTCTGTGTTTTAGGAGATAACAAAAGCTATCAATCAGCTGGATCCATACTGATGTTTCCATGGCAATTTTACAATTATTTTCTCAGCAGAGGTTGAGATGGGTCCAATAAGCACTTCTTCTACAATACTTTCAGACAAAGGTACCCGGGGTTGCCAGGCTACAACTGAAGAACAACTTGTGAAATCCAAAGAGCTTATTTCCTTCTGAATAAGCAATACTAGCACCTTTCGAGTCTGGTCTGCAAAGGTGTTCAGGGTTTTGTCTTCTCAGAAAAAGTTATACTTTACTGTATTTTCTATACATACTACACCAGGGGTTCTCAAACTAAGGTCCGTGGACCGGATCCAACACCCGATGCCAATTCATCCAGCCTGTTCCACCCTCGTTGCTCCTGGAAGCAGAAATAAAATGTGCCCGTTCTCTTCTGAGAGCAATGAGGGTGGCGCGGGCTGGATGTATTGGCATTGGGGGCTGGATCTGGCCCATGGGCCATAGTTTGGACATCCCAGGTTTAAGCAGAGAAAATGGCAGGTTAAAATCTATCTCATCCTGTTGCAAAACAGATTGTAAGGCACATTTTACTTCTGCTTCTGGTGGGAGGAACCACATGACTGTCCCCCTGAACTGAAGTAGGGGTGAAAGAATTAAGATATTAAGATAATATTAATTCTGTTTTAAAAGTAAAAATTATTTTCTCAGTACTCTGTAGAGTTGAAACAGATCAGATTGACCTGTCACGTAGATTTGATGACGAGGCTAAAGTACAAGCTCAGCACAGTTTGTACAGCTGACAGGGAAACGTAAATAATATTTGTGTGACATGACATGATGTGACATGAGACATGTTCCTTATATGACATGTTCTAAACAACAAACACTGAATGTTCTAACCTGAACTTAATGAAATGTCAGAAGGTTAATTAATAATTTTGGCTTATCCCATAGTGATGTAATGTGTAGAAATTTCCACATTTTTATGCTATAAAAAGATGGCTCTGAAAATATATATTCATTCAGGGAATAATTTGCATGTGGAATGCGAATTTGTCGAGTTCAGAATTCCATAACAGAACCATGTGACATGACCGGTCCGTGACTCAAAAAGTTTAGGCACACCTGGCCCTGTACTACACAAATGTTAGATGTTGTGCTTCTGTATCCAAGTTTCAAAGTGCCAGGAAATGGCCTGATATTACAGGACAATATATTGCCCACATTTCCAGCAGGAAAAGGGACATCAAGTTTTACAAAACAAAGGGAAGCTTGAATGTTGATAACATCAATTACAGTAGTCAAGATGGCCTACTGGATAACTTCTTATGCAAACTACCATTCACATAAGGACACCAAACAAAGGAAAATCACAGTTGTTAATACCTTTTTTCATCAGTTAACTATTTCTCACCTAAACACAAAGCAATTCACATGGGTTTTCTTTAATAAGTGTGAATGATGGTTTTCATAGGGCCAAGAAAGGAAATGCTACACCCAAAACAGTGACAAAAATGTGATGCCATGTTTGCTGGAAAGAGCATTTCTTACTTCCTTGCCCCATGCTGCATGCTTCAAAATACTGATTCTGATTCCAATCCCATTTAACATGTGTCACTCAATCCACAGATGGTATCTACTGAAATACAGTTTTTGCTGCACTACTGTATATGCCCCAGGTTCCCTAAATTATCACATTGCCTCATACTATTGCCTGAGAATCAGGCAACTGTTGCCTGTTTGAAGTTTCATTGTTGCCTGTTTGACGTTTCATTATCAGGAAAAGATTATTCTCCATTTTTGTGCAAAAAGTGAAGAACATCATCAGGTTGGGTTTTTTTTTTTCAGATAGCAAAATGTAAGGTAAGAGTCCTGGAAAGCACAGGTGCTCTGGAAATTGTGAAGAACAGTAATGGAAGAAACACCGAAGTGGCTGAAAGGGCAGAGGACATGTCAACAGGAGCTTATTCCAAACCAGTTGTTCTGTGCCATGTGAAATGGTTTGTGTCCCTGGAACTGGGAAACACAAACTCTTTCAACATCACCAAGCCACCATCTGACCTGTGTTATATTTTCCGCTGGTATGCTAAAGAGGAAGTTGCAAAGATGATTTGGAAATTGCTTTAAATGTAATTGCTTTGCCATCAACCAAGGTGTCTCTGTGGAGATTTTCAGAGTTGCCAGAAGAGCAAAGACTGTAGTGAAAATCAGCAACCTTGCAGAGAGAGGTCAGCCCAGAAAGAAATGGAGCTTAGTGAAATTACACTTCTGACACAGCTAAAGGGATGATAGATGGATCATCTCCATTTATATCAGAAACCTGACAAATCCTGAAAGTATACTTCCCTGGGTTGTCATGCTCACAGCTGTCATAGTCTTTTCCATCACTCCTGCATAAGGTAATAAGAACTCTTCAGGATGCTTTCCCCTACTCCAAAGAGTTTTTTCCTGGGTTTTCAGAGGGGTTGCCCCCCTGTTGTGTCCAAGCTTTATTTGTTATAACCACTTAGGTGCCATAATGTCTACAGCGCTATTATGTGTCTTTTGCAAAGGCGCCAATTTCAAAGGTCTGTCCGAATTGCTGATTCGTCAGTACAAGTTTTCCCGGAAGCCCGCCGAAATGTATCAACCTGTGTAACTGCCGTTTCCACTGTATATAAGCCAGCCACCTTGCGCATGTTCCCCAGTCCGGTACTATGAGCTGAATAATAAATCACTTGCGTTTGACCCGATTCTGCTGGTCAGAATACTTCCTAAGCGCTGTACTCAACATTGGCAATGAAGGTGGGATACCAATGGCTGCCACCATTCCTGCTCCGTTTGGGCCATTCAATGTCTCAAGACTAGACTCATGGCCGATGTATGAGGTCCAGTTCGACAACTATGTGATCTCGCAGCAGATAACGGATGAGGGGTTGCAGAGGGCAACATTTTTGGCCCACTGCGGGCTGACAACGCTCAAGCTGATCACTGACTTGCTTTTGCCCAGACTGCTCAAGGACACCCCTTTGAGGGACATCTTAGCCATTCTGAGGGACCACTTCAGGCCAAATACTTAAAAAGCAGGTATTGTGGCGTTGTGGTCCTCCACATGATAAAGCTTTTTGAGAAGTAAACAAGCTTCTTACTTTGGATGCCATACTCACACATTTTGACCAGGGTAAACCGGTTGTGCTCGTTTGTGTTGTGTGCCCTGTAGGGGTTGGGGCCATCTTTTGTCACAACCTGGGGGGGTGGAGAGAGGAGGTGCCAGTCGCCTACTATTCCCTTTAACTAGCACAGAAAAAAGGTATGCCCAGATTGATAGGGAGGCTCTAGCTATCATTGCGGGTACAAAAAAAAAATCATGGCTTCATTTACAGCCGACCATTTATGATTGTCATGGATCACAAGCCGTTCCTGGGCATATTCGTGCCTGACAAACCTACCCCTCAGATACTATCCCCCAGAATGCTTCATTGGGCAATGTTCCTTCAAGCTTATCAGTATGTGCTTCAGCACTGCCCCGGTACCAGTATCTCAAATGCAGATGCCCTATCTAGATCCCCAGTGGAGACTGTGGGCAATATTAGTTCAAACCATCAGGTCCTGATGTTAGAGGTTTTAGAGTCCCCACCAGTGTCTGCCAAGGACATCACTGATGCTACTAGGAAAGATCTCCTATTAATGAAGGTTGTTTCCTGGGTTCAGAAAGGGTGGCCATTGCCTCCGGTCTCTGAAGAATTTATTACACAAAACGTAATGAGATATCATTGGAAAGGGGATGTTTGGTTTGGGGGGACAGAGTGGTGATTCTGCCAGCACTTCACACTAAGGTTCTTCGCACATTACATGTCAGTCATCCGGGCATTGTCCGCTGTAAGGCGCTTGCCAGGAGTTACCTATGGTGGTCCAGGCTTGATTTAGACATCGAGGCTTGGGTAGGGTACTGCCGAGAGTGCCAATCTTCCAGGCCAGAAGAAAGTCACCAGCCCACCAGGGAGTGGGACACTGCAAAGAGCCCGTTCAGGGGGGCCATGTTCCTATTGATTGTTGATGCATTCTCTAAGTGGTTAGAGGTCATTTCTGTCTCAGGGACTTTGTCTGCTATTACAATCTGTAAATTAAAAAGGTTTTTTTTTGTACTTTTGGGTTGCCTGACATAGTTGTCTCCGATAACGCGTCAACATTTTTGTCGGCCAAATTCAAGGATTTCCTTAGCCAAAATGGCGTAAGGCACATCACTGCTGCCCCTTTTCACCCTGCCACAAATGGTAAAGTAGAAAGAATGGTCCGCTCAATTCAAGATGGCACTTAAGCGTATGGGTGCAGGAAACGTAGAGTTGCAGCTTTGCCAATATCTGCTAGCATACAGGGTCACTCCCTTAGCTTCGGGCTCATTGCCCTTGGACCTTTTTAATGAAGAGGCAGTTGTCTACAATTCTTGACCATCTAGAACCACTACGTGTTGAGGATAGGGATCTCAACATTGATATCAGTAATACTAAGATGTTTCTGGTCGGACAGGCTGTTCAGTGCCACAACTATGTGCTAGGGTCCCTGTGGTTGGGAGGGGAGGTAATTGAACAAACAGGGCCTGTGTCTTACAAAATCCTCATGGACAATGGGTTAACTTGGAGGAGACACTGAGATCATATGCATCCCCGGGTTCAGGGAAATAATGCCTCAACAGACAGAGGTGGATCTTTCGTCAAATGGAAGTCAGAAGTTGTCAGACTACAACCTGGAGGAAGAGCTATTCACTCAGCCATGGCAGATGACCTATTACAGTCACCCACATTCCAAAATAACTCCCCTGAACTTACCACGACTGTGTCTGTGGTAGAGTTAAGTCCTTGCTCCACAGCCACAACTGCAGAGGAAAAATCTGTGCTAGCAAAAGCTCCTAGCTTGCCTAGGCAGTCCAGTGAGCCAGCCCACCCTTCCATAGCTCCTGGATGTCCCTTGTTGTGACAAGGGGGAGGCCTTCCTGTCTGCCCCTCCACCACATTTGCTCCTTCTCCAGGGGCCTCTCTCTGCTTGCACATGCAAAAAGCAGCTGCCTGCGGTACACCATTTCAGAGAGGCTTAGAGAATAGCTGTTCAGTAGGAAAAGGTGCTGAAAACCTCACTGGCTGAATGAATGCTTCAGGGAGAAAATAAATCCAAAGTCCAGATTCAAAGTCCAAGGTAGACTTTATTTTATATTTCCATAAAAATAGAAAAACATAAATGTACAGAAGAAAATCAGCAGAGTCCCATCTCCAGAAAAAATGGCTAAGTCCAACACTCAAACCCTCAGAAAAATGGCTAAGTGTTGAGATGTTCCAAGCAGGATATTTTCTCCCTTCCATGGTGAAATACATTCTATTTCCCATCTTTTCTCTCCAAAGGCCTATCAGATGTTCAGGAACAACTCCATCTTCCCAAAAGTTTCCAAAAAGCTCTCAAAGAGCTTCAACAGCCAACTGAAATTGAATTACAGCTTCTCAAAAGGAACCACCTGTCTCCACCCAGCTGGGCCTGGTTACGACAAGAGTGTCATATCAGGGTGTGCTACTCTTTACCCCTCCCTTAGTATAAAGTGGGAAATTCATCTGATTGGTTAGGGGTGTGTTCAGTTTAGGGGCTAAGGCTTTCCAAAAAGACTGCCCCTTAACCACAAGGATACAGCATGAATCCTCTGACCCCACCCCATGGGAATGGAATGTTCTTGCTTGTCTTAGAAAGACTAAACATGGATTTCTAGCTAACATATGATGTAAGTGAACAAACATGTCTTCAGCCATGGGAACATACAAGTGGGAGACAATCATGTCGTCTTGGCTGCAAGCTTACACAGCATTCCTGTGGTTTAGCAAGCTTACACAGAGAAGAGCCCTGCCTGATTTCCCAGAGCAGGTTTAGACAACACTACTCTGGCCCTTCCAGACCCCCTCCCTTCAGAAAATTGGCATGGAAACACAGGCCTGTATGAAAAGAGCAGAAAAGTTGGAATCTGACAGATCCAATCCACGACATCCCTTACCCCCAACCCTAAGTCCTGACACATTCAGCTGCCCTAAATGGACCTGTGGTCCACCAATGATACGAGGGGAATGGGTTTCAAACTAGGGGGAGGAATGTTGTATCCAAGCTTTATTTGTTATAACTGCTTGGCCGCCATAATGTCTATAGTGCTATTATGTGTCTTTTGCAGAGACACCAATTTCAAAGGTCTGTCCGAATTGCTGATTCGTCAGTACAAACATTCCCATTTCCCCGGAAGCCCACCGAAATGTATCAATCAACCTGTGTAACTGCCATTTCCACTGTATATAAGCTAGCCACCTTGTGCATGTTCCCCAGACCGGTACTATGAGCTGAATAATAAATTGCTTGTGTTTGATCCAATCATGCTGGTCAGAATGCTTCTTAAGCACCAGACTCAACACCCCCACTCTTGGGGGGCAGCTGAAAATTGAACTTCTTGTGCATTCAAGGAGACATCTCCCATTCAGTTGCACCTTCGGGTGAGGAGGATTTCAGTGGATGAAATTTCCAGGTCACTGGAAAGAATTGCTGCCAAACACATGGCAATGGAAGGTCAGAATGAAAAAACAGCATTTGTTATGTGAGTTACAATGGGATCCTGCACACCCTGAAGGGGTAGATGAAGACGCTAGTTTCTCAGGGGAAGGTCTTCCTTCCAAGAGTCTATTAGAAAATCACCCCCAAACCCTTGGGAAAATGGAGAAAGAGACCATGAAAAGGGGCCCACCGGCTGAGGCCTTCCAGTCTGTTGCATCCCCAGTGTGTAGTAGACAGCTTGCCCAGGAAAACAAGGAGAAAGGGGGCCAATGGAAAAATGATAATAAAGAGGGAACACTATCATTTGGGGAAGTTATTCTAGATTCATTTCAAAGGGTGGGCCCTGAGGTTGCAGAAGAGGAGTTGTTCGACCTTACACCCTCTTTAGCACCCCCAAAGAAAGCAGAAGAAAATGAGGGCCTTTTGGGTCAATATTTGAACTGCTCTTCTACCCTAAGAGGAACAGAACCGACTCCAGCCCTGAAATTGGATCTGAGTGTAGTTGAGGAAACCTGTGGGTCTCCCCTGTCTTTGGGACCCTCAAGGAATATTCCTGAGGCCAAGGGAGATAATTTTTTTAAATTTTTTTTAAAAGAAAACCAGATGGACAGGCTGGTCTGTAGGGAAAAGAGACAGGTCACCGCTTAAGGGTATAGAGAGAGGGGAGGACCGGTATGAAAGAGAGGATAGAGATGGAGAGATGAATTTGGAATCTTCTCCTCTTGAGTCAGAAAAGGAAGATGGGGAGTGGAAACCAAAGGAAGGAGGGTGTTATGTATGTTAACTGTGTTTTCTCACAGGAGTGGAATGTATCTTTTCTCAGGTATCTATTCTTATGCAAATAAGTGGATCGAAAAATGTGCACACTCTGTTAGCCAATGGGCTTGTTGTATTATTGTTACTGTTACTGTTTATAGTGTACTAGCAAAGGTTGCCCGGTGTTGCCGGGCTGTTTTAAATGGTGTTGGAAAGTTTTTGTTGTTGTTGTTGTTGTTGTTAATGTTTGTAAAGAAGAGGTTAATCTATAATTGAATTTTTAAAAAATTTTATTTATACAAATTTTTTTTGATGGCCTGTTTTAAACTGTGATGAGTTTTGTTTGGTGTTTTGGTTTTGTGGATGAAAAAAAGAATAAAGGATGATAAACTTTTTCGAAAAACTCTTGGGGCCTTTTGTGTGGGGCTATTGTGTCTTTTTGAATTTTTTTTATTATTGTGGGCAGCAAGTGCTGCTGGTAGGGGTTATCTTGTATTTTGACTGTTTTTTCTCTCGTGGCCTCTGGGTGGAGCTTCTTTCAGTAAGTAGTCTCTTTCTTTATTCATTTCTTTTCCAGTCGTTGTGGTATGAGGTCGTGTGGTGGTGAGTTAGCTGTTTTTCTTTATTTGGGGTGGTGGTGGTGGTTGGATTTTGTGGTGTTTGGCTGGGTGCTGGGTGTGTTTGGAAATGTTTGTTGTTGTTTACTTTTTTGGTGTTATTTTTGTTTGTTTTTGTGTATTTTTGAATGTTTTTGATTGTTTGTTTTTGTGTTTTTTGGTGTCCTGGGGGGAGGGAATCCCCTCTCAGACAGACTCCTTTGGTCCCCCTAACCCTCTCAACCACAGGGGAGCCAGTAGAGAGGGGGATTCCCCCCCAACTCCGTTTTTAAAGAGAAGTAACCGCTTGGTTTCTTCTCTTTAATATGGGGCGTGTGTGTGTGTGGGGAAAGGGAATCCCCTCTCTGCCGGGTCCCCTGGGGTCAGGAAGGTTGGGGAGACAGACTCCTTTTGTCCCCCCAGCCCTCTCAACCCCAGGGGAGCCAGTAGAGAGGGGGATTCCCCCCCAACTCCATTTTTAAAGAGAAGTAACCGCTTGGTTTCTTCTCTTTAATATGGTGTGTGTGTGTGTGTGGGGGGGGGAACGGAATCCCCTCTCTGCCGGGTCCCCTGGGGTCAGGAGGGTTGGAGAGACAGACTCCTTTTGTCCCCCCAACCCTCTCAACCCCAGGGGAGCCAGTAGAGAGGGGGATTCCCCCCAACTCCATTTTTAAAGAGAAGTAACCGCTTGGTTTCTTCTCTTAAATATGGGGCGTGTGTGTGTGGGGGGAGGGGAATCCCCTCTCTGCTGGGTCCCCTGAGGTCAGGAGGGTTGGGGAGACAGGCTCCTTTGGTCCCCCCCAACCCTCTCAACCCCAGAGGAGCCAGTAGAGAGGGGGAGCACAACCCCCCCCTCCACACCCAGTGATATTAAAGGGGAAACTCCGATTAGGAGCTTCAGGTGCCGTTTGGGAGGGGGGCTTTGGTTCCCGCGGCTTGGCGGACTTGCTCTCCCGGTGTTTTTGTTTTATTTTTTGGGTGCCGGCTTCCTTAGTGTTCTGCATGCTCATGGCGCGCAGGACGCTGGGGCTTGTAGTTATGGGTTGATGCTTTGTGTTTGTGCTGCGGTTTTTTTAAATGGTTTTCTTTTGATTGGCTGCGGCGCGTTTCCGAATGCTGCACCATGCGAGAGCCTCTCAGCCTGATTGGCTCTGGCGCGGCGCCGTGCAAGGAATGTTGGGAAGTGAAGTTGTTTCCCTTTCTTCATGTTTGTGGGGCTGTTGCCCCACTGCCGGTTTTCTCAATCCTTCGTTGACCTGCGGACCCAGATCGGCCGTGTGCAGGAAGGGTGAGTGCAGGCAAGTAGGGCGAGGCATAGCAACCTATAACCAGTTCCAACGGTTAACCCTTGGATTTATAGGTTAAGACTAGTAAAGGTTGCCCGGCGTTGGCGGGCTGTTTTAAATGGTGTTTGAAATTTTTTGTTGTTGTTAATGTTTGTAAAGAAGAGGTTAATCTATATTTGAAATTTTTATTTATACAAATTTTTTTTGATGGCCTGTTTTAAACTGTGATGAGTTTTGTTTGGTGTTTTGGTTTTGTGGATGAAAAAAAGAATAAAGGATGAGATACTTTTTTGAAAAACTCTTGGGGCCTTTTGTGTGGGGCTATTGTGTCTTTTTGAATTTTTTTTATTATTGTGGGCAGCAAGTGCTGCTGGTAGGGGTTATCTTGTATTTTGACTGTTTTTTCTCTCGTGGCCTCTGGGTGGAGCTTCTTTCAGTAAGTAGTCTCTTTCTTTATTCATTTCTTTTCCAGTCGTTGTGGTGTGAGGTCGTGTGGTGGTGAGTTAGCTGTTTTTCTTTATTTGGGGTGGTGGTTGTTGTTGGATTTTTTGGTGTTTGGCTGGGGGCTGGGTGTGGTTGGAAATGTTTTTTGTTGTTTACTTTTTTGGTGTTATTTTTGTTTGTTTTTGTGTATTTTTGAATGTTTTTGATTGCTTGTTTTTGTGTTTTTTGGTGTCCTGGGGGGGGATCCTCTCTCAGACAGACTCCTTTGGTCCCCCCAACCCTCTGAACCCCAGGGGAGCCAGTAGAGAGGGGGATTCCCCCCCCAACTCCATTTTTAAAAAGAAGTAACCACTTGGTTTCTTCTCTTTAACATGGGATGTGTGTGTGTGTGGGGGGGGGAATCCCCTCTCTGCCGGGTCCCCTGAGGTCAGGAGGGTGGGGGAGACAGACTCCTTTTGTCCCCCCCACCCTCTGAACCCCAGGGGAACAAGTAGAGAGGGGGATTTCCCCCCCCCACTCCGTTTTTAAAGAGAAGAAACCACTTCTATTTAACATGGGGCGTGTGTGTGTGGGGGGGAGGGAATTCCCTCTCTGCCGGGTCCCCTGAGGTCAGGAGGGTGGGGGAGACAGACTCCTTTTGTCCCCCCCACCCTCTCAACCCCAGGGGAGCCAGTAGAGAGGTGGATCACAACACCCCCCCCACCCTCCCAGTGATATTAAAGGGGGAACTCTGATTAGGAGCTTCAGGCGCCGTTGGGGAGGAGGGCTTTGTTCCCCGCGGCTTGGCGGACTTGCTCTCCCGGTGTTTTTGTTTTTGCTTTATTTCTTGGGTGCCGGCTTCCTCAGCGTTCTGTGCGCTCATGGCGCGCAGGACACTGGGGCTTGTAGCTATGGGTTGGTGCTTTGTGTTTGTGCTGCGTTTTTTTAAAATGCTTTTCTTTTGATTGGCTGTGGCGCGTTTCCAAATGATGCGCCGTGCGAGAGCCTCTCAGCCTGATTGGCTCTGGTGCGGTGCGGCACAAGGAATGTTGGGAAGTGAAGTTGTTTCCCTTTCTTTGCGTTTGTGGGGCTGTTGCCCCACTGCCGGTTTTCTCAATCCTTCGTTGACCTGCGGACCCAGATCGGCCGTGTGCACGAAGGGTGAGTGCAGGCAAGTAGGGCGAGGCATAGCAACCTATAGCCAGTTCCAACGGTTAACCCTTGGATTTATAGGTTAAGATATAAGTCTGAGTTTTGCCCCATCCAAACTGTGTTCAAACCCCACTCATAAAGAGCTGAATTTCACTACTTCATTCGTCTGCTTCTTCATTCCTTGAACACTAAAGAGGGGAAAATGACTCTTGCCGACACGGAGGAGGACTTTTTCTGCTCCGATGAGGATGGCAGGAAGACCTGAAAAAGGGGGATTGGACGAAAGGAACCTGTAATGTCTAGAGAAAATAAGATTATAGATCTTTGGACCCAACAATTAAACAAGGACTATTGTGAATTTCAAAACTGGCTGAAGATGACTTACTGAAGCTTTGGGGTTTTGTATACTGTATGGATGACAATCGCATTGATTTGAACTGCAATTTTAAAAACTGGACTCAGAAAAAATATTTTGACTCTTTGTCTTCTCTCAAGCAAGAGATTGTGGATTTCATGATGGGGAAAGATTTTGAAGACAAGGTAAGGGGAAACCATGTAAAAACATGACTCTCAGTTTTCTGGAATGGCTTTTGAAAAGAAGGAAATCAAAAGTTTGTGATGTTCTGTTCCCAGATTGGTTGATGGAATCTCAACTGATGAGTATTTTTTTCTAGACTGAAAAATTACTGGTGTGGTGAAGGTAGCGGATTGAGGCCAAAGGACACTGGGATGAGATGAAACTGGGATATCACAGCTATGTGGTTTCCACTGTTGACTGGGGAGGAGATGGCGGATTGGATGAGGTGCCTGATGGAAGCTTTGGAGAACCGTGTCCAGAGAAAAATGGAAGGTTTACGATTGCTGGAAGCTGGCAGGTTAGGGTTTGAAATTGAGCAATGGAAAGGACTCTACTCTGAGAAGGAGAAGCCGAAGAAGATGGTGAGATTAGAAGTTGGAGGAGACAGCTGGATTTGATGGAAAGGGGGTCTCTGCTCTGGCTGATCCCGAGCAAGCAGGTCAGGTGATGGAAAATATTCAACAAGATTTGGAGGAGGGAGAGGGATCGCTGTTGCTCTTTTCTGAAGGAGATGAGGGAAGAGATGAAGGGGAGCAGGAAAGTGAGGAGGGAAGGGGGAGGAAAGACCAAAAGGGAAGGAGTTGAGAGGGAGGGGAAGAAGGAGGAGTACTGGGAAAGGTTTGTTCTATGCCCAGTCCTTCCTCTCCACCGGGAAAGACAGGAAAGGAACATAAAGCAGGCCAGCTGGCCCTACTCTGAATCATATAGATACCACTGGAGAGGGGAGAGACAACGGAAATGAAACAGGGCAGGTAGAGGACTGTCAGGAGGGGACAGGGGAGAAGGACAAAACAGGTACTGGTCCCCCTTCTTATTTATTTCAAACAAAAGGAACAGGGCCAAAGAGGAAAGAGACGGATGAGACTGGACCAGACTCTGAAAGACAAAAGACTGGACCTAAAAAACAAACTGACCTGGCCTGGAGGGAAGAAGACTTCTGAAACAGGCCTTGGGTTGGAGGTGAGTGGAAGGATGGGAGGACTGGAAATGGAGGAAGACTTCCCTGCACTAGTGGGAGGGGGTGTTGTACAAAGATAGGTGAGGGCTCGCCACCCACCTGGCTTGACAGATTTTTCTGTGACACGTGGTAGCCTGGGCAAAGGCACGAGTCTCCGTGAGGATACTCTGATCACTGAGGAAAGGAATGATGGAATTCGGGCAGAAGCTGGAAATTTGGCAGGAGTTGGAGGGAGGCCTCCCCGGATGAGTTATGCTTCAGGGGCCACATCCAGAGTGGGGGTATGGGGATGTTTGGTTGGGAGAAGAGAGGATTTGGGAGATATAATACAGGAGGAGGAAATGTTAAATGTGTACTATGAGACTCTGCCAGAGGAACGAGATGAAAGGCAGAGATGTGTAATAAGATTGAGGTAGCGAGGTGTGGAGAAGAGGAAAGCCACCAGGGAATATGTGGAGGAAAATATCATGCTGGGGTTGCTGAATTACCCACTTTCCGATGTGTTAGCCATTATGCCACCTGGGATGAGGGAGCTAGATCTCTGTTTTCCTAGCAAAAGGAATTATCAAAGGCTCTGGGACTGATGTAGGCTGGCTCTGGTGACTGGCGATAAACCTCTGGCTGAATATGATGTGGTGCCCCTTTTCAGGGGGAAAACAAAAGTCGTGATGGTGGCTTTTAGGAAATGGTGATCCCAGAACATGATGTGGCTCTTTGGTTGGACCAATACGGGAAAGTCCTGATGGCCCCCCAGAAAAAAAACCAGATAGTAGGGGAGTTTGGAAGGAGAATTTAGGGTCATGGTTGCTTTGGGGAGAACAGGGCCAGGGGGAACTGTTAAGCACTTGCCCAAATATTTCTTTCTGAGAGCAGATAGGGGCTGTAAATGATATGCTGGTCAACCCATGGCATGTTTTCGATGTGGTGCCTTTGATCAGATCTGAAGGGACTGTACCACTCCCTTATGTTCCAAGTGTAGGGTGAGGGGACACTCCACTCTACATTGTATTAAGAGGGTGATTTGCAATCTGTGTTGGGAGGTAGGTCATCCATATGCTTGGTGTCCATGCCATATCTGTCAACCCGCGGCTCTGGAAAAATGGGACCTGCATACATCACTTGTGCGCAGGTCACGTTCCACACATGCGTTGAAAGGTTTTACCCCTTCTACGCATGCGCGGAAGCGCTACGCCACTTGCGCAGCCCTTACGCAAGTGATGTAGCGCTTCCGCGCATGCGTGGAAAGGTTAATACCCTTCCGCGCATGCGCGGAGAGCGTTTCCTCCGCTGCCAAATTATGGGGTTTTGGCAGCGGGGGCCGGGTTATGATGTCAATTTACGTCAATTTACGGAGTAATCCCGGCCAAATCGGGAAAGTTGACAGGTATGGTCCATACTCCTTCTACAACCAATAAAACCCAGAGAGATTGAGTGAGGCATTAAAGAGGGCAGAGAAAAGATTGTGAAAAGACTCTGAGCATGAAGTGGGAGGGACAATCAGGAGGGAGGCAGAGGAAGGACTGTGAAAAGACTCTGTTCCTAAAATAGGGAGGAGATTGGGAGTGAGGAAGGAGCCAGAGGAGGCCTTGCAGGCTGTGTGACTTTCGGAGGTGCCGACCGGTTCAGAGGAAGGAAGAGGGGAGTGGCAGGTGGCAGGAGGGAAAACCCGGAATAAAACTGCCCAAACTGCAGAAAGTAGAGGATCGGGAGGAAAAATTGTGAATCTCAGCAATTCTTTTGCTGTGTTAGCTGAAGAGGAAGGGCGAGAGGAACTGATGGAGGTAGCAAATGATGGAGAGGAAGTAGGAGGAGAGGGATGGGAAAGGGAAATCAGCAAAGAGACAGCAGGTGAGAAAGAGCACAGTAAAATCCAGACTACACAGAAGGAAGTATCAGAGGCTGGAGGAGATGAAGTTTGGAGTAAGGGATTACGGAAGCTCACCTATGAGGAATTGCAGTTGGAAGAAAAGGATGCTTATATAAAGAGAGAGCTAGCTCACAATAGGATAGAGATAAAGGGAAGGTATAATATGAAGAAAAGGTATATCCCTACAGAGAAAGATAGAGAAGAACTTACATTACACCAGAAAAAAAGACTGTATACACTTTGGTTGCAGGTGGTGGAGAAAGAAAAGAAGAAGGCTTTGGAGGAGGGGAGGAGAATGGTGGAAGAGGAGGAGATGGAAATGATATTTGCAGAGTCTTTGGGGGATCCCGGGGGGGGGGGGGAATGGTGCTTCAGGGTCACATGAGGATGGGATAGGGAATCAGGTTCCTCCCAGCATGTCCTCTGACCCAAACCTAACTACCCACCCTACTCCAGAGGTCAGTTTGAATTCTGACTCCAGGGAAGGGAAGGGAACCTCACCTAGTAGGACTAACCTCATTCTGACAGTGAGGGGGTAGAATCAGAGATGGGAGTAGAACCAGGTTCAGAGTTAGATTCTGAGATGGAGTCTGCAGTAGAGGAATTACAGTGATGCATTGTGGGTTTTTGAATTCAACAAAATGGATAGTAAGGACCAGAGCATGGGTGCAGTTTTTTCACTTGCTACTTGGAACATCCGGGGTTTGAGGCAGGTGGAGAGATGTAGAGAACTCTTGTCTTCTTTAGCCTTTTAAAATGTGGATGTGGTGGCGGTACAGGAGACAAATTTCATCTCTGAACAAGACAGGAGCAGGGCACAAAAAGTGTGGACCTGGGGACCATCCTTGTGGTCATATAACGAGACAGGCAGAGGAGGAGTAGGGGTGTTATTTAGACAGAGACATGATAGCTCCAAAGGGATAAAACAGGCATTGAGTTACCGCCTGTGTATATTGTATGCTCCAGTGAATGCTAAGTTAAAGAGAGAACTGTGGCAGACATTAAAGGACTATACAAGGACGGGGAGGAGAATGATAGTGATGGGTGATTTTAATAACAGGAGCCGGGTGGCTGACAGATTTGCGGTGATCCGGACAGGGACAAAGGAAAGGTTGATGGATGGAGAACACCCTTTAATGGCAGAAGAGAAAGAGTTACAATTGATGTTGGCACAAGATCTCGGTTTGAGGGATGTTGGCTTGGAGAAAGAGAATGAACTGGAATATTTTCCGATATGGGGAAAGAGGGCGTTTCATAAAAATTTCCCATAAGGTGGATGGGGTCTCCTATATGTTTTTTCATCCTCTGTTCACCAGTTGCTTAGACAGGGTGTGGGCCATAGAGGAACTTTGCCCTGAGCGGGTGAAAATGGTGCTCACCCCTTGGTCAGATCATGGACTTTCGGTGGTGCGTTTGAGAAAGGGAGAAGCAGTCCCTCAAGGTAAGCCGGGGTGGAGGATGCTTGTGACGCTATTAAAGGACTTTTTCTGTAAGGAGGAGCTGACAATATTTGGAAACAATGTTTGTGATCAGAAAAGGGGAAATAATGGAGATAGGTTGGTGGGAAGGGGTGAAAAAGAACTCAGGAGATGAGCGACGGGGCTCCAAAAGGGAGTGAACAGGTGGGACCTGAGAAGGTACCATTGAGGTCTTGTTTAGATATCTGAGGGCCCATTCTTTGATGTCTCAAGGCTTTCTCATTGAGGATTTGAAGCAGGAAGCTAGGGAGTTTCAGCAAATGCAAAGGAAGGAGAGGATAGTTAGAGCAAGCCAGGACAAGGGGCCCAGTGATCGGAAAAGGGTAATGGGAAAAAGACAGAATGCCAAGGAGGAAACGGGAATGCATGGCTGCGTTACATGACCCCCAAATGGGTGAGCTGAGTTCAGATCCACAAGCTATCTTGGAGGTGGTGGGACATGCTTATGAGGAGCTGTATCGAGGGAAGGTATTAAATGCGGAGGAGATGGAAGGATTCTTGAAGAAAGTACACAGGCATAGGTATGGTGAGCTTTCAGAGGAGGAAGTTCTAAACATGACCGCTCCCATCTCTCATGAGGAAGTGGCAGCCACTGTGGTGGAAGGCAGGTCTAGCTCTACTCCAGGACCCGGCAGAATGCCTTATGCATATTACAAAGAATTTAAGGAACCCTTGTCGAGAATCTTGGCGGCTTGTTTCAATCACGCACTACAGAGGGGAGAACCTGGAGATACCCTTTACAAGGAAACTGGTTTTGTTGCCTAAAGAAGGGGATCTGACAAATCTGACTAACTGGCGACCTATAACCTTAACTAATGTAGATTACAGGTTGCTGGCAAAGGTGTTGAATAGAAGGTTGACTAAGGTGATGGGAAAACTTGTGGTGAAGGGTCAAACATCATCTGTCTCCGGGAGAAAGATGACAGAATCACTGGGGATCCTTCGGGAATTTTTTGAAGGAGCAGGACAGTTCAGAGGAGAAAGAACTCTCCTACAGATGGACCAGTCCAAGGCCTTTGATAAGGTGGACCAAACTTATATGTGGAGGGTGCTGGAGCTGAAGGGATTTCCAATGCAATTTGTGGCATGGTTGAAAAATCTGTACAGTATTGTCACGGTGCATGGGTGGAAAGGGACAGAGAACCTCATTCGCTCTGGGTTGCATTGTCATGGTTTCCACATGTGACCTTGTCTTGATTTTAAGGTGACATTTGATCCATGTAATGTTAAGTCACATATTGTAGTTTCTTAGGCTTAGAAAGCCAGCTCTCATTTTAAAGAATGTTAGAATGCCAGGCTGTTAGTCTGACATGGCAGCGATGCATAGTTAGGATAGTTGCCTCCCCAAAGGGAGGAGGGAAAAGTGAGTGTCCAGGACTGGACACATTCCAAGAAACACCTGCAGTACCCCCCTGGGGAACTGATTGACAGCTAGGTCAGCTGACCACACCACGAGGGAGATTATGTCTCCACTCATGTCAATCAAATTATAATTGCCAGGACACCTGCAGAACAGAACTTTCCCAGAGAATGCAAAGGTGTGGGCCACATGCCAAGCAGATGGCACCTGCACCTGCAAATGTTCATTGAGACAGCACATCTCGTTCTCATGGGAACAAAGGTGCTTTCTCATTAGATCACCACATTCCAAAGCCCCTTTTCTCAATAAAAAGAACCCAGTCTGAGCACTCAGACGGCACTTTGGGAGCAAGGGTGGAACCCTTGTCTCTTATCACCACAATCTTGATTTCAGCGGGAGCTCTGGTCCGCCAGCTCCTCAAAATGACTCTTCGAGGCTAAAACTCAGCCATGAGGGGCAGAACCACCCCAAACCTAGAAGCTTGAACCTGCTAGGGAGCTAGCAAGATTTTATTTCATTTATTTGTTTTATTAGCTTGTGTTTTATGTAGTGTAGATTAATTTAAGATCTGTATCCAGTATTGTGTTTCCTTCAATAAATTTTCAAAAGCCAGTCATGTTTTGCCTGCCTTTGTAAAGAAGGAGAAGGAAACCCAGCAGAGCAGAAGTGGCTCCAATTGTCCTCATCGCTTCAGCCAGATGGAAGGAGATGAGAGGGATTGCTCTGTCTGTTAAAGAGGGAAGGGGGAGTAGCAGCACTAAGAAGCCTAGCTTCTGCCATGTGATCTGCCATAAGCAGAAGGCTACTCTGTCCCTGTCCCCCAGCGAATTGGGTTAGGGAGAGGAGTGTTCATTAAGGCAAGCAGGACACTGGATCTAAGGTCCGCCCTGCCGGGTGTTCCCAAAAAGAAAAATTCTGGGTGCCCAACAGAGCCTTTGTGAGACATGTTCCTCCCCCTACGCCCCTGATATGCATCAGGGCTGTTAACTGAGTGCAGCACTTTACGTGCTGGCATTGGATCCACTTTTGACACTGATAGAACAAGACAGATGGATTGAGGGATTCCTACCTTTTAGGAGGAGCCTCGATGGTAGGGAAGCAGAGAGGAAAATCAAGTTTGTCACCCATGCTGATGATGTTTACGTTTTTACATTGGGAGAGCAGGAGTTGGTTCCAGTGAAGGAGTTGTTAGAGGGCTATGGGAAGGCTTCCGGAGCACTCATCAATGCCACAAAAAGCAGAGTGTACATTTTGCATGTAAAGACTGGAGAAATCAGGAGAACGACGCTAAGAGAAGCTTTGGATGGGGGAAGAGATAATAAAGGTAGTAGGCAAAGTTTGGTCAAGATCCTGGGCATCCTGTTCACTATTAACCCCAATAGTTGGGAAGAGAATTGGAGGAGGTGGGAAGAGGGAGTGGAGAACCGACTGGAGAGGTGGAAACCCTGGAGGATGGGTCTCTACAAGAAAGTACAGTTCTTCAAAACTTATTGTGTACCAGTGGCGAACCATGTGGCAGCTGTGTATCCCCAGGCCCCAGTACGAATGGTGCCCTAGGCTTGGATTTTTTTTAAAAAAAAAACCAGCCTCGTGCTCCTCTTCTTATGGTCACTGGCAACGGTGAGGTGGCAAAAGCAAGCTAACTTCTTAGCTATTCCTGCTGGGAGGCGCTCACACTGGCGGCACTCCTGGACCTGCTCTTCGGAATCTACCAGGAGTTCAGTGGCATTCCCCTGCAGCTGGAATGATGTGTGCAGCAGTTCCTAGACTGGAACTGCTGGATTATTTGAGCCACCCTCTGCACCCTGGGTTTTCCTCTCAACAGAGGCCACCTCCACTCTCAAAGTGTCCTGAAATGGTGGCTTCACCAGGAAAGAAGGTGCTGTGGCCCCAGGTGGCCATGAGGTGATTCTCAGGGGAAGACAGATGGCAGATGGACTCTGAGGCAGCCTCTGAGAGCCCTCAGCCAGTCCCCAGCATGGTGGAGGCTGTGCTGCCAAAACCGCCGCCTCCCTCCCCAGGACTCCAAGTCCCCGAGACAAGAAGCAGTGGGTGCCAGTGTTGAAGGCATGGTGGTGGGTCCGGGCACTTATGCCACCCCAGGTAAAATGCAAGCGCGGCGCCAAAATGGCCGCCGCGCACTTTGCGGGCCCCCCCCCACAGGACAGAGAATCCGGGTAGTTAGGGGCGTGGCCAGCTCCCTTATAAAAGGGGTGGCCACGAGGCAGCCGTGCTGCCATTTTGCCTCATGTGTCCGTTATTGGGGGGGTGCGCCTGCAATGCAAGCGCGGCGCCAAAATGGCCGCCGCGCACTTTGCGGGCCCCCCCCCACAGGACAGAGAATCCGGGTAGTTAGGGGCGTGGCCAGCTCCCTTATAAAAGGGGTGGCCACGAGGCAGCCGTGCTGCCATTTTGCCTCAGCGACGGAGCGGAGAAGTTTTTTCCCCTGCGCCTCCGTCGTTCGTTGGTATCAACGGGAAGCCTTTTTGGGTCGATTTTGCTTAGCTAGCTTCCCTTTTTTTTGCTCGAGATGCCTTCCAAAAAGAAGGCTGCTGCGAATTCAGCCCGGGCTGTTAGGAGGCGCAACCCAGGTCGGAGGACCGCGGTGCCGCCTCCTCAACAGCCACCTTTGCCATCCCCGGCCGGGGCTAGTGGCTTGGGGTCTATCGCCCCTTGGCCCGATCAGAGTGCGGGCGCGGAGGGCGCTCCGGCCCGCGGCCCGCGAGCGGTGGACACCGCTCCTTCTCCCGCCCAATCCGTTGGGCCGATTACTTTTGGGCCGCAGCCTCTCCCGGGGCCCTCTAGCCTTGGGGGGTGGCCCGGTGCCCTGCCTTGGCAGGTTTCCTCATCAGCCCTACCGGGCTTCGGCCCTGGCCAATGGCCACATATGGGCCATGGGGTCCAGGGAACTGTCCCCATCCAAGGGTCAGGTGGGCCGGCCGGCTCTTTACCCATGGTTAATGTAGACACCTTACTGGCCCGTATTGCGGCCTTAGAGGAGTCTTTGGCCCGGGCCAGTCAGGCAGGTGCCCCTTTCGGGGTACCTTTTGAGGCGCTATCGGCAGCAGGACAACGGCCGGCGGGGAGGGTTGAGCTGCTGCAGGCGGGTGGCGCGGCTCCGGCCACTGCCTCGCAGCTCCCCAGCCAGCAACCTGGTGCGGGTCAAGCCCCGGTGATGAGCTCTACATCGGTCGTGAGCTCCGACGCCCCCAGTGGGCCGGAACCCCCGTTGGGGGTGGCCCGCGGGGGTGCAGCATGTGAGTATATGGTGCAAACGAGTACATTCACACACATTCCCAATATAGGGGGGACCTTTCAGTGGCCTTGGCCTCGCGCGGGTGGTGCAGGGGCTACGCCGCTGGCGACCCACCCGGCGACAACTACTGCCACCATGCCCGCTGGGGTGGGCCTTGGTTCTTACACTGCTGGGAACGTACTTGGGGTGGCAGGGTTAACTCAGGCCCCTTTGGGTAGGCCAGCTGTCCCCTTTTCGGCTTTGCCGACGGCAGGGTATTCCTTGCCATTGGGTGATCACTTGGCTCAGGCTACCAGAGAAAAGATATGGCGAGGGGAGTACGTAGATATCTTCTCACTCCTGAACAGAGAGCCCACTAAGGAAGAAAGGGAGGGTCAGGATGAGAAGGACAAGGAGCAGGCACGCCGCCGTAAGCCGCCGCGTACCTGGGCTAACTGGCTCCCCGCTTATTTGATATACATGGCGGTATATTTGAGGGCGCGGCCGGATCTAGCTATTCCCATGGTCCAATATTTGGACAACATATATAGGGCGATGGTAGATTTCCCGGGCCCCTCATGGCTAGCATATGATGAGGAATTCCGTATGAGGATTCCCCTGCACCCCGAGATGAGATGGGATGAGCCGTGCCAGAGACTGTGGCTCTTGTATATGACACCCACACGTCCTGCCCCGGGGGATAGATACCATTGTGGACATGCGGTCCAGCGAGCAGCTCCAGCGCAGGCTACCCGCCAACTGGCGGGGCAGGGGGTTCCAGCCCGCCTGCTGTGCTGGACTTTCTCGTCCAATGGTTCCTGCAGTCGGAAGAACTGCAGGTATAAGCACGAGTGTCCCACATGTTCTGGTCCCCATGCAGCCTCTGCTTGTCCCAAGCCTGGGGGGGCGCGAGGCAGAGGGAGGGGTGGACAGTGGGCTGGCAAGCCTGCCACGGATGGAACTAGTTCTCCGAAAGGCCCCCTCCCCAATTAAGGTGGACATGCTGGAGCGCTGGCTCGCATCGTACCCAAGGGGAGAGGACAGGGAGTATCTCATCCAAGGTTTTAAGCAGGGATTTCGTATCCCTTTTATGGGTGATAGATCCCCTCAGGATGCTCCCAACCTTTTATCCCTCAGGGGAAGGGAGGAGGTAGCCGAGGCCAGCATTAAAAAGGAATTAGACGCGGGCAGGGTCGCCGGACCTTTTCCCGCACCCCCTTTTCCCAACCTTAAGGTTTCGCCATTGGGTTTGGTTCCTAAAGTCCCTAGGTGAGTTTCGCCTTATTCATCATTTGTCCTACCCAGCCGGTCGATCGGTCAACGATGCGATACCTGATGACCTTTGTTCGGTCAGGTACACATCGTTCGACCATGCGCTGCGCATGGTGCGCTCGTGTGGCCCGGGTGCCTTGCTGGCCAAGTGCGACATTAAGTCAGCTTTTCGCCTCTTGCCGGTGCACCCGGGCGACTTTGAATTGCTGGGTTTTAAGTTTAGAGGGGAGTATTATTTTGATAAGGCCATGCCTTTTGGCTGCTCCATATCATGCTCGGCTTTCGAGCGTTTTAGTACCTTCCTAGAGTGGGCTTTTGTCCGCAGGTCAGGGTCCTGGTCTGTAGCCCATTACCTGGATGACTTTTTATTCGGGGGTGAACGGGGCTGGGACACGTGTGCACGTCTCCTCAATACATTTCAGACGCTAATGCAGGAACTTGGTGTCCCTTTAGCGCCCGAAAAGACCGAGGGCCCGTCGACCAAACTAGTATTCCTGGGGGTTGAGATTGATACAGTAGTACAGGCTTCTAGGTTACCGGGTGATAAGGTGTCCAGGATAGTGACCCTTATCTCGGAATTGCTGGCCAAGCGTAAGGCATCCCTGAGGGAACTGCAGGTGCTACATGGGCACCTCAATTTTGCCTGCAGAGTGGTCGCACCGGGCAGGGCTTTCGCCCGGCGCTTATGCGACGCCATGGCAGGGTTATCCAGGCCCCACCACAGAGTCAGGCTCACCCGGGGTATCAGGGCAGACATGTTAGTCTGGTTGCAATTCCTGAGGGAGTTCAACGGGGTCTCATTTTGGAGGTCTGACCTCCTGGCATCCCCCAATTTCCAGATCCAGTCTGATGCCTCAGGATCCCTGGGTTATGGGATGTATTTCAATGGGAAGTGGGCCTATGGTGGGTGGCCACCGGCATGGGCAGGCACAGGTCGCCTGCGGGATCTCACATACCTGGAATTTTTTCCCATTCTCGGGGCTTTGATGCTATGGGGCGAACAGTGGGCCAATTCGGTGGTGCATTTCTGGTGCGACAATGCTGCTGTTGTTCACATTGTCAATGCACAGACTTCTAAATCGCCCAGGGTCATGGATCTAGTGCGCCATTTTGTGCTGCGCTGCCTGCGCCTCAACGTCTTGTTCAGGGCCAGGCATGTCCCAGGGGTTAATAATGATATTGCTGACGCTTTGTCCCGCCTGCAGATCTCCCGGTTCCGCGCCTTGGCCCCGGAAGCGGAGGAATTTCCCTCGCCACTCCCGGACGAGATGTGGACTATTGGCAAGGAGAGGTGAACCGGGCGATTGGCCTGTCACTAGCACCACGCACGCGTAAGGCGTATCAACAAGCATTCAATTTGTATAGGGCTTTTGTTACTCAATTTCAATTGCCAGAGACCTGGCCTATCCCGGTGGACCATGTTCTGCGGTTCATGGTTCACCTGCATGCACAGGGCCTTGCACCTCGCACCATAGCATCCAAGCTCTCGGCGTTGGCTTTTATGGCCAAAGTAGGGGGTCATGTGGATACCACCTCTGACTTCCGTGTGAGACACGTTTTGGAGGGGTGGGTGCGCGAGCGCGGGCGTTGCCCGGACGACCGGCACCCTATTTCCCCAGGGGTTCTTACCCAGTTGGCCCGGGGCTGGCCAGGCCTCTGTTTTGATCATTATGAGGCAGCCCTTTTTCATGCAGCCACAACGGTGGCATTTTTTGGAGCGCTCCGCATCAGCGAACTCGTGATGCTGTCTAAGGCGGATGCAAGTGGTAGGGCACTGGAACTCGGAGATGTATATGTTGCCAAAGACTGGGCCCAGTTGAGGATTCGCTCCTCCAAAACAGATCAGCATGGCGTAGGCAGTGGAGTAAGACTGCTACGGTGTTCTTTGGCAGACATCTGTCCGGTTGGTGCCCTACAGGAATACCTGGCACTGCGTGGCATGCACCACGGCCCGTTTTTCTGTCACCAAGATGGGTCTCCCCTTACTAAATTTCAGTTTTGGAAGGTGACAGCCAGAGCCCTCACCAGGGTGGGCCTACCAGGTGCCCGTTATGGCACACATTCGTTCCGGATTGGCGCAGCTTCTACAGCAGCTGCTTTTGGGTACTCTGGGGCTGACATACGTAGCATGGGGAGGTGGGGCTCACAATGTTTTCAGTTTTATGTGCGAGCACTCCCGCCATGAGTACCAATCCAGTCACCTTACCTTCCTTTTTCTCAATTTTCTTACAGACCCTGGGTGTCGTATTACACCGGTGACAGTATGGCTGGTGGGCCACAGCTATGTGCTCAGGGCAGCGCGTTACGCTGCGGCGACAGAGTGGGGACCCCGACTGGGACTGGGTGACCACGCCAGTCTCTCATGGCACGGTAAGCCTGGGATGTTATGGCGGGAGCTGCGGCCTTTTCTTTTTTCTGGCCTGGGGGCTGACCCGCCTGACATTCTAATCATCCACCTGGGGGGCAATGATTTGGGCCAGGTCACCGGCTTATCGCTCAAGCATGCGATTTGCGAGGACCTCGCCTACTTGCATTATGTCTGGCCTGCCACAGCCCTGGTTTGGTCGGACATTGTTCCGCGCCACTCTTACAGAGGGGGCGTTAACCTCCTGGCCCTTGACCGAGCTAGGCGCGCGGTCAATAAGGCAGTGGCGCGGTTTCTCACCACCAGGGCTTGGGGACGGGTTAGTCATCACCCCGATATTAGTCTACAAAATTGTGACTTGTACGCAGGGGATGGGGTCCATCTGTCGCGAGGAGGTATGGACCTCCTGTTGGGTGACTGGCGAGCAGGCCTGTTGACCGAGCTGACGGTCTGGGGGGGGGCGTCAGGTCTTCTGTGAAGCCCCTCCGTGTGGCGGGTAGCACTGGTAAGGTAAACAGTATGACCCACAAGTATCCGGCAGGTTCGCAATTGACTGGACAACACTAGACAGGAATAAAGTAGTTAAACGTTGTCCGGTCAACGACGAACCAGGCGATGGGGTGATGATGATTGCTAACCAGCATGCATCACCCCTGTGATTTCACGGATACGCGTCAGAGGGTGGGGTCATGAGTTAGTTATTGACTACGGTCAACAATTTGTTTGTTGTTGACAAACAAATTGATACAAATTGATACATTGTAACCAATTGCCGTTGGCAATTTTGGGGTGGTACCTTACCAGTGTTACTTCGGCCTGCTTGCCTTAGGAATTATGATTGGTCGTTTTACCAATACAAATTTATAATTCGGACTAGGGCATTGAATCAATAAATGTGGCCCTTTGCTGTTATCCACTTTCAATGTTGTCTGTGTCCGTTATTGGGGGGGTGCGCCTGCAATGCAAGCGCGGTGCCAAAATGGCCGCCGCGCACTTTGCGGCCCCCCCCACAGGACAGAGAATCCGGGTAGTTAGGGGCGTGGCCAGCTCCCTTATAAAAGGGGTGGCCACGAGGCAGCCGTGCTGCCATTTTGCCTCATGTGTCCGTTATTGGGGGGGTGCGCCTGCAATGCAAGCGCGGCGCCAAAATGGCCGCCGCGCACTTTGCGGGCCCCCCCCCACAGGACAGAGAATCCGGGTAGTTAGGGGCGTGGCCAGCTCCCTTATAAAAGGGGTGGCCACGAGGCAGCCGTGCTGCCATTTTGCCTCAGCGACGGAGCGGAGAAGTTTTTTCCCCTCCACCCCCTCCCTAGTTAACAGTGTGATCATGGTCGCTTCGGGGCCGGGTGGGAATTTTTGGTTGGGACCCATATTGGCTTCGGGTCCTGGCTTTTTTGCCCATCCCACACTGTTGCTATGGTTTGATATAGGGGTCTTTCTTCGTTCCTACTGTTGACTTTGGTCACATGGGCGGGTAGCACTGGTAAGGTAAACAGTATGACCCACAAGTATCCGGCAGGTTCGCAATTGACTGGACAACACTAGACAGGAATAAAGTAGTTAAACGTTGTCCGGTCAACGACGAACCAGGCGATGGGGTGATGATGATTGCTAACCAGCATGCATCACCCCTGTGATTTCACGGATACGCGTCAGAGGGTGGGGTCATGAGTTAGTTATTGACTACGGTCAACAATTTGTTTGTTGTTGACAAACAAATTGATACAAATTGATACATTGTAACCAATTGCCGTTGGCAATTTTGGGGTGGTACCTTACCAGTGTTACTTCGGCCTGCTTGCCTTAGGAATTATGATTGGTCGTTTTACCAATACAAATTTATAATTCGGACTAGGGCATTGAATCAATAAATGTGGCCCTTTGCTGTTATCCACTTTCAATGTTGTCTGTGTCCGTTATTGGGGGGGTGCGCCTGCAATGCAAGCGCGGTGCCAAAATGGCCGCCGCGCACTTTGCGGCCCCCCCCCACAGGACAGAGAATCCGGGTAGTTAGGGGCGTGGCCAGCTCCCTTATAAAAGGGGTGGCCACGAGGCAGCCGTGCTGCCATTTTGCCTCATGTGTCCGTTATTGGGGGGGTGCGCCTGCAATGCAAGCGCGGCGCCAAAATGGCCGCCGCGCACTTTGCGGCCCCCCCCCACAGGACAGAGAATCCGGGTAGTTAGGGGCGTGGCCAGCTCCCTTATAAAAGGGGTGGCCACGAGGCAGCCGTGCTGCCATTTTGCCTCAGCGACGGAGCGGAGAAGTTTTTTCCCCTCCACCCCCTCCCTAGTTAACAGTGTGATCATGGTCGCTTCGGGGCCGGGTGGGAATTTTTGGTTGGGACCCATATTGGCTTCGGGTCCTGGCTTTTTTGCCCATCCCACACTGTTGCTATGGTTTGATATAGGGGTCTTTCTTCGTTCCTACTGTTGACTTTGGTCACATGGGCGGGTAGCACTGGTAAGGTAAACAGTATGACCCACAAGTATCCGGCAGGTTCGCAATTGACTGGACAACACTAGACAGGAATAAAGTAGTTAAACGTTGTCCGGTCAACGACGAACCAGGCGATGGGGTGATGATGATTGCTAACCAGCATGCATCACCCCTGTGATTTCACGGATACGCGTCAGAGGGTGGGGTCATGAGTTAGTTATTGACTACGGTCAACAATTTGTTTGTTGTTGACAAACAAATTGATACAAATTGATACATTGTAACCAATTGCCGTTGGCAATTTTGGGGTGGTACCTTACCAGTGTTACTTCGGCCTGCTTGCCTTAGGAATTATGATTGGTCGTTTTACCAATACAAATTTATAATTCGGACTAGGGCATTGAATCAATAAATGTGGCCCTTTGCTGTTATCCACTTTCAATGTTGTCTGTGTCCGTTATTGGGGGGGTGCGCCTGCAAAAGCAATTTGCGCCTCAGAGAAGGAGTTGCTTCAGGCACTTGAAGAAGATGGGGACCCTACCATGGGAGTGGCTATCTTCCCTAGCACCGCCATGTTAGGACTATCTTTCAAGCTCCAACAAGAGACTCTCTCTCTCTCTCTCTCTCTCCTTGTGTTTTAATTTACTAGGAAGAAAGTAAACAAATCCTAATGGGTAATCAATCTGTCTGTTACCTACATAATTATAAAACTGGCGGTAACTAACTGAGGCTTGACACAGTTTGGCCTAAGTCCAGTTGTTACTCTGCACTAAAGGGCTGGTGGGGTGAATAAGATTTGCTAAAGGAACTCTTAGGTTTCATCTTACTTTTCTTCTGTCCCATTATTGTTTGATTGCATATTTGTTATGGTTAACTACGGAATCCAGCCTTTAGCTGCTGCTTCCCTATTTTACTCTCTTTATGCCTGTGTGTGTGCCAGAAAGGGGGAAGGGGAGGTGTGTGTGTGTTTGTGTGTGTGTGTAAAACAGCAGGAGCAAAACACACCTAGATCACCTAACCGCTTGCCTTCATCCCAGCTTGCATGGATAGACAATCCTCAATGATAGGTGCCCTAATCACTCGATCGGATGCCCTCGCAGGCCTGTCTTCACGGTTTTACACATTTCATCACTCATTTTTAAAAACATTTTCTAACAGCTTTCTCTTTCTTGCTTTTCTGCTTTGTTCCTTTTCTGCCCTTGCTTGAAAGCCAGTTGAACCCATGTGTATTTTATTGTATGTTGTAAGCCACCCAGAGAGTGTTTACACTAATGGAGCAGTACAAATGTGGAACTCAATCAGTCACATGGTTAGTCAGTCAGTTTGTCTGTATATCTTTGTTCTTTTACTATGCAATAAAGACTTCCTCCTCCTTTCACATTTACTTCAGGGGTGCCCAAACTATGGCTCCAGAAGCCATTTCATCTGGCCCCTGACACCCTTGCTGTTCCCGGAAGCGGAAGTAAAATGTGTATGTGTGTGTGTATAACGCACTCACACATGCACAGAACGCTGCTGTAAATGACCCACAGCTGTTGTAAACGTGCATAAAGCACCCGCACATGCACAGAATGCTGCCGTAAATGACTCATGGCTGTTGTAAACACGTTTACAACAGCCATGAGTCATTTACGGCAGCATTCTGTGCATGTGCGGGTGCTTTATTCACATGTGCATACATGTTTTACTTCTACTTCCAGTGGGAGGAACCACATGGCTGGCCTAATCAGCTGTCCGGGGGGCATGGTCATGCCCACGGCCCAAAAATTTTGGGCACCCCTGGTCTAGTTACTTATACTTTCAAAGTACTAAAGCTAAAAAAATGATTTCTTATCAAGAACAGGAATTATTGTTTAGGAGAAGATATGAGGCAAAACTAACCAATTATTGCAGTGTTGCCATTGCAGGATTGCTGGGAATGTACATTTTGACTCACTTGACAAAATTTTTACCCTCTTGAACATTTGCCATGATTAGCATACAATGCCAATATAATAAAAGTCAAACCATTTTTCCTAGTCATGTATTTGTGTGCGCTAGCATAAAGCATACATATTAAGTCTTAAGGTATCACACAGAGTGGTTGGCTGCATACGTAGTGCAGTGCAGACTTATCTACAGTGAAAGCTTTGTGCTTTGAATGCAACTGCACGTATCTTATGCCTTTCTCTGGAGCTCTGCCTTTTAAGAGGAGAATCACAGAGGTATCACTGACATTATTCTGTAGGCCGTATTTGATTTTTAAATTTGATTATATGGTGAGCATCACTTCATATGTTGTGTTTGGTGCATATTTTGAGCATACCATGAATAGTTAGAAATTACATTTGCACAGTTCAAGAGTAGGTTGTGGGCTTTATGAATAAAGCATATACTGTACTAGAATGGATAAAGGACTAGCACAAAATTTGTCTTGTAACAACTGCCTCATATACTCCCAGATTTATCACAGGACAAATAATTTGAGAGGACAAAAAAATTATGAAACACCTAGCATATGAAAAATATTTAAAATGTATCTTAGGGTGTGTGGGCAGAATGCTAGCAAGATCCCTGAAAAATATCTATGAATTTTATTTTACTTTATGTTATTATTATTTTTAAAAAAACACACACCAGTAACCTTGAAGTCAAATGTCTGATTTAAAAATAAATAAATTGAAAACACAAATCTAACATTTTCAAAGTCTCAGTAAGTACATACCATACAAATGGAAGTTACTATGATTAACATTTATACCAACAATGTAAAATTAACAAAAAGGTAATTACAGACAAAAATGATGTAAAATTATATCAACTATGGTGCTAACTGTGGCTGCACTAAACAGAGGCTGATACTGTATTCTATTTTCAGTTCTGACCAGAGTGAAGGTAAAGGTTTCCCTTGCTCGAAAGCCAGTTGTATCTGACTCTAGGGTTCAGTGCTCATCTCAGTTTATAAGCCGAAGAGCCAGCACTGTGTGCATCTGAAAAAGTTTCCGTGGTCATGTGGCAGGCATGACTAGGCAACAGAGGGCATGGAACACTGTTAACCTTCCCACTGAAGTGGTCCCTATTTATCTACTTGCAATTTCTTGCTTTCAAACTGCTAGGTTGGCAGGATCTGGGACAAAGATGGGGGCTCTTTCCATCCTGGAAACCGAACTACTGACCTCCCGCCTTCCAGTCAGCATCATAGCCACTTGAACCACTGCAGTCCCAGAGTAGATGCCTTGAATAAATATGTTTCGTTAACTGTTGGTTGGAAAACCTAGCTGTGAAGCCAGTGAATTTAAATTCAAATCTTCCATCCTAGGAGAGGGCCCAGCCAAGATTGCCCAGACTGTATATGGCTGACGAGGTTAAGTAACCTACCATTCGTGCAACCTTGAACAAACTGGCGGTGGCAGAAGTTACAACTTGATCTGAGCACACCTTTTTTCCTACCCCAGAGCGCCAGGTGGCCTGGTCTTAGAGAGTGGCTGGTTCTGGGCCGCCTTCACCCTCCAAGGCAATCAGGAAAAATGCCACTGGCATGATTTTGTTTAAGGTGGATCCCAGCTTGCCATTAAGTGACCCACACACTATGAACAAGACGCCATCTCCTGCAACACATATGAAATGAGACATGCAGGATTGAACACTGGGAGTGCAATGGACTTCCACAGCCTTGAGGATATTGACATGGTGCGCCTTCACAGCCAGTCCATCTGGCATGACCTCTTCCATCTTCATGATCATTGGGAATCAGAGTTCCTCCTCCGCTCATTTTGCTGTTGGGTCCAGTATGATGTTTTCCAGTGGCATTTCCTCCACTGAGGGGACCATCAGCACACCTAAAGGGGTTCAACTGCCCATAGCCGCTGGCCTCTTTAGGTAGTCAGGTTATTTACAACCACTCAACACTCAGCATTGAGTCGCTGGCTGTATGGTCTACTCCATTACCGTAGCGGAATGTCCGGCCAGACAAAAAAATAAATACCCTTTACAATGAGTGAAAATAACAAAATTGGAATAGGGGAGAAACTGAAACTGTTGATCATCCTTTATGGGTAAGAATTTTGTTTCATTTCAATATGAAAATCAGATCTAAACAGGATGGACTTAGAGGTTTTTCCCCACTGAAACTCTTCAGCACAGAATCTCTACAGGAAGAGGCACTATGAAAAATACGCAACATTGTACAACTTGGGGGTGGGGTGGGATTTAATTGATATCCACAAGTTCTTTCCCTGACCCCTGACCCCTTTTCTCCTGTGTCATGCCCTCCTAAGTGACCATAATTAGTTAACCACATCAGGTTCCTCAAAATGTGAACCTATGCAGTCCATTTCTCCCAGATAATTTGAATGATTTTTAGGTAAAGCATGGTAAAATCTGCCTCTCCATCCCCCTCATTTTTAATATATACTAGCTGATTGCCCGGCCTTGCCAGGGGTTATTGATTATCAACACAGTGAGGGGAAGAGGGGAACTGGCAGTCTGCTCTTTTTCCAGGGATGCGCGTTCCCGGACCAAGAGCGGCCTGACTGTCAGCTTCCTTTTCCCCCATTGCTGTTTCAAGAGCTGCTCTCGACACAGCGAGAGGAGGAGGGGAGCTGGCAGGCTGCTCTTGATCTGGGGAGGCGTGTCCCTGGGCGGAAAGTAGCCTTCCTCTCACCTACCCTCTCTGCCTGCTTCCAGATGAGTTGGCAGGGAAGGGGGGAGGTGGACGTGATCCGTTCCCCCTTCCCTGTCTTTTCCCGGGGGGGGGGGAGGCAGGGAAGGGGGGTGCAGACACGATCTGTTCCCCCTTCCCTGTCTTCACGCAGGGGGGGGCAGGGAAGGGTGGGGAGGCAGATGTGATCCGTTCCACATTTCCTTCCTGCGCTCGGGAGGAGGCAGGGAAGGGGGGAGGCAGATGCAATCTGTTCTCCTCTTCCCTGTCTTCGCGCATGGGGGGGCAGGGAAGGGTGGGGAGGCAGATGTGATCCATTCCACATTTCCTTCCTGCGCTCGGGGGGGGGAGGCAGGGAAGGGGGAGGCAGATGCAATCTGTTCTCTTCTTCCCTGCCGGTGAGGCAGGTATCCGTCAGGGGAGGTGCCTTCCCTGGTGGATCCCTCCCTGGCGTCTTTGCATTTCACCCTCTGCTGTTTTGAGGGCTGTTCTTGAAACAGCAGAGGGGGAATGGTAGGGCAAGAGGCAGGAATCCATCAGGGAAGGCACTCTCCCTCACGGATCGCTGGCTGCCACCTGTGCATTTTCCCCTCTGCTGTTTCGAGGGCTGGCTTGAAACAGAGGTAGGGGAATCATTGCAAGGGCGAGAGGCAGATATCCGTCAGGGGAGGTGCCTTCCCTGGCGGATTGCTGACTGCCACCTGTGCATTTTCCCCTCTGCTGTTTTGAGGGCTGTCCTCAAAACAGCAGAGGGGGAATGGCAGGGCAAGAGGCAGGTATCCATCAGGGAAGGCGCTCTCCCTGGCGGATTGCTGGCTGCCGCCTCTGCATTTTCCCCTCCGCTGTTTCGAGGGCTGGCTCAAAACGGCAGGGGGGATGGCAAGGGCAAAAGGCAGGTATCTGCCAGGTGAATCCCTGCCTGGTGCCTTTGCATTTCCCCCTCTGCAGGGAGGGCCCTCAGTTGTAGTGCGGCCGTTGGTTTGAGCGTTCGCGCACTGGCTGTTCCATCACCTCCATGCTTTGGTCATCCTGCCAGATTGGCTGTGGTGTGCCGTGGAGGACGCTGGGACTTGGAGGTTTTTTTGTTGGCGTTTGTGGGGCGCTGGACCCATTCTCGTTCTCTTGACCCTTGTGGCGATGATGATGGACAAAAGGTAGGTGTGCACAGCGCATTACGGGATAGGCTGGACGGGTGTGGAAACGCATTCCGCACACGCATGGCCACATCCCTTCTTTATAGGTATAAATTTCTAGTTCCACATTTACTACCACAAAACAGTTGCATTAGGTTCGGTTGGCAACTTCTGAGTTACTTAAAATGGACATATTCTATTGCCATGGAAACTTTAGAATACTGATACTTTCCTTTGTTTAACACCTAAATGAGGCAGCTATTCTTCACCATCAGAGAATATCACTCTGATTAGGACTGCAAACAGTTATTAATGTGGGCCACCATCTACCCATCCACAACGTACAGTTGCTCTGAGGACAGATTTACTATAAGCCTTAGTAATTACTTCATCATTTTTCATTTTTCCCACTGGTAAATGCTATGTTTAGTCTGAAATGATTGTCACAAGGTTAATGTTGCTTATGTTTTACATGATGTTCTGTAAAATGTAAGAATCACCCACCAATATATGTTGGTCTCTATGAATATTTATTCAGGTTTTTTTTTAAAAAAGCCAATTATTATATATCATCTGAATGGGCAGACTGCAGATTGATGGTATTGTGTTTCTGTGTTGAAAAAAAGAGAAAGAAAGAGAAAGGGAGATATTTTCCTATATCTTGGAAGCAACATAGAAAATAGAATGAGATGGGGGGGAGCGGAGTTTGCAGCAACTACAATATATTTACTTTCATTATCATAAAAAGATAAAGGTCACCTTTGTTTGAAAGCTGGTTGTAGCCAACTTTAGGATTCAGTGTTCATTTCTGTTTACAGTCAAAAATGCCAGCACTGTCTGCATCTGCAGACATTTCTGTGGACATGTGGCAGGCATGACTAAACACGGAATGATGTTTACTTTCCCACCAAAGTGGTACCTCTTTATCTATTTGCAATTTCTTGCTTTCAAACTGCTAGGTTGGCAGGAGTGGGACAGAGATGGGAGCTCACTGCGTTGTGCTGCACTCAGGTCTTGAACTGCTGTCCTGCTGACCTTCCTGTCATCAAGTTCATTATGATAAGGATCCAGATTATAAACTCAAGCAGATATACTGACTTTATTGTTATTACAGTCTTAGACCAGCCTTTACAATAGAAAACGTTTGCACACTTTGTTAACAATGAGAAAAGACAATAAAACAGTATAGCATATCCTCTAGTTAAAGGTTTCCCTTAATTGAATAGCTTGATAAAAATATTATATTTGGCTATTTAGAAGAAAATTAAGATAAAACCTATCATTATGGCCCACAAATTTAGAAATTCTCAAGCAGATATATGATCCTTATGATTGTTCCTGTTTTGAATGCCATCTTTCTGTGAGACAGAATACCAACCAAAAATATCAATGTTTAAACTAGTAGTGGGAAATTCTACTTATCTGATCCTTCAGGTCAATTGTCTCATTAACCATTAGCTTTTCTAAGTGAATGTAATTCATAGCAAAAGGACTTGGAAGCGAAGCTAAAGCAGCAAATTAAATTGTCCAGGAGTCCATCATCATTTGATAGAGATTCTCCCTTGGGTGACAGTTTGACACTCCTAATACAAAATGTCCTATGGAGTTAATGCATTCTCTTGTTTAGCCAGCACTACCCTTATATGAAAGAAGCACATGTTCCTATTGTGACAATCGACACTCCTGTTGCAACTGCAGTTACAGAATGAACAAATAAATAAAAAAATCAAATTCAGCAGTCACAATCCACAAGCTTCACTTCTAATGAATGCTCACAAGCACCCCCTTTATCTCTGCTAATTGTTTCAGTTGGATTTTAAAATACCACTAATGGAGAAGTGGCCTTGTATTGCATATGCTGTCTCCATTAACAAGCTGGTTTTATTAAATAAAAGCAATTCAGAGCATCTTGCAAAGGTTTATTATTTCCTATACATTCTTCCTTCATACTGAATCCTTCTGGCTATAATTACGATCAGCATGTTATTCCATGGAAACCAATAAGATGATATTTTGTTTCTTACATGTCCAGATCAAACTTTAAGCTGCCAAAATGAAACCACATTCTTGGCTTTCTCATTGGCCAAAATTAAATCTTCATTGGTACATGTTTCCAGTAGTAATCAGCAAACCAGCTAATGAACCGGATTCTGTTTTTGTCCACATTCACACAGCATGTTGTTATCCACTAACAGTCCCTGCTTGACTATGTTCATCTTATTTTTGGGGAATCCAAACCTCACCCTATTCATGGTCTTCCGAGTGATGTTGGAGAGGTCGAGTTCCTCAGCCATATACACTTTAATGTTGTTCTTTATCCAGTGAGCTCTTCCTCCATCTTTTAATTTGATTTTGCTCTTGTGTACCCTAAAGAATGTTTGTTCTTGCCATAAAGTTCTTCATGGTTTGAGTCAGTGGACTTGAAACACATATCCATTCAGAGGGTGTTGGGGGTCAAACTCTGACTTAGTTCCCTCAGCGGCCACTGCTACTTATCTCCTTATCTTAGGTGGAATGATACCAACAAGAGAATATATTTTCTCAACTAGTGTAGGTTTGAAGCATCCTGTCACTATGTACAATTTTTCATTAACAGTGATGTCAACTTGTTTTGCATGTGCAGATGCGCTTCATACTTTACCCTGTCTCTCGGGGCCCACACCATCGGTCCTGGAATGGAAGACAGCTGCAGCTGCTGGCGCCACTCCCCACCCGGCCAGAGGGTAGAGCTGCTGGATGGAGGACTTTGCCCTGTCTCTCCCGGGGCCCATGCCATTGGTCCCAGGATGGGGGACAGCTGCAGCTGCCATGCCACTCCTCCTGGCCCCGCCTGGTCAGAGGGTAGAAGAGTCGCTGGAACCGCCGGAGAGAGGACTTCATCTTGCCTCTCCCGGGGCCCACACCATTGGTCCAGGGATAGGAGACAGCTGCAGTTGCCAGTGCCACTCCCCCTGGCCCTGCCTGGCCAGAGGGTAGAAGAGTCGCCAGAGCCACCAGATGGAGGACTTCACCCTGTCTTTCCCAGGGCCCACACCATTGGTCCTGGGATGGGAGACAGCTGCAGCTGCCGGCACCACTCCCCCTGGCCCCGCCTGGCCAGAGGGCAGAAGAGTTACTGGAGCCACTGGACAGAGGACTTCACCCTGTCTCTCCCGGGGCCCACACCATCAGTCCCGGGATGGGAGACAGCTGCAGCTGCTGGCCAGAGGGTAGAAGAGATGTCGGAGACATTGAGCCTCGGGCTCCGTTGGAAGTGCTGAGCAGGAAGGACCTTGTGATTGACTTTTTAGCATTAACTGTGTTTATTGTATAGTATCATGTGATATTTTGTACTTTATTATTATGCTGTATTGTATCTTTGTTTGATATGCTGTGAGCCGCCCTGAGTCGGTGTATGCTGAGTGTGCAGCATAAAAATCAAATAAATGAAATGAAATGAATTGAATATTAGAGCAGTACACTCAGAGCCAAAGATGATATATGCAGTGTGGATTGTTGAGCTCCCCATGAACAGTTTGTCAATTTCCTGAGGATATTGTTCCTCAAACTTACTTTAGTCTTGGTATTCAGGCTGTGCTGCCTAAAAGAGAGTGTCCTATCAGGTGTCAAGCTGAGGTATTTCGGGGCTAAATAATGCTGTGACTGATTCCCTTGTCACATAACATCCAACTAAACCACTATATCACAGTTTCAAAGGTGAAGACTCAAGACACACTTGAGTCTTGCTGTAACAATCCCGTTATTCATGAGTAGAACTTTATAGTCTACACTGTAGTAATGAGGCGCTGAACTCAAGGAAGGCACGTGAGACTGATGTATGATGGTAAAAGCCAGCCCGAATTCTCGCGTCGACTGTATTTATTGACTACAATTGGGAGTCAGCACGCACAGTCTGCGTGAGACACATGTGATGGAAAGTTTACTACGTGGCACTTGGCTGATTGGGTTACACTTACCAGCCTGCGTGCCCAGGTTGCTCATAGGCAGGCTTAATCAGCAGATAGTGGCAAGACTCACTGTTTCTGCCTTATCTCAAGCTAGAAGACTGTGTACCTATGCATAGCTATTTTGTCTAACTGTGGTTAGTGTCTGCTCAGTCCTTATACATGAACGTGAGCGAGATACCGTATGCTGTTTATGAGACCTTGGGTCTCTTACCTCCTGACACTTGTCCTACTGTTGTCAAAGGCTCCAGCCAAGGAAAACATGGAGTCACTAATGCTCCCTACTGCTATAAGCCCGTACCCAATTTCCTTTCCGGTAAAGTCTGGTTGGTCTTCGAGGCGGTGTTCTCGCCAAATGAACCCATCGGGAAATGTAGCTGTCCAATTAATGACCTGGGCAAAACACACTACACGTAGGTGGGATTGCACCTAGATCCAGGATTTTAAGCTGGCCTTCTCATGTCTCCTGACCTAAATCTAGGCTGGAAGTTAGGTAGCACATAGCCAAACAAACACTCCAGTCATCATCTTGTCTTTTTAAAGTATATTGTAGTCAATGTAAGTGACAGAATAAAGTATTAGGAAGCAAAGATTTCTTAGTTTCAAAAGTTCAGAAAGCACATTATAACAATGAAATCCTATCTGGTTGTGGAAGCCCTGAGGGCCCCCCCCCTTACCAGATTACATGTTTGTTCAGCGTCGAACACCAGACCAAGAGAAAGTCCTGCCCATTCCCTCTGTTTTTTATCTCCTAAACAAATTCCACCCTATTGCCATTCCCTTTAAGGAATCCAGCCAATGACTACACAATGTCACATGCCTATCACAAATTATTTCTTCCAAACCATGAAGGTTTGAATGTTTTGACTACTGAACAAGTTCTGCCCAGTGATAGCCCATACAGCATCTCTCCAATGAAGGACACAGAATTCTACATTACAGATTCCTAAGACATGCAGCCCCCATTTCAACCATGACACTTGCTTTGGTTAGGCTTTAAGTGATTGATGGTATAATACTGCTCTAATTCTTCAAATGATCCAGTAGGTTTTCCAGCTTTTTGTCAAAACTTGTCAAAACTTGATCCTTATACGACCATTGCTGTGTCATCTGCATGGATGAACAATTTTTTATTGTCAGGAAGTGGTTGATCATTTTTTTTTGTATATTGTATGATGTCAGAGACAATACACTTCCTTATGGCAGTCCATTCTTCTGCAACCTCCAACTATTTTACTTTCCTTTCTACGCCACATAAAATCTCTGGCTCCGGAGGAAGCTGCAAATGACCCTAGTAAGCTTGTTATCTCTGACAAGATTATTAATTTTACAGAGCAGTATCCAGATCAAACTTTAAGCTGCCAAAATGAAACCATTAGCAACTTGTTCTGCTGTTACTCCAGTATATTTTTGCTGTTGTTAGTTTAAAACTACATCATACACATGATGGGTCCATACAGTGCACAAAATCAGATCATCAGCGTTGCTATCATCTTGCTAACAAAGATGTTGTCCGGATTGTATCCCCTCCTCCTTTTACCACTGTTAAAGGATGCAGGCAGTTGAAGGTCATTGGTGTCTGCCAAAGATACAACCAGTGCACCCTCCTCATTGCTCTGGCTATATCCCCAAGTCTTACTGTGACAATTAAAATTCCAAATAACAAAATTTATTTGATCTTAACCTATAAATCCAAGGGTTAACCATTGGAACTGGCTATAGGTTGCTAAGCCTCGCCCTACTTGCCTGCACTCACCCTTCGTGCACACGGCCGATCTGGGTACGCAGGTCAACGAAGGATTGAGAAAACCGGCAGTGGGGCAACAGCCCCACAAACACGAAGCAAGGGAAACAACTTCACTTCCCAACATTCCTTGTGCCGCGCCGCGCCAGAGCCAATCAGGCTGAGAGGCTCTCACACGGCGCAGCGTTCGGAAACGCGCCGCAGCCAATCGAAAGAAAACCATTTTAAAAAAACGCAGCACAAACACAAAGCACCAACCCATAACTACAAGCCCCAGCGTCCTGCGCGCCATGAGCGCGCAGAACGCTGAGGAAACCGGCGCCCGAAAAATGAAAAAGAAAAACAACTCACCGCCTCACAGCCAAGCACACACCAGCCGGCTTTCTTTCCCTCACCCACGGCGCCTGAAGGCGTTTCCCCTCTAATATCAGTGGGTGGGGGAGTTGCGATCCCCCTCTCCACTGGCTACCCTAGGGTTGGGAGGTTTGTGGGGACAAAAGGGGTATATTGCCCCAACACTTCTGGACCCAGGAGATCAGGCAGAGTGGATCGATTCCCCCCCTCCTTAAAACAACTCCGTCTTTTCTTCTCTTTAAAAACGGAGTTGTTTTAAGGAGGGGGGGAATCGATCCACTCTGCCTGATCTCCTGGGTCCAGAAGTGTTGGGGCAATATACCCCTTTTGTCCCCACAAACCTCCCAACCCCAGGGGAGCCAGCGGAGAGGGGGGTCACAACCCCCCACCCACTGATATTAAAGGGGAAACCCCGATCTACTTTCACGACTCCACACAAACAAAGAACCATAACACAATAAAGCCCCCTCCCTACCACCTAGCCCACCCTTCCTAACCCCCAACGACCACGCCCCCCTCCCCACCACCTAGCCCACTCTTCCTAACCCCCAATGACCATGCCCCTCTCCCCACCACCTAGCCCACCCTTCCTAACCCCCAACGACCATGCCCCTCTCCCCACCACCTAGCCCACCCTTCCTAACCCCCAATGACCACGTCCCTTCCCCAACACCAAATAAATAAATAAATAATTTTTTTAAAATTACTAAAAACAGTCAAACACATCCAAAAATACACAAAAACAAAAACACCAAAAACAATACGAAGTAAACAAAGACACAATCAAAAACAAAACAAACAGACAAAAAATACAAATTCCAACCCCCCCCCACACACACACACACAAAAGAAAGAAAACAAGCAAACTTACCAAAAGATGTGCTACCTCCACCAGGACTGGAAAAGAAATGAATAAAGAAAGAGACTACTTACCAGAAGAAGCTCCACCCAGAGGCCAGGAGAGAAAAAAAAGTCAAAATACTATAACCCCTACCAGCACCACCTGCTGGCCACAATAGTAAAAACAATTCAAAAACACACAACAGCTCCAAATAAAAGGCCACAAGAGTAAAAACAAATCAAAAACATAACACAAATTCACAATTTTACACAAAAGGTCACACCAATAAAAACGAGTAAAAAAAATTCACTAAAACACACTTTAACATAAATCACAAACATATGTCAATAAAATACAATAGAAACTTTTAAAAATCCTGTGCTGAGTTATAACTCAAATTTAAACTCAAAACATCTAAACACATTTTAAAAACATTGAATGTAAAAAACATTTACTTTTACATTATTAAAATTATTACCTACGGTACAACTAATTAAAAAAATTCAAAAAACTAAAACATTATTCGCTTACATAAAACAATTTGAAAAAATTATATCATACTTTCTTCTTTTATTAATCCTAAAAAAAACCAAAAAAGCAGATCACAGTTAATAACAGCCAAGCCAATTTTTTTCATAAATAAACATTTAAAAAATTAAAATTACAGACTAAGCAATTTTTAAAAAACATTAACGCAATTTAACCTTCCAACACAATTTAAAACTATTGCAAAAATAAAATTGGTTCGTTTTTTATTAAAACACACGGGGGGAAAAGCCTGGCAACCCCGGGCAACCCTTGCTAGTCATATATAAATTGTCTGGTTTATTAAAGCTAAAATTTACTCCTGATCTCTAATAGACAGAGATAACAGAGAATTGTGGGGTTCAGATGGTGAACGTTCCTATGTTATTCATTTCTGTTAATGCAGCTGATAAACAGATGCCAGGTGTAACAAAAATTCCACTCCCATTCTGGTCATGCGATCTCTCAATCACTAATTCCATTTCAGCCACTTTGGGTCTGTAACTTGCTGTCCCCCAATGTGTTTCCTGGATCAAAAGTATGTCACATTTGTGTTTACTACACATGTCCACTAATAGAATACTCTTATTGCTAGACAGTCCCTCAATATTTATTTAGATCATTGTTAAGGTTAGTCTTAACAAACACATTTTTGGAAAATTCATTCTTTAGTTCATGGTTTGTGAAAGATTAAAACAAGGTTGACATTGCCCAGGGTAAGCACAATTATGGTTCAAAAATGTAAAATATAGCCACAATGTTTGAGGAGGCTCTTTCTGCATGCCCCAATAAGGCCACACACATGGCATAATGTGGGGCTGTTGTAAATTTAAAATGACATTTGTCTTAGGGCTGAAGATGCTGTCATAGATCTAGTATATATGCATATTTCTTAAAAATGAAAATTTCAAGATCAGCTGCAGTAAGGGAGGATAAATTGATATGAGACAAGACTCCCCTTTTAATTATTACTGGTAGAGGACCTGGCATTGCCCAGGGGTACCCTACCCAGGCTGAGGAGATATCCGGGCTTGCCCCCCCCCCCAGCTGCCTTACCTTTTTGTCTGCTGTCGTCATGGCTGCTCTCTCAGCTCTGCCATGAGGCACCATTTCAGCCTGACTCTGGCCACCGCCACAACCTCCCCAGCGACTACAGTCAGTGGGTAGCCATCGCAGCCTGGCCCCTCCGTCCTCCCGTGGGTTGTGTTAGGCAGAAGGGAGGCTCCATTTGGGCAGGTGGACAGCGGACCTATTTTTTTGGGGTGGTGGTGGTGGTGGTGGAGGCCTGCAAAAGGTGGCAGCCTGGTCCTGTCTTCTGTCTGCCCCCAGCTGTGGGTTTTCTCTTCCCCACGAGGCATGCCTCAGGAGTGCAGAGGAGCCATGCGGTGGCCACACGCCAACAGTAGTCATGGGCGGGGGCAGCCATAATGACTGTAATTGCTGCCGTCCAGACTGGCAGCTAGGCTGTGCACCACCTGGAATGCTGGGCAGACTTTGGCACATGCGTGGAATTTCGTGCATGCACCACAGCCTGGAATGCCAGGCAGGGTTAGGCGCATGCATGGATTCTCACACATGCACAGTTACCTCCCCTGGTCGTTTCTGCTGGCTGGCTGGGTGGGTGTTGCAGCCCCTTTTTTGGGGCAAGGACCCTGAGGCGGCCGGCCGGTTACCCCTGCTGGCTACTCCAGACATTGAAGGTAGGCATGCACGCAGTTTCCAGCGCAATCAGTGCAGGGGTGTCACTTTGTATTAGGGAGCTCTGATGTCATGGAGCCCCAGATTTGGTCAGCTGGGAATTGGTTGAGCTGTGGCAGTGACATGACTATCCCCCCTGTTTGGCCGTTTCCCCTTGCTTTTTCTCCTGTCGGTGGGGGCATCCTCTTTGCAGATTGATTTAGGGGGTGTACCCCTCCCCATGGGGCTTGTCACCCCCACAGTGACTGTCTCTTCAGCCCAAGGTACGTTTGTATCGAGTTTCAGCACGATCAGTGCAGGGGTGTGGATTTGTATAAGGAACAAATAGCACCTGTCTTTGATTTTAGTTATATAAATAGAAAGATATTAGTACAAATTGTATATAGGAAGCTGATAATGGTGTTACAGGGACAATAGGGTTATGAGTCAATTTCTCTTTTTCATCGACTATACTATAGCAATTAGCAATAGCAACTACACCTATATGCCATCCCATAGCACTTAGTGCATTCTTTTGACAGTTTACAAGATAATCAGAATTTTTGTCTCCATCATGCTTGGAGCTCATTTTACTGACCTTGGAAGAATGGAAGGCTGAGTCAACCTTAAGGCCTGCCAGGATCAAACTCAGAACATCACCAGTTTTGGCTGCAGTACATACCATCAGTTTATCCAGTCTCTTATTCCCCTTTAGTTATGATTATGAGAATCCCTTAGCCATTCATTCATACAATTGCATAGCTGTACACCATACGTTTAAAGAAAAATAGCAGTGGTATCTTGGTTATTTAGAGAGAAAATAGTCGGGGCCAAATGGTGTAGACCAATCAAAGAGAGAGAAAAAAACGTTTGAGACTGCAGTTGCAAAATACAAGTAGATTTAATGAAAGTAAATTCTGGTTTGCAGAGTAGACTCTAAGCCCTTCCGGTATATAATTGGCTTTTCAATATTTTCATCAGGAGTCTAAACAATAAATGCAAAAAACAATAACTTAGCTGAGCAAATAGAATGAAACATACATAAATACATATTTACAATATTTACAATATGACCATGGGATTGCATATACAAAATACATATGGTTGGAGAAACTAAGACACTTACCTGCCCATAAAGATACAATGAAGTTCAATAAAGTATTTTCTTGTTTCCCAAGCCTCATCTGTTTATTCCTTCTGTGCTTTTGGATGTCAAAGTAACTCAAGTTCACAAAAAATTTATAATGGTGCAAAATAGGTGCACATAATCAGAGCACTCAAAGACCAGTGAATCAATCTCTTAGAAATTAAAGAGATAGCAGTAAAACCATTTAAAGAAAGCAGGCAAGGTCTAAATCTATGTTAAGTCCATGTGGTTTACTGAGTTTAACCTATGTATATAGTAAGACTCCCTGCGGAGGAGTTGAGTTTCAATGTCAATACAGTCAAATGCGGATGATCTAACAGTCTCCAGAACAACAACCTTGAAATCTCTGTCACTATGCTGGCATGCTAAGAAGTGACTCACCATAGGTGCTTGGGTGTCAGCTGACCTAATTTTGGATCTGTGTTCCCCCACCCTGGTTTTCAATTCCCTCATGGTACATCCGATATAACATAAACCACATTTGCACATGATTAGATAAAAGCAATTTTTAGTTTTGCATGTGGTAAGTTCTTTTAATGTCACCTTAAAGTGCATGTCGGGGATGCTAACTACCTTTGTTTCCCAGGCTAACATGCAATGTACGCAGTTGCCACAATGGAAATGCCCTATGGCAAAGGGTGCGGTGAGATTGGAACATCTGTCTAGATCAGACCGGGTAACTAATTGACCTATAGAACTAGTTTTCCATAGTCCAATAAGTGGTGGGTTGTCACATCCGGGAATGTGCCTAACAATATTCCAGTGTCTATGAATACTAGCGCATATCTTGGATGCGAGAGGAGAATATTCAAATGAAAAGGTAAGTCTTTGATTAGCTAGTCTCTTTTAGTGGTAAGTAGTTGCTGTCTGGAAATATTGCATACTCTATTATAACAATTTGAAATGACTCGTTTGGGATAGCCCTTTTGCTTCAAAAATTGACTGATCTCAGAGGCGGAACTATCAAAATCAAGCGTGGTAGAGGAATTCCTCTTAGCCCTAAGAAATAACCAATATAGAAGATTGTTCCAAATATAATGCGGGTGGTAAGAAGAATAGTTTAAATAGGCATTCCTATCTGTTAGCTTATGGTATAATTTAACTTTCACTCTGCAATCGGGATCGAGATAAACTGCAACATTGAGAAATGGCAAAAAGAAATCATTAACATTGTCGGAGAACCTTAGATTATCATTAACACCATTGAGCCAGTGCACAAAATCAGGGACACAACTTAAATCATTAAAAACAAAAAACAGATCATCTATAAAATGTTTATAAAATACGATTGATTGTCCAAAAGGGTTAGCGTTGCCCAAAATAAACTCATGTTCAAAGTTGATCATATATAGGTTCACTATATAAAACGGTCCACTGACCAGAGTGGGGCCAGACATCTTCGTGCCGTGGAAGCCGATGCCATTCACCCCATTGCAAGCCCTAAGTGAATTTGTGCATGTGTTATGGCAATTTCCCCTTCTGTTCAAGGTCGCTCTGTGGGTTCATTTTGAGTGGCTGTCACCGCCAGTTTCTTTGGAGTTAACGGGTTATTACAGGGATCATAATAAACTGACAATGAAGGGGGAGGATTTGTTGTGGGAAGGCAATGGGATATTTCAGTCTGTCCTACATTTGGGGTATGTCCCCGCACCAGCTTCCCCGGGGGTTGAGGGGAAGGAGAGGAATAATAAGATGGTAATTCCATCTGCATTTTGGGACCAGGTTTTGCAGATACTGCCAGATGGCGATGCCGCCACGGTCCGCCCAAAGGGGGTTACAGGAAAACAGTTTTGGGAACCAGGCTTGGTTCCGAGCCCGAGGTTTGTATAACATGGGCTGTAAATTTCCCCAGGGATTGGGGGGATGGATGGTGTTGGACCATGGAGTTCTAATTGTGTCCCCAGGAGTGGGGAGGGGGAGCCGCAATACTGGAAGAGGGAGATTTTGAATTCTGCCCAAGATTTTGATGCTAGGGTAGATCATCCGTATGTGACCAGTTCCCCGGAAGGAAAAGGGAAGGTTATGATGATGATGATGATGATGATGATGATGATGATGATGATGATGATGATGATGATGATGATGATGTTCAATTTATATCCCGCTTTCCTGGCATAAGTGCCACTCGAAGCGGCTTACAACATATAAAAATACAATATCATCAAACAGCAAAATTAATAGAAATACAGTTATAATAATATAAAACAGATAAAACAGATCTATACCTAAAAATCTGTGTGTTAACCATTGGAATGTGACAAAGGATCCTGCACCCGGCCCTACTAGCCCGTACCAAGCATTCATTCACTCGCCCGAACTGGGTTCGCGGGTAACTGTCAGGTTGAATTTTGCGCCAGTGGGGCAGGAGCCCCCTGAACACAAACAAAGAAAAAGGACTTCACTTCCAAACATCCTATGTGCCGCGCAGTGCCACAGCCAATCAGGCTGAGAGGCGTGAGCAAAAGGAACATTCAGAAATGTGCCGTGGCCAATCAAAATGGAGACACAGAAAAAAAACTGCTGCACAAACGGAACACACAAACCCATAACTACAAGCCCCAGAGTCCTGCGCGCCATCAGCGCGCAGAATGCTGAGAAGGCCGCCGCACAAAAAATAAAAATAAAAAACACAATGTGAGGGAAAGTCCGCCACAGGGCATCACAGCCACGCAAACACCCACCGGCCTTCTTTCACAGAAAAACGGGGAGGAAAGGGACTCCCTCTCCTCCACACTACCCCACCGAAGACATGGCGAGACCACCACCGGCCTCAAGAAAAGTTGAGCTGGGGTGGAAAAAAACCACAAACACAGGGGGGAATTCAAGGGGGGGAAAGTTACTGATGCCTTCCCCCCTTGAAAGCGAAACAATTCCTCTGCAAAGGAAAGGCAGTGAACGGCGCTCCGGCCGCTGCCTTTACTTTCCGAGTAAGTGTTTCGCTTTCAAGGAAGGGCAAAGGCATCAGTGCCTTTCCCCCCTTGAAAGTGAAACAATTCCTCCACAAAGGAAAGGCAGTGAACGGTGCTCTGGCCGCTGCCTTTACTTTCCGAGTAAGTGTTTTGCTTTCAAGGAAGGGCAAAGGCATCAGTGCCTTTCCCCCCTTGAAAGTGAAACAATTCCTCCGCAAAGGAAAGGCAGTGAACGGTGCTCCGGACGCTGCCTTTACTTTCTGAGTAAGTGTTTCGCTTTCAAGAGGGGGCCAAAGCACTGGTGCCTTGCCCCCCCTTGAAAGTGAACCCATTCCCAGGGAAGCAAAGCCAGTGGACGGCGCTCTGCCCGCTGACTTTACTTACCGAAAAAGTGTTTCACTTTCAAGCGGGGGCCAAGGCACTGGTGCCTTGGCACCCCTTTGAAAGTGAATCCATTCCCAGGGAAGCAAAGCCAGCGGATGGCGCTACGCCCACTGACTTTACTTACCAAAAAAGTGTTTCACTTTCAAGCGGGGGCCAAGGCACAGGTGCCTTGGCCCCCCCTTGAAAGTGAACCCATTCCCAGGGAAGCAAAGCCAGCAGACGGCGCTTCGCCCACTGATTTTACTTTCCTTAAAAGTGTTTCGCTTTCAAGAGGGGGCCAAGGCACCAGTGCCTCTCCCCCTTGAAAGAGAAAAAATACTAAAAAAAACACAAACAAACACCAAAATAATTAAAATAAATCAACCAATAATTTAAAAAAACACAAAAACAAAAACATCCAAAATTAACCAAAACCAAAAATAACAAACAGAAAAAACACACAGAAAAACACAAAAAAAGAAAAACAAAACAAAACCATAAAAGAAATTAAACCAGCCAATTTACCAGCATGTCCTACCTCCATGACGGCCGGAACTGAAATGAGGAAAGAAAGAGACTACTTACTGGAAGAAGCGCCACCCAGAGGCCAGTAGAGAAAAAACAGTCAAAGTAAAAGAAATACTCAACAGCCCTACCCAGAGGCCACAAGAGATAAAACAGTCAAAAACATAACATTACATCAGACATTCACACAAATCACAAACAAATCACAAAATAATAAAATAAAAACATTTCTAAAATCCTGTGTAGAGTTTTCACTCAAGAAAAACCCCAAAACATTTAAACATAGTTTAAAAACATTGAATGTAAAAAAAATCATGTACTTTCACATTTTTAAAATTATTATCCAAGGTACAACTATTAAAAAAATTCACATACTAAAACATTATTTGGTTAAATAAAATAATTGTAAAAAATTATATCATCCTTTCCTCTTTTTTTAATCCACCAAAACAAACCCAAAAAGCTGATCACAGTTTATAACTGCCTGTGTGTATAAATAAATATTTTAAAAATCACAATTACAGACTAACCTCATTTGTACAAACATTAACAATGCAAAAACCTTGCAACACAATTTAAAACAGCCCGGCACCGCCGGGCAAAATTTGCTAGTACATCATAAAAATGATACAGTCACAAAGAAGCAGTATCCCAGTATTCATAATCCCCAGACGCCCCGGCGCAGTAGGAAACTGCCACAAAAGTTACAGTTACACCCATCCTTGCCAACCTCCTGGGCGACAAAGGGGCCAGGAGGCGCAACATCTCCTCAGCAGTTAAGTCATGTCCCTACATGGCAGGACAAGACTCAGCTGAAATTGAGTCACCGCAAAGTGGTCAGTTCTTGGGAAACTCAGTCACGGTTTCACCGTCTGATATCACAACAGTTGTGGTTACAAGTCCCACACTTCTCAGAGTAGGCTCAGGTCTTGTGATGAACTCTTTGAGCACCCTGCCAGGAGTCTGTAAGGGATAATGCCCCTGTAATTCATACAGGTGTGGCTCTGTTTTGTGGCCCTGCCAAGGTGGAGTCGGACCTCCCCATAGTTGATCCAGAGCTGGATCAAGGTGGCAAGGCCTATCTTCATATTCCTCATATATAATCTTTCCCTCAAATCAGGCTTTGTGCCTGATGACTGGAAGGTAGCGAATGTAACACCAATTTTCAAAAAAGGATTCAGGGGTGATCCAGGAAATTACTGACCTGTCAGTTTGACATGTGTCCCAGATAAAGTGATGGAAACCATCCTAAAAGATAGAATTAATAGGCACATAGAAGAGAAGGCGTTGCTAAAGGAGAGCCAACATGGCTTTTGCAAGGGCAAATCATGCCTCACTAATCTTTTGGAATTTTTTGAGAGTGTCAACAAGCATGTTGATAAGGGGGATCCAGTTGACATTGTTTATCTGGACTATCAGAAGGCTTTTGACAAGGTCCCTCACCAAAGGCTCTTGAATCAACTTACCAGTCATGGAATAAAGGGACAGGTCTTGTCTTGGATCAGCAACTGGCTTGGATCAGCAACTGGCTTGGATCAGCAACTGGGACAGGAAACAGATGGTAGCACTAAATGGATACTTCTCCAAGTGTAGGGAAGTAAAGAGTGGGGTCCCCCAAGGTTCAGTACTGGGAACCCTGCTTTTCAACCTCTTCATAAATGATCTAGAAGTAGGAGTAAATAGCAAGGTAGCCAAATTTGCTAATGACACAAAATTATACAGGGTAGTAAAAACTGTGAGAGATTGTGAGGAGCTTCAGAGGGATCTCTTGACACTGGGGGAGTGGGCAAAACAGTGGCAAATGAGCTTCAACATTAGTAAGTTTGTCAATGACAAACTCAAAGCGGTTAACAACATATTCATGAAACAACAAAGCAACCATAAGTGCAAGCTTAAGTAAATACACATTCATCAAATATCATAGAATTAAAAAAACATGTAAAAAAATTCAGAATAGCATCAAAATTACAATATAAAAATAACAAAACAGAGCAAATAGCACTGCCATAAATACATCAGAAAGATTTGAAAAACAAAACAGCACATCAATAAGCAAACACAAAAAAATATTTGTAAGAGTGTTTCAGATGGCTCGGCCCAATAACTCCAGAGACAGTATATTATAATTAAAGTCTTTTATTCTCACTGCCCGCATGGCGGTCAGTGGCTGTATCAAGGGTCAAAGATGGAAGGGAAGGGTATGAGGTTGAGGTGGTCCTTTAATAGGGTCGGATGAGGTCAGAGGCATAAGATTCAAGGGAATAGGGTTACAGTGGCAAGGCATTGTGGTACATGTAGTTCAGGTCAGTTTGATATTACATCTGACAATATTACTATATTACTATCCTCATTCCGAAATGCTCCGACATCACATGGAGGGGTAGCAAAGTTTCAACCACCACCACCCCACAATACAGTCTTAGAATTCCATCAGGGAAAGAAGGTCAGGCTGGGGGGTAGAAAGTAGTTCCAGTACCTACAGCTCAAGTCTCAGCAGAGTGGCAAAAATCAGACCGCTGGGGGCAGAGCAACCCCTCTGGCTGAAGCTGCCTCAGAATGACAGTTACAGAATTAGATACGGGTGAGTTCTCCATAGCTTTCATAGCCCCCATTGCGGGGATAGTCACTAAATATAACCGCACCTCCCACGGTCGGCCAGTCCAGATGGAAAGTCTCAAAAACCCACTGTGGAGCCCTGTGTTGGTGCTCCCGCTGACTGGCGGAGTCACGGCGGGACCCCGGGGCTTCTGCGGTGGTGAGAGAGGTAGAGTTTTTGTAGCCCTCCAGAGCCACAGAGGAGCCTAGGTGTTGGAGCACTCACTGACCACTCTTGCTAACCAGGGGGGTCATGGCAGGAGCCTGGGGCTTCCACGGTGGTGAGATGGCATTTTTGTAGCCCTCTGGAGCTGCAGAGGAGCCCAGGTGTTGAAGGTCTCGCTGACCAGCAGGGTCACAATGTCCACATTAACTTAGGAGACTGGAATGCCAAAGTAGGAAATGAAAAAGTAAATGGAATAACAGGCAAGTTTGGTCTTAGAACACAGAACAAAGCAGGGCAAAGACTGATAGAGTTCTACCAAGATAACATACTAGTCATAGCAAACACCCTTTTCCAGCAACACAAGAGGAGACTTTACATGTAGACATCACCAGATGGCCAACATCGAAACCAAATTGATTACATACTATACAGCCAAAGATGGAGAACCTCCATACAGTCAGCAAAAACTAGACCTGGAGCAGACTGGTTCAGATCACAATCTACTGATCGCAAAATTCAGGCTCAGACTAAAGAAAATAGGAAAAACAATTGGGCCAGACAGATATGATTTAGACAACATACCCAAGAAATACACGGTGGAGGTGTGGAACACATTTAATGGTTTGGACCAGATAGACAGAGTGCCAGAAGAATTATAGACAGAGATGTGGGACATCATGCAGGAAGCAGCAAGGAAAACCATACCAAAAGAAAAGAAGCATAAAAAAGCAAAGTGGTTGTCTGATGAGGCTCTTAAAATAGCAAATGAAAGAAGGAACACAAAAGGCAAAGGAGAAAGGAAAAAATACAATTACTTGCATAAAGAATTTCGAAGAAAAGCAAGAAGAGATAAGAAAGCCTACCTAAATGAACAGTGCAAAGAAATAGAGGAAAACAACACAAGAGGCAGGACTAGAGATCTTTTCCCAAAAAATTGGGGAAGTCAAGGGAACGTTTAAAGCAAAAATGACTACGATAAGGGATAGAGATGGCTAGGTGATAGTGGATGCAGAAGAGATCAAGGAAAGATGGAAAGAGTACACAGAGGAACTCTACAAAAAAGACCTCAACACCCCAGATGATAACAATGGTGAGGAAATTGAACTTGAGCCAGACATCCTAGAGAGTGAAGTCAGAAAGGCCCAAAAAAGCACTGCAAACAACAAAGCCAGTGGAGATGATGGTATCCCGATTAAATTCTTCAAAGCCCTAAAAGATGATGGAATCAAACTATTGCGTGCTATATGCCAGCAGATTTGGAAAACAAAAAAGTGGCCACAGGATTGGAAAAGATCGGTATATTTCCCAATCCCAAAAAAGGGCAATGACAAAGAATGTTCAAATTATCGAACAATTACGCTCATCCCACATGCTAGCAAGGTGATGCTCAAGATAATTCATGATAGACTGCAGCAGCATGTAGAGAGAGAGCTACCAGAGGTGCAGGCTGGTTTCATGTGGGACTAAAGACCACCTTGCCAACATACGTTGGATCATGGAAAAAACAAAGGAATATCAGAAACAAGTCTACTTCTGTTTTGTTGACCACACCAAGGCCTTTGACTGTGTGGAACACAACAGAATGTGGCAAGTAATTATAGAGATGGGAATACCTGAACATCTTACATGTCTCATGAGAAATCTGTACATGAGTCAAGAAGCAACAGTTAGGACAGAACATGGAATGACGGAGTGGTTTGGAATAGGAAAAGGAGTAAGACAAGGCTGCATCTTGTCATCCTGTTTGTTCAACCTATATAAAGAGCACATAATGCACAATGCAGGAATGGAGGTCTCACAACTTGGGATCAAAATTGCGGGGAGAAACATCAACAATTTGAGATACACAGATGATACCACCCTAATGGCAGAAAGTGAGGAAGACCTAAAGAAGCTCCTGATTACGTTGAAGGAAGAGAGTGCAAAAGCTGGCTTAAAACTCAACATCAAGAAAACCAAGATAATGGCAACAGGCTCTATCAGTCTCTGGAAAATAGATGAAGAAGTAGAAGCAGTGACAGATTTTACTTTCTTAGGATCCAAGATCACTACAGATGGAGATTGCAGCCTTGAAATAAAAAGGCGACTGATTCTTGGCAGACAAGCTATGAGAAACTTGGGAAACATAGTTAAAAGTAAAGACATCACCTTACAAACAAAGGTCCACATAGGCAAAGCAATGGTATTCCCGGTGGTAATGTATGGGTGTGAGAGCTGGACCATAAGGAAAGCTGAGCGCAGAAGAATAGATGCCTTTGAAATGTGGTGTTGGAGGTGAGCCTTGAGAGTTCCCTGGACAGCAAGGAGAACAAACAACCCAATCTTAGAAGAAATTAAACCTGACTGCTCCTTAGAAGGTCAAATAGTAAAACTGAATAAAAAATGCTTTGGTTATCAAATGAGAAGAGAGGATTCACTTGAAAAATCCTGGATGCTGGGAAAAGTGGAGAGCAGAAGAAGAAGGGGCAATCAAAGATTAGATGGCTAGATGGTATCATTGATGCAATGGGCACAGAGCTGGGCGGTTTGAGGAGGATGGTGGAGGATAGAGGTACCTGGAGGTCAATGGTCCATAGGGTCGCAAAGGGTCGGAATCGACTGAACAACAAGTCTGCGGTAGAGAATGTCCCTCGCTCTATTGGTACAGTTTCAGCACAGTCATGGGGGAACACCATTGTGCAGCCCTCAGCTGACTAAGTGTCGGTTGCCGTGGTGCCAGCTGCATCCAGGACTAGTGCAGAGGCAGCTTGTATCAACTCTTCTGCAGCCACGGACACGAGTCTGCCGTGCTCTTATAGAAGTTTGACTACACTTTTAGTTCCAATTCCACTTCAAGTAAGCTCTCCCCATGCCCTGCTTAATACAAGCACCACAGACCTTGCTCCATGCAAACTGTGCAAAACTCCTAGCTTTCCTAGGTCGACCAGTGAATCCAGCAGCAACCCCATAGACCCTGGTTGTCCCATGCCCATTGCCCTAAGTCCTACTCATAGTGGGCTCCCTAAGAAGACTTGCAGTTCGCCCCCCAAAATAAGCCATTTTCAGAAGAGTGTGTTCTTAACTAGTGGGGGAGGTGTGTTGTGTCCAAACGTTTATTAACGTATATTACTTAAAGTTGCAATCATCATTGAGTCTTTGCTGCATGCACGCCCTTTTCTGTAAGGCACCTCATTCATATGTTTTCAATTTACCTTGATTGGTTCTGCACAGGTTTCCTGCATTAACTAATGTCTGGGCAAATGAATCACTGTAACTGCCTTCCTGTCTATATATAAGTTGCTACCTTATCCCTGTTTTCCCCAGTCTGAAATCACTCCAAACTGAGCTATAATAAATGACTTGTTGGTTAACCCCCAATCTACTGTCGTGTTGCAGTTAATACTCGGACTCAACAGGAAGGTAGATGAAAGGCCATGGCATTGGATTCTCAAGACAATCTTCATGGCTGATCACCATGATGATCACTTACATTAAGAATTGGATAATGCATAAGAAGAAAAAGAAGAAGATTGAAAGACAGCAAGGAGAGAACTAGCCTGAGTTTGCTCAAAAGAAAGGCTAAGGTAGACTTTGTTTCCTAGTGCAGGTGATGTTGGACAGAGGAAAACTGGGGCTTCTTTTCTCAGCAGGAGTAAAACAAATGGTTAGCTTTAAACCCTCCCCAAACATTATAGTTTCTTGAAGTGCCAAGACACGCTTTTTTTAGTATAATAAAAAATCAGAGTATATGTTTCATTTTAATTCCTAAATTCCATCTTTCAGGCATAAACTTGTTCAAAAAGAATTGAAACATTTCCCCCTAGCCTTTCGACCAACACAAATTTCAAAATAACGAGTTCATGATTATCTTTGAATCCATCATGTCCCCATTTTGGGTTGATGGACTGTTTATTTTCCCTAAAGTGTATGGTCTTCCTTTATGCCGAATCAATATTTGGTGGTTACTTAGGAACCTCAAAAAAACCATCACATACAAGCACATTAGATTTCATTTCTTCCAAACCACGAGGGTTTGAATGTTTTGACTACTGAACAAGTTCTGCCCAGTGATAGCCCATACGGCATCTCTTCAAAGAAGGACGCAGAATTCTCCATTACAGATTCCCAAGACATTCAGCACCCATTTCAACCATGACACTTGCTTTGGTTAGGCTTTAAGTGGTTGATGGTATAATACTGTTCTAATTCTTCAAATGATCCAGTATATTTTCCAGCTATTTTGTCAAAACGTGATCCTTATACGACCATTGCTGTGTTATCTGCATGGATGAACAATTTTGTATTGTCAGGAAGTGGTTGATCGTTTTTTGTATATTGTATGATGTCAGTGACAATACACTTCCTTATGGCAGTCCATTCTTCTGCAACCTCCAACTATTTTATTTTCCTTTCTACGCCACATAAAATCTCTGGCTCCGGAGGAAGCTGCAAATGACCCTAGTAAGTTTGTTATCTCTGACAAGATTATAAATTTTACATTGCAACCTCTAATGTCAGAGTATATTGTCCGTGTTTAGCTTTGTTTATTTTAAGCAAAATCAATAACACCTGCTAGCTTCAGTACCATTTCCCAGATGTTTGTGGCTTATGTAAGGTGTGTCCAAATGTAACAGGTTCTTCTTGCCATTTACATTAGCTCAAGGGCAAAATGGTTAAGAAGCTCGCCTTGTTAGCTGGAAGGCCAGCAAGTAGGCAGTTTGAGACCTGGGTACTGTATGACAGTTTGACCACCTGTCTCTGTCCCAGCTCCTACTTAACTAGCAGTTCAAAAGCAAGAAATTACAAATAGATATATAGGGACTACTTTGCTGAGAAAAGATCTTGGGGACATGAAAGGTGCCTCTTTTGGGCATCCCCTGAGTAGAGTTTCCCCAACAAAAATCCTTTCAGCCCAGAATAGTTTCTGACACAAAATTATTATTAAGGGCCAAATCAGCTACCAGGCTGGTTACTGGGGTGAGAAAATTCGTACATATCTCACCAATCCTGGCGGAATTGTACTGGCTTCCCATTGCATTCCTTGTCAGGTTCAAGGTGGCTATACTGATCTTCAAAGCCCTAAATGGTTTTGGACCTTCCTACTTGGTGGAGCATCTACATCTCAGAAATCAGGCCCACTTCACCTGGTCTTCTATTATATCCCAACTCCAAGTACCAACTCCCAGGTTTCCTAGAAAGTCCATTACCCATTGGAGGGATTTCTCAGTAGCTGCCCCGGCTAGCTAGAACACTCTACCGGGGAAGTTGCATTTGATTGACTCTTTAGGGTCTTTTAAGAAGCAACTGATTTTTTCCCCAAGGAGGCCTTTGGCAGCTTGTTGAAGTTTAAATAGGAGACCGTCCCATCATGGCTGGGCTAGTGGTCCTTGGTGCTGATTGGACTGAGTAGGTGGTGGTTTTTCTATGGCTTTATGGTGTTTGTTCTGCTTTTTTAACATTGTGAGTGAGAGGGCATCCCAGATGGGTGGGTTGTAAGTCAAATGATTGATTGAATGAATCAATATGACCCAGCCACCCCCACCCCCCGGCTGGGTTGAAAAGAGCCTCCATGGGCCGGCAGGAGGCAGGACACGCTGCCATTGACCCAGTCCCCACCAATGGCCAGGGAGATGAGGAACCGCTGAGGTTACTAATGGTTTTGGCGTGGGCTATGATGTGAGCTATGTTATGTTTATTATGTATGCTGATATGGACTTTTATTGAATAATTTTCTTTTTGCTATGTTTTTGATGGTTTATGATGATTGTAACTTTGATGTGGCAATTTATTGTTGTCAGCCGCCCTGAGTCGCATGGTTGATTGGGTGGCATACAAATGTAAATGTGAATATGAAATGAATAGAATAAATAAATAAATAAATAAAGCTTATATATAATTTTCCGGAGGTGAGGATATCTAATTATTTTATGAGACTTAGTGAGTGGGGGATAGCTTCAATAACAATACTTTAAAGCCTTTTGGAATTAGGGTTATTCATTTTTAGCTTCCTCCTGTTTTCTTTAGAATGTCTATTTATCAATCTCCTTTGAATTTCACTGAGAGACTTCCTTGTACCATCTTTGAAATCCCACAGAGGACAATTGCTGTTTTCACTTTGAAAAACAACTTTGTAATGAGGTCCCATGTTTATCAATGTTTCTATATCAAGTAGCTTCATCTGAAGAGTGAAGGTACACAGAAAGAACCTCCTCTAAGATGGTGTTTTTTTGGAACCACAATTAGGTGTACCCTGGTAATGGCACCCTTGCGTTGCCGGCAAATCCTTCTCACACTAGGTCAGGCAGAGGTATCTGCAGAATGAACTCACCAAAAGGTAGCTTCATTTTGGCAGTTTCACATCTGGCCTAGATACAGAAGAAGAAGATCTGAAGAGCACAAATGGATGTAGCAAGACACAAAATTATCATTATAACTGCTAACATGACAAACACACTTCTGTGCTTGGAAAGATGGCCTGATCCCTTTCCTTTCCTTGTATTACTGTAGTAATAAAAATTCTGCAGCCTAAATTGGTCTGCCGTGACAGACCAAAGAAGAACCAAGATGGCAAAGAAGACCCAAGCAGGAATGTTAGTAAACTATATTTCTGGTGATTTGCCAAAGAAGTAATGCTTGAGCTATAGGTGTTCAGCCTGCATAAAGTGAAGGAAAGTCACTTGTTAAACATTGATGGGGGCCAGAAGCATGCGGTAGCTCCCTAAGAAGAAGGCAAAAATATGTAGTTTATGGAAGCTCTTCTTTACCATATCATCATTCTACTCTGGTTCTTGTTCAGGACTTTCTCTGTTTCATTTGCCTTCTCTTGCCCATCTCCCAGTAGTTTTACATGGGATGAGGGCAATAGAAAAGGGGATGGGAGATAGCCTGTTCCCTTTCCTCAGTTATCCAAAGTAACCTTCTTTCACATTTATTTATTTAATCACATTTTTGATGAATGAATTCAATTAATAACATTTTATATTTCAGTGTCTGCAAGTTTTCTTACATCTTGCTCCCCAACTCCATGTGGTTCCTCTCAATTATTTCACAATATATGGTACTCCAAGCATTTTTGTTAGATGGGAATACTCCCCACCATGAGAAGGTAATTCACATCAAATGGCAAACTATGTAGGCCACCTATTGTATAGCTAGCCCACTACATTGAATGATAAAATCACAGAAGTTTGGACTTGGAAGGGACCACAGGGCTTATCAAGTCCAGCTCACTGTCAAAGCAGAGGAGCCCTACCTGAAGCATCCCTGATGGTCCTCATCTATCCTCTGTGTAGACACCTCCAATCCAGGGGAATCCACTTGGCAAATCAAAGCGCGGTGCCAAAATGGCCACCACACTCTTTGCAGCCTCCCCCCACGGACTCAGACATCCGGGTGAGTTAAGGGGCGTGGCCATGCCTCTATAAAAGGGGTGGCCACAAGGCAGCCGAGCTGCCATTTTAGAAACGCGACGGAATGGAGAAGTTTTCTCCGTCGCGTTTTTGCTTAGAGTTTTGCCCTTCGTACCTTCTCTTCTCTACTGCGGTACTCAGGGCTCAGGATTTGATCCCTGGCCAGGGATCCTTCAGGAGATCTCTGCGCCGAGTGGGAGGGCTTTCCCTGCCCTTCAAAGAACTTGCTTGCCTCTTTGCAAGAGGCTTGATTTCGTTCCGGACTGCAGTGGCTCGGGCGGCTAAGAGGCTGACTGAGAGGCTGAAAGTCAGCAGTTCGATTCCGAGCACTGCAGAAAGGGACGCTTCAATGGGGTGGGCTCTGCCCACCCCTTTATTTTGTGGGGGTTCCACCGGGTCGGAGGGCTCGGATGGCTACCCCGCAGGTCCCATGAGCCCAGGCTGTGGGCTCGGGCGGGGGTGGCACAGGCCTGCCCCGCTGGGGTTCTTACCCCTGCTGCTTATTGCCCCCCCTGTATCAATTACCCGGTGGGCCATCTGGCCCATCCAGCCCACCTCGTCTTGGTGGGTTAGGTGTTGCGGATGCTCCCACGCCTCCACTTCGGCAATGGAGGCATCCCTGGTCCACGTGCCGTCCATGGTTACGCAGCCACCAACAGGGTTGAGCTGCCGGAGGCCTCGGGCCAGCGTAGGCTGGCGCCTCGCAGCTCCCCATCCGGCCCGGGACGCACAGGAACATGGAGCTAGAGGGACATCGCGGACTCCGATGCCCACCATGGGCCGGAACCCCCAGTGGGGGCGGCCCGTGGGGGTGAACCGAGTGAGTATCGTGGTCAAGTTAGCACACCTCTGACACTAGCTTGTCACGCTGGGGGTGTGTGTGTGTGTGTAGTGGCCATAGTTGCAGCAAGGCAATTACACTCTGTTTCTTATTGGGGTTACCGCCCCTATGCCTTTATTTACTTCCCCTGGGCCCGTAGGGCCGGTTATGTGTTTATCACTACAATCAGTGCCAACGGTGGTTCTGCTGTTGGCCACTTGCTCTATGCCCCTGGGTGCCCTCTTGTACTGGGCTAGTAGCTGGGCACTGTGGTCTGGGGAATATATTCACGTTTTCCCCCTCCTGCATTGTGAACACACTGATCAGGGGATCAGGCGTAGGACGACAGGGTCAAGGTGTTGCCCCATCGCCGCAACCTGCCCCCTCCCCCCCCCCATGGGGCTGATTGGTTGCCGGCCTATTCGGCATCCATGGCAGGATGTATGAGGGCCCGTCCTCATTTGGCCGTTCCAATGGTACAGTGCTGGGACAATGATGGCAGGGCCGTGGTTGTTTTCCCTGGCCCGTCATGGTTAGCATATGTCAAGATCTTAGGTTTAGGGCGGCCCCTTCCCCTATGAGGCCACGATGACCCTGTTAGCGAGTGTGGTTACTGTATGTGACTCTTACGCGGCAACGCTTATGCTGCGTGCGGAGAGTCCACTTTCGGGCAACCACTTGTACCTTGATCTGGAGCTCCCAGATTGAGTTAGCTGCTACTACCTTTAACGGGGGACATGTTTTGCAGGGCACTGGCGCTAGATCACGGGTTGTGTGATCAGGAGTGGGCTTTGGTGAGGCTTCGCTCCTCAGGGGCCGATCACCCGGGAGAGGCTACTAGCCTGGCGCTGCCATATGTCTGGTCGCTCCCCCACAGGTGTTTGTGCCAGCCCTTGGTTCGCTTCCCGGCCTGTCGTCTGCCACCAAGCCGGGTCTACCCTGACTGAACTGAAATTGGTACCCATTCCTCCTGGTTGGGCGCCGCATCAGCTGCGGCTCCATTTGGGTGCCCAGAGCCCGACATATGTTGTAGGGGCAGGTGTGGATTTGCCCAATTTCCTCTGTCCATTCGTCCCTGCACTGAATGAGTGCCTTGTCTGCCCTCTATTCTCCCTCCTTATTTTACTGACACAGTGTGTTCCTGCACGCTGGTGGTAGTGTGGCTGGTGGGACACAACTCTGTGCACCGGGGCGGCGCAGTATGCCGCTTTGTTAGAATGGGGACTCCATCTTGGACGACGCGTAACCGCGCGTATGCAGTGGTATGGGTGCATGGCATAGAGGTGGCGGAAACTGTTGACATTCCTGATGTCCATTGGGGATGCTGGGCCGCCACATGTTTTAATGCTGCACTTCAGAAGCGGTGATCTTACCGGATTGCTGGCCCGGACTTAAAGACTTCCGAGTGCAGGGACCTGGCGTTTCTTTGCTATTTATGGCCGTCTACACGATTGCTATGGTCATATATCATGCCGATGCAATATCATGGCTGACACTTTGTCCCAGTGTTTGGACCATGCCCGACGGTCAGTGAACAGGGCTGCTGCCGGGTTCTTTATCTAGAATGGCCTGGGGACAGCCATTTGTAGTCTGGGGATAGGGTTACAGGAATTTGGCCTGTATTCTGGAGATGGGGTTCACCGGTCAACAAGTCGAGGCACCTCTCTTTTGAATGACGTGCAAGAGGGCCAGGTGACCGAATGGTCGGTCAGTGTGAGCGGCCCCTGCTGCAAGGTGGCAATTTTGCCAAGTGGAAGGTGCCTCTACAAGAGTCACATGTGATGCAGGGCCGCATCAACTTCGCCTGCAGAGTGGTAATAACTGGCAGTGCTTTCGCCTAGTGCCTGGGTCTCGCTAGGGCGGGTCTTGTTAAACGAAGCTGCGGGGTACAGCTGATTAAGGGTTTGCGAGCGGACCTGTTGGTTTGGCTCACATTACCGCAGGACTTCCATGCTGCCGCATCGGGAGGCCTGAGCTTCTGTTCAGCCCCAGTTACATGTACAGTCGGATGCCTCCGGCTCCCCGGGTGAGGGGATTTAATTAAGGACAGGGGTCTATGGTCATTGGCCCCAGGGATGTCAGGGCACGGATCGTTTACGCGATCTTATGTTTCTAACATATCTTCTCCATCCCAGTTACAAGTACAGTTGGATGCCTCTGGCTCCCCGGGTGGGGGGATTTAATTCATGACAAGGGTCTATGGTCATTGGCCCCAGGGATGTCAGGGCACGGATCGTTTACGCGATCTTATGTTTCTAACATATCTTCTCAATTCTGGGTACCCTTTATGCTCTGGGGGACAGGCGGCCTGATTCTGTCCTTCACTTTTGGCATGGTAATGCTGCGGTGGTGCACATTGTCAATGCCCGAACGTCTAAATCACCTGAGTCATGGCCTCAGCTTGCATATTGTTCTGGGGTTCATGCGCTTTAAGGCACTTCTTTGGGCTAAACTAGTGCCAGTCATTTATAACGATATTGCTTATGCTTTCCCCCGCCTGCAGATCGCCCGGTTCCGCAGCTGGGCTACAGACGCTTGTGGCTACCCTCTCCACTCCTGGCTGTGGTATGGTCATTTGGCTAGGAGACGTGAACCAGGCGAATTGCATGTATTGGTAACTCGCACGCGCACTGCTCATCGGCATCCAATCCTTCACTTTAGGGCCTTTTTGTTGGTAAAGGCAATTGCCCAATATGCGGCCGACATAGGTCGACTGGGTTTTAGATTGTATAGTCTGCCCTATGATCTGGGGTTGGCTCCACGCACCATAGCCACCAAGCTTTGAGCATTGATACTCATGGCCAAAGCACTGGGCTTCCCTGACTATGCTAGGGTTTTCTGAATAAGCCATGTATTAGGGGGGTGGACACGTGTCCGTGGCTGCCGCCTGACACAAGTTGCACTATTCTCACAGATATTCTGACCCCCCTTGCACGAGGTTGGCATAGACTATATCACAGTAGGTAGGAGGAGTTTCTTTTCATGCAGCTACCGATGTAGCCTTTTTCTGGAGTTCGACGACTCAGCGAGCTGGTCCCATGGTCAAAGGGGGACGTGTTTTGTAGGGCACTGGAACTCGAAGATGTCTATATCAAACAAGAGTGGGCTCAGTTGGGATTCGTCCCTCGAAGGCCGATCAGCATGGAGTGGGCAGTGGTGTATACTGTCAATGATGTACATTTGCTGACATCGTTCCGGTTGGTGCCCTACATGCGATTGGCAGTGCCTGCTGCACGCCCTAGCCTGTTTTTTCTGTCACCAAGATGGGTCTATACTTACCAAATTTAAGTTCCAAAGGGTGACCGGTACCGCGCTTCCCAGTGTGGGGCCCGTTATGGCACCCATTTACTTAGAATAGGCATCGCATTGACCGTGGCTGCGTTTGGGGTGCTCGGAGGCGGATATAGGTGGGCACATGGGGGTATGCGTGTAATTTTTCTATATGTACGTCCCCTCACTGTATGAGTACCTAGTTATGTCCTTAACCCCTTCTCCTCTTTTACAGATCCTGTGTGTCTCCGCACACCGGTGGCAGTGGGGCTGGTGGACCGCAGCTATGTACACTGGGCGGCAGTATATGCTGCGGCGACAGAGTGTGGACCCCAGCTCGGGTTGCGTGCATCCGCACGTATGCGGTGGTATGTATGTGCGGCATGAATGGGTGGGAACTGTTGCCATTCCTGATGTCCATCAGGGATGCTGGACCGCCTGATGTTCTTATTCTGCACCTCAGTGGCAATGATCTCACACGAATCACTGACCTTTACTTACACTGTCGAGGTGCAGTGACCTGGCATTTTATACCATTTATGGCTTACACACGGTCGCTATGGTCTAATATCATGCCGAGACATCAATTTAGAGGAGACGTGGATCTCCGCAGTTGGGACCATCCCGGCGGTCAGTGGACAGGGCTGTTGCCCGACTCCTTGCTGTGAATGGCTTGGGGGATAGCCATTAGATATCTGAGGATAGGCTTACAGAAAATTTGACCTGTAGGCAGGATATGGGGTCCACCTGTCGGCTAGAGGTATGTACCTCTTTTGGATGAGGTGCAAGCAGGCCTGGTGACTGAGCTGACGGTCTGGGGGGGGGGCGGTGAGTCATCATGGACGCCTCCCCGTGTGGCGGGTAGCACTGGTAAGGTAAAGATTTATGACCCATAGGTATCCGGCAGGTTCGCAATTGACTGGCCAACACGTAGACAGGTACAGGGGAAAGAGGTTCGGCTGGTCAAGGGCGAACCAGGAAAGGGGTGATGGCAGGAGCTTCACAGCCTGCATCATCTTGATATTTAACGGATACACGTCATAGGGTGGGGTCAGTAGATAGTTTATTGACTCCAGTCAACAATTTGTTTGTGTTAACAAACAAATTGATACTAATAGTTACATGTAGCCAATTGCCATTGGCATTTTGGGAGGAACCTTACCAGTGTTACTGCGGCCTGCTTGCCTTAAAGAATTACAATTGGATGATTACACCAATTGAAAGTTATAATTCGGACTAGGGCATTATTCAATGAAAGTGGCCCGATGCCTTTATCCATATACCGGTGTCTGAATCTTTCTTTGGGGGGTGCGCCTGCAATGAAAGTGTGGCGCCAAAATGGCCACCGCGCTCTTTGCAGCCCCCCACCCAGACTCAGACATCCGGGTGAGTTAGGGGGCGTGGCCACCCCTCTATAAAAGGGGTGGCCACGAGGCAGCCCAGCTGCCATTTTAGAAATGCGACGGAGCGGAGAAGTTTTTCCCTCCACCCCCTCCCTAGTGAACAGTGTGATTTTTTGGTCGCTTCGGGGCCGGGTGGGAATTTTTGCCTTGAACCTACAATTGGCTATTTGGTTCTTGCTATTTCGCCCATCCCACACTGTTGCTAGTGTTTGAGAAAAGGGGTAAGTTGACTTTGGTCACTTTTGCCGGGTAGCACTGGTAAGGTAAAGATTTATGACCCATAGGTATCCGGCAGGTTCGCAATTGACTGGCCAACACGTAGACAGGTACAGGGGAAATAGGTTTGGCCGGTCAAGGGCGAACCAGGAAAGGGGTGATGGCAGGAGCTTCACAGCCTGCATCATCTTGATATTTAACGGATACACGTCATAGGGTGGGGTCAGTAGATAGTTTATTGACTCCAGTCAACAATTTGTTTGTGTTAACAAACAAATTGATACTAATAGTTACATGTAGCCAATTGCCATTGGCATTTTGGGAGGAACCTTACCAGTGTTACTGTGGCCTGCTTGCCTTAAGAATTACAATTGGATGATTACACCAATTGAAAGTTATAATTCGGACTAGGGCATTATTCAACAAAAGTGGCCCGATGCCTTTATCCATATACCGGTGTCTGAGTCTTTCTTTGGGGGGTGCGCCTGCAAAGCCATTTGTAGCTGTTCCTATTTAGAATATTTAGCACTCTTGAACATATTATTAACCAGTCCAATTATTACTTAGATAGTCTCTCTACCAGAATAAAAACTGCTAAGCAAATTAACATTTTAGTTTATGTAATACTGTACTCTTCTTCTTCATTGACATATAAATTATGTCTCCAATTTCCTCCTATATTTATTATTTTTGAAAGGCATGATGAAAACATGAATGATATTAACTGTTTAAACCAGGGGTTCCCAAACTAAGGTCCATGGGCCAGATTTGGCCCACAGCACTATTTCATGTGGGCCCTCACCCCTCCAATGGTATTCAAGAAACAAAATGGCCACCCATTTGAAGCTGTTGGGACAAAATGGCCACCCCCATCATGCCGACAGGGCAAAATGGTCATCCGGCCCTCGAAGCTAACTGAGAGAATGTGACCTGGTCCCTGGCTTGAAAAGGTTGGAAACCCTGGGTTTAAACTCAATTAAATTTTTCAAATTTTTCTAAACCTATTTGTCTTCTAAAATGCAGATGCTGGAATAGAAAGTAAGAATTTATTTCTTTTAGCATTTTGTGTCACTGTAACTTACAAATTTCACTGAAATAGTCAGTAAACCTTATTAGGCTGGCTTGTTCATGTACATTAAAACTTACTACTTTACATCTTGCTTTAATGTGGTTGAAATCAGCTTTGATTTCTGATAGGTATCATGAATTACCACAAGTTACTGCCTCCCCCCCCCCCTCAAGTTGATCTGTTTGTTTGTAAATTAATTTTAATTTGTTTACCTATTGGGATGATGCATAAAGTTTATTAAAAGTAGCTCCCTGTTTTGACTTGATTTTGATTTAATTATGTACTGCAGTTGCAGCCATATGTTGAGGCTGAATTGAATAAATCAGAAAAAAGGAAAATTGGGATTAGGTTTTGTAATTTTGTCTAAAACAGGAGTTCTCAACCTTTTTAAGCAGACAGCTTTGGGGGCCAGATGGACATATTGCCGTTCCTCCATGTTATGTATGTTAACTGTGTTTTCTGACAGGAGCAGAATGTATCTTTTCTCATGTATCTATTCTTATGCAAATAAGTGGATCGAAAAATGTGCACACTCTGTTAGCCAATGGGCTTGTTGTATTACTGTTACGGTTTATAGGAGCAGAATGTATCTTTTCTCATGTATCTATTCTCATGCAAATATGTGGATCAAAAATGTGCACACTCTGTTAGCCAATGGGCTTGTTGTATTATTGTTACTGTTACTGTTTATAGGAGCAGAATGTATCTTTTCTCATGTATCTATTCTTATGCAAATAAGTGGATCGAAAAATGTGCACACTCTGTTAGCCAATGGGCTTGTTGTATTACTGTTACGGTTTATAGGAGCAGAATGTATCTTTTCTCATGTATCTATTCTCATGCAAATATGTGGATCAAAAATGTGCACACTCTGTTAGCCAATGGGCTTGTTGTATTATTGTTACTGTTACTGTTTATAGGAGCAGAATGTATCTTTTCTCATGTATCTATTCTTATGCAAATAAGTGGATCGACAAATGTGCACACTCTGTTAGCCAACGGGCTTGTTGTATTATTGTTACTGTTACTGTTTATAGTGTATATAAGTCAGAGTTTTGCCCCATCCAAACTGTGTTCAAACCCCACTAATAAAGAGCTGAATTTCACTGCTTCATTCGTCTGCTTCTTCATTCCCTGAAAACAAAACTGGCGACGAGGTAGGATGGCGTCCCCACACGGCAACATCAGCCCATTTGACCCAGCATGTCCAGAGAAATGGGCAACATACGAACGCCGATTCCGCCACACAATGGCCTCGCAGAAGATCATCGATGAAGACCAGAAGCACTCCTGTTTCCTCGCTCAGTGCGGTTCTGAGACGCTTGAGCTGGCAAACCATCTCATTCTCCCAATGGACGTGGATGTGGTGCTGCTTGCAGAAATCATGTCCGCACTGAGGAAACACCTGCAGCCAGAGGTCTTGATCTTCCCGGCCAGGGTGGCCTTCCACAGAAGGGAGCAGCGACCTGGGGAGTCCATTGCAGACTATGCCGCCGCTCTGCACATTGCTGCCGCCCCATGCAAGTGGGACAACATCGAAGAAGCACTCCGGGACCATCTGCTGGCCGGCATGAGGGACAAAGATGCTCAATGTCGCCTCATGATCAGGAAGACGCTAACTTTCAAGGCTGTCCTAGAAGAGGCGGTAGCATCTGAGGCTGCACGGTCTGGCATCAAGCTTTTCCGGCATTGCCACTCCACCACCAGTGCCACTGACTCAGCTATGCAAGCTCAGCAAAATTCATCTTCATCTTCTTCAGCATCGCCTGCTTCTACCTCTTCATCGGAATCCAGCAACGCAGAGGGAGAAGTCCGAGCGGTCTGACGAAAGCACCGAGAGCACCGTGACGATCGGGAAAAGAAATTCTTTTGCAAGTGTGATGTCTGCAGAGCCTGGCATGACCGCAGGAAGTGCCCCTTCTGCATCGCAGAATGCCACAACTGTGGGCGACGAGGGCACATTGCTAAAGTATGCCGACAGTGAAAGCAAAGAACTCCAGCACCTGAGTCCAAGAAGAGTCATCACCACAAAACATCCATTGCCAAAGTGTCACCAGAGCCTGAGCCGTGCCAAGTGGGCATCGTCAGCGAGTGTTTCTTCACAGACCTGAGCCTGCAGGACGTCCCCTTCAAGATGGAGGTAGAGTCAGGTACTACCTTTTCCATAATCCCACAGTGGGAGTTTTTGAGAATTCCCCTTGCTTCTCGGCCCAAGCTCAATTTTTTAAAAAACTTCCCTCCAGGATGAGCAAGCTTGCCAGATTCCAGTCCTGGGGGTGGGAAATTTCTTGGTCAAATTCAAAAACATTCACACCTCCTTGCCATTGGTTGTAGTTAAGCAGGGCAATAACTGTCTTATTGGGACCCAATGGTTTAGGCCCCTGAGAATCTGGCTTTCTGGCATTCACGCAATAGACGCTGACCCAATCCGGGACATTTGTGCTGCACATCCTGAGGTGTTCAAAAAGGGTTTAGGGTCATACAAAAGACCCCCTGTGGACTTTGAGCTTGACCCAACCGTCTGGCCCGTCCGGATAAAGCCACGCCAGGTACCCTTTGCTTTAAAGGAGAAGATAGAAGCCGAGCTGGACAAACTGGTGGGGCAGGGCATCCTAGTGCCAGTGGACTCCGCAGAGTGGGAGACACCAAGAGTGACTGCTTTGAAAAGTAACGGGGAGGTCAGGATATGCGCTGACTACAAGTGTACAATCAATAAAGCTATTCGCCCGAACGCATATCCTGTGCCCGTGGTAAGCCCTCTTCTTGCCTCCATGCATGGAGGAAATTGCTTCGCAAAACTTGACCTTGCCCAGGCTTACCAACAATTACCAACAGTTTGCCAGGTGCCCTACCATATTTGGATGATGTCCTGATCACCACTAAGGACACCGTCAAACTAGCGGCCAGGCTCGATCGAGTCTTCTCATGTTTCGAGAGGGCCGGCCTACGTCTCATAAGAGACAAATGTGTGTTTTTGGCACAGGAAGTGGAGTTCCTGGGGTACCAAATTGCACCCCAATGTATCATGCCCTCTGACTCCAAGGTGGCAGCCGTGCGAAATGCACCCAGGCCAAAATGTAAAGCCAAATTGCAATCATTTCTAGGATTGTTAAACTTCTATCACACTTTTCTCCATTGCAAAGCCTCCGTTGCCGAACCATTACATTGGCTTCTTAAGAACGATACTGTTTGGCACTGGGGCCATTGCCAGGAGAAAGTGTTCCTAGAACTTAAAAGGCTGCTATCTTCGGATGCTGTATTAACTCATTTTGATCCTAACAAAGAAGTTGTACTTGTGTATGATGCATCCCCTGTGGGGGTGGGAGCTGTGTTATGCCATGTACTAAATGACGGGAAGTAAGCCCCCATAGCATTCGATTCCCGTTCACTCTCCAAGCCTGAGAAAAATTATGCTCAGATAGACAGGGAGGTGTTGGCAATCGTGGCTGGCACTAAGAAATTCCACGATTACCTTTATGGATGACCTTTTACCATCATAACTGACCACAAGCCCTCCTTGGAATCTTTGTAAACGGGAAGCCCACACCTCAAATTCTGTCCCCAAGGATGTTGCATTCGGCAATTTTCCTAAATGCATATGATTTTACTTCAGCAAGAATATCAGCCATGCTGATGCCCTGTCACGTTCTCCACTGCCAGGGGTCGGGGAAGCCGATTGCGAGATTGAAAGCGACCACCAGGTCCTTATGATTGAGGCTTTCGACTCGCCCCCAGTCATCCCCTCAGATATAGCCAAGGCTATGGCTAAGGATGTAACATTGACTAAAGTAATGTCTTGGGTACAAAAAGGCTGGCTTGTCTCTCCTCTAGCTGAGGAATTCAGAACATTCCACCACAAGCGTTTGGAACTGTCAGTGGAATGAGGTTGCCTTCTATGGGGCCAGTGGGTGGTCAGTCCTGTCACTCTCAGGAAAAAGGTTTTTTATCTACTTCACACAAGTCACCCGGGAATTGTCCGTTCCAAAGTCCTTGTCCGTAGCTACTTTTGGTGGCCTCAACTGGACGAAAACATAGAACAAATGGACGGCACTTGTGCCAGTTCTCAATCTTCTTGCCCAGAGCAATCCCACCTTCCCTCTCGGGAATGTGATTCTGTTCGGGGCCCGTGGTCCAGGTTGCACATAGATTTTGCAGGTCCATTTAGGGGTGCCCCATGCCATTTGGGGAGCTAATAACCACAAGATGGCGGCGCGTTCAGACACTGCAGCTGAGAGCTCCTTGCTTTTGAGAAAGGGTCAGTTAAGTAGGGTTATTTATAGCTGTCAGGAATTGTTGTTTTATAGAAGCAGAAGTGGAGACTGTGTTATGTGTCGGAAAATGTGTGAAAAACTGTGCGCTTGCAAGATCCCAGAAATCATAAATCATCGAACCTGGAGGAAGACAAGGAGGAGGAGAAGGAGGAGGAGGAGGAGAGAGCGAAGGCAAAAAAGAGGCTGTAGAGGTAATGGCCATGTGAACACAAGGGCAAAGATAAGAAAACAACACTATAAATTACCTCTCCCAAGTATTTTCTATTCCAATGTGAGGTCTTTGGTGAACAAACTTGACGAGTGGAGGCTGCGTGTTGGAGCTGAGGGAGACTTTCGGGATTGTTGTGCATTGCTACTTACAGAGACATGGCTTAACTCTTTCATTCCCAACACAGCTATTGAATTGCAAGGCTATACTACACACCGGTTGGACAGGACAAAGGATTCTGGCAAGAAACAAGGTGGGGGAGTGTGTATCTTCGTAAATCACAACTGGTGCAAGGACTCGGTCAGGTTGGATAGCCACTGTTCCCTGGAGGCAGAGTTTTTAATTATTAAGTCAGCGAGTGTCATTTTGCCTCTTTATAAATCTATGGTGAGGCCCCATCTGGAATACTGTGTACAGTTCTGGTCGCCATACCTCCAGAAGGATATTATGGAGTTGGAGAAAGTACAGAGGAGGGCAACCAGAATGATTAGGGGACTGGAACACCTTCCTTACCATCTGAGGCTGCAACGGTTGGGCCTTTTCACTCTTGAACGACGGCGTCTAAGAGGTGACCTGATTGAAGTTTATAAAATCATGCACGGTGTGGACAAAGTGGATAAGGAAAAACTGTTTTCCCTATCGCACAACACTAGAACTAGGGGACACTCCATGAAACTTTTGGGTACTAGTTCTCAAACAAATAAGAGAAAGTACTTTTTCACCCAGAGGATTACTGGTCTATGGAACTCCCTGCCAGAAGAAGTGGTGACAGCTGTCAGTCTTGACAGCTTTAAGAAAGGATTAGACAAGTTCATGGAGGACAAGGCTATCAATGGCTATAATTATGGCTACCTAAGGACAACCTCCGGGTTGGAGAGATAGGCAGGATATCTCTCAATGCCATTTCCAGGGAATCCTAAGCAGGTGAAGGCATCTCCTTGGGAATACCCTGAAGGAAATGGTGAGCCACTGTGTGAGACAGAATGCTGGACTGGATGGGCTGTGGCCTGTTCCAGCAAGGCTGTTCTTATGTTCTTATGTTCTTAAATGTAGACCTTTTTATCTCCCCCGGGAATTTACAGCAGTAGTATTAATGGTGGTGTATGTGGCACCAACTGCAAATGCACGCATGGCCATGGATATTTTGTATGAAAACATCAATACTAAACTGAGCAACTACCCAGAGGCCATGCTGATCATCGCAGGAGACTTCAATCATTCAATCATACAGACTTGAAGGCAGTATTCCCAAAATTTCATCAGCACATTAAATGTGCAACTAGGGAGGAGAATAATCTTGACAAGGTGTATACGAACATTAAACGGGCATATGAGGTTAAGCCCCTGGCACACCTTGGTAGGTCAGACCATGTGTCCCTGCTTTTGACACCAGCATACACACCCCTTAGGAAACAAGCCCCGATACAAACACGGACTGTTACTGTGTGGTCTGATGGAGCCTCTCAACAGCTGCAGGACTGTTTCCAGGAGACCAATTGGAATGTGTTTGACCATCAAGATCTGGAGACCTACACATCAACGGTCCTGGATTATGTTAGATTCTGCACCGCCAACGTCACCAGGGAAAAGCATGTAAACATGTATCCAAACAGGAAGCCCTGGATGACGAGTGAAGTTCAGAGACTGTTGAAGGCCAGAAACTTTGCTTTTAGAACTGGAGACCGGGTATTGTATAGTATAGAAAGGGCAAACCTGAAGAGGGGTATAAAGAAGGCAAAAGCTGTGTATAGAGGGAAAATTGAAGATCACCTGAGTAGTCACGACACCAGGCAAGTGTGGCAGGGGATCCAGCACCTTACTGACTACAAACCCAGTAATTTATCACCTGTAGAGAGCAGTGCTTCTCTGGTGGAGGAGCTGAATACCTTCTTCGCCCGATTTGAGGTGACACTAGCAGTGGATCCAGCAGTGTTGCCAGAGTCATCGTCATTATTCCCTTAGGGAATGTTGCCAGGGTGGAAGAGGGTGAAGTGAGGCGAATATTAAAAGGGATAAATGCGAACAAGTCTATGGGTCCTGATGGAGTGGCTGGTAGGGCACTGAGAGACTGCTCAGAACAGCTGGCAGAAACTTTTTAGAAGATTTTTAATCGGTCTTTGGCCCAAGCCATTGTCCCACCTTGTCTGAAATCCTCTACTATTATACCTCTGCCTAAAAAGCCTAACATAGATAGTCTGAATAACTTCCGCCCTGTGGTGCTTACACCTGTCATAATGAAATGCTTTGAAAAGTTGGTGCGGAACCGTATTATGACTTGTTTACCAGTTGGGCTTGACCCTTGTCAATTTGCATATAAGAGAAAGAGATCCATGGAGGATGCTGTGGCTATGGCCCTACATGCTGTTCTGACTCATTTGGAGAAACAAGGGACTTATGCGAGACTGTTATTTGTAGATTTTAGTTCTGCTTTTAATACTATTCTTCTGCATAGACTGGTGCCCAAATTATTAGATCTGGGGTTTCCGCCATGCTTATGCAGTTGGATACTAGATTTTCTATCAGATCGCTCCCAATGGGTCAGGATGGGCTCTCATGTCTCTGCAGATCTCAGTATAAGTATGGGGATGCCGCAGGGGTGTGTGCTGAGCCTGTTTCTGTACAGGCTTTACACATATGATTGTGTTCCCAGTTATCCCAGCAATAAGATCATCAAGTTTGCAGATGATACAATGATGGTGGGTCTGATTACTGCTGGGGAGGGGGAGTCGGCTTACAGGAAGGAGGTTGAGATGCTGACGGAGTGGTGTAGGGAAAACAATTTATTCCTCAATGTAAAAAAGACAAAAGAGATCATTGTGGACTTTAGAAAATGCAAATTGAACATCCAGCCACTTATTATTGAAGGGAATCGTGTGGAACAGGTCTCTGTGTTTCGATTTCTGGGAATGGAGGTGAGGGATGATCTAACATGGGGAGCAAACACCAAAGCTCCGATGAAGAGAGCACAGCAGAGGTTATATTTCTTGAGAATCCTCAGGAAGAAGAACAACTTTTCAAAGGACCTGCTGTTGGCATTCTACCACTGTACCATAGAGAGTGTGTTAACCAATGGTCTGTGTGTATGGTTTGGGAGTTGTACAGCTAGGGAAAGAACAATGCTGTCCAGGGTCATAAAGACTGCAGAGTGGATAATCGGGCATACTCTTCCCACTCTAGATCAAATCTATGCCACCAGGTGTTATAAGAAAGCTGTAGAGATTGCACAAGATAGTACACACCCCGGGAATGATCTCTTTCAGCTTCTGCCTTCTAGAAGAAGGTATAGGGTCATAAAGACCAGGACCAGCCGCTTGAGAAATAGTTTCTACCCAAAAGCTGTTCTGGCTTTGAATACAGTGCAATGCAGTCTATGAGGGAGCTTCTGTATATAGTTTTTAGAGTTTTTAGGGTTTTAGAGTTTTAGAGCTTTTAGGGGTTAAATGTATATATGTGGGGTGGGAGTATGCTGATAATTTTGTATAGTTGTATTTTGTTTAGGTTTTGTTGGGTTGTTAAGTGTTTTTTCCCCCCAATCTCGTTGTTCTGTGCAGGACAATGACAATAAAGATTTATCTATCTATCTATCTATTGTTGGTTGTGGATTCATTCTCTAAGTGGCTGGAAGTGATTAGGGTGCCTAATACCACTTCAGCCACCACGATAATGCACCTAAGAAGGCGGTTTGCAGCATTTGGACTTCCAGATGTGCTGGTGTCCAACAACACGTCCACATTCACATCTGCAGAATTCCAATCCTTCATGGAAAGGAATGCAATTAGGCACATCACTGCTGCCCCATTCCATCCAGCCACCAATGGCTAGGTAGAGCGTCAGGTGCACACAACTAAAGACACGCTTCGGCGTATGGGTGAAGGGGATTTGGAGCTCCAGTTATGCCACTTTCTTTTCACATATAGGCTCACCCCCCTTGAGCCAAAGGCACAAATATAGCAATCCAACACCAGAAGGGTTTCTCATCCAGAGACCCTGTACATTGCCGCAATTATGCAGCTGGTGGCCCTACGTGGGTGCCCGGGTTTGTGATCGATCAAACTGGTCCTGTTTCTTACAGAATTGAAACAGCCACTGGTCTGATCTGGAGGAGGCACACGGATCAATTGAGACCCAGAGTACTGGACCAACAAGACGAATACAGACACTCAATGCTAGGGTTGGCCCCCACCTGTTTAAACCCAGGGGGCAGAGGTAATAGTCAGCAGCCAGCCAACATTGACCCAGAATTGTCTTCTAGGAACTGATTTCAAGGGGAATTTGTGCAATGCTTCCCTATTCTGGCTAGGTGTACCCCTACACTGTCCCAACCTAGCACTCTGGATTCCTTTATTGATGATGATCAATTTTGCTTGGAGTCGCCTTCCACTCTTAGTACACACAGGAGGGACCCTGAGTTGTCTTATTCATCCACAGAATTTGATTTTGGTTTTGAGCGATTCGCTGCTCCTCTATCTGACAAACGGGGCTTTAATTTGGGTTTACAATCCTCCCCCTCTAGTCAATCCCTCACTCCAGTTGGGTCGGCCATCCTACGAGCCTCTGAGCTGGCTCAGCCAAGCGTCCGACCCCGAAGGGAAACTAGACCGCCATCCTGGTTAAAGTATTTTGTTTTTACCTAGGGGGGGAAGAATGTTATATATGTTAACTGTGTTTTCTGACAGGAGCGGAATGTATCTTTTCTTTATCTATTCTTATGCAAAAAAGTGGATTGAAAAATGTGTACACTCTGTTAGCCAGTGGGCTTGTTGTATTATTGTTACTGTTACTGTTTATAGTGTATATAAGTCAGAGTTTTCCCCATCCAAACTGTGTTCAAACCCCACTAATCAAGAGCTGAATTTCACTACTTCACTCGTCTGCTTCTTCATTCCCTGAACATGAAACTCCACCACATTACCCTTCCTAGTGTGGTGGAGATGGTGTGGGGCCCAACATGAAATGGTGCCACAGTCTACATCCAGCCTGCAGGTTGCATGTTGAGAATTCCTCGTCTAAAAAAAAGCTCAATAGATTGATCTCAAATATGGTGCCTTGGAAATATCAATCCGAGAGGATGCCTTACCAATATTGAGCTAGTAAGGTAATGACATGGCTTGCTTATAGGAGAGAAAGGGTGAAAATGTAATTAAGTTTGATTTTTTGTAAGGATTTAACAAAATTCACATGAATAGGACAAAAGAGCTTCACATTCTAATGAAATAAATAAGGAAAAAGCAAAACACACATTTTATATTCCTGTGGCCTAAACTGTGAAAAGTAATCTTCATTTCATCAGGTTCCTGCTCGCTGATATCCCCACTTGTGTATATATATAAAACAGAGAGGGAGAGAGAGAGAGAAAAAATTGAGCATCTCCCTTCTAGATATCATACGGAATTATGGTGACTCTTGCAAGATGAGAAATTTGTCTGGACTGTAGAAGGGATAGAAAAGGGACAGCTTTATTTATGTCCCCTGGAAAGGAAACCTCGGGTTGCACTGGAGGTCTGTTCCAACAGCCTCCGTTGTAACCTGAAATGGTCATAAACCGTATCATGATTTCCCATAGGGATGCATTGAAAATTAAAAAAAGAAACCTGACCAGAACAAAAATAATATTTAAAAAATACAAAAGCAGAAAATGCGATTGTCCCCTTCCCCCACAAAACTAACGGAGCAATCTCCCTACCTTTTCCATGCCATTTGGGGACCTTATCCGGCAGCAACCTTCAGAGTGGTAAACATTGTATTGTGAGTTTGGGTGGGGTGGAAGGCTGAAACAGTGTGCATTGGGTCCCCCGACTCCCCCCCCCAGAGGTGGCAGGCATGGCGGCGAGCGCAAAATGGGTGGAAAAAATTGTGTCACGACTGAGTGTTTTTCACCCATTTTGGGCTTTCTGCCACCCCTGCTGCCTGGGGGGGGGGTCAGGAGACCCAATCCATGCTTTTTTAATGTTGTCCAATCAATGCATCTGACAAGGTCCAAATCCAGTTGACGTCCTGACTTTTGGAACCAAGTTTGGACGTTATCCGAGGTTCCACTGTAATATGGCTGCCTTCCACCCCATTCGAACTCAGAATTTATTTATTTTATTTAATTTAATGATCTTATATACTACTTTTCTATGTCCACGGACAAACACAAAGCGGTTCACAAAACGATCAAACAAATACAAAGAAAAAATAACAGTAATAATAATACCACAAAATTCAATACATACAATAAATAAAGAAGTACAGTTACAAACAGACTATCGTAAAATACAATAGTATTACAGTCCCAAGGGCTAACCTCGAAATACCAAGGCCAGGCAAATCACAAGGTATGCCTCCCTGGACAATGGAAAGGCTCTGGGTGGGTGGAAGTTGAACCTCTGGTGTGGCGGCATCAGCGGCTGCTTTTCAGCCCTCCTGAATGAGAGAGGCTCGGGGGATGGGAGCAGCAGCGAGCAGGCACACGTGCGCTCCCTCCCGGGTAATGGAGAGGCTCTGGGTGGGCGGGAGGTGACCCTCGGGTGGCGGCATCATTGGCAGCTTTTCAGCTCTCCTGAGAGAGAGAGGCTGGGGGGGGAGTGGCAGCGAGCAGGCACACATGTGCTCCATCCCATGTGAGGGAGAGGCTCTGGGTGGGCAGGAGGTGACCCTCTGGTGTGGCGGTGTCAGCGGCAGCTTTTCAGCCCTCCCGAGCGAGAGAGGCTCGGGAGGCAGGAGCGGTGGCAAGCAGGCACACGTGCGCTCCATCCTGGGCGATGGAGAGGCTCTGGGTGGGCGGGAGGCGACCCTCTGGTGTGGTGGTGTCAGCAGCAGCTTTTCAGCTTTCCTGAGCGAGAGAGGCTCAGGGGGGCAGGAGCGGCGGCGAGCAGGCACACGTGCACTCCATCCTGGGTGATCATGCAGTGTTTACCACTCTGAAGGTCCCATCATGGAAATCAGTTGTAACCCGGGAATTTTTAAAAATTAAATGTGAGGTTGTAAGCTGCAGCAAACGTAATCCAGGGCAGTCGTATGCTGGGGTTTTACAGTATGTTCAGTCCCCAGTCAAAATGGTATTTCTTGATCCATGAAAGTGAACATTAAAATGCAGCAGTTAGTCTTTCAAGTGCCACAATGTTTTTTTAGTCTTTTTGTTTTGTTTAATTTACTCTCTGATATGTTTGAAACACAGACTAACACTTTTTGTGGCCCATAGTGCAAAGTAATGTTAAAAACAAACACAGAATACTTTTCTCTAACTCCCACAACATTATTACAATGTTTAGAATCAATGAACTATCCATATAAATTCACATTCCTTATATTGCTTCTACAACCCTAAAATTCCCTTGTGACGCATCACAACCCGGAAATCCCCTTGTGACTCACCAGAATCACAGTCAGATGGGAATTCTCATCAGGTTCAAGAAGGAATGTGTAGAAATCTGACTGATTGATTTCAACAAACTAAAAAGTCTAGCAATCCTTTGGACAGATACATACTTTTAAGTGGCATTAAAGTACTAGAGCTATGAAGCATGTGCTTCCTTGTACCTTGGTACTTACTCCTGGTTGGTTTTTTAATCTTTTAATCTTTTTTCTTATTTTATTTCCACTTGTCATACAAGGCTCCTGTGCTCTCCCTGGAACCACACCATTGCTCTGGGGATGGGGGCCACCTGTGCTCACCGCCGCCACCCCCCTTTCGAGCCACGCCTGGCTGGAGGGGAGAAAAGCAGCTGCCGCCGCACAGAGATCCCGTGCTCTCCCCGGAGCCACGCCATCGCTCAGGGGATGGGAGCCACCTGTGCTCGCTGCCGCCACCACCCTCTTCCGAGCCACGCCTGGCTGGAAGGGAGAAAAACCGCCGATACCACCACACAGAGGTCCCGCGCTCTCTCCGGAGTCACGCCATTGCTCTGGGGATTGGAGCTGCCTATGCCTGCTGTTTGTCACTGTACTCGAGGACTTTTGCCTGTCCAGTCTTTGTCATGACGTAAACGCGGGCTTGTACTTGCTGTTTGAACTTTTTACTGATTCTTACTTTATTTCTTATTCTGTATTGATTATGCTGTTTAATGAATTTTTGTATTATGTACTTATTTATTCTTTATGTTGTCATGTATTGTATCTCTTTCACTTTTTTCTGCTGCTGTCTGCTGTGCAGACAGCACACATTGGTGTAAACCGCTTTGAGTTGCCTTTGAGCTGAATAAAGCGGTATATAAATAAAAAGTGAACTGAAAAAATGAAATGTTTCCAATCTCTGGGCTCCCCTCAAACTCGCCCTTTTCCAGGCTGAAACTGAGGCCTAACCTTTACATCATCTGGATGTTGTATTTTATTTATTTATTTATTTGTTTTTTAAATCTGTATCACTGCCCCCTTGCTGAAGCGACTCTGGGCGGCTCAAAACATGACATAAAAAACATAAAAACATCCTCAATAAAATCATCTAAAATCAATCCATTAAAAAACCCACCCACCTCAAACCTCACAAGAGGGAACAATATATGCTGTCATGTTTCCTTTCTCCACTTGTTTAAACATTATTTTCCAAACTCCAAAGTTCTGTGACATTGTCTCCAGAAAGCAATCCTAGCTTTGATTCCTTGCCTATGCCAATATTTCCTGCCTTGGGTCCGCTCAGGAAGGAGCCTCTGTTCCTCATTTAAAATTTATGAGGGCAAAGTCTTAACACTTTCAATCACTTTTTTAAAATATTTCTGTTGTGGTGCCATATTAATTGAAAGCAGGTCAAACTGATAAAATCGTAGATCAAGGGGGTCAAAGGAAAGAAGAATACAAAAAGCAAATCAATAGCTAGCAAATTCCTGGGTGGCTTTAGAAATATGCCACTGAATCATTTCAGCTTTCTTTCTGGAAATCAAATCTTATATTCCCCATTAATAAGAAATAATCTGCAGTACTTCTTTAGAGAAATCTTTTGCCTTGGTCCAAAGAGTGCTTTGGGTATAATTAACTTTGAAAAGTAAGAGAAGGTCTGCACAAGGACAGGAGTCATACCATCATGGCAAAGCCGTAAGTAGCTATTTTGGTGCCTGGGTCAGTGCTACTCTATTGGTTAGGTACAGGTCATGTGGGATTAAAAGACATGGAGACAGGGCAGAGGTATTTTAATGGTTTTTACAATATTTTTATGATTTTAATTGCTGTTGGGATGTTTTTGTATTTCAGTGTTTTTTATTGGTTGATTGTAAGCTGCCCTGAATCGCTTTGGCAAGGGGGTGGCGATAGAAATCAAATCAAATAAATAAAATAAATAAATAAACAGGGAGGTATTCTTAGATTTGAGCACATAACAACCATCTTGGTTCTGCACTAAGCCAAACTGTTTTGTGTTTCCTTCTGCCCGGGGAACTGCTGCCAGAGATGGACTGCATACTTAGGACAGCTAGGTTTCTGCCTTTCAAGTAGCAAAACAGAACAAGTAGTTTTACTTGCTTTTAATACACTGTAGGTGCAGTGGCTCAAGTGATTAAGATGCTGACTGAATACTACAGGATGGAATGAGCTCTCGTCTTTGCCCCCCCACCCCGAGTGAAGAGACGGACACTTGTCATGGGTTCAAACATGGGCCACTTTATTAAGCCAAAATAAGTTGTTGCAAACTATTGTGCTGGGGACTAAGTAGTGAAGGTGCGTGATAATAACTCAGGTCAATACCAGAAAATTTGGATTCCAAATAACAGGGACAGCAGAAAAGCTCTGCAGATAGGCCAGCATTGTGTTCAACACTGTGGCCAAGCTATGCGGCCAGGGAGTTAGCAAAGCATCCTGATCATCTATCTTAGGTCTGCGGCTATTAAACAGCCATGAGATACCCCAAGTGATAGTGCTGTCCAAGGTCCCAAATTAACCGAGACACCAACCAAATAACTAAACAGGCAATACTGATTAAAATCACCCGCACTACCCGCCACACGGGGTATTGCCAAGGGCTGAACCCCGACTCACCCCAGACCGGCCTACCGGGCTGGAGGCCCCAGTGCAATGGAAGGAGAAAATTGAGGCAAAAAGGCCATGAACCCATGGAGTGGCTGGAGGACATAGCCTCTGGAAAAGTAGAAGTCAGCATGTAGAATAGCAAAAGAAGACCAGGCCGTGGCCGTCAGGTATGAGTGGAAAAGAATTGTACCACAAGGAAAACAGAAGAATAGAGGCAATATGAAGATCGGCTGGAAAGAACTGCACCATCTCGTGGTGAGATGCCCAACTGTTGTGTTCTGTAAAGCTGTGCCTTTAACAATGTACCTTTGCCATGTGTTAACAATGTAACCTTTCTGTGTGCAACATTATAACCATCAGCTGTATCAATGTAAACCTGATAAGGGGACGCGAGCTAGTGACCACTAGATGGCAATAGCGAGCGTCCAGCTCTCATGGCTCAGATTCACCTGGTTCAGCAGCGCGGGAAGATTCCCCGCCACCTCTTCACCTGGTCAAGAAGGGCGTGACCTCCCACGACGTCACGCAGGCAGCAACCAATAGTCTGTCAACGAGCCACATTCAAATGTATAGCCAGCTGTATATATTGAGCTACTCATCCGCCATTACCACATGTTCCTCCGGATCATCATGCAATAAACCTGTGTTAAGCCAACCCTTCGGTTGTTTCATTGTCTTTGGTCCCTTACACTAAATTGGCGACGAAGGTGGGATTATGGCAGCCCACGGGACCAAGACATGCGCCGGTTTCGAAATCAGGAAACCGGGCGGACTGGGAGATCTTCGAGATGGACTTCCAGGCAGCACTGATCGAGTCCGAAGTCACGGAAGAGGCAAAGAAAAGGGCCATCTTCACCAGGATGCTCGGACAAGAAACCAAAAGGACCTTGGTGGACCTGATTGCACCGAGGAGGGTGAGCGAATTCAAGGCCAAGGAACTCATGCAGATGCTGCGTGAGCACGTCCGGCCCGCCACGGCGATGTTACCCGCTCGGAGTGCGTTCTGGAGGCGAGTCCAAGCGCCTGGGGAGACGGTCGCCGCATTCGTGGCGGCCCTGCGGTTGGCGGCCGGCCCGTGCAAATGGGAGAATGCCGAAATCACCCTCCGGGACTGTGTGCTGTGCGGCCTGAACGACGCCGAGACCCAGCGCACATTAATGAACCAAGAGCCGCCTCCCACGTTGCAGGAGGTCGTCAGAGCGGCCCAGGCCGCAGAAGCTACGAAGGCCGGGGTCCAAGAACTCCAGGACTGGCGGCCGAAGTCGAGCAAGGCAGAGGCTCCGGTACAGGCGGCCCGGCGAAATTCGAGGTCGTCCACAGAGAGCAGCGACGACGAGGACGTCCGGAGGGTCCGGAAGGAGAGCCGGCGATGCGACGGCTGTGGAGCGGCCCACGACCGCGTAAAGTGCCCGTTCCGGAAGGCCGAGTGCCACAACTGCGGCAGCTGCGGGCACATCGCCAAGGTGTGCAGGAAGAAGCGCGAGACCCGGAGGAGCTCCGCAGACCGTTCCGCGGGACAAGACCGCTCAACGAGACCCAAGGACGGCGCCCAGGCCATGCGGAAGCAGGACGGCGTGGGCCGCATCTCCGACGGCAGCGAGGACGACGCCCCAGTGTTCAGCGTGTCTGCAGGACACCCCCGCTATTTTGTTGAGGTACTAGTCCAAGGGGTTCCCATTAGGATGGAAATTGACTCGGGGTCCTCATATTCAATCATTTCCCAGAGGGAGTTTTTGGGAATTGCCCCCCACAAGCGACCCAAGCTCAAAGCATTGAGGTCCACACTACGGGACGTGCAAGGGAACAGTATTCCAGTGTTGGGGGTTGGAAAATTTCAGGTTAAATTCAAGAAGCACGCCGCGTCCCTTCCCCTAGTCGTGCTCAAAGGGGGAGATTGCAGCCTCCTCGGGACTCAATGGTTCCAGCCCCTGGGTTTGTTTTTTGGTGGGGTGCACGCCGTTGGGATGCACACCGTTGGGACTGATCCAATTCTGGAGGTGTGCGAGGCGCACCCCGAAGTTTTCAAAAAAGGACTGGGGAAATTCAAGGGGCCCCCAGTGACATTCGACCTGGACCCGGAGGTCCGCCCAATTCGTCTTAAACCACGCCGGGTGCCGTTCGCACTTAAGGACAAGATATAGGCGGAACTGGACAAATTGGTGGGCCAGGGAATCCTTGTGCCTGTTGATTCCGCGGAGTGGGAAACTCCAATTGTAACCGCGCTAAAGGCCAATGGGGAGGTCCGCATATGTGCCGACTACAAGTGCACCATCAACAAGGCGATCCGCCCGAATGCATATCCGGTGCCGGTAGTCAGCCATCTGCTGGCCAGGTTACACGGGGGAAAGTGTTTCGCTAAGCTCGACTTAGCACAGGCCTACCAGCAGCTTACGGTGTCCCCTGCCGCAGCTGCTGCGCAGACCATAGTCACCCATAAGGGGGCGTTCCAGGTGACGCGTCTCCAGTTCGGCGTGAATTCGGCCCCTGGAATTTTCCAGTCACTCGTGGAACGCCTCCTGAAGGGACTGGAGGGGGTGTTGCCTTATTTTGATGACGTGTTAATAACGGGGGGGGGGGAGTCGGGTTGAATTGGCCAAGAGGTTGGGGAAGGTCCTGACAATATTCGAAAAAGCGGGGCTGAGACTGCGAAAGGACAAATGCGTCTTCTTCGCAACCGAGGTTGAGTTCCTAGGGTTTTGTGTGACTCCTGAGGGAATAAAACCATCCAAGTCCAAGGTGGCAGCCATTAAGAAAGCCCCCCGCCCCACCTCCAAGCCCGAGCTGCAGTCGTTCCTAGGGCTGCTCAACTTTTACCACTCCTTCCTCCCCTGGAAGGCAGCGGTGGCTGAACCGCTACACAAACTGCTAAAGAAAGACCAGGAATGGAAGTGGGGCGATGACCAAGAAAGGGCGTTTAGCGAGCTAAAAAGCCTCCTGGCGTCCGACGCCATACTGACCCACTTCAACCCCAAACGCCCAGTAGTTCTGACCTGTGATGCATCTCCAGTGGGGGTGGGGGCGGTGCTGTGCCACGTGTTGGAAAACGGAAGGGAGGCCCCGATAGCATTTTACTCCAGGTCCCTGTCCCAAGCGGAGAGAAACTACGCACAGACAGACAGGGAGGCACTAGCAATAGTCGCGGGGACGAAAACATTTCACGATTTTCTGTACGGCCGCCCCTTCACCATTGTAACGGACCACAAGCCCCTGCTAGGCATCTTCACCGCAGATAAGCCCACCCCACAGATCCTGTCCCCGAGGATGCTCAGGTGGGCCATTTTTCTCAACGCGTATCAGCACGCGTTGGTCTACCGGCCCGGGAAAGAGATCAGCCATGCGGACGCTCTATCTAGGTCTCCCCTTCCCCTAACGCCCAGCCAGGTGAGCAAGGGGGAGCGGGACCATCAGGTTCTCATGATAGAGGTGCTGGATTCGCCCCCCGTAGTGCCCGCCGACATTGCCAAAGCGACAGAGAAGGACAAGACGTTAGCGGCAGTTAGCTCCTGGGTGCAGAAAGGGTGGCCGTCGTCCTCCCCAGCGGAGGAGTTCGCTCCATTTTTCAGAAAAAAGCTAGAACTGTCCCTAGAGAGGGGGTGCCTCTTGTGGGGGCAGCGGGTGGTGATTCCCACTTCCCTTCGGCCGCGGGTGCTCAAACTGCTGCACGTCAGCCACCCCGGCATCGTGCGATCCAAGGCGCTGGCCCGGAGTTACTTCTGGTGGCCCCAGCTGGATGCCGACATCGAGCACATGGTCGGCACTTGTGAAAGTTGCCAATGCTCCAGACCAGAGGAGGCCCGCCTTCCCCACAGGGAATGGGACGCGGCTAAGGGGCCATGGTCCCGGGTGCACGTTGATTTCGCGGGCCCGTTCAGAGGCACCCTGTTCCTTCTCGTAGTGGACGCCTTCTCCAAGTGGTTGGAGGTTATCCCAGTCACGAGCACCTCCTCGGCCCAGACCATTAGGCATTTGCGGAGGCTCTTTTCCACGTTCGGCATACCCGACACATTAATTAGCGACAACGCTAGTTGCTTCACGTCCTCCGAGTTTAGGGCATTCATGGAGATCAACGCCGTTCGGCACATCACCTCCGCCCCGTTTCACCCGGCCACCAATGGCCAAGTAGAGCGTTTCGTCCGCACCACGAAGGACACGTTGCGGCGCATGGGCCCCGGGGATCAGAACCTGCAAGTGTGCCAGTTTCTGCTAGGGTACAGGGTGACCCCGTTGGCGTCAGGATACTCCCCCGCAGAACTCTTAATGCGTAGGAAACTGACCACCATCCTTACTAGGCTAGACCCCACGAGGGTAGAGGACAAAGGAAGGAACATCGGGCTTGAGGCTACAAAGAGTTTCAGTGTAGGCGCCCCCGTGCATTGCAGGAACTACGCCAGCACGGGCCCAGCCTGGGTACCGGGCGTAGTTGTGGAGCAAACCGGCCCCGTGTCGTAAACCAACAGAGGACAGAAACAGGGGGAAAATTGTGCCCTCTCACAGCTGAGACACATGCCCACAGCAGCAGCACTGTGGGATGAAACTGAGACACAGCAGGCTGCAGCAACAACAGGAACCACGTCTTAAGAAGAGTCTGGGAAGCTGGAAGAAAAGAGAAGGTACCAGCAGGAACTGCCTACAAACTGGGGTGTGTGTGTGAGGGTTACGCACCATAAGAAAACCCACAGAGTGATACAGGCATATGGAGTCAGGGTCCAGAGGAAGGAGTGAGCGGAGCAGTGGAGAGGCTGAGAAGTGGAGCCAACCCAGGCACTCAGAAAACACAGGGGAAAGATGATTGTACTTGCTAAAAGTAGACTTAAATCAGCGCAACACCAGCATACTTATGTATTTCCCCATAGCACTAGTTATCAGGCTAGGAGGGAAGGAAGGCCGAATAAACCCCAACCCCCTGGCAAGAATAGAACTCACATTCCTTGGGTAGCAGTAGGGCAGTTGATTCACTGATACCCCAAGGATGGGCCCCACCCAAGGAAAGGCCTCAGCCAGTGCAGGCAAGTAACGTGAAAGCGAAACTGCCCAGCAAGGGAGGGAATTAGTTTTTCCCTTGCCAATTCAAAGAGGCCAGTTCCACTTGGGGCCCTTTGGCAACCTAACATTAATGGGCAGTGTGCTTATATTGAACCACTACTCAAACTAGGCAGGCGGCACCACCAAAGGAACAAGGGCCCCAGGCCCATTGTGAGGCCTGCTCCAGAGGGAGAAAGATTTGTTTCTTAATGCCAAGCAGTTAAAGAGGGTGAGGCAGGCAGTAGCCACCACCTAGAAAGGCTTCTTCTTGGCTTCTCAGGCAGACCTGCAAGAGCACACCCATCTCTTCCCCGGGAAGCAGGCAAAGCCAGCACAGGTGGATATTTTACCCCCAGTGCTGGTCCATTGTCCCAGCTTCTGCCAACCTAACAGTTTGAAAGCAAGAAATTGCAAGTAGATAAATAGGGACCACTTTGGTGGGAAGGTAACAGTGTTCCGTGTGCTCCGGTGTTTAATGTAGAGAACTTAGATGGAGGATGCGAATAACTCATGATCCAAAGTTCATTTAAAGTATTTATTTGGGAAAAGGAAATCCATGCTGGGTTTTGAGGGGTCTCCGGGGAAGGTTAAAGGGTAGGATGAGGTAAGGCGGGAAAAGCATTTGTATATATACAGGAGATACGTCACAGGAGATGCATCATAGGAGCATTGCATTATGGTACATGTAGTTGAGATAGTTTGATAATACATCTGACAAAACCCTTTCTAATATCATACTGACGAACAAACATGAATACAAGAGCATCAGCTACCTATAGCGTCAAACAATTTTTTGAATAAAAGTGTGTGTTGGGCCAATGGGAGTGGTTTGGTCAATGTGTCCACTGTTTGATCCTTTGTGTCACAGTGCACTACATTGATGAAGCCCCCCCCCCCCGAGACATCTGCCAAACATGTTTGTGTCTGATGTCTATGTGCCTGGATCTGTGGCCTACTGCCTCGGCTTTGGATTTTCAATAGCTGCATTATTGTCCTCGTGAATGGTAATGGGATGAGGTGGCTTTTTCCAGATCTCAGAGATTAGATCGTTGAACCAGACAAGATTGTTACCAGCCATGGACAAGCATATGTATTCCACTTCTGCTGTAGATGTAGCCACTAACTTCTGTTTGCCGGTGTACCAATATATAGGGCTCTTGTTCAGGAGGATTAGGTAACCTGAGGTGCTCGTTCTCGTCTCTACGTCCCCGGCCCAATCTGCGTCGGCGTAGCATGATGGTTCAGGCCTGTCAGTTACCTCTGGAGTCAACAGTAGGTTTGCATCGATGGTGCCCTTCATGTATCTTAGCAGTCTTTTGACAGCGTTCCAGTGATGGACCTTCGGTTTGCTCTGGTGACATGAAAGCAGGTTCACGGCCAAGTTTATGTCAGGTCTGGTCCAGCTAGCAATGTGCAGTAAGGACCTGTATAGTGTGTTTTCCTCAAATGCTTCTCCATCATTATATGTGTTTTTCTGGAAGTCTGTCTGCATGGGCATCCCACAAGAGCTAGCATCTGCCATGTTACAGTTTTCCAGCAGCTCCACTATCTTTTCCTTTTGGGACATCGCGAAGCCATCTTGGATTTTGGATATCTGCATGCCTAGGTACCTATCTATTTTCCCAAGGATCTTCAGTGAGAAATGCTCCTGGAGACTCCTGGTGAATTCATCACACTTGGACTTGCTCTTTGCAGGCGCACCCCCCAAAGAAAGACTCAGACACCGGTATATGGATAAAGGCATTGGGCCACTTTTATTGAATAATGCCCTAGTCCGAATTATAACTTTCAATTGGTACTCATCCAATTATAATTCTTAAGGCAAGCAGGCCGCAGTAACACTGGTAAGGTTCCTCCCAAAATTGCCAATGGCAATTGGCTACAATGTATCCATTTGTATCCATTTGTTTGTTGACACAAACAAATTGTTGACCGTAGTCAATAAACTATCTACTGACCCCACCCTCTGACGTGTATCCGTCAAATCACGGGGTGATGCATTCTGAAAAGCTCCTGCCATCACCCCTTGCCTGGTTCGTCATTGACCGGTCAACGTTATTACACCTGTACCTGTCTAAGTGTTGGCCAGTCAATCGCGAACCTGCCAGATACCTATGGGTCATAAATATTTACCTTACCAGTGCTACCCGCCACACGGGGAGGCTTCAATGAAGACTCACCGCCCCCCCCCCCAGACCGTCAGCTCGGTCAACAGGCCTGCTGGCAAATCTTCCAAAAAGAGGTTCATACCTCTAGCCGACAGGTGGACCCCATCCCCTGCATAAAGATCATAATTTTGTAAACTAATGGTGGGGTGTCAGATGACCATCCCCAAACCCTTGTCTGCCAAGAACCGGGCAACTGCCCTGTTCACCGAGCGGCGAGCGCGGTCAAGGGCACGGAGGTCAATACCTCCCCTGTAAGCGTGACACGGTATGATGTCCGACCATAGCAGCCTTGTGGACGGCCACACATAATGCAAATAAGCTAGGTCACGGCAAATCGTGAATTTTAAAGAAAGGCCAGTGACCTGGGCGAGGTCATTGCCCCCGAGGTGCAGTACAAGGACATCAGGTGGTTCAGCATCCCTGATGGAAAAAAGGAATGGCAACAGTTCCCGCCATCTCATTCCACGCTTACCGTACCAACGTATGCATGCGGATGCACACAGTCCAAGCTGGGGTCCCCACTCTGTCGCCGCAGCATACTGCACTGTCCAGTGCACGTAACTGTGGCCCACCAGCCATACTGCCACCGGTGTGCGGGGACACACAGGGTCTATAAGAGAAAAAAAGAGAACAGTGACTTAACTGGTACTCATACCTGAAGAGGGCGAACATATAATGCAAAACGCATAGATCCCCATCTTCCCATACGGCGTATATCAGCCTCAGAGTACCCAAATGCAGCCGCAGTTGAAGCAGCACCTATCCTAAACGAATGGGTGCCATAACGAGCCCCTGGGAGGCCAACACTGGATAGTGCCATACCGGTCACCTTCCAAAATTGAAATTTAGTAAGGGGAGACCCATCATGGTGGCAGAAAAACGGGCCAGGGTGCATGCCACGCACTGCCAAGAACTCCTGTAGGGCACCAACCGGACAGATGTCTGCAATGGAACATCGTAGCAGTCTAACTCCACTGCCTACGCCATGCTGATCAACTTTTGAGGACCGTATCCTCAACTGAGCCCACTCATTAGAAACATAGACATCGTCGAGTTCCAGTGCCCTACGAGTCGCATCCGCCTTAGACAGTAGTACCAACTCACTGATGCGGAGCGCTCCAAAGAAGGCCACCGTGGTAGCCGCATGAAAAAGAGCCGCCTCATACCTGTCAAAACACAGGTTATGCCAGCCTCGTGCAAGGTGGGTAAGCACCCCTGGGGAAATTGGGTGGCGAGTGTCCGGGCGGCAGCCACGTTCCCGCGTCCACCCCTCCAAAACATGTCGTATGCGGAAATCGTTCATGCTGTCAGCAAAACCCATCACCTTGGCCATAAATGCCAGTGTTGACAGCCTGGATGCTATAGTGCGGGGAGCGAGGCCCTGACTGTGTAGATAAACGATAAATTGTAAAACTTGTTCCACTGGAATGGGCCACACTTCGGGCAACTGAAGTTGTACGCAAAAATTTATAAATTGAACGAAAGCATGATGATATGCCTTACGCGTGCGGGGCGCCAAAGACATGCCGATCGCCCGGTTCACCTCTCCTTGCCAAATGTCCAAATCTCGGCCGGGAGTGGCGAGGGGAATTCCTCTGCGTCCGGAGCCAAGGCGCGGAACCGGGGGATCTGCAGGCGGGATAAAGCATCGGCAATATCATTATTAATACCTGGTACACGTCTGGCCCTACGCCATTCAGGCGTAGGCTACGTAACACAAACTGGCGAACTAACACCATCACCCTGGGTGATTTAGACATCTGAGCATTAACAATGTGCACTACCGCAGCATTGTCACACCAAAAGTGGACCACTGAGTCGGCCCACTCCTCGCCCCATAGCATCAAAGCTCCCAGGATTGGAAAGAACTCAAGGAATGTAAGATCGCGGAGGCGATCCGTGCCCCACCATGCTGGAGGCCATTGGCCATAAGCCCACCTCCCCTCAAAGTAAATCCCATATCCCAGGGAGCCGGAGGCATCCGACTGTACTTGAAACCTAGGGGAAACTAAAAGGTCGGATCTCCAAAAGGAGACCCCGTTGAAGTCCCGCAGGAATGTGAGCCAAACCAAAAGGTCAGCCCTCATGCCCCTGGTCAGTCGGACCCTATGATGGCGCCTTGACAGGCCAGACATGGCGTCACATAGGCGCCGAGCAAATGCTCTGCCAGGCGTGACCACCCTGCAGGCAAAGTTAAGATGGCCATGTAGAACCTGAAGCTCACGAAGTGACACTTTACGTTTTGCCAGCAAGGCCAAAACCATCGCGGAGATCCGGGTGACCTTATCGATGGGTAACCGGGATGCCTGTGCGACCGTGTCAATTTCAATACCCAGAAATGTGAGCGTAGTTGATGGGCCCTCGGTCTTTTCGGGCGCTAAAGGGACACCCAGTTACTGCATTAGCGTCTGAAATGTGGTGAGGAGACGCGTGCACGTGTCCAAGCCCCGTTCACCCCCGAACAAAAAGTAATCGAGGTAATGGGCTACAGACCGAGACCCGGACCTGCGAACAAAGGCCCACTGAAGGAAAGTGCTAAAACGTTCAAATGCTGAACAGGATATAGAGCAGCCAAAAGGCATGGCCTTATCTACGTAAAACGTCCCTTGGAATCTAAAACCCAATAGCTCAAAGTCCCCCGGGTGCACTGGCAACAATCGGAATGCCGATTTAATGTCACATTTTGCCAGGAGGGCACCAGGACCACAAGAGCGCACCATTCGCAGGGCTTGGTCAAAAGACGTATACCTGACCGAACAAAGGTCATCAGGAATAGCATCATTGACAGAATAACCCGCCGGGTACGATAAATGGTGGATTAAACGAAATTCCCCTGGGGCCTTTTTGGGTACCAACCCCAGAGGGGAGACCTTCAGGTTGGGAAAGGGTGGTACAGAAAAGGGGCCTGCTACCCTCTTGGCCTCTACCTCTTTGGCAATACTCAGGGCAGCCACTTCCTCTCTACTCTTCAGGGACAGTAAATTGGGTGCATTTTGGGGTCCCCACACTCCTTTGAATGGGATACGGAAGCCCCACTGAAAACCCTCCAGGAGGTACCTCGCGTCCTCTCTCCTTGGATAAGTTAAGAGCCATCGCTCCAACATATACACATTAACTGGGGAGGGGGCCTTTTGTCTGGCTAGCTCCATCAGCAGAAGCTCTGCCCGCTCTCTGTCCACCTCTACCTCTGCCCCGTGACCCACCGGCCCGCGGGCACGCGGCGGCGGCATGGGGGCCAGCGCAAGAGGGAGACTTGTGTTTGTATCGGCACTGCTGCTTATTGCACACGCCATTAGCTGAGAAGCTCCAACACAGCAAGCGGGCTGGAACCCCCTGCCCCGCTGGCTGGCGGGGAGCCTGCGTTGGAGCAGCTCGCTGCACGGCATGGCCACAATGGTACCTATCCCCAGGCACCGGACGCGTGGGGGTCATGTACAATAGCCACAATTTCTGACAGGGCTCATCCCATCTCATCTCCGGGTGCAAGGGCACCCTCATTCTAAATTCCTCATCGTAAGCCAACCACGATGGGCCAGGAAAATCCACCATCGCCCTGTAAATATTGTCTAAATATTGGACCATAGGAATGGCCAGGTCAGGCCGGGCCCTAAGGTACACCGCCATATAAATAAGATATGCAGGCAACCAGTTGGCCCAGTTGCGTGGTGGCTTACGACGGCGGGACAGTTCTTTGTCTCTGTCGTCCTGTCCCTCTCTCTCCTCCTTAGTGGGCTCACGGTTCAATAGGGAGAATATATCCACGTACTCCCCCCGCCAAATCTTTTCCCTCGTGACCTGGGACAAATGATCACCAAGGGGCAATGAATAACCAGCCGTCGGCAAGGCCGTCACCGGCACATTAGGTACACGGGGCATACGCAGCGGAACCTGAACAGCCCCTGCAATGCCCGGCACCGCCCCGGGGGCGGAAACCCCCACCCCCAATGTTGTGCCAGTATGGAACCAAGGGGCACTGGGATAGGCTGGCAACTGATGCCCACTCGCCTCGACTTGACGAGGCCATGGCCACTGAACCCCACCACTGGAAGTGGACTGTGATGTGGGTGCATTAACTTGAACCTGATACTCACTAGGTGCACCCCCGTGAGCCGCCCCCACTGGGGGTTCCGGCCCACGGCGGGCGTCGGAGCTCGCGACCAGAATCGAGCTCTGCGGCCACACCTGACCACTCCCCGGCTGTAGCTCTGGATGAACAGGGAGCTGCGAGACACTGGCAGGCGCAGGCCGGAGCATCTCAAGCAGCTCAACCCGGCTGGCCGCCTGTTGCAGTGTGGCAGCCGCCGAGGTAGCTGGTGGACACGAAGGGCCCCCAGCAGAGAGAGAAGGGCCCCCTCCCATGGGGTTGTGTGCAATCCCCAAGGATGCCTCAAGCACAGCTAAACGCGTTAACGCATCCACTGCCACAGATCCCCCAGTATAAAGTGGGCCGGGTGGGCCGGACGTCCCACTAGGCATTTGACCAGGAACCCCAAAGTGAGAGCCTGGGCCCGAATAGGGCCATGCCCAAAACTCCGGCCCATGAGGGGCCGGAGGGGAACGTGCTGTGCACCCGCACCAGGCCCTCCCCCGTTGACCTGACCCATGGCCGGCAACTGCGGGCCGAGGGCCGAAGCCCCTGAAGGGCCGGCCGGAGGCTGGCCAGCCGAGGGCCAAGCACCAGCCTGCATCGCCCCACCGGTATCGGTGGGTAAAGCTGGGGTAGTGCCATACCGCGGGGGCGCAGCCCTGGTCCTCCGACCTGAGGGCTGCCCCCCGCACTGCGCAGGGCCCACAAAAGTCCTCCCATTTGGCCGCGGTTTCGTCGCAGTGGCCTTCCGTTTGGGAGGCATATCTGTTATAAAGAGCAGGATCCCTTTCCAGGGATCAACCTGACGCCAAAAAACACAGAGCAGCCAGCAAGCCAAAGGCTCTGTGCGATTCCTTCCTTCCCAGCCGGGAAAGACCAAGGGCTAAAGAGCCGAAGAGTCGAAGGAACAGCGACGGAGAAAACTTCTCCTCTCCATCGTTATTTTTAAAATGGCAGCTCGGCTGCCTCGTGGCCACCCCTTTTATAGAGGGGTGGCCACGCCCCCTAACTCACCCGGATGTCTGAGTCCGGGTGGGGATGGGGGCTGCAAAGAGCACGGCGGCCATTTTGGCGCCGCGCTTTCATTCCAAAGTATAACAAGTCTACATAAACTAGCAGTTTCTCTACCTCATCATGAGATTTCCTTATGAAAACACACTTATCTGATGTGGTGGCAATGAAACCAATCCCCTCCAGAACTTTGGACAAGCACTCATACCATCTCTTCTCTGATTGTTTGAGTCCATACAGGCTTTTATGGAAAAGCCATGTTTCCCCTTCACTTTTTTCCAAAGCCAGGGGGTGCTCTCACATAGATCTCCTTGTCTAATTGAGCATGCAGGTATGCGGTCTGCACATCAAATTGGTACACGTCTTCTTTCAGCACAGCTGCCATTACCAATGCGGCCTTGACACTCTCTGGCCTCACTGTTGGTGAATATGTGTTGGTGTAGTCATCTGGGCATCTTTGGGCAAACCCTAAGTCTGCCAGTACAAAGTCTGGCTTTGTACAGGGTTTGGTTGTTTTCCAGTGGCTTGACCTTGAAAACCCATTTCATTCCAATTGTCTTCTGGTGTTCTGGTACCTCCGCGGTTGTGTACATGTTCAGGTCCCTGAGGCTTTTCATCTCATTTTGCATGGCGGCTTCCCATTTCTCTCTCTCCTTTTGTGGCAATAGAAGGATGTCTTCGTATTTCTCGGGTGCGGTCAGGTTGTAATCGATGGCCATCACGAAATCCTCTAGCCCTTTGGGTGGTTGATTTCTGGTTGACCTTACCGGCCTCTGGCATTGAGCGCCAGAAGTCCCAGGTTCTTCCTTGCACTCGGTGGGGCCTGTGTGCTCCTCTTCATTGCGGGGATTTGATCTGTGTCCTGACCCATGGAGGTCATGGCCTGAAGCCTCTCTCTGGCTACTGCTGCTTGTTTGCTCTGTGATCAGCATTTCATTTGAGTGTAATCTACTCCAGTTGGAGTTCTCATGGAAGGCTGCTGACCTGGATATTACTAGCTTGAGGTTGGAGTCCAGAAACCTATAGGCCTTCAAGCCTGGCTCATACACCAGAAACCTCAGTCTACTTGACACTTTGTCCTCTTTTCTCCTTAACTGTTTTGGGATGTGCACATCGGCAAAAACTCCAAAAACGTGAAGGTGGGACAATCTGGGCTTTTGCCCATACATGGCCTCATACGGTGTTTTTCCTATGACGCTGGACCATAGTCTGTTCAAGGTGTAGTTGGAATATAGTAGTGCTTTCACCCAGTATGAGAAGCTCAGCCCGGCATCTTCCAGCACACATCTGAACATGGTCTGGAGCACCCAGCAACCCCATTTTTAAATGCTGAGAATGGGGCGGCCTTATAGTGTATAATTCCCATGTCATTGATCCAGTCCTCGAATTCCCTTGTGAGGAATTCTGATCCCCAATCCGTCATTATCCGTTTTATTTTGACATTGTACTGCATTTCTGTTCTTCTATAGAACTCTTTGAACTTGGTGAGCGTCTCTCCTTTGGTCTTGAGAGTGTACACGAAACCGTACCTGCTGAAGTCATCGACAGTTGTCAAGAAAAAACTTCCTTTGGCCTAGGGAACTTTTCAGGGGGCCAACAAGGTCCATATGTATTGGCTCAAAAGGTTGGTCGGCCTTCCTATTGGATATTTTCGGCTTTGGAGCAGTCTTTGATTTGGCACACTTGCACACAGAGCACTCTAGATAGCTATCACAGTGCTTCACCTTTAGGCCTTCAGAGCATTTTAGCATTTTCTTTATGATGGGGAAACCTATATGTCCCAGTTTACCGTGCAGTAGGTGTGGACATCATGTATGGGTTTGCCTATCGATAGGCGAGGTTTTCCATGGGTCATGTTGGTGGTCCCATCTGTAGTTCTGTCATGGGGGCCTTCCCCTCTGGTTTCCTCATCACCTGCCTTGTCCATGGTATCCGAGGCATCCTCTTCTGTGTGGGTGTCTTCTTCCCCTTCTGTGCTCTCACCGTTCTCCTCTTGGTCGATGATGTTGATGCTGACATTGTCACTCTCCCCCATGGGCAGCAAGTATGGTAATCATCCAGTGATTACTACTCTTCCAATCTTCTTCCCATGTCTCTTGATAGAAGCTTCCTTTCCATGGAAGTTTATTTCTGATCCAGTGTCTTCACAGAACCTGATGGCCACTAGCACATTATAAGGGACTTTGGGACATAGAGTACCCCTTCAATCTTCCCTATCCCGGGTATGTGCATGTTGCCCTGACCTGCCACTCTTGCGTGCCTTTGGTTTGCAACTTTTATTTGGGATGACATTTCCATGAAGGAGCTGAACAGACTCTTGTTGCAGGATGTGTGAGTGGAGGCCCCAGAGTCAATTAGACATCACTGGTCACCTGGGTTGGTGTGGCTACCTGCCCCCCTGTGCCTGACTCCGTTCATTGAGTTGACTCTATCTCCTTCCTTCTCCTTCCAGTCCCTGGGCTCCCACCTGGGGCTGGGTGACCTCCATCTCCTTGGGTCAGTATCTCCCCTTGGTTTGGGTGATGTTCTGCCTTGGGGTCTCCGCCCTGGGCTGGTCGTGTCGCCATGGTGATCGGGGCGAGAATGTGTGTCCGTATGCTCGGGGTATTCCCTGCTCTTGTTGGTCCTAGGACAATCTCTCTGGAAGTGATGTTTTGATCCACACGAGTGGCATCCGGTTGGCCGGTTTATCTGCTCTGCAAATTCGACCCTTCTAGTGCCCCTGCTTTCTCTACGGAGTAGGGCCCTGTCCCTCCTGAGGGTGTCCTCAGATATGAGCCACCCAGATATGTATTCAAGAGAAAGTTTGTCATTCCCCATGTTATCAAAATGACTCAGGATATGGTCCCAGCTTGAGTCTAGAAAGTTAAATATGATATTAATCAGGCACTCATCCGTAATTGTTTCACCTCTGCGCATTAGATCTGACCTCATGTTTGTCAATCTTAGCAAGTGATCGCTCATAAGCACATCTTCTTTTAACTTTGCTGAGTAAAACTCTTGAACCAACAAGCTGGTCCCACTCCTACTTTTGCAATAAAACAGTTTACACAGTTTATCCCAAACCTCGGATATGGTCATGCCATTTGGTATGCTACTATAGATTGTGGGGTCAATGGAACATAACAATAAAACAAATGCCTTATGGTGGAGGCGATCGATTTCTAGTGCCCATGGTTTCTCAGGGGGATTCTTAATTAAGAAGAGGGCACTCTCTTTCAGAAGAATTACCTGAAAATGGTGAACTCAGTCCATTAGGTTTTTTCCAGACGTGCATAGTATTGGAAAGTTGCTTAGTAGGTTGCTCTGTTGATTGGAGCCAGTGCTGGTCAACTGCTGTAGCTGGTGTCCAAGGATGTGGTTGAACTGACAGTAAGGTTCAAGGATACAGTCTGTCAGGTTCAAGGGGTTAGCTTGTCTTTCTTCTCTAAGGCAGAAGGGAGAGCCCTCTCTCTCTTGCCTGAAGATGTGTTCGTTTTCAGCTTGCCTGTAGAGGGAGTGTTGGTATGGTTGCACATGTGTGAGACTCATTCTGCGCTGGTCTTCGTCGGGGAAGGATCTCTGAGCTGCTTGTCTTGCCAGTGGAGTTTCGACTTTGAAGCTCGGTGGAGGATCAGTGTCTTCTTCTCTGGTGCTGCCCGGTGGTGCCCAGAAGGATGGCCGTCGCCGCTGGTATGCCGGAGGAGGGTCGATCATCGTGGAGTCGCCCCAGAAGGATGCTGGTGTCCTCGGATCGGTCTCCAGAGCCATGCAGCGGGTTGTCCGGAACTGGTCCCCTGTGGTGATGGGCTGCGTCGGCGCCTGGTCCTGGTAGGTTCCGCGGTCTTTACTCGCATGGGGGGGTTCAGCTTGGGGGAGATGTCCACCTCACCGAGGGCAGCGGTAACTGTTTTGACCGCCTTGCGGAACTCTTCCTCGGATGGAGGGCATTGGGTTTCGCTCTTGCACCCTCCCCATTGTTCTTCACGTGGTTTTGGTGTGGGGGTCCCCTGGTTTGATGTTTCTGTGGTTTGGGGGCTGGCATCTTGGTTTTCCCATTTTCCCGCCCTGGGATTCGAACCCTCGGCTGCTATTTGTTGTTGGTCGGCCATATTGGCCACATTTGAAAACAGCGCAGGGGTATCATTTCCCACCGTCTCTGGGTATGGGGCGTTTGTATGGGGGCTTACTGCTTTGGAGGGCTGGGATTTTTCTTCTCCTCTCATCATTGCCAGTAGTTCAGAGATGGAGACCGTTCTCCCATCCCACCGGTTGATGATCTTGAGTAAAGCGGACCTTGGGATGCTCTCATCGCCGGTACCTTTATTTTTCCTTTTGGGGATGGCTCCAGTGTCCACTTTTGGTTGCTTCTCCTGCTGATTTTTGACCGGGTTGCTGGCGGTTCCAATGGGGGTGATTTGTGGTTTTGCCTTTGGTGCTCCCGCGTGGAGCTTTTTTGTTCTTGACATATTCTCTGGATTTTAGATTTTATTCTTGAGTTAAATTCGCAACCATTATCACTGCTACCACTTTGTAGAGAACTTAGATGGAGGATGCAAATAACTCATGATCAAAAGTTCATTTAAAGTCTTTATTTGGGAAAAGGAAATCCATGCTGGGTTTCGAGGGGTCTCCGGGGAAGGTTAAAGGGTAGGATGAGGTAAGGAGGGAAAAGCATTTGTATATATACAGGAGATACGTCACAGGAGATGCATCATAGGAGCATTTACAACAGCCATAAATGTGTCCGCGGCCAATTCCGGCAACATTGGCAGCAGGAGCACAGTCTGTCTCGCCAACTGTATGAGGGAGCATGACCCGTCCCCAAACTTGAAAAGGTTGAGAACCCCTTCCCCAATCAGTAAATGTCTTTTTTTAAAGTGTTGCTCAGAACTGGGCAGATGTGGCACATCCAGCACAGCATAGAGTTTATGTATTTTTAGAATTGTTGTAATGCCGCCCTGAGTCGGGTTCTGCCTGAGTGGGCGGCATATACAAATATGACTATAAATAAATAAATAAATAAATAAATAGAGTTGTCGACTGCAACTCATATCACAGAATGCATTTTTTCCTGAAGCAGGAAAAATGCCATTGGCGTTTATTTGTTTAAGGTGGATCCCAGCTTGCCATGAAGTGACCCACGCACTATGATCATGGAGCCATCTCCTGCAGCACACATGAAATGAGACATGCAGGATTTAACACTGGAGCTGCAATGGACTGCCACAGCCTTGAGGATATGGACAAGGTGTGCCTTCACAACCAGTCCATCTAGCATGGCCTCTTTTGCCTCCATGACCATTGGGAATCAGAGTTCTTCCTCTGCTCATTTTGCCATTGGGCCCAATGTGATGGTTTCCAGTGGCATTTCCTCCACTGAGGTGACCATCACCCCACCTAAAGGCACTCATCCGCCCATAGCCATTGGCTCCTTTAGGGAGTCAGGTTAGTTAACTGTCGCCTGACACTCGGCATTGAGTTGCTGGCTGTACGGTCTACTCCATTACTGTAGCGGGATGTCTGGCCAGACATACACAGTATAGAGTAGATTCCATAAAAATAGTAGACCACTGACTGTGTTGGGGAAGGTACAGGGAGCAACACTTTTGGAGTCATGAGATTATAACCTTTTTTTGCTCAGACCACATGCCACCTACACTGTTGTTTTCCAAGCCCTAAATTTTATATTTATTAGTGTTGTCATATCCATATTGCACTGTAGACTAAAATTCAGAGTTTGGCCCTCTGTGTGTGTGTGTGTGTAAGTTGCTATTTGTATCTGAGTATACATTTTTCCTGGAAATAATTTTCACAGTTGATGGATGTGTCACCAGGAAAAGTGCCACTAGGGTTGCTAAGAAATGACCCACACACTATGATCATGGAGCCATCTCCTGTGACACGTATGAAATGAGACATGCAGGATTTAACACCAGGACTGCAATGGACTGCTGCAGCCTTGAAGATATTGACAAGGTGTGCCTTTACAGCCAGTCCATCTGGCATGGCCTCTTCTGCATCCATGACCGTTAGGAATCAGAATAGTGAAGTGGTTCCTCCTCTGCTCATTTTGCCATTGGGCCCAAATATTATTGTTTCCAGTAGCATTTACTCCATTGAGGGGGACCATCACCCCACCTAAAGGGGCTCATCCACCCATAGCCATTGGCCTCTTTAGGGAGTCAGGTTATTTACCACCACCCAACACTCAGCGTTGAGTCGCTGGCTGTACAGTCTACTCCATTACCATAGTTGGATGTTCAGCCAGGCTATCCTTTGTCAAAATAGTTCTTTCCCATCTTTATTTGTCTTCTCTGCTCCCACACACAGTGGTTCACAAGGGGATTGGTAGTCTCATCAAGTAACCACCCTAGGACAGCTTGATGTGAAGGTAAATTTACATATTCCATTCCAATTTAGCTGAAGAAATATAGAAGGGAATATTCTGAGGTGCTGGAATCATAACTGCATCCAAACTGGAAGCAGAGGGCAATTGTTTTGCCACATCTAATTAGCAAGCAATGAAAAGAACACATATCAGTCCTAAACTTGGAACCACTTTGGCCTTTTAAAAGGATATTAAAAGCATCTTCCAGGAATGTTTTTCTAATTCTGACCCTATGTGGTCAGGATGCTTGCACAGCTAGAATGAACATTATAGCACATTTCAAGGAAATGTTCTGTTCATTGTTGTTTCATGTAAACATAGGAAACAACCATTTATAGTAGACCCCAAGCTTATGACCAGTCACATTATGACCTCCCTACTTTTATGGCTACTCCACTGTTATCCAATGCCCCCACTAGCATCTAAAGCTTCTGTGTTATGCCCTTCAAACCTCTAAGCATTGCAACCCTTAATCCTACCAATTTTATGATCCCTCTACTAGCATTCAAACTCAGTTACTGTATATGCTGTCTAAAGATTCACAAAGCATGGGAGACATTGCTCTGTGCTAGAGGTGAAGAGAATCAAAATTCTGTGGCATGCTCAGCTAAATGTCATGACCTCTACGCACAGGTTAAAAAAAGGGATGGCAAAGAGGGTCAGAAATGAAACACCAGAATTATTTGGGCAGCAAACTACAATGATAAAGTTGGGTTCAGTTTATGATGGTCACTTCATGACTATTAGTAAAGAGCCAGTTAACTGATACTTAGATGCAGGTGTGAGAATACTTGTCCACCAATCTCAGTATAGTCAACCCTTACTGGCAGCAGCTTTTCTGAAATTTAGACAGGATTATTTCTTAGTTGGTTTGTAAATCCCTAGTATTCTCTGTGAATTCCATGCTTAAAATTAGTAATCTGGCCCCACCCTGTTTAACTTCCAAAATAAGAATTGATGACAGGTTGGGGTGGATAGGACTCTATTGAGGCTAATTTTATGTAGGGATAAGTACCATATGGCTGTCTTTGTGTAGGTTTACATTTCAACACTTATATTTGTCTCTTTATTTCCAGTCTGGGGGAGGGGAAATGCAGATGTTATTAGGAGTCAAGATCAATAAAGTTGGGGGTTTTCACCTTAATATGTGATTTTGTAGCTTCTTTTCAGGATGTCAGGGCAAAATATATATTTTTAAAAAGAGAGATCAACTGCTACTTGCTGTTTGTATTATTTATAGTCCTTCTCCCCACCATGGGCACTCAAGGACTCTGAACTATGAGGAGTGATTATCAAAATCCCTCATCTTCAGTTGTTTCCTTCAGCAGCGAAAGCTTTCAGTCTGCAAGTTCTGTTCTGGTTGGCCTCCAAGGTTTGTTTTCTGTCAGAGTCTTAAATCCAGCAGCTGTCTGTGATAACTGGGATGCCTAAAGAAAATGTTTCTATATTTGCAGGCCCACAAGCTATGGGAACAAATGGTTGCTTTCGAGGCAGGAGGGGGTTGCCCACTTTGACATTACAGTGCAGCTTCCTTCTGGGGATGGATTTGTGAGGAAAGCTGCAGGCCAAACGGATGACATATATGACAGAACATGAGGGAATGAAAGAGAAAGGAAGGGAAGCAGGGATTTTTTTTAAAAAAAACACAGCCAAATGTCTGCTCTTCTCAAATAAAATAGTTGTGGATGACAGAAGAAAAGTGTTCAAGTTTCATTTGTAAAGTGAGAAACTGAACAAAGAATGGTGTGGGAATATCCACAGCTCATGAGATACATCAGGAGTCAGCATCATTGGCATACATCGAGACTCACACTTCAACAGCAGATCCATTTTTTCTTTTATTCATGTCAGAGTGTTGAACAATGTAAAATTTTGTACACACATGAAATATAAGCAAAATTAAGAACTAATTAAATGTTAAATAATTAGTTTATTTCTGGCCTAAAGTGAACTACTACAATAGCATTATCTTGGCAGCTTACATGTCCTGCTTTTTTACATGTGGAGTGGGTGGGGATTGCATGCTCATAAATGATGCATTGATTAAATTGTTCCACATTCACAGGACATTTGTCCTGCATCCAAGTAGCCCCATTTTATTTGATTATACTGCACAACAATGATTTTGCTACTGGGAACAGCACGAGATTTACATGATATTGAGTGTGCTGATTCCAAATCTGAACTCAGAATTTGCCTATCACATACAGATTTTAAGGCATGCTATAGATGTTCAAATGGTTGATAGATCAAGTGAAAGGAACTGCAGAAGTGAATTTGCCAAAAGGTGGCTTCATGTTGACAGTTTCACATCTAGCCTAGACATGGAAGAGGAATTAGAATAAAGTATATGGACACACAGAGAAAGCTCCAAATGTTAAAAGCTGAGACTTCTCACTACTTCTTTATGCAATGAAAACCATTTGATGGACATTTGTAAGTGCAAGTTCACTTGGGAAGAAGATTGCATCTGCACTCATAAACTTATAGCCATTCATGTCAGTGTGCTTAGTTTAAGATTGCATCTTACACTTACTGGTAGGAATTCTCTTTGTGCACTGTTCATTTGAGCAGAGTACAGACTCATGAACTTCAATTTAAAGAGGAGGAGAAAGCATGGGATTCCAGCAGCAGATATAATGCAAGCGCGGCGCCAAAATGGCCGCCGCGCTCTTTGCGGGCCACCCCCCACCGGACTTGGACATCCGGGTAGTTAGGGGTGTGGCCAGCACCCTTTAAAAGGGGTGGCCACGAGGCAGCCGCGCTGCCATTTTGCGAAGTGACGGAGAGGTGAAGTTTTTCCCCAATTGCTCCGTCGCTCTTCCCTTTAGCCGGGAAGCCTTTTTTTGGGCAGCGGTTTTTTCTTAGCTCCTTTTCTTCGGCTTCCCAGCAATTCGCGGCAATGCCTTCCAAAAAGAAGGCGATGGCGAATGCGGTTCGCCCTTCCAGGAGGCGCCAGCCAGGTCGGAGGACCGCGACTGCGCCCCCTCAGCAGGCCCCCTTGCCGGGGGCGCCCACCGGGACCGGGGGGAATGGGGTCGATTGCTCCTTGGCCTGAGGCTGGGCAGCCTCAGACCGGCCCGGCATGGGCTGCGGCCCCCGGCCTGCAATTAGCGGCCACCGGCCCGGGCCTGGCGCATAACCAGGCTGGGCCTTCGGACCTTGGCACGCAGCTTCCAGCGGTGGGCTTTAACCAAGGGGGTTGGCTGGGTACCCTTCCCTGGCAGGGCATGCCCCCAGCCCCTCTGGGGTCGGTGGTTGGGGCATGGCCATATTCGGGCCCCGGGGTCCAGAGACCTGGCCCGGCACCTGCTACCAGTGGGCCGGCTGGCACTATGCCCCCCATCAGCGTTGGGGGCTATGTAAACGTTGATGCCCTACTGGCCCGCGTAGCGGCCCTGGAGGCATCTTTGGGGATAGTTAATCCATCCGGGGCACCTTTTAGTTTACAGGTCAACGCAACGTCTGCCGGTCCTCGGCAGGCGGCCGAACGGGTTGAGCTGCCTGAGGCACGTAGGTCAGCGCCAGCCGCGACCTCGCAGCTCCCCACACATCAGATGCCACCGGCAGGTAGTGGTCAGGCCCCGTCTACGAGCTCGGTTGCGGTCGCGAGCTCCAACGCCCGCAGTGGGCCGGAACCCCCGGTGGGGGCGGCCCATGGGGGTGCAACTTGTGAGTATACGGTTCAAGCTAGTGCACCCACACCACAACCCACAACGGGGGGAGGTTTACAGTGGCCGTGGCCACGCCTGGCCGGGGCGGCGGGTCAGCCGCCGCCGGCCCATCCGGGGACGGCTCCACCACTCCAAGGCCCCACTTGGGGCGGGGCACACTGTCCTGCAGGGAACCTACTCGGGGTGGCGGGGCTGGTCCAGGCTCATTTCATGGTGCCCAGCACTGTCAATGTGCCGGTGTCGGCGTTTCTGACAGCAGGTTATTCCTTACCCCTTGAGGATCATCTGGCCCAGGCCACCAAGGAGAAGATCTGGTGGGGGGAGTATGTGGACATTTTCTCCCTTCTGAATAGAGAACCCACCAAAGAGGAGAGGGAGGGGCAGGACGAGAAGGACAAGGAGCAGTCACGTCAGCGTAAGCCGCCACGCACGTGGGCCAACTGGTTACCCGCGTACCTTATATACATGGCGGTGTACCTCAGGGCCCGTCCTGACCTGGCGATTCCGATGGTTCAGTATTTGGACAACATATACCGGGCGATGGTCGATTTCCCTGGCCCGTCGTGGTTGGCTTACAATGAAGAATTCCGTATGAGAGTGCCCCTACACCCAGAGATGAGGTGGGATGAGCCCTGCCAGAAGCTGTGGCTTCTGTACATGACTCCCATGCGCCCTGCGCCAGGGGAGAGGTACCATTGTGGACATGCGGTCCAGCGAGCTGCTCCAGCCCAGGCACCCCGCCAGGTGGCGGGGCAGGGGGTTCCAGCCCGCCTGCTGTGTTGGAGCTTCTCGGCCAATGGTGCGTGCAACAGGAAGCAGTGTCAATACAGGCACGAGTGTCCCTTTTGTGCTGGCCCCCATGCCACCTCTGCGTGTCCGAGGGCAGGCGGACTGCGGGGCAGAGGTAGAGGTGGACAGGGAGCGGGCAGAACTGCCGCAGAGGGAGCTGGTCAAGCAAAAGGCCCCCTCCCCAATTAATGTGGACATGTTGGAGCGTTGGCTCACGATGTACCCGAGGAGGGCGGATGCAGCTTACCTGCTTGAGGGTTTCCAGCAGGGGTTTCACATTCCTTTCACAGGGGACAGGTCCCCCCAAGATGCTCCCAACCTGTTGTCACTCAGGGGAAGGGAGGAGGTGGCTGCCATGAGCATTGCTAAGGAGGTTGATGCTGGCAGGGTCACTGGACCTTTTCCTGTCCCACCATTTCCCAATCTCAAGGTTTCCCCGTTGGGGTTAGTGCCCAAGAAGTCACCGGGGGAATTCCATTTGATACACCACTTGTCTTACCCGGCCGGCCGTTCGGTCATGCTATCCCTGATGACCTTTGTTCGGTCAGGTATACATCTTTTGACCAGGCCCTGCGCATGGTGCGCTCATGTGGCCCTGGTGCACTACTGGCTAAGTGCGACATTAAGTCCGCGTTCCGTCTCCTGCCAGTGCACCCGGGTGACTTTGAGTTGCTGGGTTTCAAGTTCCGGGGTGGATTTTATTTTACAAGGCCATGCCTTTTGGCTGTTCCATTTCATGCTCGGCATTTGAACGTTTCAGCACCTTCCTGCAGTGGGCCTTTGTTTGCACGTCAGGGTCTCGGTCTGTAGCCCACTACCTTGATGATTTCTTATTCGGGGGTGAACGGGGCTGGGACATGTGCACGCGTCTCCTACATACATTTCAGACGCTAATGAAGGAACTCGGTGTCCCTTTAGCGCCCGAAAAGACCGAGGGCCCATCAACCAAGCTCACATTTCTGGGGGTGGAGATTGACACGGTCGTGCAGGCATCCAGGTTACCTGTTGATAAGGTTTCACGGATCGTTGCACTCAATTTGGACTTGCTGGCCAAACGCAATGTGTCCCTTCGGGAGCTCCAGGTGTTACATGGTCATCTCAATTTTGCTTGCAGGGTGGTCGCACCTGGCAGAACCTTTGCTCGACGCTTGTGCGACGCCATGACTGGCTTGGCCAGGCCCCACCACAAGGTCCGACTGAACAAGGGCATGAGGGCTGATATGCTCATCTGGCTTCAGTTCCTGAGGGAATTCAACGGGGTGTCAATTTGGAGGTCCGACCTTTTGGTTTCCCCTCGTTTTCAGGTTCAGTCGGATGCATCAGGGTCCCTGGGTTATGGGATTTACTTCGAAGGGAAGTGGGCCTACGGCAGATGGCCGCCAGCCTGGTGGGGCACGGATCGTTTACGCGATCTCACGTACCTAGAATTTTTCCCCATTCTGGGAGCTTTGATGCTATGGGGCGAGGAATGGGCCAATTCGGTCATTCATTTCTGGTGTGACAATGCGGCAGTTGTCCACATTGTCAACTCACAGACGTCAAAATCTCCCAGGGTTATGGAGCTGGTCCGCCAGTTTGTGTTGTGCAGCCTATGCCTCAATGTGCTTTTTAGGGCCAGACATGTTCCAGGTATTAATAATGATCTCGCTGACGCTTTGTCCCGCCTGCAGATCCCCCGGTTCCATGCCTTGGCCCCGGACGCAGAGGAATTTCCCTCGCCGCTCCCGGACGTGATATGGACGCTTGGCAAGGAGAGGTGAACCGGGCGATCGGCATGTCTCTCGCGCCCCGCACGCGTAAGGCGTATAACCATGCATTCAGTTCCTTCAGGGCCTTTTGTGCCCGATCCCGCCTACCTGAAAGTTGGCCCATCCCAGTGGCTCACGTCCTCCAATTTATGGTTTACTTACATACCCAGGGCTTAGCTCCCCACACCATAGCATCTAGGCTGTCAGCGCTGGCATTCATGGCCAAGGTGGGTGGTTTTGCTGACAGCACAAATGATTTTCGCATACGACATGTTTTGGAAGGGTGGGTGCGGGAACGTGGGCGCAGCCCGGATGACCGCCACCCGATTTCTCCAGGGGTACTTACCCACCTTGCACGGGGCTGGCATGACCTGTGTTTTGACAGGTATGAGGCAGCCCTGTTTCATGCGGCTACAACGGTGGCCTTTTTTGGGGCACTCCGCATCAGTGAGCTGGTGCTACTGTCTAAGGTGGATGCAAGTCGTAGGGCACTGGAACTCGAAGATGTCTATGTTTCCAATGATTGGGCTCAGCTGAGGATACGCTCCTCTAAAGTTGATCAGCACGGTGTAGGCAGTGGTGTAAGACTGCTACGATGTTCCATGGCAGACATCTGTCCAGTTGGTGCCCTACAGGAGTTCCTTGCACTATGTGGTACGCACCCTGGCCCGTTTTTCTGTCACCAAGATGGGTCTCCCCTTACTAAATTTCAATTTTGGAAGGTGACCGGTAAGGCACTAGCCAGTGTTGGCCTCCCTGGGGCTCGCTACGGCACCCATTCATTCAGGATAGGGGCGGCTTCCACCGCAGCGGCGTTTAGGTACTCTGAGGCTGAGATATGCAACATGGGAAGGTGGAGATCACAATGTTTTCAGTTGTATGTTCGCCCTCTTCAACCGTGAGTACCAGTTAGTCACTGCCCCCTTTTTCCCCTTTTTTCCTGACAGACCCTGGGTGTCGTCTTACACCGGTGACAGTATGGCTGGTGGGCCACGGCTATGTGCACAGGGCAGCGCAGTTTGCTGCAGCGACAGAGTGGGGACCCCGACTGGGACTGGGTGCATCCGCAAGTCTCAGGTGGTACGGTAAGCGCGGAATGTTATGGCGGGAACTGTTGCCATTCCTTTTCTCCATCAGGAATGCTGACCCGCCTGATGTCCTGATTATACACCTTGGGGGTAATGATTTGGGACAGGTCACGGGCCTATCGCTGAAGCATGCGATTTGCGGTGACCTGCCCTACTTGCATTATGTGTGGCCTGCCACAACCCTGCTTTGGTCGGACATGATACCGCGGCACGCTTACAGGGGAGGGTTTAACCTTCAGGCCCTTGATCGGGCTCGGCGCTCGGTGAATAGGGCTATTGCCCGGTTCCTTATGGACAAGGGTTGGGGGCACGTCATACGACACCCCACTATCACTCTCCAAAATTATGAGCTTTACACAGGGGATGGGCCTCTTGTTGGGAGATTGGCGAGCAGGCCTGTTGACCGAGCTGACAGTCTGGGGGGGGCGGTGAGCCTTTGTTGAAGCCTCCCCGTGTGGCGGGTAGCACTGGTAAGGTAAACATTTATGACCCACAGGTATCCGGCAGGTTTGCAATTGACTGGACAACACTAGACAGGCACAAGTTGGTTAACGTTGTCCGGTCAACGATGAACCAGGCAATGGGGTGATGGCACGAGCTAGGCAGCATGCATCACTCTGTTATTTTACGGATACGCGTCAGAGGGTGGGGTCAGTAGTTAGATTATTGACTACAGTCAACAATTTGTTTGTTGTCAACAAACAAATTGATACAAATGGATACATTGTAACCAATTGCCGTTGACAATTTTGGGTGGAACCTTACCAGTGTTACTTCGGCCTGCTTGCCTTAAGAATTATAATTGGTTGAATATCAATAGAAATTTATAATTCGGACTAGGGCATGAATCAATAAATGTGGCCCAATGCCGTTATCCACTTTTACCAGTGTCTGAGTCCTTTATTGGGGGGTGCGCCTGCAATGCAAGCACGGCGCCAAAATGGCCACCGCGCTCTTTGCGGCCCCCCCCCACCGGACTTGGACATCCAGGTAGTTAGGGGGCGTGGTCAGCACCCTTTAAAAGGGGTGGCCACGAGGCAGCCGCGCTGCCATTTTGCGAAGCGACGGAGAGGAGAAGTTTTTCCCCTCCACCCCCTCCCTAGTTAACAGTGTGATATTTTGGTCGCTTCGGGGCCGGGTGGGAATTTTTGGTTGGGACCTACAATTGGCTTCCAGGTCCTGGCTTTTTTGCCCATCCCACACTGTTGCTATGGTTTGACATAGGGGTTTCTTGTTGCTGCTGTTGACTTTGGTCACATGGGCGGGTAGCACTGGTAAGGTAAACATTTATGACCCACAGGTATCCGGCAGGTTCGCAATTGACTGGACAACACTAGACAGGCACAAGTTGGTTAACGTTGTCCGGTCAACGATGAACCAGGCATTGGGGTGATGGCATGAGCTAGGCAGCATGCATCACCCCGTTATTTTACAGATACGCGTCAGAGGGGGGGGTCAGTAGTTAGATTATTGACTACGGTCAACAATTTGTTTGTTGTCAACAAACAAATTGATACAAATGGATACATTGTAACCAATTGCCGTTGGCAATTTTGGGTGGAACCTTACCAGTGTTACTTCGGCCTGCTTGCCTTAAGAATTATAATTGGTTGAATACCAATAGAAATTTATAATTCGAACTAGGGCATGAATCAATAAATGTGGCCCAATGCCGTTATCCACTTTTACCAGTGTCTGAGTCCTTTATTGGGGGGTGCGCCTGCAATGAGTTTATACAGTCCCAACAACTTCTCCAGGTGCTGAAAGACAACAAGAAAATGTGCTCCCTCATTCTACAGAGATATTTATAATCTCCTGTTATTTAACTGAATCTTAACCCTCTATGACTCTTTTAGTCATATGTTGTAATCTTTTTCATCTTTATCTGGCTGAAAAGCTGAGGTGATTGTTCGTGATGATAACAATATAGTAGAAAATATATGTGACCTTTAGTAACAATTTGAGACAACTTCAGTAGCTGTAATGTATATGGAACAGCTCTTTGCATAATTAATTCAGAGACAGAAAAATTGTTAGTTTTACTTTCTCCTGTGTTCTACTTTTAAAATCTAATGTTCCTTCCATTCTAAATATTAAAGCATTTATGCATTTCTGCACATTCTTACAAACTGAAGTATATTTGTTCTTCATTATCAATAGCCAGATTCAAGAGTTGTACCTCTTCCCAGCATGGTTTTGGTGTTTAGGGAGTAAAACATTTAGGCAGGAAACAATCAGATTGGTTGCTGAAATTGGGGAGATAGTGGGGTGATCCTTGGCTGGAGACCATTTGCGCATCACGAAGAAAATAGCACGAACCCAAGTCTCGTGATAGTTCATCGCTGAAAAGAACTCAAAATGGAGGATCACTTTAGTTTAAATACATTAACACAACATTACATACACAACATCCCTTTTCCCTAGGATTGCACAAAACCTTTAAGCCATTGCGGAGGGCCACAGGATCTTTTTGGTCGCACTGGTGCCTGGTCAGTTGGCTGAGCCCTAAGGCTCTCTGAGGAATGTAATGGTTGCTCCGCAACGGATGGTCTGCTAGGACTAATAGCATGTTGGGAGCAATTGCCCATTTCTGAATTAGACCTAGGGAGGGGAGAAACCAACTCAAAGTCCCATTTTGTAAATGAAGGAGCAGGAAAATGCTCAAACTCATGCCCAGAATTCGAAGGGGAAAACCCAACTGAACGTTCTTCCGATGACCATGAGTGGAGGGCGACTCAACACAAACTTCCCCGTTTTGGGTATGAGTAGGGGTAGACTCAAAAACTGGAGGATGGGGGGATCCCAGGGTTGAAATCATAACCCCATTTTTCGTATGGACGAGTAGGGGAACACTCGAAAAACTCCCCCCAATCCTGTAACTCAAGAGAAGAATAATTGGGTGCCTGAGAGCCTTTTCAATGAAGCAAAGATGCTAGCTTTAAATTACATGGGACCGAGCCCTCTTTGTCTCCCCCTTGGAATAAACGGGTGGGGGAGGACACTAATGTGGAATCACGGCTAGCCTCATTGGCACTCGGCACCCCAAATTCAGAACTTTCTTATTGTTCTGCCAGTGAGTGGTCAGTTACTCTGTGCCTGATTTGATCAGTGTGTCGCCACCACAGAAGGCCATTATCAAATTTTACCAGGTAGGAGACTGGTCCCGTTTGCTCCACTACAGTACCTGGAACCCAAGCTGGCCCTCTTGCAATGTAATTCTGGCAATGCACAGGGTCCCCTACCACAAAACCTTTTCTCTGCCCAATTCCTATATTAGCCCCCTATCCTCCACCCTGGAAGGATCCAACATATCCATTAAAGTTGTTGGCTTTCTGTGCATGAGAATGTCAGCTGGGGACAGACCTGAGGCCAGAGGAGTAACCCGATAGGTTAGAAGGAATTGACAGATCTGCAGGTCAATGTCTCCCTGCCCCATTCGACGCAGAGCTTCCTTTGTTGTACGAACCTGGCGTTAAACCTGGAGATTGGTGGCAGGGTGAAATGGGGCAGAAGTAATGTGTTGGAGAAACACTTGAAACACAACAGATGTAAAAGTAGTGGTGTTGTCAGAGACAAGCACATCCGGCAGGCTGAAACAACTGAAAAGCCTGCGTAGATGCTTAATGGTCACAGCTGATGTGGTACTAGGGACAGGAATTACCTCTAGCCACTTTGAAAATGAGTCAACCACTAGAAAAAATAAGGTGCCTCAAAATGGACTGGTGAAATCCACGTGGATTCATGACCATGGTCCACGAGCCATGTCCAGTTCCCAGGAGGGAAGTCGGGACTCTTCAGGGTGATAACTCTGGCAGCTATTACAAGTGCCTACTAACCGCTCTATGTCTAAATCTACTTGCAGAAAGGAGCAAAAAAACCATTTGTAAAAAGTAGCTTTACTAAAGGAAGTAATAAGGGTACAGTAAAAGAATGAAAAGAGGACAATTCAAGTCCTAATAGTAGGTAAAAAAAATTCTGTGAATTCAAAAATTGAAAGCTAAATGTCCTGAGAATCAGGTATACAATAAATGATAAGGCGAAATAATAACTCTCAGAAGAGGAGGGTCAGAAACCAAAGGTAAAGTCTTGTAAACATATGCAAAAAATATGCAGAAAATATATAACATATTAGTATAGAGGACCATGAGTAAATGCTGAAGGTCCACGAAATACAACTTGTAGATAGATATGTAGAAGTGAGAATATTTCCGAAGCTATCCGGTTTATTAGCATTTCAGACTTACTGTCTTTTATCAAGGAATCATATTTTAGTAATTATTTATGCGCGTCCATCGCCTCTCTACGAATACTGTATAATGTGCGTCGGGCAATGGGGATCTTGAGAGGGCATCGGCGTAGCCTATGTCCTTCCCTGGGCGATGAATTAACTTAAACTGGTATGTGTTTAGAAATATGGCCCATCTCAGCATTCGGGGATAAAGTTTTTGTGGAGTGGGCTTTGAAGTAACAAAGATTCCTAGCAGGGGCACGTGGTCTGTCACAATTGTAAAATATTTTCCATACAGAAAATCATGAAACTTTTTTGTACCTGCAACAATGGCCAGAGCCTCACCGTCAGTCTGTGCATAATTTCTCTCGGCTTTGGAAAGGGACTTTGAATAGAAAGCAATTGGGGCCTCCATTCCACTATCCAATGTATGGCAAAGGACAGCCCCCACCCCCCACTGGTGAAGCATCACAAACCAATACCAAGGGTTTTCGGGGATAGAAATGAGTGAGGACTGCCTCAGAGGACAGTAGCTCCTTTAACTCCCTGAAAGCCTTGTCTTGGCTCTGCCCCCACCTCCAAACCATGTCTTTCTTGAGAAGACGATGCAGCGGCTCGGCTACAGATGCCTTCTTGGGCAGGAAGGAGTGGCAAAAGTTAAGCAAACTCAGGAAAGACTGCAACTCGGACTTAGAAGATGCCCAGGGGGCATTACATACAGTGGAGGCCTTAGAATCTGAGGGTTTGACCCCCTCAGGAGTTATTTTGAATCCCAGAAACTCAACCTCCCTGGCAAAAAACAAACAAACCACATTTGTCCTTGCGTAACCGGAGCCCTGCCTGTTTGAACCTCTGAAAAACCTGGTCCAACCTTTCTGCCAGTTTGAATTCACCCCCCTCAGTGATTAAAACATTGTCGAAATAGGGGAGGACCCCAGGGAGACCCTTAAGTAGACACTCTGTGAGCGATTGAAATATACTGGGGGCTCCATTGACCCCAAACTGCAAACGAGTGACTTTGAAAGCCCCTCCGTGAGTGACAATCATTTGCTTGACTGCAGCAGCAGGCGTGACCGTTAACTGCTGGTATGCTTGGGCTAAATCCAATTTAGTGAAACACTTCCCCCCGCATAAGGTAGCCAGCAGGTGGCTGACAACATGGACTGGATATGCATTGGGCCGAATGGCTTTGTTGATTGTGCACTTGTAGCCTGCACAGATCCTAACCTCCCCATTAGACTTAATGGCAGTTACAATAGGAGTTTCCCATTCGGCAGAATCAACAGGAACTAGAATATCTTGGCCCACAAGCTTATCAATTTCTGCCTCTATCTTGTACTTAAGAGCAAAGGGAACATGGCGAGGTTTAAGGCAGATAGGCCGTACATCTGGGTCAAGTTCAAAAGAGACCGGGGGCCCCACATAAGTTCCAAGTCCTTTTTTTAACACCTCTGGGTGCACGTTGCAAACTTCCAGCACCGGATCAGAACTCACAGCATTGATTCCAGATAGTATGCCCAGCGGTTCGAACCACTGGACCCCCAGCAAACAGTTAGTTCCTTGTTTCACGACCACAAGGGGCAATTTGGTTCGAACGTTCTGGTTGCAACATTGCAAGAAAACTGCCCACGGAACAGCTGATGAAGGGATGGGGAAATTTCAGCACTTCCTGGTTGTGGGGAATGCTTATGGAGGTGCCAAAACCAGATGAAACATTTCAAAAATAGAGTGGAAATGCTCCAAACACCCTCCCACTGCTGTGGAAAGCACCGAAACACATAGACACTCCTCCCAAAAATATATATATTCAGTATAGCAATATTTTCCCCTTGAAGCAGACTGTCATTTCCTATGGATTTGTTTTCCTAAGCAACCTTTCCGGTAAGAGAGCCATCAGTAAAGTGGGGGTTCACTGTATAATCCTGACTCTCTGCCAGTAAACTCCCCCCCCCCCCGACAATACTACCAAATTCTCCAACTTCCATCCATGGTTATACTTTTAATCAAATCCTCTTTTTCCACAAACGTGTTCTCTAAAAAATACTTGCCATTGTTATGAAACACAAACTGAATATGAGCCAACGGTGCAATGCAGTGCAAAAAAAAAAAAAGTCAATGTTATTTTAGGCTGCATTAACAGAATTATAGTTTCAAAACCCTTGAACAACTGGGTCTCTTTTGTTCAGGACTAGTTAGACCACATCTAGAATACTGTATCCAGTATTTTTTGGATAAAATATTAACAAAAATTGAATTTAAAAATAGATTGATAAAAACAACATTGAATTTATGGAAGAAATTGAAAAGGAAGTTAGCACCAGATGTGTCTCCAATTACAAAAATGGAAGATTTGAGGAATTTTCCGTTGAAGTTGGATAGGAAGATGAGGGATGTGTTTCTGAAAAATGATGTATTCCTGCTAAAAGATTGGATTCAGATATGTAAAAATAAAGAAAAAAAGGCTGAGAATTTATGAACAATTGGATTTGAACTGGTTTCAAGTCATTTTATTGAATAAATTGAATAATAAATATTTTTTGGTGACCAGCTTAGTAAGAGAAAGGACAGATTTCGAAGAGTTGGTATTTAAAATGAGAAAAGGAGAGGTAGGAATCAAGGGCCTTGTGAGTAAATTGTATAAAATGTTAAATGGTGATGACGGATCACAGGAAACATTAAGAAAAAAATGGGGAAAAGATTTGAATATTAGAATCTCGGAGGAAAGCTGGAGGTATAAATGGAAAAGAAGAATTATGAGATCTATGTCTGTGAGAGTTATGGAGAATAACTACAAAATGTTGTGGAGGTGGTACCTGACACCGGTTAGGTTAAATCAGATGGATTGTACTAAAACGATGGAGATGTAAGACTCTTACGGGGACTTATGAACATATGTGGTGGAGTTGTGATGTGGTTAAAGCTTTTTGGCTTAGAATAGAAAATGAAATATCACAAATAATGGGTAGTAACTTTAAGATGGAGTCAGGTACCGCCTTATTGATGGAATTTGATAATATGAATATGGAAGAACACAATATAGAACTATTAACAATAATATTGACAACTGCAAGACAATGTATTGCTAGAAATTGGAAGAATGATTCCACAGTGGATATTGAGGAATGGTATAGAGAAATGTGGCATCTTGCACTTAATGATAATCTAACATGGGAATTGAAAATAAAAAGAGGTATGACAGATAAAAACAAATTTGGAATAATCTGGAAACCATTTCTGGTTTATACACTGTCTGAAGGTAAAGGTAGCAGACCAGCCCCAAGTCATATGAGTTTTTGGTTATAATATATGATGCTGGGCAGCTCTGCAACTCCCAAGGCAATGTACATAGCACTGGGGTATTATCTTATGTTTAGATTTGTTTTTCTTTTTAAGATAGTGTATTTTTCACATTAAAATAGTATATGTCTAAACAAGAGTATTTAAATAAGACAAAATGAATATACACTATCTGTTACTCTAGTATTTTTGAGTATGTGATTTTATTTTTAATTTTTACTTGTAAAAATATATTTTTAGGTTATACTTTATTATGTATTGATGTCTTTTTTCTTTGTATATTACTTTTTCTTTTTTAAAAAAATAATAAAAATTAATTAATTAATAATAAAAAAGAATACTGTATCCTGTTCTGCACATCACACTTTAAGAAGGATGCAAATAAACTTGAACAAATTCAGAGGACAGTAAGAAAGATCAGAGGACTGGAAATCATACCTTATTAGGAGGGTTGGAGAAAATGGAGCATGTATAGCCTTGAGAAAATAAAACTGAGGGGAAATATGATAGTACTCTTCAAATACTTAAAATGTTGTAATATAGAGGAGGCGGAGGATCTATTCTCAACTGTCCTAGGTTATATAACAATGGGGTCAAGTTACAGGAAGCCATATTTTGGTTGAGTATGAAGAAAAATGTCCTGTTAAAGCAGCATGACAAGGCAATCAATTACAGGTGGCGGTGAGCACTCCAACACTGGAGGCATTCGAAAGAAAATAGACAGCAATCTCTCAAATATACTTTGATGTGGATTTCTTCATTGAGCAGAAGGTTACATTCTATTACTTCATAGGTTCCTTCCAATACTATTCTTCTATGTTTCTATTGTACTGTAAGTACATCATAATGCTATTACCTACTTTCAGTTTCAAATGCAGATTGCCAGATAGCAGATAAGAGCTCTGTTTAGGAGAGGGGGAAGCCCTCTCCTGGGTTCATTTAATTAGTTTCGCAGTTCTTTGGAACATGGCCATATTTTTCTGTTCTGAGGAGTGTAATCCCAGTTCCCTGGGTGATTCAAGACATCAGACGTATTGCCCAAGGCCAGATGTTACACTTAATAAATTTGTCACATTTGTATTTGTGATGTATGTATGCTGTATATATATACAAAAGTCATGCCATCATAGAACATTTCCACTCTTCTCTCATCATTGCCAGTATTCATTTTCTTTGGATTACTTGTTTTTAGTACCTTGGAACTAACAGAAGAATTCCATAGCCAGTGGGTGGGTATCAGAGTACTCCGTATCCATCAGAATTGCTGGCTGTGAGTTCTGTGTGTGATTATTTAAGCAGTACTACAAAAGAATAATCAGGACAGGAAGAATGGGTTAATAACACAGGTTGATAAGTGCTACTAGAACTACAGTAAATAGAAATTTCTCTTCTTTTAGATGAACTGTGATCATCTCTATATATATATATATATATATATATATATATATATATATATATATATATATATATATATATATATATATATATATATATATATATATATATATATATATATATATATATATATATATATATATATATATATATATATATATATATATATATATATATATATATATATATATATATATATATATAAAACAAAATGGAAACTGATGCTCATAAATGTAGAATAGTTTATAGGCATTGGGTGTGAAGAAATAAATTCTGGGATTGACTACTGCAGAATTTGAGCAAAATGGTATCAATATGCCAGTATCTGCTTGAAAATCAGATTTAGAAATATACCAAGTGAAGAAGTAGCTGGGACCACACCATTTGTGGCATTCAGGTGTCTTGATTAACTTTCTGCTTTCCATATTTGTTAGGAAATATTCTTGTTAGGAATTTGACAAATTCAGTCTCTGTGGCTTGAAACAGTTTTTTTTTTTTGGTACCCCATCTATCCCTAGTTTTTTATTTCTTACTAATGCTTTCAGAACAGCTTTTACGTAACTTTCTCAGGTTGCAGGCTGATTGTCACAGGGTCATTCAGCATTCCAAATCTAGGTTTAAATTTCTATTTGTTGTCTTTGATCATGTGGAAATGATCCCCCTTTATTGTTCTCTATTTCTTTATACTTTTTATTGGAATAGTTTTATTTGTCTCTGTCACTGAAAAACCAATTTTTGGAGTTGTGACCCTATCTTGTCATCTCTTACTTTTGTTTGTCATATTCTTAAAATGTTGTAAATGTTTCTCCTTCACCTTTCTAGGTGTTTCTTTTATTTTGACCACTGAAATTGTCTTTTTCATTCTTCACATGCACATGAAAAATGCCAATCTTATTTATCTTCATATCAGTGCAAATCTACCTCTGATTTTCCAAATGTCCAATGGAATTCATAATACAATGATTCACAAGAATCAAAATGTAAGAGTGTAATGTAATAGAAGTGGGAGCTTGTACTTTTTGAAATAGTAACATAGATTTAACTGCAGAGAGAAGGTATGTGGCCTTCAGAATGGTTGCTGGGGAAAGTTTGTGTGATAGACATAATAATGCTGAGATCTATGAGAAAAAAACTTAAGTTTGATAGACATTTGATGCTGTGTAGTAATTGGCTGGAATCCTTCTGAGGGAAGGCCAAACCCAGAAATTGTCTGGGCATATAAAAGGAGTGGAGAGAGAAAGGAGGGTCTTGGTGTAGTGCAATAATTAGGTATAATCAGGCCATAGCCTGAATCTAGAAATGGTTTTTATTTTCATGTGTGAAATGATTATTTTGTAAATAATGTTCTTCTGCTATAATCTTTGAAATTTACTAATTACACAACAATAAAGTTATTTGGAATCCAGAACTGTTGTCTCTGGTGAGTGAAGAGCAAAGCTGAGCTGGGATATGATCTAGTACACTGATGGTGAACCTTAGCACTCCAGGTGTACTTGGACTTCAATTCCCAGAAACCCAAGTATGCGAAATAAACCCATTTGTGTGGATTCGCAGAGACTTGGGCTTCTGGGAATTGTAGTCCAAGAACACCTGGAGTACCAAGGTTCACCATCATGGATCTAGTGTCTTGGCCAATGTTACCATTGATCCATTTTTAAATATGTTCTAACTGGTCTGGTTGCCAGACAGTATCCTTTCACATGCATGTGGCCCCCAAAGCCAAGCAGAGAGTGCCAGGGACACACTAAAAGGGAGTGTGGGCCCAGACGTGTGGGTTCAGACTGTTGTCAAGGTGGGGGAAGATGTGATGTGTTTGGGGGCAGAGGGTGTGACCCTTCCAGGCAGAGAAGAGTTAATCCTTACAAAAAGTAGCTGATATTTTTATTAGAGCCCAAAAAGCTGAACAAACAGCTAGCTTTCAATGTTAATCTGTCTTCTTTAGGCTTGACACAAATATGGCAGATGAATTAAAATGTAGATTGCAAAAAACATTGGAGGCATAGCTTCAAAATACATTTCACATAGCAGTTACCATGATATCTTCTACTAACTCTCCAAACAAAGAACTACCAAATATTCTACATTTATCTCCTCCACTGCCTTCTTAAACTCAAGGTTCCTGTTTGGTTAGGGCATACCAAGAAGTTGGAAGTTCAATTAATCACTGTTCCTCCCAGGAGAACAACCAGTCTGTATAGTTTTGGGCAAGAAGAAAAAAATCGTTTGACTTGGCTCATACAACTATGATCAGTTTAATTCACTGGAATCATAAAAGAACAGATCCAAATTCCATCCGATATAGGAATTTCCAACTTTTTCATCAGGGATCTAAATCAAACGTAATAAACAATTACTAATGTTCATCTCCTTATAACATATATACACATATATACACATATGTACACTATATACAACGGATCTTGGATTTGCCACAGGATAATATAACTCAGTAATGTAAACAAATAGATAGTTAAACATTCATTACCTGTGTATTCTTGTTCCGAGATAGTGGTTTTTTGATATTAAATATTTATATCGCGTCCCAGACCTCTTATTCTATTTATTCAGTTTTGGGCAACATGCACAGGCCAGAACACCTTTTAATGAAGGGGAGTGTAAGCCTTCTGAGTACCCTTGGTACCTAGCATGACCTGAAAAATGTCTCCAAATATCTGAATTGACTTGACAACATGCAATTTTTAATAAAACATTTTCACCTTTTCTCATATATTTTTCTGCTTTCAGCTGTTCTAAAAAAGTATGCTTCTTTATAAATTTACGCTGGCACTTTAGCTTGAATTGCATGCTGTATCTGTATTTAGATTAGCTAATTACTTTCACTAAAAATCCCTACTTCTCAGACAGGACAGAAAAGATGTTTAGGCCAAGTAAGAAGCCAATGAATGGGAAATATTCTGTTACACTGGATGATTATTCTTGCAGAACTAATTATCCTCTCTGGGACTTTAATGCAACTTGGATGTTGTAAACTGGATCGTGTTTTTAAGTCTACTCTTGGCAAGTCAGTTCTTAAGGATGATTAGCTTTCAGCTTCTTTATTGGTCATGTGATATGTCAGTTTTCTTTCCAAGAATGACAGCATGATTGGATAGGAACTTGTTTGCACTGTGAGAAAGTAGATTCATTCGAATTATTTGTTGCATAGCCACTATTTTGCTTGCAAAGATACTGCAGGGCCCATAAGTGTGTTATCAGGTGTTACACATTATCAACATGGTGTGTGCTTTTGTTCACTTTTTTTAAAAAAAACTACACAGAGTAAGGGGACTGTAAGCCTTCAGGATATTATGTACCTAAGAAACCATGTTTCTGAACAATGATTTTTGACAATCCCCCCACATACAAAAATCATGTGATTCAAATATGTGAAAATATAAATAATGTCTTTCTTGTTGATTTGGTTATGTTTACTTTTCCCATGAATAATAGTTTTGTCTGCTTTCCCCCCTGTATTTCTTGTTTGTTTGCTTGCTTCAGTCTTTTTGTTCACTAAAAGATCAACTTTTCTAATGTCAAGTTGACATCCTATTCTCAGATAAGTGTGTGGTCAGAATCTGAGCCAGTGATAAATTTCACATCATTTTTACACAGCACATAATGTGCAATGCAGGGATGGATGAATCACAAGTTTGGATCAAAATTGCTGGGAGAAACATCAACAATTTGATTTACACAGATGATACTACCCTAATAGTAGAAAGTGAGGAAGACCTAAAGAAGCTCCTGCTTAGGTTGAAAGAAGAGAGTGCAAAAGCTGCCTTGAGACTCAACATCAAGAAAACCAAGATAATGGCAACAGGCCCTATCAGTCCCTGGAAAATAGATGGGGAAGAAGTAGAAGCAGTGACAGATTTTACTTTCTTAGGATCCAAGATCACTGCAGATGGTGATTGCAGCCATTAAATAAAAAGGCGACTGATGCTTGGGAGGAAAGCTATGAGAAACCTGGGGAACATAGTTAAAAGTAGAGACATCACCTTGCAAACAAAAATTTGCATAGTCAAAGCAATGGTATTCCCGGTGGTAATGTATGGTTGTGAGAGTTGGACCATTAGGAAAGCTGTGCGCAGAAGAATAGATGCCTTTGAAATGTGGCGTGGAGGAGAGTTTTGAGAGTCCCTTGGACAGTAAGGAGAACAAATAGGTCGATCCCAATAGAAATCAATCCTGACTGCTCATTAGAAGGTCAAATAGTAAAGATGAAGCTAAAGTACTTTGGACATCAAATGAGAAGAGAGGATTCACTTGAGAAAGCCTTGATGCTGGGAAAGGTGGAGGGCAAAAGAAGAAGGGGGCGGATGAAAATGAGATGGCTAGATGGCATTGTAGATGCAATGGGCACAGAGCTGGGTGGGCTGAGAAAGATGGTGGAGGACAGAGGTGCCTGGCAGGCAATGGTCCATAGAGTCACAAAGGGTCAGAATTGAGTGCGAATGAGCAACAACAACAAAATATATAATTTTCTTACTGCCTTCTTCAGTTGTTGTAGTCTACTATTTATCTTCTGTTTACAACCTCTTATCCATGTTGTGACTTATGATTCATATTGTTAGTTCTAGATACAATCTTCCTCCATTTTGTACACTTGTCTTCTCCTAAACCAATTACTGTACTGATGTTTACCACACTTTATGTTCTTTTATCCAATTTTTCAAATATACTTGAATTTTCCACACTTTAATTCTTTGTGCTTCTCTGGGGTTTATGTGCTCCTTTGTCATGTTTTGGGTTGTGAGGTTTTTTTTAATCCTTGTCTGCCCATCACCCCAATGTGTATCTGTTCTAAATTAAATGCATTACTTGAACATCCTTTGTGTTTGTGTACATTGCAATTATGCATGCTTTCTATGTACATTTTTCAGTATTTGTCCAGATATTTCCACAGCTATTCTTCACCCTGATGATTTCAGAGGACAAACATGATGATTCTACAGTACAGATTGTATCCTCCCTAGGGGTATAGTGGTTGGTATAGAACCACCAGTCAAATTTCAGGTTGAATTCAAAATCTCTCACATCCATGATCTCAAGGAACAGCCTAGCCTTTAAAATATGAACAAAAATGTTATACAATAAAATAAGGTGTGGCAAATGTAATCTCAGTTTGATTCAAAACAAGGTAGCTATATGTTCAGGAAAAGATGCAGTCTTTGTGCAAACCAAAAAATCAATCAATCAATCAAACAAACAAACAAACAACCATGGGTATCCTGTAAAAAAAATGTTGGTTTTGATAGAGTGGTTTTAATCTGGGTTTAATCTGCTATTATGCAGATGACACTACCCTAATGGCAGAAAGTGAGGAAGACCCAAAGAGCCTCTTGGTGAGGGTGAAAGAGGAGAGTGCAAAAACGTGTCTGAAACTCAACATTGAAAAAACCAAGGTCGTGGCATCTCGCCCCATCACTCCCTGGCAAATAGAAGGGGAAGAAATGGAAGCAGAGACAGACTTTACCTTCTTGGGATCTAAATCACTGCAGATGGAGACTGCATCCATGAAATAAAAAGATGTTTACTTCTTGGGAGGCAAGCTACGGAAAACCTAGTCAGCATAATAAAAAGTAGAGATGTCACTCTGCCAACAAAAGTCTGCATAATTAAAGCAGTGGTCTTCCCAGTAGTGATGTATGGTTGTGAGAGCTGGACCATAAGGAAAGCTGAGCTCAGAAGTATAGACACCTTTGAACTGAGGTGCTGGAGAAGACTCTTGAGAGTCCCCTGGACTGCAAGGAGATCAAATCAGTCCATCCTAATGGAAATCAACCCCGACTGCTCCTTGGAAGGACAAATACTGAAGATGAAGGTCAAGTACTTTGACCACCAAGTGAGAAGAGAGGACTCACTGGAGAAGGCCCTGATGCTGGGAAAGATTGAAGGAAAAAGGAGAATGGGTGACAGAGGATTAGATGACTAGATGGTATCATTGATGCAGTGGTCTTAGATCTGAGTGCACTATGGAAGATGGCAGATGACAGAGGAGCCTGACATGCTGTGGTCCATGGAGCCACAAAGGGTTGGACTCAACTTTGCAACTAAACAACAAAGAGTTGTTCCATTGATTCATTTGAATCAATGGAATTTATACAGGAGTTGACTCACCAAATTCCCACTGATTCTATAGGCTTCCTCTAGCTGTAACTAACTGCTGGGTTTCAGCCAGTGAGAGCCATTAAAGGTGATGAACATGGTTGGGTGGGATATAACACTGAATAATAGGAAAGTTAAAAAATAATACATTTATTCAGGAAGTTCTTGATTATTTCCACAAACAATTAAAAGCAGCTAGTAATTTATCAAGTATTATGGCTGAGTTCATTTGCACATTAGAAAGTGACAAAACACAAATAGCCACAAACATCAATCATCACATTTAATCATTCAGCTGCCAGTCTATTAAGCAAAGAGCAAAGCAATCAGTGAACCTAATGACTCAGTCTTTAATCTTCTAAACATGTCCCCTGAAGCACCATACTAGGCATTGCATGAGAAATGTCCAATTGTGTATTGACTGATTGGCCGACAGGCATTTCTTGACTTCACTTTTTAATACACTTTGCATGAATCTGAACACATGAGATGCTGCTACAGTGCAACCTGAAGCCATTGTAAATGTGGTTTATCAGTAGTATTGCAAAAGCTAAATGAAAGATTTGTTTCATGGCTGAAAACAAAAAATGAGATCCACAAAAACTAGAAAAACCAGAATAGAAATAAAGACTAAAACAGAAATTATTAAAACACTAATCTCCACTCCTTTCCTAACAACATAGAACACATTGTCAGGAAAAACAGTAACACAGCATACCATGAAAGGCTGAAAGGCTTCACCATAGATTGCTAAGGGTAAGGGTTCCCACCTCCCATATTAGTTTTAAATTATTCTGAAATATTTGAAACCACACGGAAGCAATATTTTTGGAAATTTTGATTTTGTATATCTCACTCAATTCTGTATTACACTGTATCACGTCTTTTCTTCTTCTTTTTCTTCTGTGTCAAGGCAGGCCATGAAACTGCTAAAATGAAGCCACCTTTTGGTTCTTTTTGCCTGACCTAGTGTGAGAAAGATTAGCTGGCAACACAACATGGACATTGCCTGTGTTATGCCCAATTAGGTTTCAAAAATACCACAATCTTTGAGGAGGCTCTTTCTGTGTACCCCAACATGGTCCAAAGGTAGACTGGCAATGAGGTACAGTAAAACCCTGACTTACAAATGCCCCGAGTTACATAAAATTCAACTTACATAATGATTTTGTGCTAAAACCATGTCCCGATTTACATAAATGTCTCAATTTACATAAATGTATGTAACACGATTTTCTATGGGTTTGCTTCGAGTTTCATAAAAAATCATTTTTCCTTTGGGTTTGCTTCAAATTACGTAAAAATATTTTTTCCTATAGGTTTGCTTCGAGTTACATAAAAAATGATTTAAGCAAAAGCCTACAGAACGGACTTTTTGTGTAAGTAGGGGTTTTACTGTATTTGACTCAGGTGCTGAAATATAGTAAGCACAAACATTTGCTTGAATGCAAGCAGCTATACTTTCACAATCCCACCTGTCCTCAGTGCAAATACCATACTACCCACTCCTCTCTGGGTAAATGAAGTACAAAATGGATGGGTTCAGAATGGAACTAAATGGCAGTTGCATGCTCAGATTGCTGTAAGTATATAATGCAGTGGCCTTTCAGCTGCCTTCCGTGTTGCAGCAAGACACCCACACCATTGATCCAGTCCCATGAGCCACTTTTTTTTGGCACACATGGTCCTCCTCAGCCCCAGCTGCTGTCCTCCATCAAGATGAATTCAAGTGGAATTTAAACCCCTTGGGGAACATCACCCTTCACTGTGTACTTCATCACTCAAGTCCATTAGTCCTCAGGATGGCCAGGTTAGTTAACCACCACCTTACGATTGACATTGGGTACCTGGCATTATGGGCTACTCTATTACCATAGTAGGATAACCAGAGAAGCATTTTAGGCTTTTATTCATAATTTTGTAACTGGCTGTTCTCTGGACCCAAAGCTGGTTTTTTCACATGATACAGGTATTTGTTTACATACCGGTATTTATGATGTGCCACCAGTAGGAGCATTATCACGTTCATGTCTCTTTTTTTCCCCATCTGTTTGTGTTGAATTTTATTTTACTGTTGTAAACTACCCAAAGTGGGAAATTTTCATTATTGAGAAGGATAGTATATAAATGTGATGCAACATGATCCTCCCACTCACTCACTCACTCACTCAACTACCTGGAGTTGCCAACATGGATTGACAGCATTTGCCAACCCTGTTCTCTCCCTTGTCACTTAATTTCCATTCAGAAAGATTAGACTGCATATAGATTATACATTAGGGTGGTCCATCTTTACATGAAAAAAATAAAATAAAAATCAACTGGGAAGTCACACCACCCTCTTATTTTGTTACACATTTCTATAACATTATGATGTTAAAGTTTGAATGTCCTAACTTAATTAGAAGATGGTGCTCATCGACCTGAAAATATCAAATTTTACTGAAAAATTACTAGTTTCATTAGGAACTGGGAAATTAATAAAAACACAGATAACATTGAAAGTGAGGTTTATTTTACTTTAAAAACAATCCTTCAACACATGTAAGACAAAAAAACCCCTTATATTAGTTTTATCGCCTTTGCCTTCCTTGCTTAAGATTATGTTAACTAAGGACTTTGCAGGCGCACCCCCCAAAAAAGACTCAGACACCGGTATATATGGATAACGGCATTGGGCCACATTTATTGATTCATGCCCTAGTCCGAATTATAAATTTCAATTGGTACTCAGCCAATTATAATTCTTAAGGCAAGCAGGCCGCAGTAACAGTGGTAAGGTTCCTCCCAAAATTGCCAATGGCAATTGGCTACAATGTATCCATTTGTATCAATTTGTTTGTTTACAACAAACAAATTGTTGACCATAGTCAATAAACTATCTATTGACCCCACCCTCTGACGTGTATCCGTCAAATCACGGGGTGATGCATGCTGAAGAGCTCCTGCCATCACCCCATTGCCTGGTTCGTCGTTGACTGGTCAACGTTAACAAACTTGTACCTATCTAGTGTTGGCCAGTCAATTGCGAACCTGCCAGATACCTGTGGGTCATAAATATTTACCTTACCAGTGCTACCCGCCCATGTGACCAAAGTCAATAGCAAAGCCCCTGTATCAAACCGTAGCAACAGTGTGGGATGGGCAAAAAAGCCAGAACCAGGAGGCCAATTGTAGGTTCCAGCCAAAAATTCCCACCCGGCCCCGAAGCGACCAAAATATCACACTGTTCACTAGGGAGGGGGTGGAGGGAAAAACTTCTCCTCTCCGTCGCTTTTCCAAAATGGCAGCTCGGCTGCCTCGTGGCCACCCCTTTTATAGAGGTGTGGCCACGCCCCCTAACTCACCCGGATGTCTGAGTCCGGGTGGGGGGGCCGCAAAGAGCGCGGCGGCCATTTTTGCGCCACACTTTCATTGCAGGCGCACCCCCAAAAAAAGACTCAGACACCGGTATATATGGATAACAGCATTGGGCCACATTTATTGATTCATGCCCTAGTCCGAATTATAAATTTCAATTGGTACTCAGCCAATTATAATTCTTAAGGCAAGCAGGCCGCAATAACACTGGTAAGGTTCCTCCCAAAATTGCCAATGGCAATTGGCTACAATGTATCCATTTGTATCAATTTGTTTGTTTACAACAAACAAATTGTTGACCGTAGTCAATAAACTATCTACTGACCCCACCCTCTGACGTGTATCCATCAAATCACGGGGTGATGCATGCTGAAGAGCTCCTGCCATCACCCCATTGCCTGGTTCGTCGTTGACCGGTCAACATTAACAAACTTGTACCTATCTAGTGTTGGCCAGTCAATTGCGAACCAGCCGGATACCTGTGGGTCATAAATATTTACCTTACCAGTGCTACCTGCCACACGGGGAGGCTTAATAAAGACTCACGCCCCCCCCCCAGACCATCAGCTCGGTCAACAGGCCTGCTTGCAAATCTTCCAAAAAGAGGTTCAAACCTCTGGGCGACAGATGGACCCCATCCCCTGTGTAAAGATCGTAATTTTGGAGACTAATGGTGGGGTGTCGCATGAACCGCCCCAAACCCTTGTCAGCAAAGAACCGGGCCACTGCCCTGTTCACTGAGCGACGAGCGCGGTCAAGGGCCTGGAGGTTGATACCTCCCCTGTAAGCGTGACGCAGTATGATGTCCGACCATAGCAGCGTTGTGGCAGGCCACACATAATGCAAATAAGCTAGGTCACTGCAGATCGTATGTTTTAAGGAAAGGCCAGTGACTTGGCCCAAGTCATTGCCCCCGAGGTGCAGAACCAGGACATCAGGCGGTTCAGCATCCCTGATGGAAAAAAGGAATGGCAACAGTTCCCGCCATAACATTCCGCGCTTACCATACCACCTGATACATGCGGAGGCACGTAGTCCAAGCTGGGGTCCCCACTCTGTTGCCGCAGCGTACTGCGCTGCCCAGTGCACATAGCTATGGCCCACCAGCCATACTGCCACCGGTGTGCGGGGACACACAGGGTCTGTAAGATAAAAAGACAGGACAGTAACTTATCTGGTACTCATACTTGAAGAGGGCGAACATATAATTCAAAACACTTTGATCCCCACCTCCCCATATGGCGTATATCAGCCTCAGAGTACCCAAATGCAGCCGCAGTAGAAGCAGCTCCTATTCTAAAAGAATGGGTGCCGTAACGAGCCCCGGGGAGGCCAAAACTGGACAGTGCCTTACCGGTCACCTCCCAAAATTGAAATTTAGTCAGGGGAGACCCATCTTGGTGGCAGAAAAATGGGCCAGGGTGCATGCCACGCACTGCAAGGAACTCTTGTAGGGCACCATCCGGACAGATGTCTGCAATGGAACATCGTAGCAGTCTAACACCACTGCCTACACCGTGCTGATCAACTTTTGAGGACCGTATCCTCAACTGAGCCCACTCATTGGAGACATAGACATCTTCGAGTTCCAGTGCCCTATGAGCCGCATCCGCCTTAGACAGTAGCACCAACTCACTGATGCGGAGCGCTCCAAAAAAGGCCACCGTGGTAGCCGCATGAAACAGAGCTGCCTCATACCTGTCAAAACACAGGTCATGCCAGCCTCGTGCAAGGTGGGTAAGAACCCCTGGAGAAATAGGGTGGCGATTATCTGGGCGGCGTCCACGTTCCCGTGTCCACCCCTCCAAAACATGTCGTATACGGAAATCATTCGTGTTGTCAGCAGAGCCCCTCACTTTGGCCATGAATGCCAGTGCTGACAGCCTGGATGCTATGGTGCGGGGAGCTAGACTGTGTAGGTAGACCATAAATTGTAGAACGTGTGCCACTGGAATGGGCCACGCCTCGGGCAACCAGAGTTGCGCACAATTTTTTTTAAATTGACTGAATGCATGGTGATACGCCTTACGCGTGCGGGGCGCCAGCGACATGCCGATCGCCCGGTTCACCTCTCCTTGCCAAACGTCCAAATCTCGTCCGGGAGCGGCGAGGGGAATTCCTCTGCGTCCGGAGCCAAGGCGCGGAACCGGGGGATCTGCAGGCGGGATAAAGCATCAGCAATATCGTTATTAATACCTGGTACATGTCTGGCCCTAAAGAGCACATTGAGGCGTAGGCTGCGCAACACGAACTGGCGAACTAACTCCATGACCTTGGGTGATTTAGATGTCTGGGAATTGACAATGTGCACTACCGCAGCATTGTCGCACCAGAAATGAACCACTGAATTGGCCCACTCCTCACCCCATAGCATCAAAGCTCCCAGTATCGGGAAGAACTCAAGGAATGTAAGATCGCATAGACGATCCGTGCCCCGCCATGCTGGAGGCCATCGGCCGTAGGCCCACCTCCCCTCAAAGTAAATCCCATATCCCAGGGACCCCGAGGCATCCGACTGAACCTGGAACCTAGGGGAAACCAAAAGGTCAGATCTCCAAAATGACACCCCGTTGAAGTCCCTCAGGAACTTAAGCCAAACCAACATGTCAGCCCTCATGCCCTTGTTCAGTCGGACCCTATGATAGCGCCTGGATAGGCCAGTCATGGCGTCGCATAAGCGTCGAGCAAAAGCTCTGCCAGGCGTGACCACCCTGCAGGCGATGTTAAGGTGACCATGGAGAACCTGGAGCTCACGAAGTGACACCTTGCATTTGGCCAGTAAGGCCAAAATCAACGCAGTGATACGGGTAACCTTATCCATGGGTAACCTGGATGCCTGCGAGACCGTGTCAATTTTGATACCCAGAAATGTGAGCTTAGTTGATGGGCCCTCGGTCTTTTCGGGCGCTAAAGGGACACCGAGTTCCTGCATTAGCGTCTGAAATGTATTGAGGAGACGCGTACACGTGTCCCAGCCCCGTTCACCCCCGAACAAGAAATCATCGAGGTAATGGGCTACAGACCGGGACCCAGACCTGCGAACAAGGCCCACTGAAGGAAAGTGCTAAAACGTTCAAATGCTGAACAGGAAATAGAGCAGCCAAAAGGCATGGCTTTATCAACATAAAATTTCCCTTGGAATTTAAAACCCAATAACTCAAAGTCACCCGGGTGCACCAGCAACAAACGGAATGCCGACTTAATGTCACATTTTGCCAGAAGTGCACCCGGGCCACAAGAGTGCACCATGCGCAGGGCCTGGTCAAATGATGTATACCTGACAGAACAAAGGTCATCAGGAATGGCATCATTGACCGAATGGCCCGCCGGGTATGACAGATGGTGAATTAAACGAAACTCCCCAGGGGTCTTTTTGGGCACCAACTCTAAAGGGGAAACCTTCAGATTGGGAAAGGGTGGCATAGGAAAGGGGCCAGCAACCCTACCTGCATTAACCTCCTTAGCGATACTTAGGGCAGCCACCTCCTCCCTACCCTTCAGGGAAAGTAAATTAGGGGCATCTTGGGGGCACCGCTCCCCTTTGAATGGGATGCAAAAGCCCCGCTTGAGGAGGTACCTAGCATCCTCTCTCCTCGGGTAAGTTGAGAGCCACCGCTCCAACATAGCTACGTTAACCGGGGAGGGGGCCTTTTGAGTGACCAGCTCCATCAGCGGCAGGTCTGCCCGCTCCTTGTCCACCTCTACCTCTGCCCTGTGATCCACCGGCTCGCGGACACGCAGCGGCGGCGTTGGGGCCAGCGCAAGAGGGACACTCATGTTTGTATCGACACTGTTTTCTATTGCATACACCATTGGCCGAGAAACTCCAACACAGCAAGCAGGCTGGAACCCCCTGCCCTGCCAGCTGGCGGGGAGCCTGTGTTGGAGCAGCCCGATGGACCGCATGTCCACAATGGTACCTCTCCCCAGGGGTCATGTATAAAAGCCACAATGTCTGACATGGCTCATCCCACCTCATCTCCGGGTGTAAGGGCACTCTCATTCTAAATTCCTCATCGTAAGCCAACCACGATGGGCCAGGAAAATCCACCATTGCCCTGTAAATATTGTCCAAATATTGGACCATAGGAATGGCCAGGTCAGGCCGAGCCCTGAGGTACACCGCCATATAAATGAGATATGCGGGTAACCATTTGGCCCAGGTGCGTGGTGGCTTGCGACGGCGAGACAGCTCTTTGTCCTTCTCATCCTGCCCCTCTTTTTCCTCCTTGGTGGGTTCCTGGTTCAATAGGGAGAAAATATCGACATACTCCCCCCGCCAAATCTTTTCCCTTGTGGCCTGGGCCAAATGATCCCCGAGGGGCAAGTAATACCCGGCCATCGGCAATGCCGACACCGGCACAGTATTAACACGGGGTATCAGGAGAGGAGCCTGGACCGTCCCCGCGACACCCGGTGTAGCCCCGGGGACGGAACCCCCCCCCGCACAATGTTATGCCAGTATGGGACCAAGCTGCACCCGGGTAAGCTGGGAACTGATGCCCACCCGCCCCGACATTACGAGGCCATGGCCACTGAAACCTATCCCCGGAAGTGGAGTGTGATGTGGGGACATTAGCTTGAACCTGATACTCACTGGGTGCACCCCCGTGAGCCGCCCCCACTGGGGGTTCCGGCCCACGGCGGGCGTTGGAGCTCGCGACCGAAATCGAGCTCTGAGGACACATCCGACCACTACCTGTCTGTAGTTCATGATGTACAGGGAGCTGCGAGACCGCGGCGGGCACAGGCATGTGCGCCTCAAGCAACTCAACCCGACTGGCCGCCTGCTGGAGAGTGGCGGCTGCCGTGGTAGCAGGCTGGCAAAAGGGGGTCCCAGATGGCAGCGAAGCCCCCCCCCCAATGGGGTTATTGGTGATCCCGAGGGATGCCTCTAGCGCCGCTACCCGGGCCAGTAATGCATCCACTGTCGCAGATCCCCCTGCATAAAGGGGGCCAGGCGGGACGGACGGCCCACTGGGCAATGGTCCAGGGCCCCCGACTTGAGAGCCAGGTCCCAAATAGAGCCATGCCCAAAACTCTGGCCCATGAGGGGCTGGGGGTAAGCCCTGCTGTGCAACCGCACCAGGCCCTCCCCCGTGCTCAAGGCCCATGGCCGGCAAACGCGGGCCGGGGCCGAAGCCCCTGCGGGGCCAGTCTGAGGCTGGAGAGCCGCAGGGCATGGCCTAAGCTGCCCCATCCCACCGGTCCCGGTGGGTGCCTCCGATAAGGGGTCCTGTTGCGGGGGCGCAGTCGCGGTCCTCCGACCCGACTGCTGCCTCCCTTTCGGGCGAGCCTGAGTCGCCATAGCCTTCTTCTTGGGAGGCATAATAAAAGCACCATCCCTTTCAAGGGATCAGCACCAGATGGCTGAAAAACCGAAGATTGCGAAGCAAAGATACCCGCTAAGGCTCTGCAGCCAACTGCGGCTCTCAGAAAGAGACGAAGAGCGACGGAGAAAACTTCTCCTCTCCGTCGCTTTTCCAAAATGGCAGCTCGGCTGCCTCGTGGCCACCCCTTTTATAGAGGGGTGGCCACGCCCCCTAACTCACCCGGATGTCTGAGTCCGGGGGGGGGGGGCGTAAAGAGCACGGTGGCCATTTTGGCGCCGCGCTTTCATTTTAGTTGTTTTAGTGGAAACCATCTTCCTATTTTGTTCAACAACATGTAGGAGAAATTGCTTTTCATCTTCATCTTTAGTGATTACCTTACTATAATCTTCAAATAATGTAACACCTTTTTCACCTGTATCATTTACTACCCGTAGGTTGTTAACTCGATCTTTGCCATTAAGTTAATCAATATTTTCAACCCAAGACTCTGGAGGCAAAGGCAAGAATGAGTATTTAATGTCTAGAATGGCTTCTTAAGATTTCTAATTTTTCCATAGTTGTAGGTCACCTCCCGGTGCTTCTGCTGCAAAAGGAGCTTCAGTCCAAGCTTTGGTGTAAATAAGTGCACCAAAACTGACAAACCGAGAAATCTGCTTCTCCTCATTTTTGGTCAGTTTGAACATATCATGTTGTCTTCAAAACAAAAATATCTTTGTGGCATATAACAGTTTTGCCACCCAACTCACATGATGAATTGGTTCTGGGGATCGCCAGTGAATCTTCGTAGGTGGTCTGTTCAGAACAATCATTGTGAGTTCTATAAGCTCATAGTAATCATCTCTGATTTGTTTCCCTCCAGTCACAGAACTTATAAGGCTTTCTAAAGTACTTTGAGCAAATCATTCTGTATTTGAGCTTAAAGCAAGGCTTTCATAGTGTTCATGTGATAGGGTTGCCCAAACACCTTTGAACCTTTTGAATAACAGGATCTATGGAGAACTTGATGGTCCAAAGCACAATTTAAATGTTTTAGAAAGTATTATTTCTAACATGTGATGTTGACAAGCAAGCCATAAAAGATCACGGCCAATTCTTGCTTCTAGGATAGTGCATGCTCCTTTATGGAGACCGGTGTTAGCAGACGTTGTGTCAAAACTCATAGCCTGGATTTGGTCTTTTACATTCCAGCAGTCCAACAATTCAAAAACAGCATTAGCTGTTTGTTCTCCCATTCCTGCTGCAAATTTTTGGTACACCTAGCAATTTTTTACAATTATTTCCAGAGACAAGTACCAGAAGATGGTCTACTTTTTGTTTTCTAACAGATCAGGCAATATTTTTCCATCCCAATGTACTACAAGCGGATAATTTGGCAAGAACATTTCCATAATGTCGGCATTAAATTCTGCTCTTGCTCTTTTTCGTGCCCGTCGAATCGTGCTACGAGAAACTGGGGGAGAGGCAGGATCATGACCAAGGGTAGTAGCAAGTGGAGTCATCAGATGCATTGCTTCTCTGTCTGTAATTTGGTTCCAATCTAGAGCACTGGTAACCTGTGGTGTGAAAATACCACTAATTGAAGGGAAGCCATCAGTATTATCACTGACACACTGCATCTTTTTTGGCAAAGGTACTTTGTATTCCTCTTCTTTGTCTGTGGTGCTAGAAGAGCTACTGGAGGTGTAGTCAAGCAGTTGTTGGTTTGAAACTACCAAACCAGCAAAATTGTCAACAGCCTTTAGTCTCAGCTCCTTAGCTCTTTGCTTGCATTTTTGAATGCTTTTTTTTCGTTTCTCAAGCATCTTATCTACTGAAGTCATGATAATCTTTCGCTCACCTCTGATCAACAAGAAAGTCTATGTCCTCTGCGATCTTAATTGAGTTCAAGGCGTCTGCATGGGCAATATAAAACAGCTTATCTAGCTCTTTCATAAATGTATTCTCTCAATCTTTCTGCACTTGAGAAAGATTGAAACCACTACTACAAACAAACAAACAAACAAACAAACAAACAAACAAACAAACAAACAAACAAACAAACAAACAAACAAACAAACAAACAAACAAACAAACAAACAAACAAACAAACAAACAAACAAACAAACAAACAAACAAACAAACAAACAAACAAACAAACAAACAAACAAATAAACAAACAAACAAACAAACAAACAAACAAGCAAGCAAGCAAGCAAGCAAGCAAGCAAGCAAGCAAGCAAACAAACAAACAAACAAACAAACAAACAAACAAGCAAGCAAGCAAGCAAGCAAGCAAGCAAGCAAGCAAACAGGCAAACAAACAGGGAGAAAATAAATTTTGAAATATTGATGATTGATGTTCTCCATAAAAACAAAGTGTGTCAGGCTTTTTCATGTTGAAGGAAGAACTCCCTTGAAGAGATCAGTAAAATCAGCCTGCTTTTCAGTCAAATATGATGACAAACAATCTATGTTGTGCCACAATCTATGTTGTACTGTATACACTTCTATATAATTGCATCATGGGGCCATGAATGAATATCAGTCAACCTAATTCTGAGTACAGGTAGATTTTTTGTACATTCAGCATTGTTGACAATCTGGTATACTCAAGGAAATGAAAATTTCTGCTGTCTCTTCATTATTAGCATTCTCTTATACAACTAGCAATCTTTACAGATTTTATTTCATAAAACTGGAAGGAAATATGGAGAAAGGCTTGTTGCACTGGATTACAACATCTGAGGAGAATGTTGGGTAGGATGTACAAGACCCTTAAGAAATTTTACAAGTATTAGTAAAACTCCTGCTGACGACTTCCAAATTATCATCTCCAGATAGTGGGTTGACAGTGACATAAGCCCTCTGCTTTGCCTGTGTTGGCTATGGCTGATGTGATTTGTAGTTCAAAAGCATCTGCAGAGACATCTGCTTTTACTTATAATATGTGTCTACATCTAACCAGATATAGGTGGATTCAATATACAGTGGTACCTCACTTAAAGAGAATAATGAGTTCCACAGGATTGCTCTTTAAGCAAGTTGCTCTTTAAGCGAAACACTTGGTACAGGGCTGTAGCAAGGATTCTAGATTTATTTTTTATTTATTTTTGGGGGGCTGAAAAAATTTTCAGGTCCCCCCCCCAAAAAAAAAATTTTTCCCCAGGAGGGACAACAATGTCACACTCACATATACAACATTGGCATCCAGGGTTGGGTTGTGGGGACAGGCTGTTCGGTCAAGAGGGTTTTTGCCCCCCCCCCGCCCCCTGGCTATGGCCCTGAGTTTGAAAAAGTGCTGCCGCCACCATTGTAAGTGACCAATCATGACTTCTGGTGGGGGGATTGCAAACCCCGATTTAGTTGTTAAGCGAGTTTTTAGTTGTTCTAAGAGGTGATCAGATATGATGGTACTTCAGCTGAGTACAGAGGAAGCCAGACTGGTTTCATGTCTCATGAATACATATACTTCCATTATTCAAAGGGATGAAATCTGAGTCTATTTTTGACATCTTAACTTTTATTATTGGCATGCAACAGTAAACCATCTAAATGTATTTCTTCATTTACCCATGCACAGCCCACCATGAAACTTAAGGTTGTTTTTACTGAGTTTCCAGTCACTGTGCCATGCCGGTGATAAGCAGAACCTTAACTGCTTGATGTCTACAAAGCTGTTGTCTCTCAGGACCTCAGCAGCTCCTGAAGAGATTGTGTGGATGGTTGTCCACATTTCTCATCCAACACTCCTAGCATGCAACTGAATTTGGAAGCTGACATCTGTAACAGAAATAGGTCACATGGAGCCTCTTTGGTTTTTAGACTGTGTTAGAATGTATCTTTGCTCTGTGCAAAGGCCTCTGTGTGCTAATCAAGCCTAACAGCTTGTAGAATCTTCTCCAAGCTTCTCCAATTGTTTAGTCTTTCTTCCCAGTTCTGTGATGACTGTAATGTCAACATCCAGAGCTTGGGACCAGCAGACATTTGTTATGGGAACCAGGTTATGTTTACACCACCCCTGGACTCTGATTGGCTGTGTGCAAATTAGGTAGACCAAGCTCATGTTCTTTCCTATAGGCACATGGGTTTGGGAGTTATAGTCTGAGTTGGGGAGTGCTTCCAAGATAGATAGATAGATAGATAGATAGATAGATAGATAGATAGATAGATAGATAGATAGATAGATAGATAGATAGATAGATAGATAGATAGATAGATAGATAGATAGATAGATAGATAGATAGATCTTTATTGTCATTGTCCTGCACAGAACACGAGATTGAAAATCCACTTATCGACCCAACAAAACCTAAACAAAATACAACTGTACAAAATTGTCAATATACTCCCACCCCACATATACACATTTAACTCCTAAAAAGCTTTAAAACTCTAAAAACTAAAATACAGAAGCACCCTCATGAACTGCATTTCACTGCATTCAAAGCCAGAAACACTTTTGGATAGAAACTATTTCTCAAGCGGCTGGTCCTGGTCTTTATGACCTTATTATACCTTCTTCTAGAAGGCAAAAGCTGAAGAGATCATTTCCGGGGTGCGTACTATCCTGCGCAATCTCTACAGCTTTCTTATAACACCTGGAGGCATAGATTTGATCTAGAGTGGGAAGAGTACACCTGATTATTCTCTCCGCAGTCTTTATGACCCTGGACAACATTGTTCTTTCCCTAGCTGTACAACTCCCAAACCATACACACAGACCATAGGTTAACACATTCTCTATGGTACAGTGGTAGAATGCCAACAGCAGGTCCTTTGAAAGATTGTTCTTCCTGAGGATTCTCAAGAAGTATAACCTCTGCTATGCTCTGTTCATCAGATCTTTGGTGTTTGCTCCCCATGTTAGATCATCTCTCAGCTCCATTCCCAGAAATTGAAACACAGAGACCTGTTCCACACAATTCCTTTCAATAATAAGTGGCTGAATGTTCAATTTGAATTTTCTGAAGTCCACAATTCTCTTTTGCCTTTTTTACATTGAGGAATAAATTGTTTTCCCTACACCACTCCCTCAGCTTCTCAACCTCCTTCCTGTAAGCCGACTCCCCCTCCCCAGCAGTAATCAGACCAACTACCATTGTGTCATCTGCAAACTTAAGATCTTATTGCTGGGGTAACTGGGAATCATATGTGTAAAACGTGTACAGAAGCAGGCTCAGCACACACCTGTGTGGTGTCCCCATATTTATACTGAGATCCGCAGAGACGTGAGAGCCCATCCTGACCCATTGGGAATGATCTGGCAGAAAATCTAGTATCCACCTGCATAAGCATGGCAGAAGCCCCAGATCTAATAATTTGGGTACCAGTCTATGCGGAAGAATAGTGTTAAATGCAGAACTAAAATCTACAAATAACACTCTCACATAATTCCCTTGTTTCTCCAAATGGGTCAGAACAGCATGTAGGGCCGTAGCCACAGCATCCTCCGTGGATCTCTTTCTCTTATATGCAAAATGACAAGGGTCAAGTCCAACTGGTAAACAAGCCATAATATGATTCCGCACCAACTTTTCAAAGCATTTTATTATGATGTGTGTAAGTGCCATGGGGTGGAAGTCATTCAGGCTATCTATATAAGATTTTTTTGGCAGAGGTATGATGGTAGAGGATATCAGACAAGATGGAACAGTGGCTTGGGCCAAAGACTGATTAAAAATCTTCATAAAGGTTTCTGCCAGCTGTTCTGAGCAGTCTTTCAGCGACTCCATCAGGACCCATAGCCTTCCTCGTATTTATCCCCTTTAATATTCACCTCACTTCTCCCTCTTCCACCCTGGCAACATTCCCTATGGGGTATTGTAGATGCAATGGGCACAGGGCTGGGTGGGCTGAGGAAGATGGTGGAGGACAGAGGTGCCTGGAGGGTAGTGGTCCATAGGGTCACAAAGAATCAGAATCGATTGTGCAACTAAGCAAACAAACAAAAAAAAGGATACCACTGTGGTGGGAAAGCAAACAGTGTTTTGTGCACTAGGCATGCCTGCCACGTATCCATGAAAATGTCTGCAAACACAAACAGTGCTGATTCTTTGGTTATAAAGAAAGATGAGCACTGAATCCTAGAGTCAGATACGACTGGCTTTCAAGCAAGGGTGACCTTTACCTGTGTAACCCCCACGCCAGGTCATAAGTACAGTGGAACATCATACAACAATCGCCCTGTATAGCAATGAAATCGTATAACAATTAGGTTTTGGGGCGGGGGGATGGCATCCCGCATAACAATTTCCCTATGGAAAAAAATAATACTACAATTTTTCAATGGGAAAAACACTTAGTGAAAAAAATCGTTGTATGATGCATTCCATAGGGAAAATCGCTATATGATGCATGCATCATATTGCAATTGTTTCATACATCAACGAGCCCCGTGGAATGGATTAAAATCATTGTATGAAGTACCACTGTATTTGTGTTTGCTCACTTGTGGGAATGTTTGATTTATTTTGTTTTGTTTTTGTTTTTAACTGAGATCATGAAATGGAAAAACACATGTTATGGAACCAGAGAAGAATGTCACTAAAATGGTACACAACAGTGTCTCTGTGCTCTTGGTTGGGTAAGAGCTAAATTGGAGTCACTGCCTGTCTCTAATGTGTACTGCTACCAGAGGCCAATGTAAACTTGGAAGTCACAGATATACTGCTTCTAAATGTGTGCTGGCTTTTTAGCTTAATGTAAACAAACATAGCAAAAAAGGTCTAATGGGTGTCTCTGTTTCTCTTCCCAAACTGTCTATGCTATAGGTAGGGGTGCCCAAACTACGGCCCATGGGTTCAATCCGGCTCCCAATGCCATTCCATCCGGCCCATGCCACCCTCGCTGCTCCCTGAAGTGGATGAGGGATGCACCTGCCAATGTGCATGCAGATCCAGAACCACTTCTGGGAGTGGCATGGACACATTTGCGCATATGCCAAGGCATCTGAAACCACTTCCAGGAGTGGCTCAGATGCATATGCACATGTGTGGGGATGTCCAGAACCACTTCCGGGAGTAGCATGGATGCATTTGCACATGCGTGGGGACATCCAGAACTACTTCTTGGAGTGGTGCGGACATGTTTGCACATGCACAAATGTGTCTGCACCACTCCTGGAAGTGGTTCCGGATGTGTGTGTGCAAGCATGCCCACTTCAGGGGTTGTGGTCAGGCCTGCCCAGCTGTCCCAGGGGTGTGGTCAGGCTCCCGGCGCAAAAGGTTTGGGCACCCTTGCTATAGGTCATCACAGTAGTCTGTGATGTATTTCAGACTGGTTCTTGACTTGCACTTATCAGCTTGCTTAGTCTACCCATTTAATGCTCATTACAATAAGAAATGACAGTGATAGCAATAAATGACTTTCTTTCTATAGTAATTACTTACATAATCAAGCAGACTCCTGTTTAGTTATGGAGTATTTCCTTGAAAATGTCAGCCTAGTGGAAAACTGTCAGAGGAAATACAAATCCCTTTGAAAACAGAAAACTGATTTGTCAACTTGCTCTCCGCCTATTCAATACTGAGTGAGTTTGACTGATGTTCACTGTGACAAATTGCATTGAATCTGAATATTCAAAGAGATCATATTTTACCAAAATAATATATAACACTGTGTGGGTTCTCTGGATGTACTGTAGCTACTCTTAAAGAACCCCCCCCACACACACACACACACACAACTTCTCCTGAAGTTCCTCTTAGATCTCTAGATGATGACCATTCAAATTCATCTAAATATTTCACTTTAGGCCAAAAAAGAGTTTCGGTAATTTTTCCAGTTTCCTGGTCTGATTGAGTGTTGAGATTAGCATACACTTATAGAAATCAATGGGATTCAAGTAAGCTATTTCAAAAAATGCCGTGATTTGGGTGAGACAATTTATTTCTTCATTTATTTTATTACAATATTTTTAGTCAATCACATACTGACAGATTTCAAGCAGTTTGATAAATCTGTTATGTGTTGTCAAGTCACTTCTGACCATAATAAGGCTGTTGATATATGCAATGGTACTTTGCTTAAAGAGCATAATGTGTTCCACAGGATTGCACTTTAAGTTAGTTTGTTCTTTAAGCAAAATGCCATTGTAAGTGACCAATTGTGACTTCTTGTGTGTGTGTGTGTGTGGGGGGGGGATTGCAAACCCCAGTTTAGTGGTTAAGTGAGTTTTTGGTTGGTTTTAGTTGTTAAGCGAGGCGACCATTCAGAGAAAATTCTGCTCTTTAAGCGATTTAGTCTCTAAGCGAGGCGCTCTTTAAGAATATAAGAACAGACTTGCTGGAACAGGCCACAGCCCATCCAGTCCAGCATTCTGGCTCACCATTTGCTTCAGGGTATTCCCAAGCAGATGCCTTCACCTGCTTAGGATTCCCTGGAAATGGCATTGAGAGATATCCTGCCTATCTCTCCAACCCAGAGGTTGTCCTTAGGTATCCATAATTATAGCCATTGATACCCTTGTCCTCCATGAATTTGTCTAATTCTTTCTTACAGCTGTCAAGACTGACAGCTGTCACCACTTCTTCTGGCAGGGAGTTCCATAGACCAGTGATCCTCTGGGTGAAACAGTACTTTCTATTATTTGTTTGAGAACTAGTACCCAAAGGTTTCATGGAGTGCCCATAGTTCTAGTGTTGTGCGATAGGGAAAACAGTTTTTCCTTATCTACTTTGTCCACACCGTGCATGATTTTATAAACTTCAACTGTACACAGTATTCCAGATGGGGCCTCACGATAGATTTATAAAGAGGCAAAATGACACTTGCTGACTTATTTTCTATACCCTTCCTAATGATCCCTAGCATGGAGTTTGCTTTTTTCATTGCTGAGGCAAACTGGGTTGACACCTTCATTGAGCTGTCCACCAGGACACCAAGGTCCCTTTCCTGGTTTGTCGCAGAGAGTTCAGACCCCATCAGTTTATAAATGTAATTGGATTTTTTTGCCCCAACGTGCATCATTTTGCACTTACTAGTGTGGAAGCTCATTTGCAACTGGTTTGCCCACTCTCCTAGTGTCAAGAGATCCCTCTGGAGCTCCTCATAATCTCTCACAGTTTTCACTACCCAGTATAATTTAATGTCATCAGCAAATATGGCTACCTTGCTATTTACTCCTACTTCTAGATCATTTACGAAAATGTTGAAAAGCAGGGGTCCCAGTACGGAACCTTGGGGAACCCCACTCTTTACTTCCCTCCACTTAGAGAAGTGTCCATTTAGTGCTACCCTCTGTTTCCTGTCCCTTAGCCAGTTGCTGATCCAGGACAAGACCTGTCCCTTTATTCCATGACTGGCAAGTTTATCCCAGAGCCTTTGGTGCGGGACCTTGTCAAAAGCCTTCTGAAAGTCCAGATAAACAATGTCAACTGGATCCCCCTTATCCACATGCTTGTTGACACTCTCAAAAAATTCCAACAGATTAGTGAGCCATGATTTGTCCTTGCAAAAGCCATGTTGGCTCTCCTTTAGCAGCACCTTCTCTTCTATGTGCCTATTAATCCTATCTTTTAGGATAGTTTCCATCACTTTACCTGGGACACATGTCAAACTGACCAGTAGGTAATTTCCTGGATCACCTCTGGATCCTTTTTTGAAAATTGGTGTTACATTAGCTACCTTCCAGTTATCAGGCACAAAGCCTACTTTGAGGGAAAAATTATATATTTTGGCTAGGAGATCAGCAATTTCATCTTTAAGTTCCTTGAGAACTCGTGGATGGATTCCATCTGGTCTTGGAGATTTGTTAGCATTTAATTTAACAAGACATGCAAGGACCTCCTCCCTGGTTATTTCTATCTGGCTTAATTCTTCGGTTTGCCTCACAACGAAGATAGGCTCTGTTTTGGGCATGTGGTCTCTGTCTTCTTCAGTGAATACTGAAGCAAATAATTCATTGAGTCTCTCTGCAATCTCTGTTTCCTCTTTAATAGGCCCTTGCCTTCCATTGTCATCTAATGGTCCAATGGCCTTCCTAGTTGGGTTATTACATCTAATGTACTTAAAGAAACCTCTGAGTGTTTTTAGCTATACGCTCCTCAAAGTCTTGCTTTGCTTTCCTGATTGTTGCCTTGCATTTGTTCTGCCAGAATTTATGGTTCTGCCTGCTGTCCTCATTCGGACAAGCCTTCCATCTTCTAAATGAGCTTTTCTTGCTTTTGATCACTTCCCGAACAGCCCCTGTAAACCACATCGAAGTCCTCTTGGACCTGGCAGTGCCCTTTTTCCTTTTGTGTATGCATTCCAATTGGGCCTCTGTTATTGTTTTTGTAAACAGCCTCCATGCCTCTTGGAGTGTTTGGACTCTCTCAATTTTCCCTTTCAGCTTCTTTTTTACTAGTTTCCTCATCTTTGGGAAATTTCCTTTTTGAAATTTTTAGATTTTATCAGTGACTTGCAGTCTATGATCAAGTTAAACATAATTGAGTTGTGATCATTGTTCATTGTTTAGTCACATTAACATCTTGCACCAGAATCAAGATACACCAGATACTCAGGATCAAGTCAAGGATTCTTGTACCTCTAGTTGTGTTTTCAACCATCTGTCCCAGGGAACAATCATTTATCATATCTAGGAACTTTATCTTTATGTCATGTGCTGAACAACAGTTCACCCAGTCTATATGAGGATAATTGAAGTCCCTTATTATAACCAGTCTTCCCTTCTTGGATGCCTCATACAACATTCTCCAACTGCCAGTCTCCCACAGGAGTTTGTGTCGGAGGCCGATAGTATATGCCTACTGTTAGACCATCCTTGTGGCCTGGTACTCTTACCCACAGAGGTTGTAATGGTGACTCCAAATCACCTAGATAATCCAATTCGTACGATTTTATCACTTCTTTGACATGCAAGGCTACACCACCTCCTGTTTGCCCCTTCCTATCCTTCCTGTACAGTTTGTAGCCTGGGATAACTTTATGCAAGGTTTTACTGTATAAGATTTTCAAAGAATGATTTACTACTACCACTCCCCATAGACGATTGGAGATTTCAGTATAGGTCTCTTTAGTTCTTGTCCAAACTCTATCTGCTATATCACAATGGGTCTCTCAGGACAGATTGCAATCAATGAACTCATGTTAAGAGGTATCTAAAATGTCAATTACTTTAATAATTTAAATCACTTTGAAACAATTTGAATACTACTCTAATTATGACTAAGTCTATATGAAACAAACTGAAATATTTATGATAAATTCCTTGCTCTGATTGATTCAGTCTATCTTGATGACAAATTTGCAAGTACTCTAGAAAAATTTTCAAGGCCACTGCATTGTTCCCAGGACAATCATCATAGCTGAACACCATGATGTTCATCAAAATTTGGAACTGGATATGACATTTGAAGAAGTAGGTATTGTACCTAAATTCTCAGACAACAGCAATAGAAAATCTTTCTGTATTTTTTAGTCCAAAAAATAATATTTTTCAGTACCTCATCCTCAAGTGTAGATATGAGGATGAGAGCAGTGAAAAATTGAAGCCATACTCAAATCCAAGTGTGCCATGATTATACCATTGCCCCTCAAGAGTTACAAATAAAGAGGAGAAATGCAAGCAATGTGTTTCAAATTCTGTTGACAATTTATTTAAAATTTCCCCAACCTGTGGTAGTTTTGAACAGTCCTGCTGTTACCTTTTCGCCCTTCTCCAGCCAGTAATGGCCGAATCCCTAGCCCCTAGGTAATGCTTAGTCACACCAGCACTGCCAGGCCGCCATATTGGGAAGACCCAATCTCCAACAAGATTCCTATGAATTGAAGTTGATCGTATCCATGTTTGCTTTATCAGGCAACACAAATGTGTACCTGAACCACACCCTCCGTGATGCCAATCCATGGGAGCCAATCATTAAAAGTTGCCCATTGGGATTCACTGATACCATCCCACTCTATATTAACTGCCAATCTAACAGTTGTGATCTAGTTAAATGGCATCACATTTAAATGTCCCTGAAATAGGAAATTGGATGGGATAGGCGGGTGGATCACTTGTACTGCTGTCAGAAGGCAAAAACAGTCATCCTTTAAGTGGGGGAGGTTCATATAATTTTGCTGCCCCACTCAGAGGCTGGTGTGCAGCAACTTGGGCATGTTTAGCACTGCCTTGGTTCTATTGCTCACCCAGGGGGGATCACCCTTTCTTTGCCAGCCAAATGGCATAGCTACAGAGGCAACATTTTATCTGCTGGTATATTCAGGCCAATGTCACCTCTCAGAAAATTTTGATGTATACATCCAATTTATTTTTATTTTTGTAGGCAATGAGTTAGGATGTCTCGAACCATTGTTGGCTTCTAAGCCAGCTATAATCTGTTCAAAGGAGTTAATGGACATAAATCCGACACAGAAACCTGTTTAAAACAATTTCAATCTACCTGGACACTGTGCACAAGACTGGAACAGAAAAATTGTAAGACAAGGATCCAGAGAGAGACAGCAGAGATAAATTACATCGATATCCTTGATACCCATCACAAGGATTGAATATTAGTCAATAGTTTCTGGGACCTTTTCAAATTTGATATACCACAACTAACAGGTTGTTATATATTGCTATATATGTTGCATGTTATATGTTGTTTTATTGCACCACCTTCACAGAAACTACTTTAGTAGAATTCTCATCCATAACCTCAGACTACCTCTCCGAACAAAGGAAGAACTTCGTGCTTGACCTAGGCTACTCACACAATAGTTGCTAGCCTGAAGAATAAATCATTAGCAAATGTGTAATGTTACAATTTTTGTCTTGCATCCATCTAAAGTACTAACTATTTGCAATTCAACAGGGTATCCGTCAACTAATCCAAATAAAAGGTATTACTTATTGTAAAAAATACATTGATTTGTATATTTTCTCTTATGCTAACCATTCTGCACTTCTGTACCTGATGTGTATAAATTGATGCTATGATGTCTCACTCTGTCTGAAAAAGTGAACTTGATCCAAGAAAGCTAACATTAAAATACATCAGTTAGTCTTTAAAATGGCACAACATTTTTTGTCTTTTTGTTTTGTTTACTCTCTGATATGCTGTAGTGAATGTTCGTGGGACTGAGTTTACTATAACGAGAGGGGGAAACTCTCAACCTTTATCTCATTGCATTTCTCCCAACCCATAGAAGAGGCACTTTCTATATAATTTGGAGTCTTCTGAACTTTATAGTAAAGAGCTTCTGATAAGTGATTGATTCAAAATTCCAAAGGAGGATGAAATCATTGCATTTCATTTGGATCCACTCATTTAGAAGATTATTGATCTGGTTAATAGCACTGATTCTTTCTTTGTATCAGAGCATTGAACAATTTAAAGTTATGGAGGAATTTGAAATATAGGTAAAATTCAAAACAAATTACTATGTTAAAACAATTAGAAAATTATTGTCATCTGTGGTCCTGTAAAGGGCTGTTGTGTCATTTTGCACAACTCTCTCTCTCTCTGTACAGGAAGTGAAGGAGATTGGTAAAGGTCCCAAGGAGTCAAAAGGGGGAGTGTGAAAGGCAGAGAAGCTCAACTTCCTCTCTAAAGATAATGAACTATGAAAAAAATGTGACTTTTCTAATTCAAAGTGATTGTCCTGGATTTCCATTGAATATTGCTACTGCTGACTTTGCAGGCGCACCCCCCAAAGAAAGACTCAGACACCGGTATATGGATAAAGGCATTGGGCCACTTTTATTGAATAATGCCCTAGTCCGAATTATAACTTTCAATTGGTGTATTCATCCAATTGTAATTCTTAAGGCAAGCAGGCCGCAGTAACACTGGTAAGGTTCCTCCCAAAATTGCCAATGGCAATTGGCTACAATGTATCCATTTGTATCAATTTGTTTGTTGATACAAACAAATTGTTGACCGGAGTCAATAAATTATCTACTGACCCCACCCTCTGACGTGTATCCATCAAATCACGGGGTGATGCATGCTGAAAAGCTCCTGCCATCACCCCTTGCCTGGTTCGTCATTGACCGGTCAAAGCTATTATACCTGTACCTGTCAAAGTGTTGGCCAGTCAATTGCGAACCTGCCGGATACTTCTGGGTCATAAATCTTTACCTTACCAGTGCTACCCGCCACATGGGGAGGCGTCCATGATGACTCACCGCCCCCCCCAGACCGTCAGCTCGGTCGCCAGGCCTGCTTGCACCACACCCAGAAAGAGGTACATACCTCCAGCCAACAGGTGGACCCCTTCTCCTGCGTACCAGCAAAAATTTTGTAAGCCTATCCTCAGGTGTCCAATGGCTGTCTCCCAGCCATGCTCAGCAAGGGACCGAGCAACAGCCCTGTCCACTGACTGCCGGAACAGTCCGAACCATGGAGATCCACGTCTCCCCTAAATTGGTGTCTCAGCACGATGTTAGACCATAGCGACCGTGTGTAAGCCATACATGATATAAAACGCCAGGTCACTGCCCCTCGACAGCTTAGGAATAGCAGTGATCCGTATAAGATCGTTGCCGCCGAGGTGCCTATTAAGAACATCGGGCGGTCCAGCATCCCTGACGGACATCAGGAATGGCCACAGTTCCTGCCCCCTTGTGCCGCGCATACCATACCATCGCATACGTGCGGATGCACACAGCCCAAGTCGGGGTCCACTCTCTGTCGCCGCAGCATATACTGCTGCCCAGTGTACATAGCTGCGGCCCACCAGCCCCACTGCCACCGGTGTGCAGAGACACACAGGATCTGTAAAAGAGGAGAAGAGGTGAAGGACATAACTAGGTACTCATACAGTGAGGGGACGTACATATAAGAAATTACGTGTACACACATATCCGCCTCCGAGTACCCCAAACGTAGCCGCGATCAACGCGATGCCTATCCTAAATAAATGGGTGCCAAAACGGGCCCCACACCGTGAAGCGTGGCACCGGTCACCCTCAGTAACTTTTCTTCGGTAAGGGTAGACCCATCCTGGTGGCAGAAAAACAGGCTGGGGCACGCAGCAGGCACTGCCGAAAATTCATGTAGGGCACCAACCGGACAGATGTCTCCAATGAAACTTCGTAGCAGTCTGACTCCACTGCCTACGCCGTGCTGAACAACCTTTGAGGACCGTATCCCCAATTGAGCCCACTCATGTGAGAAATAGACATCGTCGAGTTCCAGTGCCCTACGAGACACATCCGCCTTACACGGATGGTACCAACTCTGGCACCCACTCACTGATGCGGAGTGCTCCAAAAAGGCTACCGTGGTAGATGCATGACCAAGAGCCACTTCACACCTATCCGAACATAAGTCAAGCCAGCCTCGTGCAAGGTGGGTCAGAAACTCTGGCAAACTGGGGTGACGTGTGTCCAGGCGGCGGACACATTCACGTGTCCACCCCTCCAAAACACGACGCATGCGGAAGTAACTCACGCAGTCATTGAACCCCCCACGTTGGCCATAAATGCCAGTGCCGAAAGCCTGAAGGCTATAGTACGGGGGGCCAAACCCTGACTGCGAAGATAAACATGCATTGTAAAACCTGGTCCACAGATATTGACCACAATTGAGGTAACTGTAGTTACTCACAAAAAGTTCTAAATCGCATGAAAGTATGTTGATACGCCTTATGCGTGCGAGGTGCCAATGACATGCCCGGTTCACCTCTCCTCGCCAAACATCCAAATATCGGCCAGTAGTGGCGAGTGGAATTCCTCTGCTTCCGGAGCAAGGCACGGAACCGGGGGATCTGCAGGCGGGATAAAGCATTGGCAATATCGTTATTAATACCTGGAACATGTCTGGCCCTGAACAGCACATTTAGGCGTAGGCTTCTCAAAGACTCGACAAACCAATGCCATGACCCTGGGGGATTTGCACGTCTGGGTGTTGACAATGTGCACCACTGCCGCATTGTCACACCAAAAATGGACCACTGAGTTGGCCCACTCGTCGCCCCATAGCATCAGTGCTCCCCAATTTGGGAAGAAACTCAAGGAAGGTAAGATCGTGGAGGCGATCCGTGCCCAGCCATGCATGAAACCCTTGGTCGTAAGTCCCTCTACCCTCAGAGCAAACCCCCATAATCCAGGTAGTCAGAGGCATCCGACCGTACTTGAAATCTAGGGCAGACCATAAGGTCTGATCTCCAGGAAGAGACCCCATTAAATCCCTGGAGGAATTTGAGCCAGACCGCAAGGCCCGCCCGTATGCTCCTAATCAGCCAGACCCTGTGGTGACGTTTAACAGGCCAGCCATGGCGTCACACAGGCGCCTGGCCAATGCTCTGCCGGGTGTAACCACCCTGCAGGCAAAGTTAAGGTGGCCATGAAGTAGCTGCAGCTCACAAGGGGACACTTTATGTTTGGCAATCAATGCCAAAATCGCCGCAGAGATCCGAGCCACCTTATCCATGGGTAACCCGGATGCCTGTGCGACAGAGTCAATTCCAATGCCTATAAATGTGAGCTTAATAGCTGGGCCCTCAGTCTATTCAGGCACTAAGGGGACACCCAGTTCCCACATGAGTGTCTGAAATGTAGTGAGGAGACGCGTGCACGTGTCCAAGCCCCGTTCACCCCCGAACCACAAATCATCGAGGTAATGGGCTAGAGACCGGGACCCCGACCTGCGAGCAAAGGCCCACTGAATGAAAGTACCGAATCGTTCGAATGCCGAACATGGAATAGAGCAGTCAAAAGGCATGGCCTTATCTAAGTAAAATTCCCCTTGGAACCTGAAACCCAATAGCTCAAAATCCCCTGGGTGCACAGGCAATGAACGGAAAGCCGAGTGCATATCAGACTGTGCCAGGAAAGCACCGGGACCGCATGAGTGTACCATCCTTAGGGGCTGAACAAACGACGTTTATCTGACTGAAAAAGGTCATCGGGAATGGCATCCCTGACCAAAGAACCCACAGGGTAAGCTAAATGGAGGATTAAACGACATTCACCCTGGTTCTACCTCGGTACTAGCCCCATAGGGGAGACCTTCAAATTAGGAAAGGTGGTTCCAAGAAGGGGCCCACTACTCCCTTAGCTGTGCTCAGTGGAGCAACCTCTTCGTTACCTTTCAAGGGAACTAGATTAGTAGCATCTTGGGGCCCCTAACACCCCCGAATGGAATACGAAAGCCCCATTGGAAACTCTCCAGCAGGTACCCCGCATCATCCATTCTTGGATAAGCTGAGTGCCATCGCTCCAGCATGAGTACAGTAATTGGGGAGGGGGGGCTTTGACATGGCTAGTTCAGTCAGACGGAGCTCTGATCGCCCCCTGTGCACCCCTACCTCTGCCCCGTAACCCACCAACCCGCGGGCACGCGGAGGTGGCGTAGGGTCCAGCGCAAAAGGGGAGACCCAAGTCGGTAACAACACTGGCGCTTATTACACACGTCGCTAGCTGAGCAGGTCCAACACAGCAGGCGGGCTGGAACCCCCTGCCCCACCAGTTAGCGTGGAGCCTGTGTCTGAGCAGCCCGCTGCACAGCATGACCACAATGGTACCTATCACCAGGCGCCAGTCACGTGGGAGTCATGTACAAGAGCAACAATTGCTGACAGGGCTCATCCCACCTCATCTCAGGATGTAGGGCCACCCTCATCCAAATTCCTCATCGTAAGCCAACTGCGATGGGCCCATGAAATCAATATTATCAAGGGATTGAACCATCAGGATGGCCCAATCAGGCCGGGCCCTGAGGCATACCACCATATTTATAAGGTATGCCGGCAACCAGTTGGCCCAGGTGCGCAGTGGCTTACGACGACGGGACAGCTCTTTGTTTCTGTCGTCCTGTCCCTCTCTCTCTTCCTCAGTGGGCTCACAGTTCAATAGGGAGAATATCCACGTACTCCCCTCCAGATCTTATCCCTCGTGACCTGCGACAAATGATCACCCAGGGGCAAGGAATAACCAGCTGTTGGCAAAGCCATTCTGTATAAAGGGCATATGCAGCAGGACCTGGACAGCCCCTGTGATGCTCGGCACTGCCCCAGGGGCGGACACCCCCGCCCTTAACAAGGGACCATTTAGAAACCATGGGATACTGGGATAAGATGGTAACTGATGCCCGCTCACATCAACTTGACGAGGCCAGGGCCACTGAACCCCACCACTGTAAGTGGGCTGTGGTGTTGGTGCACTTAAATTGAACCTGATACTCACTAGGTGCACCCCCGTGAGCTGCCCCCACCGGGGGTTCCAGCCCCGACTGCTCCCAGCCTGGACATCAGGTAGAACGGGGAGCTGCGAGACACCAGCTAGGCCGGCCGGACCATCTCACACAGCTCGACCCGGTTGGCCGTCCGCTAAAGTATAGCGGCCGGCAAGGTAGCTGGGGTCGACGAAAGGGCCCCTGTTGAAGAAAGAGAAGCACCCCCCCTCCACAGGAGGCTGTGCAATGCCCAATGATGCTTCCAGCACTACTAAACATGCTAACAGAGCATCCACTGCCACAGAGCCCCCAGCATAAGGCGGGCCGGGTGAGCCGGACGGCCCACTAGGCAGTTGGAAAGGTAACCCGAAAGGCGAGCCAGGGCCAGAATAGGGCCATGCCCAAAACTCTGGTCCATGAGGGGCCGGAGGGGGAACGGGTGGTATGCCCACACCAGGCCCTCCCACGCTGCCCTGACCCATGGCCGGTAACGGCGGGCCGGGGGCCGAAGACCCTGAGGAGCCAGCCTGTAGCTGGCCAGCCACCGAGCTGGAGCCCGGCTGCCAAGTGCCAGCCTGAGTAGCCCACCGGTATCAGTGGGCAAGGCTGGCACAGTGCCCTGCCGCGGGGGTGCAGCCCTGGTCCTCCGACCCAATGGTTGTCCCCCGTCCGGTGCAGGGCCGGTGAAAGTTCGGAAGAAAAAGCAGGATCCCTAGTCAGGGATCGAAAACCTAGCGCCGAAGCACGCGGTAGCCCAGCAAACCAAGGCTCTGCGTGCGAGACTAAAGGACAAACAGCGATGGAGAAAACTTCTCCTCTCCGTCGCTATTTCTAAAATGGCAGCTCGTCTGCTTTGTGGCCACCCCTTTTATAGAGGGGTGGCCACACCCCCTAACTCACCCGGATGTCTGAGTCTGGGGGGGGGCCCGCAAAGAGCGCGGCGGCCATTTTGGCGCCGTGCTTTCATTATTGCTGTCATACTGTGACTTATTATTATTATGGTACAGATGTTTTTATGAGGCTATTATTTTATGACACTAATTGGTTCAGATAGGTGAGATTGTTTTTTTTATTTATCTTGTTTTTCAAGTTGATTATTATGATGTTTGTGTGATGTATATTAGTTTTATTATATTTCTTTGCTGTAATTTTGTTGGATTTAATGTTTTATACCAGGGGTTCCAACCTACAGGCCGTGGGCTGGCCCTGGCCTGAGACACCATTCCATCCAGCCCATCACTGCCTCCGCCGCACCCAGAAGTGGAACCCATAAAACATGTGCACACATGTGCAAACATACCCCTGGCTGTCATAAATGTGGAAATAGCCACATTTATGACAGCCATAAATGTGCCCACTTCTGCTTCTGGGGGTGTCTCCAGCCCACTCAGCTGCCCAGGGGTGTGGTCAGGCCCACGGCGTAGAAAGGGTGGCTTTCCCTGTTTTATATGATTGTAAGTTACCTTGCTCCTGCCAACCTAGCAGTTTGAAAGCAAGAAATTGCAAGTAGATAAATAGGTACTGCTTTGGTGGAAAGGTAAACAGCATTCAATGCACTTTGGTGTCTAGTCTTGTCTGCCACATGACTACAGAAACATCTGCAGACACAGATAGCACTGGCTCTTTGGCCATAATTGGAGATGAGTAACACATCTTAGAGTTGGATACATCTGGCTTTTGAGCAAATACAAACTTTACCTTTACCTAAGGCACCTTGAGTGGTGACTGTACCAGAAGGACAGGGTATAAATATAATAATTAATTAAATAAACCCAAAGATTCTTTGTTGAATTTTAAGGGAGACAAAGTTTCAAAGGAGGCAAAGTTGTTGGAAATAAGGGAACACACTGCCACACGGTAGCATCTGGCACCATTACTTTAAAACAATTAAATAAATGATCAACACATTCACAGATTCCAGGAGTTTAATCTATGTCAGTGGTTGCCAATGTGTAGCCCATGCCCCACAGGCGGAACTTCAATTTCCAGAAGCCTAAGTCAGTAAATTGGCTGATCAGTGCTTTGGGGAATTGAGTTAGGCTTCTAGGAATTGAAGTCCAAAAACTAAAGGTTGGGAAACACTTTTCTATGCTGATCAACTTCTTTTGAAAGTTCAAGAGGAAATCCTGATTCAATTCAGCACCAGCTAACCTCTGCATTAGAACATATTTCCATATATTATAAAACAACCAGTTGAAGCAAACCCCTTAGAAAACAGAGGTATGTGCCTTCCACTAAAAGAACATGGAAGCAGAGAGGAAAATTGCTCCATGACAATGTATCTAACAAAAAAAAAAACTCCTTAAAAAACAAGTTGCTGCCAGAAAAAAACATACTTGGGAAACTGTCAGGGCCAGAGTGGGATGCACACCCACAAGAAATAATAACCACTCATTTGTTTCTGTGTTATTTCACAGCAGAAAATGCTAGTACCATATAGTAAAAATCAGTACTTGCCAAACAAGTGGCCATAGTTTTTAATGAATTATGCAGAATTTTTACTGGGTGCCTGAAATCTACTTTCATGGAAAAAAGTCTGGTTTTTGACTAGCATTGCCTCTCTGAAAGTATGTTGAGTGGTGCTAACAAATAGTAAAAGAAATAAAGTAAATACAGCATCCATTTCATGGAGCCCAACCAATGACTAAAACAACAAAAAAAAATTCTGCACACCTCTTAAGATCTAAATTTTAAACAAGAAGAAACTAGGATAAATTTATTGAGGAGAAAAATAGCACACCTTGCTGAATGGATGAATGTCAAAGAATGTCTTCAACCAGGACAAGATTTTGGCAGGGCCATATGGATGTCATAGAATAGACTCTGAAATGAAGTAGGAATAACAAAGAATAATCAAGTAAAATGAGGCTACTTAGATACAGGTATAATTTTCTGTGAATCAAGAGAAGTTTAATCAATGCATAATTTATATGGAGACACTTTATGCCCTTTCTTGTTTACCAAAGAAGCCTTAATAAATGCCTAAGATGACTCCATTGTAATAGTCCACTTCTGGTCAAAACTAATCTAATTGGGCAACACTGTGATATCAAAAAAGAAAGAATGTCTCTGTTCAATGGAATAACTATCCATAACCTGAAATTATGATCATGGCAGAAACTTTCAAAACACAGACACATTGGATAGGTTGCATCTATTCTTATCAGCAGCCCATTTGCCCATCTGTACTGTTTGTACATGTGATTTTGTGCAAAAATTGGAAAATCTGAAGGAAGAAAAAATGTTGACTTGCTGTTGTAGGGCACAAGAACTCTCCTTCAGACTTCCAAATTATTGACAGCATGTCTGCTGTTTTATTGTTGATGATTTTTTTTAAAAAGACGGCTTCTTTTGGCCATGAAACAAGACAAAAACATATGCTTTTGCAATGGCTAATGGTCAACGTGCTTTACAAAAGTCAACAGTATCTATATATATGTTGACAAAAATTTCTATTCAGAGCACAAAACACGCAGACCCTTCAATAACACTTTGATATCTAAAAACATCCAAATTGACACCAGGCTCACTGTCAAAGCCTCAAAAGCAATGACCCATACTTTGGAATGCAATGCCACATTGGCTGCCAAATCCATGTGACAGCCAGCAAAACTAAGCAATTATATACTGTGAAGCCTGTGAGCACAGCCACAACCCAGTTTTCCTCCACCTGTGAATTTTTCCCATTAGTTCTTTCCATCCCCACAAAGTCTATAGGATACGTTAGTGTCATTAACAGGTACACACCTGTGTTCAGTGCCCTGGCATATAATGAATCAATTCAATACACATGTTGAACCATTGATCTGATTGCCAACTGAGATGGAAGAATAAGATTTTATCTACATGGAAAGCTGCCTCCAATGAGTCGCCAAATGCCTGCAGAGGTGAGGGATCATTGCCTTTCCCCTGCCTAGATTGAACCATAGGCTGGGGAGAGAAAGATATGTGGAGCCCCCTTTAAGCTGTCCCTACTCATTTTCCACTGGGACTGTGGTGGCTTAGTAGTTAAGATGTTGAACTTGATGAATACAAGTTTGGCTTGGCAGGTCAGCAGTTCGAGACCCGAGTGCTGCATGATGGAGTAAACTCCCATCCCTGTCTTGGGTCCTGCCAAGCTAGCAGTTCAAAAGCAAGAAATTGCAATTAGATAAATAGGCACCACTTAAGGGGGAAGGTAAACAGTGTACCGTGCACTCCATTGTCTAGTCATGCCACCCACATGTCCATGGAAACATCTGCAGATGAAGACAGTGCAGGCTCTTTGGCTTTAAATGGAGATGAGGACCAAAATCTAGAGTCAGACTGGCTTTTGAGCAAGGACAACCTTTACCATTACTCCTTCCCCAGTCTCTTTTGCAGGCACCAAGGAAAGGTTTGTTGCCTTCTCATTCTCTCCATTGTTCCATCACTGGCTCTCCTTTTCCTTAAAGGTGTGGAGCACTGGGTGTGTCACTAGTCTGTTGGTCTTTAGGAGCAGCAGGAGCATCTGGGCCAGGGCCAAGGGGATGTCGAGGTGATCAGCATCACCATGGTAGCCATCATATGCACTTTTACCACAAAGCATATACACAACCACACCTATTAGTCCTGCTCCCACCTGGAGGGCCCTATATCCACAATGGACTTTCCTCATTCTATGTCCAAGCTACAACCAGGCAGGGCCTTCCTGGGTATACCCACCGGTGAATAGGTATACTCTCCAATTCAGAATGCAGACTATGCCGTTGGGTGACCACCTGTTGCCAGCCACCAAAGAAACAAAAATTTCAAAGGGGGCAAATTAACAACTCTAGCCTGTTAGTTAGATAAGAAGGAGAAAGAGAAGTAGTTTGAAAAGGAACTCTCCCACCAGAGACACTCCAAAAGAACTTTAGGCCAGTGATAGCAAACCTTTTAGATACTGAGTGCCCAAGGAGGATGAGGTGGTGTGTGGGCAGGCATCGCCAGTGATGTAACATGGGGGTGTGTGCATGCCCCCCTGTGAATGTGCACTTCCATGGGTATGCATGCCCCCTGCATGCACACACTCCCTTGTGCATGTGCCACACCACCTCCTAGGAGGGGTAGGTGGGGAGTGTCTGGTCGCCTCACCTAGTACACACCGCCACCACCAGAGCAGGATTTCAGTCTCCCCTCTCACCTCGCCATAGGTAGAGGGAGAGGGGAGGGCAGGGAAGCAGTGCTGCCATTGTTGCCAGTGGGGAGGGGCTTGTCTGTGATGGCTCACATGCCCACAGAAAGGGCTCTGCATGCCATAGGTTCTCCTACACTAACCGGGCTCAATGGCTGTGCATTTATTATTTATGTGGGTTTTGTCATAAAGGTTGATGTTGCAGCACCTCGGCATTATTTACAGAGTATATGTTGACTTCCAAGGTCATTCCTATCTTCTTTATGACCAGGCATTTAGGATGAGAGTGGCCATAAATTCCAGCCTACAGTGTGGATGAACTAAACTCTCCCTGGAGCAGAGGGTTCAACTTCACTTGGTCCCCTTAGGTTTTTGCAGCAGAGGGGTCATGCAGTAGGAAACAATGCAGGTTCCATCAAGAGGGCCCTATTTGTGGGGCTAGCTCAGGTTGTCCCAGGGACAGAAGTAATGGGGGCAGTCAGGACTCAGTTGGGAATAAGAACTGAAGCTCCATAGGGCCTCCTCCTCAGCAGTTAAACCAGATATCTTTGTGAGTTGGCTGAGGGATTACTCTCAAAAAGTGGATGTAGTTTACTTATTGAATGGTTTTCAGTTTGGTTTTTGCATCTCAATTGTAGGTGAGAGTTCTGCCCAGTAGGTAGAGAATTTGAAATCAGTTCATGGCATGGAAGATTTAGATAGAGACAAGATTAACATGGAAGTTTAATAGGGTAGAGTGTTAAAGAGGGTAGAGTGTTGGGTCTATTTAGCTAACCCAAGTTCCTAACCTTAGGATCTCCTTTGGGAGTAGTCCACCTTAGGTCTTTCTTCCAGCTATATTATATTCAGGAGTTTATAAGATGTCTGCAAGATATTGTAGAACTCCCAGACTGGAGATCTTCAGTATCTGTTGTCCAGAATAACAAAAAAATTTCATTCCTAATTATAATCTTGAAATCAAATTTTCTGGTGAGTGTTTTTGATCCTTTAGCTCAGAGTATTGTTTCATGAATGATGATCAGTCTTACAAAAACTAAAGATCTGTGACCTTGTGATATGTAAATTTCCCCCTCTTCCTCTTTCTTCTACCAGAAGTGAAGCTGTGGAGCCAAATAAATAAAATCAGCACACACCAACAAGTTCTTGGCCAAAGGGAAATGATTTTCAAGCCAAGCCAACTCTAGCTTGCCAGTTGCCTAAGAGCTTATCTTTGCATTATTGACAGATCATTTAGTTTTAAAATTTTAGCTCTGTAAAATGGAACACTTTTCCAAAAGGGAACAGGTTACGGTAATGGTTTCTGTCTGTCTGAGCAGACAAAGTTCTCAGATGACTTCATCCCATTATAATTAATGATTTACCAGTCAGATTTTCTCTCTTCTTGCATTGGGAGAGGATGGGTGAGAAGGAAAGGAGCTCACTGTTTACCATTGAAAGCCAACCATTTAAGAGGTACCATTTGAAAATATAAATTGCCATCCTCAGTATTCCCCATGTAACTGCACACCTTCATTAACCAAAGAACAAAGTGTCAAGTATCATCTTGAATATAGATTGTAAACATAAACAAAATTACATGGCCTGCATTAAACATCAAGGAGAGGAACACACTCATTGGACTCAGATTTGATCACGTTGGATTTTAGGGGAGGCAATTTTAGGGGAAGAAAATGATGCACTTTTCTAATTTCTTTGTGAGGTAAAACTCATCATGCAGTTTATGATTTGCCTGAGGCCCTAGTGTCAGGAATGCCATTTACTCATGAGTAGGACTTCTGCCCACAAGTGGTTGGTTCCTGCTTCTGAGCTGCTGCTCCTCTAGCTTAGCAACCCAGGATATTAGCTTAATGTAAATAAGGTAGCACATAGCCAAGTAAACACTCTAGTCATCTTCAGGTATTTTAAAAGTATATTGTAATCAGAGTAAGTTACAGAAGAACGTTTCTCAAAATTTCAGAAAGCACATCATATCAAAGAGAGTTTCTCTAATTGGGCAAGCCCAGTGGCGTTCCTTCTGGCTTAAGCACCTACATCTTGCCTAATTTCACAGCTCATCCTCAGAGAGAAGAATCCAATTAAGAGAGTGTCTTGGTACCTCCCTCTGGGTTTTATCTTCTCACACATGGCCCACCCCCTTGCCATTCACCTAATGGAATCCAGCAAATGACCATACAGTATAACATGTTCATCACACATTAGGTTTCATTTAGTCTAACCCATGATGCTAGCATGTTTTAAAATTCTGATCCTTCTCATGAATTTGTTTCCGATCCCTCTAAGGCTGGAGTTATTCTCTGGTAGCGTCTTCAGGCCGACTGCCTGACCCCCAGCCTCCTTCTGCCCTCCACCATAGGAACACAGGCCAGAAACAGCAATTCAGTGTTTTTAAAACCTTTATTGTGCATACATAGTCATGCAAAGCTTTTAGTATTGCAGAGTGGCAAAACAAGAAAACCTATCTAAAAGGGCCTCAGGGCCACAGCCCTTCCTTGGCCTGGCCACACCCACTAGGCCTGGTGAGTTACGACTGGGCCGACAAGAAGGAAAGAAAAACAGGACAGCAAAAGCTTGGCACCAAAAGTGTTACATTGAATATATAGGGTTACATCACTCCAAGACCCATTCTCCACCCTTTTCCAGCCCAGTTCAGATGTCTTCCAATTGCCAGCGGTCGCAGGGTTAATTACAGGCTTCAATCACTGTTCTTTTGTCCCCCACCCAACTTTCTCATTGCCAGAACCACTCCCCAATAAAGAGACGGATACCTGTGTTGGATTTAAAAATTGAGCCACTTTATTAACTTGCAACTTTACTTAACTGTGTTAAGGCAAATGGGCCGGAATAGCACTGGTAAGGACTAGTTGTTATTTCCAGATCTTAATTTGTTACATTGTATCAATTTGTTTACTTCATTAAACAAATTGTTGACCCCAGTCAGAAGTGATACTTGTTAACTCCAGCTTCTTACAGACATCCGGTGAATTCTCAAAGGTTTTGCAAGTCATCATAACTTGGCATTACCTTGTTCATGGTCCGCATTTGATTGGCCAGCCCAACTTTCCCTCTACCTTGTGCTTCTGCTGGCCAACCAACTGCATATCTGCCAGGTTCCTAGGGGTCATCCACTTTGTCCTTACCAATGCTAACCACCAGTGACCTGTAGTAGAACCACAACAAAAAAAAAACCATAACTCAACCATCAGCAGCAGTGTGGGATGGGTGAAAACTACAAGAACCAAATGGCCAATGCAGGTTCAAACAAAAATTCCCATCCTGCCCCGAAGTGACCAAAAGTAGTCACACTGTCACCTAGGGAGGGAGTGGAGGGCAAACACGCCCTGGCCCAGCTGATCTGTTTCAAAGCCGGCGGGAGCGTGCGGAGCCTCCCCTTTTAAAGGGCGTGCCCGCTCTGAGGGGGAGGGGCCGGCAAAGCGCATGGCGGCAAGATTCCCCGCCACCGCATCTCCCTTCTCTCTAGCTTGCCCCCACCTTCAGAATGCCAGCTGATAACTGGTACTGGTCCGGGGAAGCCTCCATTCTCTCCCCTCTTCCTCTCCTCCTGCCACCTGGGTTTCTTGGGAACAAAGAGGAGAAGATGAAAAACAAGTTCTTTGAGGGTGGGGGTTGGGGGCTACTCACTCCTGCCTTACAGTCCCACACACACACATAGAAATCTCCATCTTGAAAGAGGCTGAACCAGGGTACAAATTATATCCTAAAGTTACCTGATTTTTTGGTAAAAGGTTCTTCCACTGTCGGAGCCCCCCAGAAACCACAGAGACTTTAATTTCAGGCAAAACAACAACAACAACAATGGTTTGACATGCATTTAATCAACAGTGGCCTGCTGCTGTTCAAAGACTGTCTCAACCTTTCTGCCTGCTATAAAAATCTATCCAAGATGAGCATCCCTCACTAATTGTCCCAAGAGAGCTGAAGATACAACCTCGCAACATCCTTTTATACCCCTTATGTACTACTTCAATCACCTATCTAAAATAAAGAGTTTACAAAGAAAAGCATATTCCAGCAGCAGGCTCTTCTTTCATGTGCAATAAAACAGCTTTGATATGTGGTAAATCAGCTTTAAGTTACAAAGGTAATTTTTTATGTAAATAGTGGTGTTTAGTAAAAAGGTTACAAATTCCAGGAAATAATAGAAAGAGGAGGTGTGAGTATGGGGAGGGTACAAATCAATACAATATTCAATCATACAGCAAAACTGATAAGCGTGCATCCAATGGATATATTAGACATGAAGATATGAGCCAACCAGAATGGCTAAAGGTACGAAGTGAAGGATGTCTTGGCTAACCCGAATGCTACATGTACAAAGTGAGAGATTGATACAGCCAATCATCCTTGATGCATTTCTTGACACCTTCACCTAAAGATCCCATCCTGTTTATGGACAGAGGTCAACAGGTCCCAGAATCCAGGATGTGGGGAGCATATGTGGTAAACAAGTTCTTGGGGTCATCAAGACTTTATTGTTGTTGCAGACTTTCAGGCAACCTGGGAATGGGTTTGGGACTCCTTGATCTTTTTAGGTGTGAATTTTTAGGAATTCCGTGCTCTCTGATCTTTAGACCCGGTACCTCCTGGGTCTGCCAAGGCCGGTTCAGAATCAAAAGGAATATATTTGAAGTTTTCCTGCTTAGAAAATACAGAATAGGATATGTTAAAATCGTTTTACACTAATGTACATGATTTTTGAAACATTTAATTGCAACCACCAATTGAGGATCCATGAGAGATCAAAGAGTTAGTTCCAAATTGCCTATGGGCTGGCAGGTCTCAAAAGAACAGAAAAATGCTTTTTTACCCAAACCGCTAATTCCTAAAGGTCATTTTTAAACCTTTTTCTTCTCTGGCTCTTCAGCCACTTGAATTAAAACAGGAGAAGAAGGGGGCAAGAAACCCAATTTCAAAGCCATACTTTCTTATGCTAGCGTAACTAGGAGACGAACTTTTCCTGCATTAAAATAGAAAAGAGAGCATCTTAAAATCTTTAAAGCCTCTTCATCACCCGGGGAGGCGAAGCAGGAGCCGCTGCTGCCGCCACCGCCTTCCGAGCTACACCTGCTCAGAAGGCAGAAAAGCTGCTGCCACCACATGGGAGGACTTCCCCTCCCCTCCCTGGAGCCTCTCCATCACCCAGGGAGGTGAAGTAGGTGCTACCGCCGCCTTCCGAGCTCCACCTGTTCAGAAGACAGAAAAGCCACCACTGCTGCCGCATGGGAGGACTTCCCCGTACCTCCCCAGAGCTTTGCCATCACCCGGGGAGGTGAAGCAGGTGCCGCCGCTGCCACCGCCGCCTTCTGAGCTCCACCTGCTTGGGATGCCAGGGGCTGCCATTGCGTCCCCGTATACCGAACCCCTGATGGCTCAAAGGGACGTCGCCGCCACTCAGCCCTCTTCACCAGCCTGCCATTGCTGTGGGGAGGAGTGAACATCTGGGCTCGTCTTGGCTTGGCGGAGACTTTAAAAAGCTGAATGCTGTTGGCGCCTTGCCTTGGCCCTCTCCCTGGGTCTGGCTTTGGCTGCGGGATGCTTTCTTCTTTTCTTACTGCTTCTGTTTGCTGCTTTTTTGTTTTGTTCTCTATATTGTCATTGTATATCTGGAATGTCATATATATCTTAATATTGTATTTCCTTTCTGCTGCTGCCTGTTGTGCAGGCAGCATGCCCTATTGTTAACCGCTTTGAGTCACCTCCGGGCAGAGATAAAGTGGTCTATAAATAAAACTTTTATTATTATTATTATTATTATTATTATTATTATTATTATTATTATTATTATTATTATTATTATTATTATTATTATTATTATTATTATTATTATTATTATTATTATTATTATTATTATTATTATTATTATTATTATTATTATTATTATTATTATTATTATTATCCGCTAATTGAGGACCAATCAATGATCGCTAGGTTAAGTTTGCCATTGCTATGATTGGGTATGGCCCCAAAATCCTAAAAAATGCAAATTAATTCAAACCACAATCACCTAAAGAGTACCTTTTACCTTTCCCACAAACTTTGCAGGTTATTTACCTGCAAAGTGTGTGAATGAGTGTGTGTTAGTGTGGTGCTTGCACAAACGGAAGCCTAACTTCAAGAGGGGGCAACATACAAAAAAAATCTTTTTATTACAGCTATACCTATAAGAAGGTGGATGGGTGGTGTGTGTCTGGCATTAGCGCCCACACCCGGCCCAACCATCCTGTACTGAGCCGCCTACACTTACCTTAAAACTGAACTCACAATGCCGCAAGGGTCCTGAAACAGAGAGTGGGGCAAATGCCCCACAAACACGAACAACAAACCCCACACATCCCAGGTCTTCTGCGCCGCACCACCCCTCAGCCAATCAGACTGAAGGACGCAAGCGCAGAGGAGGCCGGGAAAGCTGGCATGCACAAAATTAAAAAACGCCTCATGCAGTGGGAGCGTAAGGACACCGATGGTGGATGCAGCACTTTGCCACCCTATGGTAAGTTGAGGGGAAATACAAAGGCAGCAGACAGCAATTTGTGAGGGGAGGCACTCTCCCTGCTGGATCACTGGCTGCCGCCTTTGTATTACCCCCACCGCTGTTTCGAGAGCTGACACAAAACAGCAGTGGGGGTAATAGAAAGGCGGCAGCCAGTGATCCAGCAGGGAGAGTGCCTCCCCTCACAAATCGCTGCCTGCTGCCTTTGTATTTTCCCCCTCAACTGTTTCAAAGGTTTACACACAAAAAAAACACATCAAAACAGTTGAGGGGGAACAAAGGCCTCCCATCCCCCATGGCAGGGAAAGGTGTTATATATATAACACCTAATTTGTTAGAACTCTCAGACTCTGAAACTTGGGCTGGGTATAGATTCAGAGATTATGGAAAGTTCACAGCCTTATGTCACATTATCTCCATCCCAATTTTGAATTAAATTGAAATAAACGCAGCTCACCTTAAGCTCAGGTCTTGCTAACCCTCCTTAAACTTCTGCCCTGATGCTAATTGTTAGGAATATTTTGAACACTCTCAGTTTTCCCATCTATTGTGTCTGCACATTTCTTGAAATAAGACCTGGGTTGGAGTGGGAATAGGTGAAAATTCAAATGTAGTTCATGATTTTAATCAAAATCTATGAATTTCAAAAAGATGAATGTGGGGGAAAAGCAGAGCTGAGAAATATTCCTGTCCATACATTGGACAGCACTTCCAAGAAAGATGTCTTCAAATTGGAAACTGCTGCATGTAAAGTTGGGTGTATACCAACTCTCTCAGCTCAGGAGATGTCAGGGAAAGTTCCCTTCGTTATATGAGTTGTAAAGTTTGCTTGTTACCACTCCCCTTCTCCCCTAATGTAACTCTAATATCAACTGCAGTGCATTTCATACTTTGCATAGCACATACATTGTTCAAACTAATTCAATGCTTCTCCAGGATCATTTCATTGTAAATGTTCAACCTTCCAGAAAAAATCTTTTTTCTCTCTGCCTCTCCAATATAATGACTGAATGTCTTATTTCAAAGCTAGTAGCAGAAAGCCTCACTGCCTTTGATGGAAGCCCACTCATATCTACTTCTTTAAATACACAGCCACTATTTAACTGTACAGATCACTTTGCCCAGACTTTTCAAAGGAATGTGGTTTGTTAGCAAATGAGAACAGTTTTAAAGGAATCTTTTGATCTAATCTATATACAACCTGGGCAATGTAAAAAGGAAAACCCTGGGGGGAAAGTGTCTGTCACACTTCTCAAATATGTAATTAAGAAATAACACAAATACCTGTAGGTAATAAGGCAATGAGATAATGCAACACGCCAATGTTTGCAGACAGAACTTGTGATAAAAAAGACACCATGGACCAATTAAGTAAACTACTAGTGCATTTCTTGGCCAAGTTTGAAGTTGTAAAGATATTGACCTGCATCCTTCTCCTTTATGGTACTGGATGTCAATGGGAACAGGGGCATGCTGGCTAAGTCAAAAGGGAAAGGGAGTGATGAGGGTGTCTAACCCTAACAAAATACGCTCACCTTTTAATTTCAACTCACCTCTCAGGATTTGAACCAACAACCTCTTGCTTATAAGGGGGATTTATAAGCTGCAGCGCTCCCGGCGCCGCAGCGTTCCCGGCCCTGGTGGGGGCGAAGAGGCCTTCCGGCCATGCCACCGGCCGGCGTTCCGGGCCCCGCCCTCCTCCCCTCGCCAGGACTTAAAAGGCGAGGGGGTCTGCCGGGCGAATCCACCGTGCAGCGCTCCCGGCCCCGGTGGGGGCGAAGAGGCCTTCTGGCCATGCCACTGGCCGGCGTTCCGGTCCCCACCCTCCCACCCTTGTCAGGACTTAAAAGGCGAGGGGTCTGCCTGGTGAATGCACCCGGCCCCAGTGGGGGCGAAGAGGCCTTCTGGCCACGTCACTGGCCGGCATTCCGCCCCCCCTCGCCAGGACTTAAAAGGCGAAGGGGTCTGCCGGGCGAATCCACCGCCGCAGCGCTCCCGGCCCCGGTGGGGGCGAAGAGGCCTTTCGGCCACGCCACTGGCCGGCGTTCCGGGCCCCGCCCTCCCCCCTCGCCAGGACTTAAAAGGCGAGGGGGTCTGCCGGGCAAATCCACCGCCGCAGTGCTCCCGGCCCCAGTGGGGGCGAAGAGGCCTTCCGGCCATGCCACCGGCCGGTGTTCCAGGGCCCTGTCCTCCCCTTCATAAGACTCTGGAGGCAGGGTTTTTTTGTGGGTGGTTTCGGTTGAATTGTTTTCTATTTTGATGTGGTGCTGATATTTTGCATTTTGTGGATTGTTTTGCTTTATATTGTAATTTGTGTTATTGTATTTACTTGAAACATTGTATTTATTATTGTATTTTGAACATTGTATCTTATATGTAAACCCCTTGGGTTGCCCTGGGGTCATTTATATGTTGTTAGCCGCCCTGAGTCGGCCATGTGTTGAGTAGGGCGGGATATAAATTGAATAAACATAAACATATAAGGCAAAATTGTCAATGGAGCTGTTTTTGCATTCTTATCTTTGGCAGCACAGGAGGAGGAAGGCAGGCAGAGGAACACGGAACCCTGCTCCTTTGCTCAATCATTCCAGGCATCACAGCTTGGCTTGGCTCTTTGGACTGGCACCCAAGGGGTGTGTGTGTGCTATGGTACTGGGCTGAGTCCTGGTTGCCCGATGGGCCAGCCCACCACTGAATGGAAAACATGTCCTATTCCTGCTGCTACTTAATTGCAGAGTATCTTTCCATTTGATTACTTGGGACCATCCCTCCTTTTTGGTCCTGTGACTGTCTTATAGAAACTCTATGAATGAGAGACCTCCAAAACGTCCTGTCCTCAGCAGCCTTGCTCAACGCATAGCTGTGACTTCCTTTAGGGAGCCAATCTATCTTACATTTGATCTTCCTCTTTTCCTGCTGTCTTCAGCCTTTCCCAGGATTATTGTCTTTTTCAGCTCACCCTGTTATGGCCAACTGGCCATGCACAATCTACCCCTAAAATAAAGTTTGAACCAAAATGCACTAGGATCATCAATGAATCTGAAACTCTGCCTGCAATCTCAACTTGTCTCTCTAAAACGGCCTACCATTGACATGCTCTAAGAATTGCAAAAACATTCTTGCATTATCCCTCAATTTGGATGTGACCCTCCTCCTATGAAAAAAGCCACTTCAAGCCAGCTGTAGCATCACAAAAATTTGTATGTATGTATGTATAATTTTTTATGATTAAAATAAAAGTAAGTATAACTGATAGAGTATATAATTAAACTCTGAATTAGAAGTATTTAAAATGTTTTCTTGATTAACTCTTTTTAAAAAACAATATTGACTAATGTACTCAATTAAAAGGGAGATTTGATTAAACACCATAAATTATAAAATCCTAAAATGAATTAACTAGGGAATGAACTTCAGAATGAGAACAGATAATAATAAAAAACATAACTTTGAAACAGATAACCAGAACTAAAGCAAGCAGTAGTCCTTGCAGAACTGTGGGAAAAATGCAGAAACTCATCCCTTGATATTCAGGTCAATCGAGGAATCAAGGAATGGTCTCATAGCACATAGTGCATTTCCTGGGAGGTTCTCAAGTGAATTAGCATGTTGCTACCAACCCCAACATTCTGGGTACTCATTTTACCAACCTCGGAAGGATGGAAGGGTGACTCAACCATCTATCCTAGATGAACGGAGCTCCTGCCTACCAAATAGATGGGAGGAATTATGGTGTAGTGCCTGTTCCCTTACCCAGATCTGAGAAGGGCAATACAAGTCCCTCACATATTCACAGGGAATACATCTCAAGACCTTCTGTAGATAGCTGAAACTGCAGGTAACTGTGAATCCTCAGAAAGACTCTAAGGATTTCCTTTTCTTAACTAATAGACTTAATTAAATTCATGAACAGAAGAGGGATGGATAATCTCGATATATGGATTCAAACTCATATAAATGGTACACAGACTAGGGAGGTGCATGCTGGCATTTCTGATAACCAGCATATCCAAACAAAATCATGATCCTTGCTATGATTGGCTCATAACAGCTCTACCTCTAAACATAGCATTTGTCAAATCTCATGTCCCTTTGTCCTGGAATCAATGACCCTTTTGACCAGTTGAAGAAAGTAATGCAGGAAAGTCAAAAGAAATGAAAAATTCCTCAATTAATCTGATTGACTGATTCCATAGAACTCTGGTGGCAAAAGTATGGCAGATAAGTGGCATGCAGAGACCTTTCTTCTGGTACGCGGAAAATTGAGGTGAAGCCCAGCCCCAGCCGGCCAGTGCTGCTTCCTCACCACCTCTCTCCCTCCACCAAAGGTGAGGCAAGAGGGGAGGCTGAACTCCCAGCCAGGAGGCTGTGAATGGGCAAGGTAAGGTGGGGAGCACCCACAGGGGGAGTGCTTGTGGGGGAAAACCCCCCCAGGGGTATGAATTTCAAAATGACTGACACAACCATTTCAGAATTCAAAATGGCTGCCCCTTCACCCAAAGTCACAATGCAGTGCTTAATGTTGCGGAGGTGCTGTCATCATCGTCAGATAAGGTCCCCAAATGGCATGGAAAAGGTAGGGAGATCACTACCATTTTAGAGTTTAAAATACTGTAGCACAATCTTCAACCGTAAACCGAAAATTGGTCATAACCTAGGGAATTTTTTAAATTAAATGTGCCATCGTAGCCTGCAACAAAAATAACCCAGGGCAGTCATATGCTGGGGTTTTATTGTAGTTTGACATTCACATCTGTAATGCAGCCTGCTGTTTTTTCTAACTCATCTCTAACAAACATGGCCTGTCATGGACATCTGCTATGAACATTTGGAATTCTCACCAATTATTTTCTTGCCTTATCCAAAGAAACTGGTACCTGCCTGAACAAGTGGTTTTCAATTACAAACACTTGCACAGTATTTGATGTTTTTGTGATCCAATACAAGTACAGGTATTGTCATGCTTCTGCATTTGTATCATGTAAAGAACACATGGCTCTTTTTATTTATTTGGGGGACAATTATTGTTTTGTAGCTTAGAAAAACAGGACAGGGTTTAATCTTATGTTGGGGACATGCTAATTTCTGTACTTAGGAGGTCTTTAAGGTTGTATTTAAGGCATCATTGTATTTCCCTAGAGATAATTTATACCTTTATCCTATAAATGCCTTTTCAGAAGAAAAGCCCCTTGAATTTAGTGAAACATACTCTTAGTTAAGGATGGATGAACAGAGTATATCTATCCCATGCTGCTTTCATGGGTATTAACAACACAATCTGTTGTCCATTGCCTTTTAAGATGTATTTATTTCTTCCTAAATAAATAAGTGGTCAGAATCCTGTTTGTTTCTGCAATTGTGATTCTTTGCACTGTGTAAATGTCATCTTCATCATCGCAGACTGCAGGACGTGTAATAACAAGCTGAAATTACAGGAAGCCAGTTATAGGCTGAATATTAGGAAACACTTCTTAACAATTAGAGCAGTATGACAGTGGAACCAACTACCTTGAGGGGTGGTGAGCATTCCTACACTGGAAGCATTCAAGAGAGAATTGGACAACCATCCTTCATATCTGCTTTGATTCGGATTCCTGTATTGAGCAGAGGGTTGGACTCCATGGCTAACAGGCCCCTTCCAACTCAGTTGTTCTATGATTCTTCTTCACTTTAAAGCTCTTCTACAACTGAACCTGCACTGGAACCTGGAAGCATTGAAATGTCTTGCTGTAAAATCATTGGTTAGAATCCCTGAGAAGGAGGACTCTGGGGGGAGGAGATTCCCTAGACACCCACCCACACTCAGGAGGGACCATTTTTCTCTTGTGATTCAGCAGCCAAAATGTAACCTCTTGGGAGAGAAAGGGGGGGGGGGGTAGAAGGCCCATCCCTTAAAGAAGCAGTTTGCTGTATTTCTTTGCTTTTATTTGCTTTTGCTGGACTGTATCCTGATTTGCTATGCTTACAATATATTTCTAAAATGCCTGAAGAGACTATGGAGTGATCACTTGACACACATTACCTGAATTTTCTCTAGTTGCAAGTGCACCCTTTGTTCACTACCTAGATTTAGGTCAGGAGTGACTGGGCACAAAAGCTCTGAATTGCTGGGTCCAATCTGGACCAGGGAAGCAGGATCAGGCGCAATCAATTCACCAGGGGGCCGGAAGGTTCTACCTGGGAGTAAGTGGATTGTTATAGTATTCAGTAAGCACTAACTATTCTCTTTTGCCAGTGTGTGTGTATGTTTGTGCTTGAAAGAACTGAACTTCTTTTGTCACTGAACTTGAAGCCGGAATGAGTCTTGGTTTTCATTCCTGTAAATGAACTAAACTGCTGTTCTGAATTTACCAAAGACTATAAGCAAATCTACAAGCCTCTAATCAACCTCAGAAGGACCTTGAGAGATTTCTGCCAAGGCAGTGAGACTTTAACTTTGTGTAAATATGTTTTGTGAAAGACGCTATCTATGTTTACGTTTTGCACTGAAAGATAATTAGAACAGAAAAGTAAAATCCATTTATTTTCTGTTGAATTATGCTGCCATTCTTAATTTGTATGTGTGGGCTGTCCAAGGAAGCGGGGGGGGGGGGGGTAGAGCCACACCAGGCCTTTCCCTGAACTGTTACTCAGAGGGGCGGAGCCACACTAGCATTTAAAAGCTCTGAGCTCTTTCAGGGTCAGCCCTTTTGTTCTGCATTTGCTCTTAAGCAGAGCTGCTGCTGAGGAGAGCCAAACAAAGGAAGTGAGCACTGGTAAATTTTGGGCATGCTTGCAGTTGGAGTAGAGCTGCTTCAGACAGATTAGATTTTAGATTTCAAACTAAGAACAAAGGAAGAATATATTCTTACTAGATAGAAAGGTACTAAACATGTGAATTTTTGAGGCCCAGAATTCTGCACTTGTTAAAATGGATTCTGAGGGAGCAGCTGCAACACTCGTGCCATGTTTGTGTTCTTGCTAAAGCACATGGAGAACGACACTTGCAGCAAGTGCAAGCTGGTTGCACTACTAGAAGAGAAGGTCCAGCAGCTAGAGGCCTACATATCTAACCATCAACAAATTAAGGAGCTTGAGCTGTTCTTGGACAGAGCGGAGCAGACTCTCCTGGACAAAGAAGAGACAGGGCACAGTTCTGAGGAAGAAGTCATTTCACTAACTCAGGAGGTAGATGCATGGAGGAATGTGACTCGAAGAAGTAGAAGGCAAGGGATCACTCTGAGAGTCTGAAATTATAGAATCAATTTGAGGCTCTTTCCCTCATCACACCTGATGAGGAACAAACAGAGGAACAACCATCCACACTTGATGAAATACAGGAAGATAAGCAACAGGAACAAACTGAAGTCCTCTCCCTTAATATAGTTGATGAGGTGCATGTAGATGAACAGATGGCAGAAGAGAGGCTCCTTGTACTAGGTGATTCAATAATTAGAAATACAGAGATGCACATGATAACCATATGGTGATTTGCCTGTCAGGTGCAAAAGTTGCAGACATCACGAGAAATCTAGATAGCTTGTTAGAGAGAACTGGGAAGGAGTTGGTACCAATGATGTTGGGAAGGCCAAGCGGTCAGTCCTGGAAGCCAAATTCAGGTTGTTAGGAAGAAGATTGAAGTCCTGGACTTCCAATGTAGCATTTTCAGAAGTGCTGCCTGTTCCTCATGCATGATCTACCAGGCAGGCAGAGCTCAGAAGCCTCAATACATAGATGAGGCGGTGGTATCAAGAGGAGGGCATCAGATTTGTCAGGAACTGGAAAACATTTTGGGACAAGCCAAATCTGTTCAGCAGGGATGGGTTACACTTGAACCATGATGGGACCAGATTGCTGGCACTCAACATCAAAAAGGCTGCAGAGCAGCTTTTAAACTGATAACTGAGGGAAAGCCGACAGGAGCTGGGCAGCATCCGGTTCGGGAAAGTGTGTACTTGAGTAGTGAGGAGGATGCAAAAATTACTGAGCAGAGCGAAGAGCTGGTCACAAGCACTCTAGCAGAAGAATGCAAGAGGCAGTCTAACAATGCAACTAGATTCAAAAGACTGTATCAGAAAAGCATATATAAATGCTTGTATGCAAATGCCAGAAGCCTCCAGAACAAAATAGGGGAGCTGGAATACTTATTTCAATTTTAATTTAATAGTTAACCTTATTTGCCGCCCACTCAGGCAAGCCTGACTCAGGGCGGCTTACAAAATTTAAAATCCCATACAATAAAAACAATTAAAATCCCTACCTTCAATTAAAAACCCACCCACCTCATGCAGGAGAGAGAGGGTGCATCTTATTTAATTTATTTATTTATATTTATATACCGCCTTCTTTGCCCTGGGGCAATTCAAGGTGGTTTACATGTTATAAGATATACACAAGGCCCTAACAGCTCCTCTTCTGCCCACCCAGGACTTGGGTGGGTGAGAGTCCCGGGGGGTGGGGGGGGTGCAGATGTAAAAGCTGCCTCTTCCCCCTCAATGGCTCCTCTTCTGCCCACCCAGGCCTTGGGTGGGTGAGAGTCCCAGAGTGGTGCGGCACAGATGTAAAAGCCGCCTCTTATGATCTTATGATACATCTTATAGTAAAAGCCAACTTATGGTAAGAGCTAGTGGGCAGGAGCCACATTACTCTCAGGGCCCCATACCTGCTTCGCCAGCCAGGTCTTAGGTCCTTTCCTAAATAGCAGCAACTCCATCTGTAACGGTAGCTCAACCGGCAGGAGGCTCCAAAGGGCCGGTGCGGACATGGAAAAGGCCCTTTTTCTTGTTCCAGAGAGGTGAGCTCCCCTAGGTGAGAGAACAACTAGAGAGCCCCTCCAGTCCGCTCTGGTTGGACGGACAGATGTTCTTAGGGCAATGCGGTCTCTTAGGTATCCTGGCCCACTACCATATAGGGCTTTAAAGGTCATAACCAGCACCTTGAATTGCACCCGGAGGCATACTGGTAACCAGTGCAGTTCCTGGAGCAGGGGCGAGGCATGGGCATAACACCTATGCCACATCACTACCTGGGCAACCGCATTCTGGACCAGCTGCAGCCTCCGAATGGTCGTCAAGGGCAGCCCCATGTAGAGCGCATTGCAGTAGTCTAGTCTGGAGGTGACCAGAGCATGTGTGACTGCAAGCAAGGAGTCCCTATCCAGGAGCAGGCACAACTGGCATGTCACACGGAGTTGTGCAAAGGCCCTCCTGGCCATGACCACCACCTGCTCTTCTAGCAACAGTCGTGAATTCAGCAGGACCCCCAAGTTGCACACTGGATCTGTCTGGGGCAGAGTAGACCCATCTAAGACCAAGGATGGCAGCTCCCAGACTAGTGCAGGAACCCGAACCCACAGCCACTCAGTCTTGCTGGGATTCAATTGTAACCCGTTAGCCCCCATCCAGACCCCTATAGCCTCCAGACACCCAGATAGGACTTTGACAGCAACACTGGGGTCCCCATGGGCCAAGATGTACAACTGAGTGTCTTCCGCGTACTGGTGGTACCACACCCCGTGGTAACAGATGATCTTACCCAGCGGCTTCATGTAGATATTAAATAGGAGAGTAGAGAGCACCGAGCCCTGAGGCACCCCATATTGGAGGGGCCTAGGGCTGGACCTCTCGCTCTCCACACCGACTGGGTCCGGCCCTTCAGAAATGAGGAAAACCAGGACCACACCGTGCCCTGGATCCCCAATCCTCGGAGCCGTTCCAGAAGGATACCATGGTTGACGGTATCGAAAGCCGCCGTGGTCAAGAAGAGCAAGGACGGATAGATAACCACCATCCCGCTCTCACCAGAGATCATCCATCAGTGCAACCAATGCCATCTCAGTACCATATCTGGGCCTAAATCCTGACTGGAAGGGTCCAGATAATCCGTTTCATCCAGTACCCCCTGCAGCTGACGTGCCACTGCCTTCTCCAATACCTTCCCCCAAAAGGGAAGGTTGGATACGGGCCTATAGCTGGTTAGGACAGCTGGATCAAGGGATGGTTTTTTCAGGAGGGGGCGCACCAAAGCATGTTTCAGAGGTGCAGGAAACACCCCCTCCTGCAGAGACGCATTAATTATTGCCCCGACCCAACCACCTGTCACTGCCTAGGTAGCTTTCACCAACCAAGAGGGACAGAGGTCCAATGGGCATTTGGTGGCGCAAACGGCTGTAAGAAGCCTGTCCACTTCATCAGGGCCAACTGGATCAAACTGATCCCAGATGATATGGCAAGACTGTGCTCCAGCAACCTCCGGACCCTCCCCATCCATGCCAGGATTAAATCCTGAGCGAATCCGAGTGATTTTCTTCACCAGATGGTCAGCATAGTCCTCAGCCGAACCCTGCCAACCGGGCACCAGCCCCTCCCTACCAAGGAAGGACCTGGTCACCCAGAACAGGGTGGCTGGGTGATTATCAGCGTAGAAAATAAGGGTGGTGAAGTATTCAGTAAAGCAAAGCAAGACTTTGAGGAGTGTATAGCTAAAAACACTCAGAAAAATAACAAAGATTTCTTTAAGTACATTAGAAGTAAGAACCCAACTAGGAAGGCCATTGGACCATTAGTCAACAATGGAAGGCAAGGGGTTATTAAAGAGGAAACAGAGGCTGCAGAGAGACTCAATGATTCTGCTTGGGAATACCCTGAAGCATGAAGGATGGGCTGTGGCTTGTTCCAGCAAGGCTGTTCATATGTTCTTATTTATGTAAGTTGTACTGCTTCCACTTGCGTTACACTTACATGCGACTCTGCTAAGCATGCACAAACACACAATAAAACTCAACACCTTCCTTTCACTGTCACATTTAAAAAATAGAGAATGCTTTCACCAAAATATGTTCTCAAAAATATCAATCCACTTTAAGTTGAGAGGTGGATATTTATTATTTTTAATAGTAACATTATTAACTTTTTTTAAAAGTAATGAGCAAGGAAAATAAACCAATATATATATGCCTACTCTATTTTAATATTCAATTCAGAATTTTGGGAAAAATTACTTTTTTGGACTTTAATTTCCAGGATACCTCAATCAGTACAGTTAATTATTGTAATATGTTCAGGACTAATAGATTTATTTCCACTTTTGTGGACTTATATTTCTAAGCAACCCACTTCCATAGATGTGTGGTGTTCAACACTTGTATGGAAGCAGTGCAACACATGAAATTTAATTTCCAGGTCAGCACAGTGATGATGGGTTGAAGCCATTTCAAGTCAAATTCTACTGAGAGGCTGAACTCATTTTCAAATTGCATAGCACTGTTGGAAGGGATACTGTGCAGTTATTATATAAGTATAAATCTGGTTAGGACTTGAATTCAAGATGACTTGGGAAATGCAACCTTGTGCTCGGGAGACAAAGAGAGACTATAAATAAAGAATATAAAAGAGACTTACATTAGCACAATTATCAAGAAGTGCCATTTTTGAGGTGGTTCAGTTCATACTCTAGTTGAATGCAGTTTTGTCCCAGCTAGAGTTCTTTCCTCCATCTGGAGGTTCAAACATATTGAATTCCTCTTCCCTGTATTATCACCAATTACATTATTAGTGGGGTGGAAATAGCATAATGGCTTCATGTAGTATTAATGCACTAATGGATGTTGTAGGGCATATACTAACAGTCATACAAGACAATATCACATCATTTATTCTTTAATGGATTAGAGTGTACATTACAGGGAAGCCTCCTATTTTGGCATCTGCCATCATTGGGTGTGCTGTGTTCTGCCAGTAGAATAGTCTTTTCACATAACCCAAAAATTGCCATGTCTACGGAGTTGTGATTCAGTTGCAGAGAATTATATTGACTTCCAGAAGGCTGAACATGACTATGATTACCCTGTGACATTTGACTGGATTCAGTAAATCTAGGGGTACATTGTTCCTTTGAGTAGTTCCGTGCACTGGGGATTCTGTCTGTGGTGGTAGCATTGTGGGAGCACTGTCCCGATCCAGGGAGGGGAGAAACTAAATCATAACCCCATTTGTATGAAGGTGGAGCAGGGGATCACTCTAAATTAAACTCTGAATTGGAAAATTCAATGGAAATTCCCTCCTTTGATTATTTTGAGTAGGGGGCGACTCAACACAAAATGGCCTCGCTTGGGTTGGAGTGGAGGTAGACTTGAACATAGGAGGATGGGGGGCCTCGGGAGAGAAATCATAACCCTGCTTCTCTCTGGGAAGAGTGGGGGAACAAATAGGAAACTCCCCCCGATCCTGTAACTTAAAAGGCAAAGCACCACGTTCTAGGCTTGCTGAAGGCCTCCAAAGGAAATGCGGCTGGCTTGAATTAGAAATCTGGGGATAATAGCTGGATGCTGAGTCACCATCCTTGTCTCCCCCTTGGGATAAGCGGGTGGGGGAAGACTCTAACGTGGAATTGCTATGAGTGTTTTCTCCTTATACCTCCTGAAATTCTGTTATCCGATGTCTGAGCTGGTTAGCATGTTGCTGCTATAATAAACCATTACCCGTTTTGACCTGATAGGACACTGGTCCTGTTTGTTCCACCACAAAACCTGAAACCCATGCTGGCGCTGCAGCCATGAAGCTCCGACAATGCATGGGATCTCCAGCTGAAAATACCTTTTTATGTGGAATTTCTACATTAACCCCTCTATCCTCCACCCTGGAAGGAACTAGCTGGTCGAGCCACGAGGCCAGCCTTCTGCACATTAAAGTTCAGCTGGAGAAAGCCCTGAGGCCAGGGGGGTCATCCTATAGCACAGGAGGAATTGGCAAAGCTGTAATTCAATGTCCCCTTGCCCCATGTGGTGAAGAGCCTCCTTAGTGGTGCAAACCTGATGTTCCATCTGACCATTGGTGGCAGGGTGGAATGGGGCAGAAGTAAAATGCTGAATAGCATTCTTTTCGAGGAATGCCTGGAATTCAACAGAGGTGAAAGTTGTGGCGTTATTGGACACGAGCGATGTGGCCCCTTTTTCCACAATGGTGGCAGTCGGCATTCTTGAAGGGACACTTGCGATGGCCGTGCCGTCCTCCGCAGCTATCGCACCTCCACTGGGCCTTCTCGATGTCGTGCCTGTCCTTTGTCATTTTCTGGACCTTCCGGACCTTACCTTCTTCATCGCTGGATCCCGACGTGGACATTGATGCCGGCGATGCAGATGATGATGAGGGGCCGGATGATGACAAGTAGCGATGTGCTTGCATGGCAGACTCTGGGCCCCCGGAGCCGGCAGGCCACTGCTTGAATGATTTGATGCCTGGTCTTGCTGCTTCATAAGAACATAAGAGCAGCCTTGCTGGAACAGGCCACACCCCATCCTGTTTGGCATTCTGTCTCACACAGTGGCTCACCATTTGCTTCAGGGTATTCCCAAGCAGATGCCTTCACATGCTTAGGATTCCCTGGAAATGGCATTGAGAGATATCCTGCCTATTCAACCCGGAGGTTGTCCTTAGGTATCCATAATTATAGCTATTGATACCCTTGTCCTCCATGAACTTATCTAATCCTTTCTTAAAGCTGTCAAGACTGACAGCTGTCACCACTTCTTCTGCCATAGAGTTCCATAGACCACTGATCCTCTGGGTGAAAAAGTACTTTTTCTTCTTTGTTCGACAACTAGTACTTTGTTTGAGGCACACTGGGTTGACGCCTTCTTTGAGCTGTCCACCAGGACACTAAGGTTCCTTTCCTGGTTTGTTGCAGAGAGTTCAGACCCCATCAGTTTATAAATGTAATTGGTTTTTTTTGTTCCAACGTGCATCACTCTGCACTTACTAATGTTGAAGCTCATTTGCAACTGGTTTGCCCACTCCCCTAGTGTCAAGAGATCCCTCTGGAGCTCCTCACAATCTCTCACAGTTTTCACTACCCTGTATAATTTAGTGTCGTCAGCAAATTTGGCTACCTTGCTATTTACTCCTACTTCTAGTTCATTTATGAAGAGGTTGAAAAGCAGGGGTCCCAGTACTGAACCTTGGGGGACCCCACTCTTTACTTCCCCCTACTTGGAGAAGTGTCCATTTAGTGCTACCCTCTGTTTCCTGTCCCTTAGCCAGTTGCTGATCCAGGACAAGACCTGTCCCTTCATTCCATGACTGGCAAGTTTATTCAAGAGCCTTTGGTGCAGGACCTTGTCAAAAGCCTTCTGAAAGTCCTGATAAACAATGTCAACTGGATCCCCCTTATCCACATGCTTGTTGACACTCTCAAAAAATTCCAAAAGATTAGTGAGGCATGATTTGCCCTTGCAAAAGCCATGTTGGCTCTCCTTTAGCAGCACCTTCTCTTCTATGTGCCTATTAATTCTATCTTTTAGGATGGTTTGCATCACTTTACCTGGGACATATGACAAACTGACCGGTAGGTAATTTCCTGGATCACCCCTGGATCCTTTTTTGAAAATTGGTGTTACATTCGCTACCTTCCAGTCATCAGGCACAAAGCCTGATTTGAGGGAAAGATTATATATTTTGGCCAGGAGATCAGCAATTTCATCTTTAAGTTCCCTGAGAACTCGTGGATTGATGCCATCTGGTCCTGGTGATTTGTTAGCATTTAGTTTAACAAGACATGCAAGGACCTCCTATTTCGATCTGGCTTAATTCTTCGGTTTCCCTCCCTACAAAGATAGGTTCTGTTTTGGGCATGTGGTCTCTGTCTTCCTCATTGAATACTGAAGCAAAGAATTCATTGAGTCTCTCTGCAATCTCTGTTTCCTCTTTAATTTTTAATTTTATTTATTTATATTCATATTTATATAGCCACCCATCTCACAAAGACTCTGGGTGGCATACAATCTTAAAACCCTTAAAACAAGAACAACCCCATTAAAACAAATTACCCTGCTAATACCCCACACATTAAAAAGTGGAAGATTACTTTGATATTAAACCAACCAGCAGGTGGGGGTCACGACATCTTCAGGACCCTACTCCTGCCCCACCAGCCATGTTTTCAGATCTTTCCTGAAGGGCAGCAATTCCATCTGCTGCCTTCGTTCCACTGGCAGGAGGTTCCATAGGGCCAGAGCGGACACAGAGAAGGCCCTCCTTCTTGTGCTAGAGAGATGGGCCCCTCTAGCAGATGGTACAAGCAGAGAGCCCCTCCGGTCCACTCTAGTTGGATGGACAGAAGTTCTTGGGGCGATGCAGTCTCTTAGGTATCCTGGCCCACTACCATATAGGGCTTTAAAGGTAATGACCAGGACCTTGAATTGTACCCGGAGGCAAATTGGAAGCCAGTGCAGCTCCCGAAGCAGTGGCGAGGTGCGAGCATAACGCCCACACCCCATCACCACACAAGGAGCCACATTCTGGACCAACTGCAGCCTCTGGACCAACTGCAGCCTCTGGATGATCAAGGGCAGCCCCATGTAGAGCGCATTGCAATAATCTAGTCTAGAGGTGACCAGAGCATGAGTGACCATGAGTAAGGAGTCCCAGTCTAGGAGTGGGCACAACTGGCGAATCGCCCGAAGTTGGGCAAAAGCCCTCCTGGCCATGGCCACTACCTGATCTTCAAGCAGCAGTCATGAGTCCAGGAGGACCCCCAAGTTGTGCACCGGATCTGTTTGGGGCAGACTAGCCCCATCCAAAACAATGATGGTAGCTCCCGAGATAACACCGGGCCCCTAATCCATAGCCACTCAGTCTTGCCAGGGTTTAGTTGTAATCCGTTTTCCCCCATCCAGACCCCAACAGCCACCAGGCACTGAGGCAGGACTTTGACAGCATCACTGGGATCACCATGAGACGAGGTGTACCCTTGGGTGTACATCCGTGTACTGATGGTACCACACCCCGTGGCAATGGATGATCTCACCCAGCGGCTTCATGTAGATATTAAATAGGAGAGGAGATAGCACCGAGCCCTGAGCCCTGAAATCTTCAATTTCAATTATTGGTGATATTTTTGGCGCTAATTTCATTTTAACCATCTTCCATACTCCCAACATTGACCTCATCATTCTATTTTTAACGAATATTTTTTCTTTTTCATTACCTAAAAATATACTTTTACCCACTTCTTTTAATTCCTTCATTTCAATTTCTTCCCAAATAACTGTCTCCTTTATTAATATCTTTACAACATTTTTAATATGAAATGCTTTATAATAACTCTTCAAATTCGGTATTCCCAGACCCCCTTCTTTTTGAGATAAATGCCACAATTTCTTTCATATTCTGGATCTACGTCCCCCATTACAATAATTATTTATTAAATTTTTAAATTCCTTAATTTCTTTATTAGTAAGTTGAATTGGTAAGGCTTGAAAAAAAATTATTTTTTGGTAATAACATCATTTTAGACAATGCTACTCTACCAAACCAAGACAACTTCAGTTTTTGATACTGCATTATTTTGGCTTTGAGTTCTTTTTTTTTTGTTTATCATAATTTAATCTTCTTAAATCTTCCAATTTACTTGAAATATTTATCCCCAAATATCTCAGGCTATCTTTAATCTGTAATTTAAATTTATCTTTTATTCTCGTTCTTCCTTATCAATATTACTCAATATCATTTCAGATTTATCCCAATTTATCCTCAGACCAGTTATTTGTTCAAATTCCTTTAAATGTCCTTGTATTTTTTCCAACGTCTTCCTAGAATGTTTCATGATTATCAAAGTATCATGTGCATATAAACTGACCTTATTTTCTGCTATTCCTTCAATATTTTTATCTTCTTTTATACTGTTTCCTAGTATTTCCATTGCCATGATAAATAATATTGGTGATAAGGGACAACCCTGTCTTGTTCCAGCTTCAAGTCTCACTTCCTCTGTAAGGCCATCATTTACCCGAACATTAGCATACCCATGTTGATACAATTGTTCTATCGTTTTTATAAACCTATGACCAAATCCATAACCTCTAATTATCTAATTAATTGTTATCCATTGCAAAGAATCAAATGCCTTAAAGATGTCCAATGATAATAACCCAACTATCTCTATAGTTTGTCCTGCGACATCTATTAAATCTACCACTCGCCTTGTTAAATCTGCCATATACCTACCTTTCACAAATCTAGCCTGGTCTTTTTTATATATATTTATCCATAAAACTATTTAATCTACTTGTCAGTATTGCTGTAAAAATCTTAGCATCCTGATTTATCAAAGAGATGGGCCTATATGACTCTACCTTTTCTAAATCTTTTCCAGGTTTCGGTAGTAAAACTATTATAGTTCTATACCATGAGGGTGGAATCTGTCCTCCATCAAGTATATAATTATACAATTTTAATAATTTTGGGATTATTATAACTTTGAACTCTTTGTAAAATTCTGTTGCCAATCCGTCTTCCCCTGGTGATTTATCTATCTTCAATTTGACTATTATTTCTTTTATTTCTTTTTCAGTAATCGGTTCCTCCATTTTTTGCTTATGTTCCTGGGTTATTTTATTTTTAATTTGCCTTTCAATTTTATCTTTTATTTTTTCCAGGTTTACATTCTTTTTAGAGTATAACTCCTGATAGAATTCTTTAACCACCTTACATTTATCTTTCGTTTTATTATACCTTGTTCCATCCTTATCTACCAAAGTCCCTATCTCTCTTTTACTTCTTTTTTCTTTAGCTGCTCTTGCTAATAGTTTTGAATTTTTTTTACTATACTCAAAATATTCCCTTTTTAAATAAACCAAATCTCTTTTCACTTTTTCAATGTCCTTTCCTTTTAATTCCTTCTTCAACCCCTGCAGTCTTTCATACATTTTTCTATCTTTAGTTATTGCATGTTTCTCTTGCAACCATTTAATCTCTTTTTCAATTTCTTCTTGTTTACTTTTAAATTGTTTATTTTTAAGACTAGCCAACTTAATACTTTCCCCTCTAAATATTGCCTTCATTGTGTCCCATACAATACTATACCTGACCTCTCCTGTATCATTACATTTCCAGTTTTGTTCCCATTTTTCTACTATTTGCTCTTTACATTTATTGTCTTTAAACAATTTAGCATTATATTTCCAATTTTTCCTAACATTTGTACCATCTATTTTTATTTCCAACAATACTTTTGCAAGATCCGACTCTTTGAAAATTCCCACTTCTATTTCATCCAAGTTTCTTATCAAATTATCTGTAACAAATATATAATCTATTCTGGAATACGTATTATATACCTGTGAAAAAAAGTACAAACCCTTTCCAATCCTTTAAATTCCCTCCAAGTATCTTTCAACCCTAATCATTTCATCCATTTGTCTAATACTTGCATTTTATTTCCTCCCCCACTTCTTGCTATTTTGACCTTATTAAGTTGAAGTCTCCAGCCACAATCATTTTTATTGTTCTTTCTTTTTCTAATATATGATATACCTTATCTAAAATGTTATTTTGATGCTCATTTGGCACATACAAATTCAACAATGTTATCTCCTCATCATCTATTTTTCCTTTTATTATAAAATATCTTCCTTCTGGGTCAGAGATACTTTTTACAATCTCAAATCCCAATCTATTTGATATCATAGTCGCAACACCTCTAGCCTTTGACGTGCCATATGATTTTTCATAAAACTGAGTCCATCCTAAAAATAACTTATTAGTTTCTTCTGATTTCTGATGAGTTTCCTGCAGAAAGATTATATCCAGTCTATCTTTTCTGAGAGCTGCTTCTAATCTTCTTCTCTTCACCTGGCAAACAGTACCTTTTACATTCCATGATAATACTTTTATATTTTTCATTTCTTATTTTTTAACCCTAAATCTTCATGTTTCCCACTTCCTCCTACGGGCGTGCAATATAACAAATAACAAATCCCCAACTCCACACATCTACCATAAGGAAAAAAAAGAAAAAACAATAATACATATTAAACATTCTACTACAATCCCTCCCCACTTCTTTTACAAGTAGCCTCTGAATTACAAAGGGGGGAGGGAGGGAGATGTGACAAACTGTGCAGGCTCCGTTAGGATCTGAACTTAACTTCCGCTCTCAGCAATCCCTCCTTCTGCACCTTTGGGCATATTCTCATTATCATTTCTCTCCTTTCTTGTAAACCCACCAGATATAATCAACTCTTCCTTCAGATCATACCACTCTTTGGTTCCAGCTTCCAACAACTTTGCATCCACCATTATATCCAAAGCATTAACCTCCTCACTTATCATATAACGTCTGTCCAGGTGAAAAAAGCTTAATTGATGTGGAAATTTCCAATTATATCTCACCCCTCTATCTTGGAATCTCTTTGTAATTGGCTTCATCGATTGTTTTGACCTTTAAAGCCCTATATGGCAGTGGGCCAGGATACCTTAGAGACCGCATCGTCCCAAGAGTGTCTGCCCGTCCAACCAGAGCGGACCGGAGGGGCTCTCTAATGGTGCCATCAGGGGTGCACATCTGTCCAGCACCCGAAGGAGGGCCTTCTCCGTGTCCGCACCAACTCTCTGGAACCTCCTGCCAACAGATATAAGACTTCAAAGAGAATTGCTGCCCTTCAGGAAAGGATTGAAGACCTGGCTGGCAGGGCAGGTGTGGGGCCCTAATGGGAACACGGTCCCTGCCTGCTGGCTTATGTAAAGAATTAAGAACTCTCTCTTCTTCTTTTTATAGTGGGTGGGATGGGTGGGTGGGATATGGTTTTTTTTAAGTGGGTGGGATATGGGGCTTTTAAAGTGTTTTTATGTGTTTTTAGAACTTGTTGTAATGCCGCCCTGAGTCAGGTTCTGCCTGAGTGGGCGGCATATATAAATATGACTATTAAATTAAATTAAATTAAATTAAATTAAATTAAATTAAATTAAATTAAATTAAATTAAATTAAATTGTCTCCATAAATGATCTTCAATTGGAATATCATTATATACTTCAACATCTGAACCTTCTATTTTTAACACTTCTGACCCCTTTTCTCGAATTTTTTTAATTTAATAGTCATATTTATATATGCTGCCCACTCAGGCAGAACCCGACTCAGGGCGGCATATTGCCATTAATTGACGTTTATCAGACACATTAGCAGGGTTTTTACTTCTAATGTTCTTAAAGAAGTCTTTGTTGTCTCTCTGAGTGTTTTTAGCTATACGCTCCTCAAACTCTGGCTTTCCTTTCCTGATTGTTGCCTTTCATTTGTTCTGCCGGAATTTATGTTTCTGTTTGCTGTCCTCATTCAGACAAGCCTTCCATTTTCTAAATGAGCTTTTCTTGCTTTTGATCACTTCCCGAACAGCTCCTGTAAGCCACTTCGGAGTCCTCTTTGACCTGGCAGTGCCCTTTTTCCTTTTGGGTGGCAGTATCCTTTTTCCTTTTCCAATTGGGCCTCTGTAATCATTTTTGTTAACAGCCTCCATGCCTCTTGGAGTGTTTGGACTCTCTCAATTTTCCCTTTCAACTTCTTTTTTTTACTAGTTTCCTCATCTTTGGGAAATTTTCTTTTTGAAAATTTTAGATATTATCAGTGACTTGAGGTCTATGATCAAGTTAAACATAATTCAGTTGTGGTCACTGTTCCCTATTGGATCAGTCACATTAACATCTTGCACCAGATCCCGAGTAACACTCAGGATCAAGTCAAGGATTCTTGTACCTCTAGTTGGGTCTTCAACCATCTGTCCCAGGGAACAATCATTTAGCATATCTAGGAACTTTATTTCTTTATCATGTCACCCAGTCTTTGTGAGGGTAATTGAAGTCCCCCATTATAACCAGGCTTCGCTTCTTGGATGCCTCCTTTACAACATTCTCCAACTGCCAGTCTCCCTCAGGAGTTTGGGTCTGAGGCCACAAAACTTGCCAAGAGAACTCTATTGACCAAAACAAAAGGCAAAACAAAGGAGCTGGCTAGATGATACAGGATGCTTCGCACAACAGAGTGGAGGAAGGGGATGGACAGGAAAGGGGGAAAGAGAAATACAGTGTTGCAAGGAACACTACTGCATAGTGACATGGAATGTAAGATCAATGAATCAAGGAAGTGGTAAAAATGAGATGGAAAGAATAAGCATTGACATCTTGGGAATCAGTGAGCTAAAATGGACAGGGATGGGTGAATTCAGCTCTGAAAACCATCATATCTAACACTGTGGAAAAGAAAACCTTATAAGAAATGGAGTAGCCATAATTGTCAATAAAAGAGTGAGAAAAGCAGTAATGTGATGCAACCTCAAAATGACAGAATGATGTCAGTAAGAATTCAAGGCAAACCTTTCAATGTCACTGTGATCCAAATATACGCACCAACCACTGGTGCAGATGAAGCCACAGTGGGCCAGTTCTATGAGGACCTAGAACACCTCATAGAACAGACACCAAGAAATGATATCCAAATTTTATTAGGAGATTGGAATGCCAAAGTAGGAAATCAAAAAGTGGAGGGAATAACAGGCAAGTTTGGTCTTGGAACACAGAATGAAGCAGGGCAAAGATAGATAGAGTTCTGCCAAGAGAATGCACTGGTCATAGCAAACACTCTCTTCCAGCAACACAAGAGGCGACTTTACACATGGACATTACCAGATGGCCAACACTGAAAGCAGATTGACTACATACTCTGCAGCCAAAGATGGAGAACCTCCATACAGTCAGCAAAAACAAGACCTGGAGCAGACTGTGGCTCAGATCACAACCTATTGATCGCAAAATTCAGGCTTAGACTAAAGAAAATAAGGAAAACACGGAGACCAGAAAGATATCACCTAGACAACATCCCTAAAGAATACGCAGTGGAGGTGATGAACAGATTCAATGGCTTAGACTCAATAGATAGAGTGCCAGAAGAATTATGGACAGAGATGAGGGACATCATGCAGGAAGCAGCAAAGAAAACCATACCAAAAGAAAAGAAGAGTAAGAAAGCAAAGTGGTTGTCTGATGAGGCTCTTAAAATAGCAGAGGAAAGAAGGAATGCAAAAGTCAAAGGAGAAAGGAAAAACTACAATCATTTGAACACAGAATTTCAAAGAAAAGCAAGGAGAGATAAGGAAAACTACCTAAAAGAACAGTGCAAAAAATGGAGGAAAACAACAAAAGAGCCAGAACCAGAGACCTTTTCAAAAAAATTGGGGGAAATCAAGGGAACATTTAAAGCAAAAATGACCATGATAAGGGACAAAGACGGAAAAGACCTAGCTGATGCAGAAGAGATTAAGAAAACATGGAAAGAGTACACAGAGGAACTCTACAAAAAGGACCTCAACACTCCTGATAATCACAACGATGAAAAAATTGAACTTGAGCCAGACATCCTGGAGAGCGAAGTCATAAAGGCCCTAAAGAGCACTGCAAACAACAAAGCTAGTGGAGATGATGGTATCCCAGTGGAATTTTTCAAAGCTCTAAAAGATGATGACGTCAAATTACTGCATTAAATATGCCAGCAGATTTGGAAAACAAAAAAGTGGCCACAGAATTGGAAAAGATGAGTATACGTTCCAATCCCAAAAAAGGGCAATGCCAAAGAATGTTCAAATTAACGAACAATTGCACTCATCCCACACACTAGCAAGGTTATGCTCAAGATAATACAGGATAGACTTCAGCAGCATGTGGAGAGAGAATTACCAGAGGTGCAGGCTGGTTTCAGAAGAGGCAGGGGGACTAGAGACCACATTGCCAAAATACGATGGATCATGGAGAAAACAATGGAATACCAGAAACAAGTTTACTTTTGTTTTATTGACTACACTAAGGCATTTGACTATGTGGACCACAACAAGATGTGGCAAGTAATTAAAGAGATGGGAATACCAGAGCACCTCATATGCCTCCTGAGAAATCCGTATATGAATCAAGAAGCAACAGTTAGGACAGAACACAGAATGACAGAGTGGTTTAGAATAGGAAAAGGAGTAAGACAAGGCTGCATTTTGTCACCCTGCTTATTCAACTTATACACAGAGCACATAATGTGCAATGCAGGGATGGAGGAATCAAAATATGGGATTAAAATTGCTGGGAGAAACATCAACAATCTGAGATATGCAGACGATACCACCCTAATGGCAGAAAGTGAGGAAGACCTAAATAATCTCTTGATTTGGCTGAAGGAGGAGAGTGCAAAAGCTGGCTTGAGACTCAATATCAAGAAAACCAAGATAATGGCAACAGGTCCGATCAGTTCCTGGAAAATAGATAGGGAAGAAGTACAAGCAGTGACAGATTTCACATTCTTAGGATAAAAGATCACTGCAGATGGGGATTGCAGCCATGAAATAAAAAAGGCAACTGATTCTTGGGAGACAAGCTATGAGAAACGTGGGGAACATAGTGAAAAGCAGAGACATCACATTGCAAACAAAAATTAGAATACTCAAAGCAATGGTATTCCCAGTGGTAATGTATGGATGCGAGAGCTGGACAATTAGGATAGCTGAACGCAGAAGAATTGATGCCTTTGAAATGTGGTGTTGGAGGAGAGTTTGGAGAGTACCCTGGACAGCAAGCAGAACAAATAGGTCAATCTTAGAAGAAATCAACCCTGATTGCTCATTGGAAGGCCAAATAGTAAAGATGAAGCTAAAGTACTTTGGACATCAAATGAGAAGGGAGGATTCACTTGAGAAGGCCTTGATATTGGGAAAGGTGGAGGGCAAAAGAAGAAGGGGGAGGCCAAAGATGAGATGGCTAGATGGTATTGTAGACACAATGGGCACAGAACTGGGAGTGCTGAGGGGGATGGTGGAGGTCAGAGGCGCCTGGAGAACAATGGTCCATAGGGTCGCAAAGGGTTGGAATCGACTGTGCGACTGAACAACAGACCACCCTTGTGGCCTGGTACTCTTACCCACAGAGTTTCTAATGGTGACTCCAAATCACCTAGATATTTCAATTCGTATGATTTTATCACTTCTTTGACATACAAGGCTACACCACCTCCAGTTTGCCCCTTCCTATCCTTCCTGTACAGTTTGTTGCCTGGGATAACTGTATCCCATTTGTTATCATCCGTCCACCAGGTTTCAGTGATACCAATTATATCAATATTTTTATCTATTGCTAAGTATTCCAGCTCCCCTATTTTTTCCGGAGGCTTCTGGCATTTGCATACAAGCATTTATATATGCTTTTCTGATACAGTCTTTTGAGTCTAGTTGCATTGTTAGACTGCCTCTTGCATCCTTCTGCTAGAGTGCTGGTGACTCTGCTCAGTAATTTTTGCATCCTCCTCACTACTCAAGTACACACTTTCCCGAACCGGATGCTGCCCAGCTCCTGTCAGCTTTCCCCCAGTTATCAGTTTAAAACCTGCTCCTTGGATGCCAACGCCTCCTTCAAGACCAACTTGAAAGTAAGCGTTTCCCTCGTCATGAGCTGGTGTTGTGCTTCCTCATCCTGGAGGCCGGCCAGCAGGCGATCGTGGAGGGCATCCTCCAAGTTGGGCCACTGGCATGGGGTGGCAGCCAACCTCTGCACGGCAGCGTAGTCCGTCACCGACTCTCTGGGGCGTTGGTCATGTATATGAAACACCACCCAGGCCAGGAAGTTGGACACCTTGGGCTGGAAGTGGTTCCGTAATGCCCCAAGGATGTCTGCGAGGGGGATGTCATCAATGTCACTCAGCAAGACTGGGTGGATGGTGAGTTCGAGGGTGGCCAGACCACACTGCGATAGGAAGCAGGATCTTTTCTGATCTTCCTTGACAATGTTTTTGGCTGTCATGGAGTGCCGAAACTGTTGCTCGTACAGATTCAATTTCTCTGGGGTAGCCACATCGAACGGACTCAGTTTAGCCTTGTGGGACGCCATCCCACCTTTGTTGCCAATTTGATGTTCAGGAATTGATATGCAGCAGCCAGCATTACAGGGCCAAACAGAAGTTTATTTCGGGAACTGAACATAGAGAGCAATGGCACAGTAGCACCTATATATACAATACAGGAAAGATACATTCAGGTGGGAAGCAACTAGATTGGTTGGGGAAACAGTGCGGAGATAATGGTGTGACAGAGACTGTGAAGCCTTTTGCGCTTCTCGTTAGAAAGGGCGGGAACCCAAGTCCCGCGAGAGCTTATTTCTAAGAAGAACACAAAATGGAGGATCACCTGATCCCAACAATTAATACAGACTGTTAAAGCATTACATTATATTACCTACAGAACAGGACCAGAAAGTGACTCACAGAACTGGATCAGTGGGAAGGGTATCATGCTGCGATTTGGAAGGCAAATAAAAGACCACTGCATTATATTCCCAGAACAGTCTTCATGGCTGATCGCCATGATGACTGCCAATATTCAGATTCAGATACAGAAGAAGAATTAAGTTCAACCCATTGTGTTATGTAGGCAACAAAAATCCCCTTTATTTTACCCATGGCATAAGAGGAGTGAATTCCAAGTTTTATGGTGGTGTAGTTGTCTGAAAAAAGAGGGACTGAGGTGGCTCAAGTGGTTAAGATGCTGAACTTGATACTGGAAGGTTAGTAAGTCAGCAGTTCAAGACCCAAGCACTGCATGTTGGAAGGAGCTCCCATCTCTGTCTCAGCTCCTGCCAACCTAGTAGTTTGAGAGCAAGAAATTACACGTAAATAAATAGGTAGCGCTTTGGTGGGAAGGTAAACAGAATTCCATGCACTCTGGTGTCTATGCATGCCTGCCACATGGAAATGTCTGCAGATGCAGACAGGCTCTTTGGCTGTAAACAGAAATGAGCACTGAACCCTAGAGTTGGATATGACCGGCTTTCATTTTTCTGGTTCATCCTTGATGGAGTTTTTTTGTTTGTTTGTTTTGTTCATTGTTCCACATAGTGCAGTAAATCCAGCTACAATATTTGAAAAAATAACTTCATGGTTGATGTACAAAAAACATGTTTATTTTTTCCAAGCAGTAAAGCTTCATCAGTGACATTTCATTTCTGATGATCTCGTGTTTATGAATGTAATATCTGTATTGGTAATAGGCATTTTGTGTCCAAGCAACTGTAAAGAAATGAGTTTATTCATTGATTGATATTATCAAATAGTCAAACAGACATTGGAACAGGTAGAATTGGCTTTTTGTGTCGATGTCTACCAGAAACAGAGGAGAATATCATTTGCTTTTCTTTATTTATTTTACCAATGAAAGTGGCTATAGAACACTGCTTTGTTCAAAAAAAAAAGACACAGCAAACCTAAATGGTGCTAAATCGATAGTATTACTACTGATGTTAGCATGCTCTAAAATGTATTATTAGACCTTTTTGTAGCCTGATGGCTTTCTAAAGGGGGAGACTAATTAGTACACCTTGTGTGCAAAAGAATACTAACACAGATGCTTGTTTCAAAATAAATAGAATGAGTTGCTTTCTTTCGGTTGCATATCAGAAAACAAAAACAAAAACACTGCAGCACTTTAAAGACTAACTGCCATATTTTTAATGTGATCTTTTGTGGATCAAGTCCACTTCATCAGACATAGGAGTGAGACGTCAAGGCACAAGACACAAGATACAGACACATACAGTGATTAGTCAGCATGACAGATAAGTATGCAAATCAATGCAGCTTCCTACAGCTGGCAGTAGCAGATGATCTCTGGTTGTTATTTGGATTAGACCTAATGTCCCCTTTTCAATTATAATAGTGGGAAGATACAAAACAAATACCTGGCATTGAAATATGATAATGGGTTAACCTTTGTGTTCAGTTTTAGGGAGCTGTGCATCTTTAAATGTAGGTGAACTTATTGTACATTATTTAACCCAGAAGACTATTCATCATTTGAAAGTCAAAGGGACTGTACGGTCCAGCAAAATCTGTACAAACATTCATTCATTCAATCCATTTTTATACCACCTATCTGAGAGGAAATGTATGTAAAATAATCTCTTCCAATGGTGACTGCAAGCAAAAAATAGTAATTTTTTTTAAAAAATCTTCTCTAATAGGAGATAGGGCTGGAAAAATAGAGACTGGTGGTTGTAACAAGGAGGGTTTTGAATGCCTCTCTTTGCAGTTCCATTTTTAGATTATTATTTTTTGAACTCATTCAGAGAGGAGGAGTAGCATATGTCCAGAGACAGACTGGTCCCATAGCATAGATCCCATCATCAAAAAGGCTCTGCATGTGGCCAACTTTGGTGTCAGCACTAGGAGCTGCAGATTTTGAAAAGACAAGGTGATATGGATCTTTGTTCCATCAATGTTGCTTGTGGAAATATCTTTGCTGTTTCAGAGTGTGCCATCAGCAGAAAGAGAAAATATCGTTTCCAATAGTTTTGGTGAAGAAACATGACTGTGATAGTCCAATATCTTTTTACCCCAGTAGTCATCCATCAGATAGATCCATTTTCTCTAAGGTGTGTTCTTCTTCTTATTATTATTTATTTATTTCTAGCCTGCCCTCCTAGTGCAACACACCACTCAGGGCGGCAAAAACGAAAAAATACAATACAAGAAAGATAAAAGCCTTACCAATAAAACATTACATAAAAACCCCACCTAAAAGCAGAATTAAAATGCATAAAAAACTAAGAACATCATCATTAAAAAAACTACCCTAACCCTCCCTCCACCCATAATAAAATAGAATTATCAAAGAACGGGGGGGGGGTGTGTCCATTCCCACAACAGGCAGGCTAAGTAAGCCAACGGGCTTGAGAAGTGGAGCCTAATGTGCCCCACACCCGTAGGCAGAGCCAGGTTTTCAGCATCTTCCTGAAGGGGAGTAGCTCCAACTGGAGACGCAATTCTGATGGAAGGAGGGCTGGGGCAGACACAGAGAAGGCTCTCCTTCTGGTCCCTATAAGAGTGGCTTCTTTTGCTGAAGGGACCACCAATGTGCCCCTCCTGTCTGCCCTTGTAGGATGGGGTGATGCGGTCGCTTAAGTACCCAGGTCCAATGCCATGAAGGTCTTTAAAGGTCAAAACCAGCACCTTGAATTGCACCTGGAGGCATACGGGTAACCAGTGCAGCTCCCGTAGCAGAGGTGAGGTATGAGCATACCGTTCGCAACCTATCACTGCCCAGCTGAAGCCTCTGAATGGTCTCCAAGGGCAGCCCCATGTAGAGTTCATTGCAATAATCCAATCTGGAGGTGACCAGAGTGTGAGTGACCATGAGCAAGGCATCCCGGTCCAGGAGAATGTGCAATTGGTGAATGACTTGAAGCTGTGCAAAGGCCTTCCTGTCCATGGCTGACACCTGCTCTTCGAGCAGGAGCCACAAGTCCAAGAGGACCCCCAAATTGCACATGGGATCTGTCTGAGGCAGCGATGCCCCATCCAGAACCAAAGGTGGTAGTTCCCAGGATAGCATTGGACCATGTACCCACAGCCACTTAGACTTGCTGAAGCCAGTTTTCCCCCCATCCAGACCCGAACAGCCTCCAGACACCTGGTTAGGTGCCCCCCACCCACTTAACCCAAGGAGGGGATACAGGATTGAGCATTACAGGCTGCTCGGAATCACCAGAGTCAGCCTTTCTGCCCGAGGAAGCGGACCCCCAGTTTGACTTTTTGTTTCAGGATGAGGGGAGTTTTCCTGAGTGTTCCCCCACTCATCCCAGAGAGCAGTGGGGCTTTGAGTTCTCCCAACGGTCCCCTCATCCTCCTCAAACTAGGGATACCCCATCCTTTCCCCTGCCAGGATTCGATGGGACCCTTCAGTTATCCAGAGGGAGAAGCCCAGGCACCCCAGGCAGCGTTTCTGAACCGACAGGCCAGCCACAGCGAAATCGCCAGCCCCCACAATGGTTAAGGGACTTCGTTCCATCCTAGGGGAGAGGGATATTGTGTATGCAAGCAGCCCTCCTGATTCCGCATGCAACTCAGCTGCCCAAGTAGCTCAGTTGAGGAAGCTCAGCCCATGCAACTTCAACTAACCAATTAGTAGCTAGCGCGGGAAACCGCCCGGTTTCAGGTGAGACTCAGCAGTTATTCAGCAACCCCCACTGACGTCACAACTAGCGCAACCAATGGGGTTCTGTGGTGGGAGTTTCAAATACAGTATATAAGGAGATGTATCTCCTAAATGTGCCCATGTACAGATTGACCATGCTGAAATAAAGAAGTGTTTGGCCCGCCTGCTGGCTCCATGTGCAATCAATCTGCCTACATCAAATTGGCAACAAAGGTGGGATGATGGCTTCCCCCAGAGTAACCCTCGCACCGTTCGACACCCTGAAGCCCGAGTCATGGGACCTGTACGAGGAGCAGTTCCTGTACGCCATGGACACCAGGGCATCAAAGACAAAGCTCAGAGACAAGCCTGCCTCCTGGCTCAGTGCGGTTGCCGACCCTGGAGCTGGCGAGGAACCTCCTGATGCCAAGGGGCCTAAGATTGGTCCCCTCGGTGAGATCATAAACGTACTACGGTCACACTTCCAGCCAAAGGTGTCCGTGTTCCCGACACGGCTGGCCTTCCACCGGTGTGACCAGCGGGCCGGAGAGAGCGTGGCGGAGTACATCGCTTCACTGAGACTGGGGGCCGTCCCTTGCCACTGGGGCACCCACCTGAGCAAAGCGCTGCAAGACCGCCTCCTCCTCGGCATGCGGGATGAGGAGGCCCAGCGGAGACTGTTGGCCTGGGACGAGGACATCATCTTTGAGCAGGTCCTCAGAGCTGCCCAGGCTGCAGAGGCAGTAAAAGATGGAGTGCGGGCGTGTCAGGCAAGAACTGGCACCTCAGAGAACCCATCGTCCACCGTGCAGGCCCACAGATGCTCGCCTCGCAGGGAGCGAGAGCCGAGAGCCTCGGCAGCCGCCGTGGCATCCTCATCCGATCTCAGTGAGAGTGAAAGTGAACCCAAGGTCCAGGAGGTGAGGAAATGACCTTCCGAGAGGAGAGACACTGCCGAAGCAAGCAGACACTGCGAGGGGTGTGGGGGCACACACGACCGGAGGAAGTGCCCCTTCAGGAAAGCCGAGTGCCACAGCTGCGGGCGTTTGGGCCACATCGCCAAGGTGTGCAGACAACGGCAAGACCCTGGCCAGACCAGCCACCGGAAGGACCAGGACGTGGGGAAGGTTCATGCGGAGGACACAGTGGTGAGACGTGTGTTGGACCGGTGCACCCGTTTTTTTGTTAAGGTAATATTGCAGGGGTCCAGGTGAAGATGGAGGTGGACTCAGGGACTGCCTACTCCATTATCTCACAGACCGAGTTTCTGCACATACCCCCTAAGGACTGCCCCAAACTTAGAGCCCTCCAAACAAACTTGCGGGATGTCCAGGGAAGCTACATCCCAGTCCTGGGGGTGGGGGACTTCACCATGCAGTTTAAGAACTTCACCAGGAAGTTGCCCTTAGTAGTCCTTAATTGGGGGGAGGTTTCCAGTTGCCTTTTGGGGACCCAGTGGTTTGAACCGCTGGGAATTGCATTGACTGGAATCAATGCCATCCGAGGCGACCCCATCCAAGACGTGTGCAACGCACACCCGGCAGTCTTCAGGAAAGGACTTGGGGAGTACAAAGGGCCTCCTGTGGACTTTGATATGGACCCTTCCGTCCACCCCGTGCGCCTCAAGCCGCATAGAGTGCCTTTCGCACTAAATGACAAAATAGAGGCAGAGTTGGACAAACTGGTGGGTCAGGGGATTTTGGTACCAGTGGACTCTGCGGAGTGGGAGACACCAATTGTAACGGCCATGAAGTCTAACAGGGAGGTTAGGATTTGTGCTGATTACAAGTGTACTATCAACAAGGCAATCCGCCCGAATGCCTACCCGGTGCTGGTAGTTAGCCACTTGCTGGCCAAGTTACATGGGGGGAGGTGTTTTGAGAAGCTGGACCTAGCACAGGCTTACCAGCAATTAACAATCACACCTGCGGCCGCAGCTGCCCAGACGATATTGACGCACAAGGATGCCTTTAAAGTGACACGCCTCCAGTTCGGCATGAATTCAGCTCCCGGTATCTTTCAGGTGCTTGTGGAACGCCTACTTAAGGGACTCCCCGGGGTTTTGCCATACTTCGACGATGTATTGATAACTGCTGGGGGCAGGGGGGAGGAGTCAGAGCTAGCACAAAGGTTAGACCGGGTCCTGTTTGTATTTGAGAGGGCTGGGTTACGCCTGAGAAGGGACAAGTGCAGTTTTTACGCAAATGAGGTAGAGTTCCTGGGGTTTAAGATCACCCCGATGGGGTAAAGCCATCCAAATCAAAGGTTGCGGCCATTCAGGATGCCCCCACACCAGCTACTAAGGCAGAGCTGCAGTCGTTCTTGGGGCTCCTGAATTTCTACCACTCCTTCCTCCCACAGAGGGAATCTGTGGCAGAGCCGCTGCATCGCCTACTGAAAAAGGACTCAGTCTGGCAGTGGGGGGGGGGGAGGCTCAGGAATGAGCGTTCAGTGAGTTGAAGAGGCTTCTCTCTTCCAAGGTGATTCTAACTCACTTCGACCCCAAGAAACCCCTAGTATTAGTATGTGATGCCTCACCAGTGGGGGTTGGGGCTGTCTTATGCCATGTGTTTGAGAACGGGAGGGAGGCACCAATTGCATTCTATTTGAGATCCCTCTCGAAAGCAGAGCACAATTATGCCCAGACAGACAGGGAGGCCCTCGCGATCAACACAGGTACAAAGAAATTCCATGACTTCCTGTATGGGAGGGAGTTCACTGTTGTCACGGATCACAAACCCCTCCTAGGTATCTTTGTCACGACCAAGCCCACCCCGCAGATCTTGTCCCCTGGAATGTTAAGGTGGGTGATTTTCCTAAACGCTGGTGCATCGCCCAGGGAAAGACATCGCGCACGCGGATGCACTTTCCAGGTCTCCCCTACCAGAGCTGGGAGAGCCTGAGTGCGAGGTTGAGCAAGAGCACCAGGTGCTGCTCATCGAATCACTTGAATTGCCCCCGATTGTGCCTGCGGATATCACCAAGGCAACCACCAAAGACAGGGGCTTGTCCCAAGCATTGGTGTGGGTTAAGAAGGGCTAGCCCTTAACGTCTCCTTCTGAAGTACTCGATCCATTCTTCAGGAAGCGCTTCGAGCTGTCGCTCGAGAGAGGATGTCTCCTCTGGGGGAAGAGAGTAGTAATTCCTGAGGTCCTGCGAGCCAAGGTGCTCCGTTTGTTCCATACAAGCTACCTGGGGATCGTGAAGTCAAAAGCCCTAGCAAGGAACTACTTCTGGTAGTCCCTTAAGTAGGCGTTCCAAGATAGATGAGGACATAGAGAAACTGGTGGGCCAGTGCGAGAGCTGCCAGCAATCGCGGCCCGAGGAGCATAGGCTACTCCCCAGGGAGTGGTACACAGCACGCGGTCTGTGGTCCAGACTCCATGTGGACTTTGCGATGCCCTTCAGGGGCACAATGTTTCTACTCGTGGTTGACGCATTCTTGAAATGGCTCGAGGTCATTCCAATGTGTAACACGTCCTCCGCGGCCACAATCTACGAAGGATGTTTGTTTGTTTTAGCATTCCCGATATGCTAATTTCGGATAACGCATCCATTTTTACATCCGCGGAATTCCAAGCGTTCTTCATGCAGAACGCAGTCAGGCACGTCACCTCTGCCCCATTTAACCCGGCCACAAACGGCCAAGTGGAGTGCATGGTCCGCACCACAAAAGAGGCCCTAAGGAGAATGGATCTGGGGGACTTGGAGTTACAGCTCTGTCAATTCCTCATACACTATAGGGTCACCCCACTAGCCTCGGGGCAATCCCCCTCAGAGGTCCTAATGCGGAGAAGAATCCCAATATTACTCGACCGCCTAGATCCGTCCAGGGTGGAGGATAGGGGTACGAATGTGTCAATACAGCAGGAAAAGGTGTTTGGGATAGGTGACCCAGTTTATTTCAGTAATTACATGAGCTCAGGGCCAGCGTGGGTGCCTGGGGAAGTAGTAGAGCAAACCGGACCTGTATCATACAAAGTCATGACAGACTCGGTGTTACTGTGGCGCAGACAGACATGCTGACCAACTTAGGAGAAGGGTCACGGGAGCCACAAGGGGAATTGATCCAGAGGAACCCACTGAAAGGAGTAATAGAGAGGGTTCAATATTAGGGTTGCCCCCACCCACTTAACCCAAGGGGGGATACAGGATTGAGCATTACAGGCTGCACAGAATCACCGGAGTCAGCTTTTCAGCGCAAGGAAGCGGACCCCCAGTTTGACTTTTTGTTTCAGGATGAGGGGAGTTTTCCTGAGTGTTCCCCCCACTCATCCCAGAGAGCAGTGGGGCTTTGAGTTCCCCCAACGGTCCCCTCATCCTCCCCAAACTAGGGATACCCCATCCTTTCCCCTGCCAGGATTCGATGGGACCCTTCAGTTTTCCAGAGGGAGAGTGTTTTTGAACCGGCGGGCCAGCCACAGCGAAATTGCCAGCCCCCACAATGGTTAAGGGACTTCGCCCCATCCTAGGGGGAGGGATATTGTGTATGCAAGCAGCCCTCCCAATTCTGCATGCAACTCAGCTGCCCAAGTAGCGCAGCTGAGGAAGCTCAGCCCATGCAACTTCAACTAACCAATCAGTAGCTAGCACGGGAAACCGCCCGGTTTCAGGTGAGACTCAGCAGCTATTCAGCAACCCCTGCTGATGTCACGACTAGCACAACCAATGGGGTTCTGTGGTGGGAGTTTCAAATACAGTATATAAGGAGCTGCATCTCCTAAATGTGCCCATGTACAGATTGAGCATGCTGAAATAAAGAAGTGTTTGGCCCACCTGCCGGCTCCGTGTGAAATCAATCTGCCTACATCAAACCAGTCAACCCAAATAATTCCCTGTCCATCATCTAAAACCAATTCTCAATTGTATTGTTAATGCATTTTTTAAAAAAAACCTCAAATTATCTACATTCAACTTTGCTAAGGTGTTGATATGAGTTAGCTGAAACAGCAGGTTATAGGGGAGAATCCCAGTCCCTGGATTCTGTGATGCCCAGACAGATTTTAACAGTGGGTCTAGGGGAGAGGAATGAGTGAAGAAGAAGACTCAATCAAAAAAAAGTGCCTCTGATTCTGAAAGTGTTTTAGGTGGTTTGTTGTCAGTTTTTCTTCCTTGCTTCAAGATTTCTGGTGGACCCACCCGACCGTGGCAAAGCCCTACCTAGCTAGAAATGAGGTATCCACCTATACACCTGGAAGAAAAGGAATGTAACACACTTTCCAGATTAAACATAGGCTAGAATCCTGTTGACTTCACAGCTTGATGTTAATTAGCTTCACTTATTCTGGAGTAAATTCCCAATTGGATTCTTGCCAATATCACTTTCCTGGGAGATGGTTGCTATGACTGAAAACATCTCAAATGTTTCCTTCCAAACAATTCTCACAATAATTAGCAACTGGAAATGTACACTTGGATTTTGGTGGGCCTGAAGTCAAAACAAGCTATATTCAGAACAGTAATAATGGGTATTTCCCCTTCTTCTCATGCATTAGAAGTTCAGACTTCTCTCATTATAAAGCAGGCAACCATTTGTGAAATGTTATATGAGCTCAATGAAGGAATCAATAAGATGGAACAGGACACAATTATTTTACACCCTGAATCACAAGATTTGTGTTAAACCTACAGCTTGCAGAGACACAAATATTGTTAATGAGCTGGAAATTATCCAGCTGTTTCTAAAATCTGTCTGCGCTCCTTGATTCAATAGCTCACTGCAAAAGTGAATTTCAGGAAGTGATTCTGCATCAGTTGAAATTGTTCCCATTATTTATTCTGTTTATTGACAGTTTACATTGCCTCTTTTTATCTTTATTGCAAGACAAAGGCAAAATGGGCCCAGGATTGTATTTTAAACAATTTTGTCTATCTGATATTTTCTTGCTAAATATAATGTCACAATTAACCACTGCAGGCTTGAATTGAGAACCCTGGAACACCTCACACCTGGGCTGAGCTGATAGGAGTAATGTTTACGTACGAGTTTTTCACCCCATTCTCTCTGGTTGCACTGAAGAGGTAACATTAGGTTATGGAACAGTCAAATGCATATCAGACTTGATAATTAATAAATCAAGTCTACTGTCCATGTCTTCTTTTCGATGATGGAGTCATGCAGGATAGGCAAAGATTGCCCTTGTTCAAAAGCCAATCGTATCTGACTCTAGGGTTCAGTGCTCAACTCTGTTTATAGCCAGAGAGCCAGCACTGTCTGCATCTGCAGACATTTCCATGGACATGTGGCAGGCATGCCCCAACACCAGAGTGCATGGAACACTGTTTATCTTCCCACCAAAGTGGTACCTATTTATCTACTTGCAATTTCTTTCAATGCAGGATAGGCAGGTAGAAATCCTAATCTTCACCACCACAGCAAGGGGGTGGCAACTAGAGCACCCTGTTGGCTGTCTACCCTTACTCCATGACTCCTGGAGGAACCATTGGAAGCTGCAACTCTGGGCTTCAGGCAGGCACAGATGCATGATTGCAGGACCCATGCGAGAGAGGAAAAAATGGAGACTGGCAATGAGTCCCAGCTATGCAAGAAGGTGAACAAAGAGGTAGTAGGTGTCAGGGAGGAGGAGAAGTAGAGGAGGTTGGGTTTAAACAGAGATGGACTCAACCATCTCCTCAAAAGAAGATAAGATGTTGAGTGAGGTTGCAAGGAGTTACACAACATTTTTGTGCAACAGAAGACATGGAGTATACGTATATAGAGGGCCACTTGCTCTTTCCCCCCAGCACAGAGCTTGCCCTACCCCTCTGCCCAGCAGCCCAATGGGAGCACTTGCTCCTTTCCCCCAGCACAGAATTCACCCCACCCCCTGTCCAACAGCCCAATGGGAGCACTTTCTCCTCCCCCCAGCTCAGAGTTCACCTACCCCTCTGTTTTGGCACTTGGTCTCTAAAAGGTTCACCATCACTGTACTAGTCAATCCCTCCTCCCAGTGCCGTATTTAGGATCTGTAGGCCCCTAGGCTGAACCTGGGGAAAGTATTTTTTTTAAAAAATTAACCTACAAAACCCCATTTTCAGCAATTATCCAATTAAAAACTGAAAAATAAGTTTAAAGTTTATTATTAAATTATAGAAAATTTACATATGACATTCCTATACAGTATTTGGAATTAGATGAATTTATGAGATGATAAAAATGAGAAGAACTGGACATCATTAAGGTAATAATACTAGATTAAATGGAAAAATCAAAAAATATAAAAAAAAGACTGACTACAACTTTACTTTGGTGTATTGAAAATGTCTTAAAATGAAACAGTATGCACTCATTGCGCATCGTGAAACTTCCAGCTGGCAGACAGTGGGAGGAGATATTCTTGTCGGGCTGGTCAAACACCCAAACACCACATTAAGTTAAATCAAATGCAAATGATAAGTGATGATTACGATCACAAAACTATTATACTATATGGTAGTGGGCCAGGATACCTGAGAGACCGCATCATCCCAAGAGGGTCTGCCCACCTAACCAGAGCAGACCGGAGGGGCTCTCTTGTTGTACCTTCAGCTAGAGGGGCTCGCCTCTCTGGCACACGAAAAAGGGTTTTCTCCGTGTCCGCACCAGCCCTCTGGAATGTCCTGCCAACAGAATTGAGGTTACAGATAGAATTGCTGCCTTTCAGGAAAGGTTTGAAGACCTGGCTGGCAGGGCAGGTGTGGGGCCCTAATGGGAATATGGCCCCAGCCTGCTGGCTCATCTCCAGCTAGAGTCCAGTTAGTGTCCCTCCTTCTGTATTTCTGCATTCCTCCCATCCCCTTTTAGCTTTTTTAATGGGGTGGGGGTAGGAAGGTGGGTGGGTGATCTAGCGTTTTTAACCTGTTTTTATATGTTTTTTAATTCTTGTACGCCACCCGGAGTTGGGTTCACCTGAGTGAGCGGGATAAAAATTGAAGAATTAAATTAAATACTATTTATTTACTAAAACAAAAAAAAAAACCCTGATTTTAAAAATTGATGTAGAATCACATGGTGCAGGCCCCCTTTGTGGTGCGGGCCCATAGGCTGCAGCCTAGGTATCCTATGCTTAAATCCGGCCCTGCCTCCTCCACACCCTCAATAAAGAGGCAGGACAGAGTCGAATTTGGTGTGAATTTTGGTGTGTGCAACTCGCATTTTGAGGCTGTATTTAAAAGAATGATGTCACTTTCTAAAAAGAGAATATCTTAGGAATTTTGACTGGTTTCGTTTGGTCCATGTTTTATAAGTGTGCTATCCCTGCCACCCTGTTTAATAGTAGTACCTATTAATTTAGCTAGCAGACGGGGAGGTGACTGTCATTCATTCATTTTGGGAGGATTTTACCAAAATTCACAGATTTCTTCATAAATCTGATAGGAAAGAACTTGAAATTTAAAATAACATGGAATGAACAATGAAATGAACAGATCCATCCATACCAAGTTTTAAGAAAAACAGCTTTCTGTAGCTTAAAGATTTTTCTTGTTCTTTATGTACCAAGGCAAAGTAAGGTAATTTTGCCATGTGCATCTAAACGTAAGAACTGTTAGTATATAGAGAGTATCATATGTGGAATAACATATTGAAGAGGTTCTTTGACTGGAGGTCTTAGTCAAATAAAGGAAAGTTGTATTTCATGCGTTAAAAAATAAAATAAAAACTAATGTGCTGAGACCCGCCGAGTGCTAGAAGGAATGGCGCCATCCAGCTATCATACCCTACATTTTTAAAGCATTCAGGCAAAGAATCATAAATACACAATTCAAACTTCAGGGGCTACAGCACAAAGTGACCAATTCTGAATCACTGTTTTTCTTTTATAATCTCTAGACCAGTGTTGTATAGCCTTGTGCCTTACAGGTGTTTGGGATTACATCTTTCATCAAGCCCAATGGTCACAAAGTTAAACCAATGTTTAATATAATTCAGCGTGAGTCTTCATGTGCTTATCTTTTTCTCAAGGACCTGAGGACGTAAAGTCCTAAAGGTGGGATGAAGGAGGATGATTTGGAATGATTCTGAGCAACAGAAAGGATCCTGTGCATCAAGAAAACAAAAACGAGAATGGGTAAATAGCGCATAGCGCCGGCAGTAGGACGCATCTTGCAGGTCCCCCCTCTCCCCTCTTTGGTTGACAGAGGCGACTTTTCGTTGGAAGGTGGGGAGAGTGAAAATGTGTGTTTTATGTAGTTGGTATGGTGAAGGGTTGTTGGTGGCACGCCCGATGGAGAGTTTAAAGTTGGGAGAAGAATTTGGTTATGGGTAGTATTAAAATAATATCATGGAATGTGAAAGGTACAGGTTCTGTTCTTAAGAGACGGAGGCTGGAATCGGCGTTGAAAAAAGATAGACCAGATATTTTATTTTTACAGGAAACACATCAGAAATCAAAAGATACGAATAAACTTTATCTGGGTTGGATGCAACATTATGAGATGGCGTTTGGAACATCCAAAGCAAGAGGGGTGGCAACTATGATTTCTAGAAAATTAGGATTTGAAATCACAAAAAAGATTGCTGATCAAGAGGGTAGGTATTTGTTGTTAAGAGGAAAATTGGAGGATGAGGAAATATTGTTGGTAAATATTTATGCTCCGAATGACCACCAAGTAGTGTTTCTTGAAAAAATTCGGAAAATAGTGGAGTTGGAAAATGTTGCAAAAACTATTGTGGCTGGTGATTTTAATTTGATTAGGTCAGGATTAGATTGCACAAACATAGCTAGAAGTGGAATGGGTGTGAAAGGGAAGGCGATGGACAAATGGATGAAAGTTATGGGTTTGAAGGATTCGTGGAGAGAGTTTAAAGGCTTGGAAAGGGCATATTCCTTTTTTTCGCATGTACATGGGACCTACTTGAGAATAGATTATGTTTTTCTGTCGGAAAACTTAATTGGGGATATAGAAGGCACGGAAATTGGGATTATCAAGGAATCGGATCATGCTAAAGTATATTTGGAATTGAAAGTACAAAAAAATATTCAAAGAGTTAGAAATTGGAGGTACGATCCTAATTTGTTCAAAGATCAGAAAAGCAAAGAGGCAATTATGGAAAGCTGGAAAGAAAGTTGGCAATGGAACGATAATAATGAGGTTAATTTTAACATTGTATGGGATACCATGAAGTCAGTTTTTAGGGGGGAAAGCATAAAATTGGCAAGCCTCAAATATAAAAAGTATAAAGCAGAACACATAGAAAAAGAAAGGGAAATAAAACAATTACAGGAAGAACACGCAAAAAGTAAAGATAAAAAAATTCTCTTGAAATTACAAGGATTTAAGGCAGAAGTAATGGGTAAAGATATTGATAAAGTTAAACGAGATTTGATTTATTTAAACAGAGAATATTTTGAATTTAGTAATAAGAACTCAAAACTATTAGCAAGAGCAGCTAAGGTTAAAAGGGAAAAAAGAGAAATTGGGGTGTTAGTCGACAGGCAAGGTTCAAGGTGTAATAAGAATAGCGATAAATGTAAAATAGTTAGGGAATTTTACCAGGTGTTATATACAAAAAAAAGAAATAGATATGGAAAAGCTTAAAAGGATATTGGAGAGGCAGTTAGGGAATGGGATAAAACAAGAGCATAGGGAGAAAATGGAGGAAAAGATAACTGATAAAGAGATTAAGGGGGTAATAAGCGGATTGAAGATAGGGAAAGCCCCGGGGGATGATGGATTATCAACAGAGTTTTACAAAGAATTTAAAGAGGTGGTGGTCCCGAAATTGGTGAAGCTATATAATTATATATTAGATGGAGGATCAATCCCGACTTCATGGTATAACACTACAATTGTTCTTTTGCCAAAAATTGGTAAGAATTTGGAAAGAGTGGATTCGTACAGACCAATTTCGCTTATAAATCAAGATGCGAAGATCTTCACGGCAATATTGGCTAACCGTTTAAATAGTTTTATGGGGGAATATATAAATGTTGATCAAGTTGGGTTTCTAAAAGGACGACACATGGCGGATTTGACTAGAAGGGTATTAGATTTAATAGACAATGTTAATCAAACAAAGGAAAAAGTGGGATTACTATCATTGGATATTTTTAAGGCATTTGATTCATTGCAGTGGTCCTCAATTAAGGAAATAGTTAGAAAATATGGGTTTGGAGAGAAATTTAACAGGGTTATAGATTTACTATATCAAAAAGGAAATGCCAGGGTTAGAGTAAACGAGGAGCTTACGGATGTGGTAAAGCTAGAGGCTGGTACTAGGCAGGGTTGCCCATTATCTCCTATCTTGTTTATAATGGCAATGGAGATTTTAGCTAAAAGTATAAGGGAGGACTCAAATATAGAAGGGATTATGGGTAATAAAGTGAGTATGTACGCAGACGATACATTGCTTATGGTGAAGCACCCGGAACAGGTGATGGATAGGATTAAAGATCATCTACAAGTATTTCAAGCTATAACTGGATTAAAGATAAATTGGGACAAATCTGAATTGATGTTGTGTAATTTGAAACCGAGCGAGATGGGTAGCACGGTGTCGACACTTAATATACAAATCAAAGATAAGCTGAAGTATTTGGGAATAATCATTTCAAATAAATTAGAAGAATTTAAATGATTGAATTATGACAGCTTGAGAATTGAATTTAAGAATAAAATACAAGAACTTCAGAAGTTAAAGCTGTCTTGGTTCAGAAGGATTGCCATGTGTAAAATGATATTGTTACCAAAGATTAACTTTTTATTCGATACACTAGCGATCCATTTAAAAGAGAAAGAAATTAATGAGTTTCAAAAAATGTTTAATGGTTTTTGTAATGGAGGTAAAAAATCTAGGCTTCCAAAAAAATTATGGTATTGGTCTCAGAAAAAAGGGGGTTTGGGTATGCCAAATTTGTTATTATATTATCGAGCATTTCAAGTCAAGAATGTCGTGAAGATCTTGGCAAGAGAAAAGATAATTTGGGAACAATTGGAAATGAAAGAGTATAGAAATATTGGAAACTTGATTTTTTTGGGAATGAAGGATAAGGTGAAAAGGTCAAATAATTTTATGATGAAAGGTCTCATGGAGGTGTGGAAGAAGGTAAAAAAAGATATGGTTCCGAATCTCTCTCCAATTTTGGAATTGACTGATATGATGTGTTTCCCAATAAAATTAGACAAAGAAAAAAGGGAAATATTGGATAAAAATGGGATGCTGTTATTGAAGGATTGGTTAAAAGTGTGTGATGTTGATGCCGAGCGGAAAAAAATGTTTGAGATATTAAATTTGAATTGGTTTCAGAAGTTAAAGGTGGACAATTGGAATAAAAAATATAAAAGAGAAATAGGGATAGATAGAATACATACGGAGTTTGAGGAATTGGTAAGGAAGATTAGAAAAGGGGAAAGCAGTATTAAAGGCCTTATAAGCAAGCTTTATAATATACTGAATAGAGGTGCAGATCCACAGGAGGACTTGAAACGGAAGTGGGAACAAAATTTGAATATAAAAATTGGGGAGATTGAATGGAAAAATAAATGGAAAAAGAGGATTATGAGAACAATGTCTGTAAGAATTAAAGAACATAATTTTAAAATGTTGTGGCAATGGTACCTGACACCATTAAGACTTTACCAGATGGATAATAAAAGAGATAAGTTATGTTGGAGATGTAAAGAAATTGATGGAACATACGAACATATGTGGTGGAGCTGTAAAAAAATGAGGGATTTTTGGGGAAGAATAGAAAATGAGTTTGGTGAAATATTGGGTAAAAGTGTTAAGTTGGTGTCGGGTACTATTCTTTTAACGAATGTGGAAGGTTTGGGCTTAAACAAGGAGGAAAAAGAATTATTGGAAATTGTACTGACAACGGGTAGACAATGTATAGCTAGAAATTGGAAAAAAGATGTAGATATACAGATTGGAGAATGGTATAAAGAAATGTGGAGTTTAGCACTGAATGATAAATTGACATGGGAGATTAAAGTCAAAAGAGATAATTTAAAAGAGAACAGATTTTGGAACATATGGAAACTGTTCGTGGATCACTCTATTATGGCAAGTGATAGTTCAGGACCAGTACCATTTCAAAGGAGTTTTTGGAGTTGAGTAGAAAATAAACTCTCCGGGCATTGTACATATTCACAGGGTGATTATTATTTGTTAAAAAGATTTGTGGTAGTACAGGGAAATTTTTTTTCTTTCTATCATTTTGGACTTTGAAATAATGGCTTTTAATATTTGGTGGTTAAATAGTAATTAATGAGTATAGATATTGTTATGTACTAGCATACAGTAATGTTTGTTAGTATGATACTATGGATTTGTTAGTGTATTGTATTGTTAATGTATTGTTAATGTTTTCTTTTCTTTTTTGTATGTTTATTAAAAACTCAATAAAAAAAAATTTAAAAAAAGGAAACAAAAACGGGAAACTAAAAAAGGGAGCAATTTTTCTTCTATACTTGGACTGTATGCTTGTTTATAAGTTATTTATATCTCCCAGAATGTGGAACGTTCAGTCCAAAAAATAAACTTTTGTGAAACTCTTGACTTGCTTCTTCTTTCACTATCTCCAGAAAAGTCAACAAAAGGAAGATGACAGAGCATCTAGGGATCTTATGTATTTGGCAAACCTGAAAAGAAGACAAGGAAGAAAAAAGAGGAACAGTCAAAATGTTTCCCCAAAAGAGATTTTAATCACAACTAGAGATTATTTTTGTTTTGCTTCTAAACTATAAAACTCGTCTATCTTTTGTGTTACTAAATTCAGACTGGAGAACTTCACTAGCATTCCTAGTTATCATTCCTATAAACATCAATAGAACTAGAAACTAGTTTCCATGGACTCTTTCCATTAGTATTTGTGTCACTGATTGCAAAAGAAAACTCTGAACAATCTAGCCTCCACATTTAAGTTTCATGAATATGATTAATAAAGGCAAAGCATGGTGTGTGCAAAAGAAACCGTAAATACCGTATTTGCCGGCATATAAGATGCATCGGAGTATAAGATGCATCCCGTTATTACCAAATTAGCCCACTAGAGGCCACCATATACATTACAAGATGCACTCCATTTTTCCAGTGTATTTTAAGGGTGGGTGGGTCTTATACGCCAACAAATACAGTATATTCTACCTGCAAATCTGCTTACTTCTGCAGGAGATTCAGCTGAAGTCATTTCAAAGGCTGAAAAATAAACATCAGTGGTGGGATTCAATTATTTACTACCTATTCTTTGGGTGTGGCATGGTAGGCATGGCTAGGGGGAAAGCCCTGCATTGCATCTGAATTAGGACTACTTTATTTCAAAACTTGGATGGGCAGGACCAGCCGAAATTTCTGCTACTGGTTCTGGTGAACTGGTGTGAACCTGCTGAATCCCACCACTGGTTAAACATTGCCATTTCCCAATATCCTATACCATTTATAAACAAAATAAGGGGATCAGATTAACAAATGGGGAATAAAAAATTAAAACCAATTGTTAAAGTAATTAGGACATAGACTGCAATCCAGATCTGAGAGGAGACAATTTAGAAAGTTTAGCTTATTTGACTTCAGTATTTCTCTTTAACTTTGACAGAAGTCTACAATCAGCATTTAATTGCATTTTCAGTCATTCTCAAATGCACTTGGACCAAATAACAATCCCAAGGAACCTATTTGTTATCCAAAATTAATAAGCGTACAATGAATTAAATGTCAACTGAAACAAGATACCATTTAAAAGCAAGCTTTCTCATTCTTAAAGCATCAGTCTTTAATATTAAATACACTACAAGGTAAGCTTGAAGGTTCCTGGAAACAAAATCATGTTGCCAACATTCCAGGGCAGACTGAACTATTAGAATCAATATTTTAAATAAGAATGAGTTGAAGAAAATGTCTACGAAGCCTGGGTAGCAGCATGACTACTCTGTACATTTTTAAATATTCTGTACATAGGCACATTATGCAATGCCAGGAAATAGAAAAATAATTAATAACTTGATCTCTTGAAGAAGCCAACTCATGACCTCCATGGGAAAATTGGGTTTTCTCTAGCAATAATGAAGGAGCTTGCCTTTTCCGTCCAGCTTTTTGGGAATACACACATAACACTCTACACTCTACCCAATTCTGTGGTAAGGTTTTGTCACTTTGCTAGTGACCTACAGCTTATCAAAATTTGCTGTGCTATTATTTCTATGTATTATTCTCTGTACAAAGCTCGTATCCTGGTGTATATAAAACTCTCTAAGGGTTTCATGTTAAAATAGTTTTTAAAAGCTAAATATAATAATACAAAGTACAATCTGAAACAGTGTTTTCCAACCTTTGGATTTTGGACTTCAATCCCCAGAAGCGTAAGTCAATTCCCCAAAGCACTGATCAGCCAATGAACTGGCTTAGGCTTCTGGGAATTGGAAGTCTTCATGTGTGTATGGGGTGTGCTCAACATTGGGAACCAGTGAATTCTAAAACCAAAGCAAGAATCATCAGTTGAGGAAAACAGTTAATCAGGGTTAAAGGGTATACAGGGCAGAAGTCATATGGACTGGACTGGTACACAGATATATGGCCTGTGTACTAGATTATTGACCTGTGGAATGAGATTGCTATGGACTATCACTGAGGAAATCTTTGATTTGTTTCATAAATAGCACAATTGGTTGTTTTCCTTGGCAAAAAGGGCTGAGGATTCCTCCTAGCCTGAGCTTTTTCTCAATGGAATGATAACTTGTCAAGTACTGGCTTTCAAGCAAGAGAAACCTAGTATTGGTATAGCAACAAGGCTCTGGCCAAATTAGAAGACAATGGAACATTATGGATAAGCTACAAAGTGGGGCACTTTCAATGGCTCTAGGCCCAGAGCATACTCTGTCAAATGTTGGATAATTTTGATTATTCTCTCTACTCTACGATGTAGAAAACAACAACAAAAGCAGCAGAAAACATGGAGAGGTTAGCCCAGTTACATCACTGGCCCATTCTGTGGGCACCCCACCACAAACGAATATCTTGTATGAGACAATTACTCTGTAAACATTTCAAATAGGAAAAAAATATCTTTACTTACACTAAACATTTGTAGTTACAGCCAGCAAAAATAATAATCAAATTATGGTGAAATGCCCCCTCCTCCACACTGATATCCAGTGTTGGTACATGAAAAATTGCTATTATCCCAACAATAAAATATTATAGTTAGATTATGTACCATAGGACAAATTGATAATTTAGTCCCCAGGAATAAACAAAGTCAGTTAGGTAACGGTAAAGGTCACCCTTGCTCGAAAGCCAGTTGTATCCAATTCTAGGGTTCAGTACTCATCTCTGTTTACAGTCAAAAAGCCAGCGCTGTCTGCATCTGTTAACCTTCCCACTGAAGGGATACCTATTAATATACTTGCTATATTTTGCATTTGAACTGCTAGGTTGGCAGGAGCTGGGACAGAGAGGGAAGTTCACTCTGTCATGCAGCGCTCGAACTGCTGACCTGCCGACCTTCCAGTGGTCAAATTCAGTATCTTAACCACTAAGCCACCGAAGTCCCTAAAGCAGGGATTCTCAACCTGTGGCCCACAGGCTGGATGTGGCCCATGGCACCATTTCATGTGGCCCACCACCACCTCCACTTCCACCACACCAGGAAGTGCCATGTGGTGGAGGAAGGGCAAAATGGCCATCCAGCCCCCGAAGCTGTCTGAACGAGTGTGACCCGGCCCCCGGCTTAAAAAGGTTGAAAACTCCTGCCCTAAAGAAAGTAAGGCTTTCAGGAGAACAAGAATTGCTGCACAATCACATTCCCTTCAGTCCACTTTTTCTCATACAGTATATATTTTTCCTTTTATAGATTTTAACTACTTTTTGCCCTTTCTAATTACCAGAGAGTGCTGTTAAGTGCTATGGAATGGTAAAGGTAAAAGTTGTCTTTGCTCGAAAGCCAGTCGTATCTGACTCTAGGGTTCAGTGTTCATCTCTGTTTACGGACAAAAAGCCAGTGCTGTCTGCATCTGCAGATGTTTCTGTGGACAAGTGGCAGGCATGCCTCAACACCAGAGTGCAAAGAATGCTGTTTACCTTCCCACCAAAGTGGTACCTCTTTGCAGGCACACACCCCAAAAAAGGACTCAGACACCGGTATAATAACGGCATTGGGCCACATTTATTGATTCATGCCCTAGTCTGAATTATAAATTTCGATTGGTACTCAACCAATTATAATTCTTAAGGCAAGCAGGCCACAGTAACACTGGTAAGGTTCCTCCCAAAATTGCCAACGGCAATTGGTTACAATGTATCCATTTGTATCAATTTGTTTGTTTACAACAAACAAATTGTTGACCGTAGTCAATAAACTAACTACTGACCCCACCCTCTGACGCGTATCCGTAAAATAACGGGGTGATGCATGCTGCCTAGCTTGTGCCATCACCCCTTTGCCTGGTTCGTCGTTGACCGGACAACGTTAACCAACTTGTGCCTATCTAGTGTTGGCCAGTCAATTGCGAACCTGCCGGATACCTGTGGGTCATAAATGTTTACCTTACCAGTGCTACCCACCACACGGGGAGGCTTCAATACTCACCGCCCCCCCCCAGACCGTCAGCTCGGTCAACAGGCCTGCTCGCCAATCTCGGTCAACAGGCCTGCTTGCATGTCTTCCAAAAAGAGGTCCATACCTCTAGGCGACAGATGGACCCCATCCCCTGCATAAAGATCACAGTTTTGTAGACTAATGGTGGGGTGTCGGATGACGCGCCCCCAACCCTTGTCTATAACGAACCGGGCTACTGCCCTGTTCACCGAGCGATGAGCACGGTCAAGGGCCTGGAGGCTAATGCCCCCTCTGTAAGCGTGGCGCGGTATGATGTCCGACAAAATCAGGGTTGTGGCAGGCCACACATAATGCAAGTAAGCCAGGTCACCACAGATTGCATGTTTCAGCGACAGGCCAGTGACCTGGCCTAAATCATTGCCCCCGAGGTGTATCACCAGGACATCAGGCGGGTCAGCATCCCTGATGGAAAAAAGGAATGGCAACAGTTCCCGCCATAACATCCCGCGCTTACCATACCACCTAAGACATGCGGACGCACGTAGTCCCAGCTGGGGTCCCCACTCTGTCGCCGCAGCGTACTGCGCTGCCCAGTGCACGTAGCTGTGGCCCACCAGTCATACTGCCACCGGTGTGATCCGACACCCAGGGTCTGTCAAGGAAAAAAGGAAACAGGACAGTGACAGTGACTTAACTGGTACTCACAGTTGAAGCGGGCGAACGTACAACTGGAAACACTGCGATCCCCACCTCCCCATCTGGCATTTCTCAGCCCCAGAGTACCCAAATGCAGCTGCGGTAGAAGCAGCTCCTATTCTAAAAGAATGGGTGCCGTAACGAGCCCTGGGGAGGCCAACACTGGACAGTGCCTTACCGGTCACCTTCCAAAATTGAAATTTAGTAAGGGGAGACCCATCGTGGTGGCAGAAAAACGGGCCAGGGTGCGTACCACGCAGTGCAAGGAACTCTCGTAGGGCACCAACCGGACAGATGTCTGCAATGGAACATCGTAGCAGTCTTACACCACTGCCTACACCGTGCTGATCAACCTTTGAGGAGCGTATCCTCAACTGAGCCCACTCATCGTACACATCGACATCTTTGAGTTCCAGTGCCCTACGCGTCGCATCCGCCTTAGACAGTAGCACAAGCTCACTGATGCGGAGCGCGCCAAAAAAGGCCACCGTCGTAGCCGCATGAAAGAGAGCTGCCTCATACCTGTCAAAACACAGGTCATGCCAGCCTCGTGCAAGGTGGGTAAGAACCCTCGGAGAAATTGGGTGGCGGCTATCTGGGCAACATCCACGTTCCCGTGCCCACCCTTCCAAAACGTGTCGTATACGGAAGTCAGTTGTGCTGTCAGCATAACCCCCTACCTTGGCCCTGAATGCCAGTGCTGACAGCCTGGATGCTATGGTGCGGGGAGCTAGGCCCTGATTGTGTAGGTAAACCATGAATTGAAGGACATGTGCCACTGGAATGGGCCAAATCTCAGGCAAGCGGAATTGCGCACAGAAAGCCTGAAATTTAGTGAATGCATGGTCATACGCCTTACACGTGCGGGGCGCCAGCGACATGCCGATCGCCCGGTTCACCTCTCCTTGCCAAACGTCCATATCTCGTCCGGGAGCGGCGAGGGAAATTCCTCTGCATCCGGGGCCAAGGCGCGGAACCGGGGGATCTGCAGGCGGGACAAAGCATCAGCAATTTCATTATTAATACCTGGTACATGTCTGGCCCTGAATAGAATATTGAGGCGTAGACTGCGCAAGACGAACTGTCGCACCAACTCCATAACCCTGGGTGATTTAGACGTCTGCGAATTGACAATGTGCACGACCGCAGCGTTGTCACACCAGAAATGGACAACTGAATTGGCCCACTCCGCGCCCCATAGCATCAAAGCTCCCAGTATGGGAAAGAACTCGAGGAACGTAAGATCGCATAAACGATCCGTGCCCCTCCAAGCTGGAGGCCATCGGCCGTAGGCCCACCTCCCCTCAAAGTAAATCCCATAACCCAGGGACCCTGATGCATCCGACTGAACCTGGAAGCGAGGGGACACCAGAAGGTCAGATCTCCAGAATGACACCCCATTGAATTCCTTAAGGAACTCCAGCCAAATTAGCATATCCTCCCTTGTCCGATTGTTCAGTCGGGCCCTATGATAGGGCCTGGATAGGCCAGCCATGGCGTCGCACAAGCGTCGAGCAAAAGCTCTGCCAGGCGCGACCACCCTACAGGCAAAGTTAAGGTGACCATGCAGTACCTGGAGCTCACGAAGTGACACCTTGCGTTTGGCCAATAAGGCCAAAATCAGTGCAGTGATCCTGGAAACCTTGTCAATGGGTAACCTGGATGCCTGCAAAACTGTGTCAATTTCAATACCCAGGAACGTGAGCTTGGTTGATGGGCCCTCGGTCTTTTCGGGTGCTAAAGGGACACCAAGTTCCTTCATTAGCATCTGAAATGTGATTAGGAGACGCGTACACGTGTCCCAGCCCCGTTCACCCCCGAACAAGAAATCATCGAGGTAGTGGGCTACAGACCGAGACCCCGACCTACGAATGAAGGCCCACTGGAGGAAGGTGCTAAAACGTTCAAATGCCGAGCAAGAGATGGAGCAGCCAAAAGGCATGGCTTTATCAACATAAAACTTGCTCCGGAATCTGAAACCCAGCAACTCGAAGTCGCCCGGGTGCACCGGCAGCAGCCGGAATGCAGACTTAATGTCACACTTTGCTAATGGTGCACCCGGGCCACAAGAGCGCACCATGCGCAGGGCCTGGTCGAATGATGTGTACCTGACTGAACAAAGGTCATCAGGGATGGCATCACTGACCGAATGGCCAGCCGGGTACGACAGGTGGTGAATCAAACGAAATTCACCTGGCGTCTTTTTGGGCACTAGGCCCAAAGGGGAAACCTTCAGGTTGGGAAAGGCGGGAGCCTGAAAGGGGCCAGCGATCCTGCCTGCATTAACCTCCTTAGCAATACTCAGGGCGGCCACCTCCTCCCTGTCCCTAAGGGAAAGTAAGTTGGGGGCATCTTGGGGGCACCTCTCCCCTGTGAACGGAATGCGGAACCCTCGCTGGAAACCCTCGAGGAGGTAACCAGCGTCCTCTCTCTTCGGGTATGTTGCGAGCCAATGCTCCAACATGGCCAAATTAACTGGGGAGGGGGCCTTTTGGGTGACCAGTTCCCTCAGCAGCAGGTCTGCCCGCTCCCTGTCCACCTCTACCTCTGCCCCAAGACCCGCCTGCTCGCGGACACGCAGCGGCGGCGTGGGGGCCAGCGCAGGAGGGACACTCGTGCTTATACCGGCACTGTTTTCTGTTGCACGCGCCATTGGCCGAGAAGCTCCAACACAGCAGGCGGGTTGGAACTCCCTGCCCCGCCACCTGGCGGGGTGCCTGTGCTGGAGCGGCGCGCTGGACCGCATGTCCACAATGATACCTCTCCCCAGGCGCAGGGCGCGTGGGGGTCATATACAGAAGCCAAAGCTTCTGGCAGGGCTCGTCCCACCTCATCTCCGGGTGTAGGGGCACTCTCATTCGAAATTCCTCGTTGTAAGCCAACCACGACGGGCCAGGGAAATCAACCATCGCCCTGTAAATATTGTCCAAATATTGGACCATCGGGATGGCCAGATCGGGCCGGGCTTGAGGTAGACCGCCATGTATATAAGATATGCGGGCAACCAGTTGGCCCACGTGCGTGGTGGCTTGCGACGGCGGGACTGCTCTTTGTCCTTCTCGTCTTGCCCCTCCCTCTCCTCCTTGGTGGGTTCCCTGTTCAATAGGGAGAAAATGTCTACATATTCTCCCCGCCAAATCTTCTCCCTCGTGGCCTGAGCTAAATGATCCCCAAGGGGCAAAGAATACCCAGCTGTCGGGAATGCCGACACCGGCACGTTGACAGTGCGGGACACCAAGAAAGGGACCTGAACCGCCCCCGTAACCCCCATTGCCTGTCCAGCGGCGTAGGGCCCCCCACCCACAGGGGGGCCTGTAATTGGCAAAGCCGCACCTGGGTAAGTCGGAGGCTGCTGTCCCCCCGCCCCGACTTGACGGGGCCACGGCCACTGGAGACCCTCACCCATGGTGGATTTTGGTGTGGGAGCATTAACTTGAACAGGATACTCACGGGGGGCACCCCCGCGGGCCGCCCCCACTGGGGGTTCCGGCCCACGGTGAGCGTCGGAGCTCGCAACCGCAATCGAGCTCTGCGGGCCCATCTGACCACCACCCGCCGGTGGTGCCTGCTGTGCGGGGAGCTGCGAGGCCGCGGCGGGCGCCGACCTGTGCGCCTCGAGCAGCTCAACCTGGCCGACCGCCTGCTGAAGACTGTCCGCACCCGTAGTGACCTGTCGGCCAAAAGGTGCCCCGGCTGGGTTGGATATCCCTAGGGATGCCTCCAAGGCCGCTACGTGGGCCAATAGGGCATCGACTGCCACAGAGCCCCCTGCATAAAGGGGGCCAAGCGGGCCGGATGGCCCGCTGGTCGCAGGACCCTGGCCAGGTGCCGGGGTACTCGTACCCGGGTAGGGCCATGCCCAAAACTCTGGTCCCCGTGGAGCTGGGGGCATGCCCTGCCAGGGAATTGTGCCCAGCCCTCCCCCTGGTTGAAACCTATGGCCGGGGGATGCGGGCCGGGGGCCGAAGGCCCAGCGGCGCCATGCCCACCCACCTGCCCCAAGCCCATGGCCGGCAATTGCTGGCCGGGGGCCGCAGCCCCCGCTGGGCCGGTCTGGGGCTGCAAAGCCTCGGGCCACGGGCTAATTTGCCCCATCCCACCGGTCCCGGTGGGAGCCTCCGCAATGGGGGCCTGTCGGGTGGGCGCAGTCGTGGTCCTCCGACCCGGCTGGCGCCTCCTGGATGGGCGAACCGGGTTCGCCATAGCCTTCTTCCTTGAAGGCATTATCAAATCGCTGGTGGGAAGCCTAAGAAGAAGGCGAAGAGCAAGCTGTTCACTGCCGAAAAGGCGGATTCCCTGCAAAGGCTGAGAGCGACAGAGAAAAAACTTCTCCGCTCCGTTGCTTTCGCAAAATGGCAGCTCGGCTGCCTCGTGGCCATCCCTTTTAAAGAGGGCTGGCCATGCCCCCCTAACTACCCGGATGTCCAAGTCCGGTGGGGGGGTGCCCGCAAAGAGCGCGGCGGCCATTTTGGCGCCGCGCTTGCATTATCTACTTGCAATATCTTGTTTTTGGACTGCTAGGTTGGCAGGAGCTAGGTCAGAGACAGGAGCTCACTCCATCATGTAGTACTTGGGAGTCAAACTCCAACTTTCCAGCCATCAAGTTCAGCATCTTAATCACTTGCACTACTGCAATCCCCACTATGGAGTGGTATATAAGTGTAATTTCTATTGGTATTGGTATTGCTTTGGGCCTTGGCCTGTCTTGGTTTTGAAAAAAAAAAACTTCAGTTTTTACAATGGGTTCAATTTTTCCTTCTGGGAGATTTCTACACCTCCCATACTGTCATCTTTTATTTATTATTCATACACACACACCTGTGATTTCACTATTTCATTTTACATGTTCCTTATGGGTTTTTTCCAGCTGAATTCTCCTGGATCAACTCACCTGCACACACCCCCCCAAGACTTTATGAATCCGTTCCTTGGAATAAATTGCTATATGTCTATTTTTCTCAGTCTTTAGATCACAGGCTGCTGAACAAAGTGAGCTTTCAAACCAGTGGGCTGGTGGAGGATTAGAGATAAATACAGTGTTTTATAAAGAGCTAACTATGGCTAATTTTGCATAGCTATAATTTTAGCTGATGCTTAAATCCAGATTGTTCTTCACTGTACTTTTCATCATTACATTGTACTATGTTAGAACTTCATGGATTTCCTTCTGATTGCTTTTATATTGTGCTTTAATTTCATGGATCTCATTCTTTCCTTATCTGCTCTGATTTAAATAAATCTTCAAATTAATTGGACCCACGAGTAGCCTCAGATCATTTTTCATTACACCTTTTACCCACTGGAGCAATTGAAGGGCCTCATTTTCAAAGACCTACAGAAATAAACATGTTTTATTATTTTGAGCTGTACACAGTAGTTCCAGATTTTGTAGAGAAACTTGCCTTTCCATTGGTGATGCAACTGGGGTCCAATTAATGAAAAAAATTGCTTCAATGGAAAAAAATATTATTCAATATGAACTTTGGAGTGGGGGTGATCATTAGCAATGACAGTCCCATGATATCTCCCCCTCCCACACACACACACACTGCTAGGTTGAGTAGACATCGTATGATGCAAGGTGATTATCAGTAGTAAATGTGAAGCAGTCTACAGAGGCACATAGCTTGCTGTTTGGGGCAAGTTGGGAACAGGTTGGTTCAATTGTGTTTACTTTGCAATCAAGCCAATCTACTTTCATCTCTCTTCATTCTGTCCAGTTCTGAGAACCTATCTGGGTGGAACTAAATTAGCCCACTGGATCAAGGTCCAGTCTGACTGGTTTCTTTCCTTCATGATTATAATTCAATTCTTTATTGGTATTTGGCAAGTTTGGAGAAAAGGTGCATTTTCACTGATGCAATAAAGGTTTACCCCATCAACAGCAATGGAGTTGATGGGCCTATTGTAGCTCCATTGAATCAGCAAAATGTTATCTGGACACAAGAATTGAATTGAACCAAACAATGCTTAGTTCTTCCATACAAGTTCAAGTTTCTTTTTCAAAGCTGTTTTACATTTGCCCTCCCAGGCTAAGACAGACCTATCCAGTATTGGAATCTTAAGCCTAATTCTGTTGTAATCAAAGCACATAGTTCAGTAACTGAGTCAATGGATTTCCTCTATTTGTAAGAAGCAATCGGATGCAGAATATGCCCACCACCTTGCATTCTCCAAAAATCCACTTAGCCGAGCTTAGTAAAATGAGGTTCTTGAATACATGGAGGTTCTATTTGTATCTAGCTGAGCATGAACAAAAGGTTGGTGCTAAGAAAATGGGGATATATGGAACTAATCCCAAGAGCTGACCAGGTGTTGGCCTTTGTGACATCACAGGGCCCTGCCCCTTGGCCAGTGGAGCTGGCAGGGCGGGGCAGGAGTCCAGTGGACAGAGGAGGAAAGGAGAGAGTCTGCCAGGGACCCTCAGGAGAGGAAGCAGGCAAATTCTCTTGCTATGTGGGTAGTGAGTTCGCAAAACAGATAGTTTATGGGCCGAAGATGCCAACCATCTTGGTGAAGCCATTGAAGCCGCCCTAAGAAGGGCAGCTGGTTAGGTCGAGGGCCATGCTTTGGGTTTTGATATCCTTTGAGGGCGCTTTGGGCCTTATATATATATAAGGGGTGATAAAAACCCGAGCAAGGCCGGGTAACCAGCTAGTGAATAATAATATACAAAGGGCTGCTTATTCTTAACATATATTTGCCAGAAGTGTGTTGCACAGCTCAGGATTCTCAACAGAATGCTATCTGCAGCAAGCCAACTGGCTACCAAAAACAAATGCTTCTGTACTGTCATTTAGCAACTATAGAATTATAATGTAAGAAGTGTCATAAATAATCCTTTATGTTAGGACCTAGACAACATAGATTAAGGGCCTAGTTGCAGTTTATAGAAAACATTTTGCTTAAATGTTGAGAATCCAGCATTTTCTAATAGTTGGCACAAGCATAAGCCTACGCGCTGTAGTTGGCAAGTAACCTGAAATAATTCAATTAGCCGAACTCTCCACCTCAGACTCACAGTTAGGAGGGGGGAAGCGAGAAGCAATGTATGTCTGACCTCATCCACTAGATGGGAGGGGGAGTTCAATGTACACTTGTCTTAGAACATCCATGCATTGAGATGTACCGTATTTGGCATCAGTCTGGCACACAAATGTAAACATTCTATAGTACTAAGAGTACATTAGCCATAAGATAAGTGATGTAGATAGCCTGACTCAGAATCTTATAAAATACACAAGCAGCTGACAGCCCATAGCTGGGAGGAGGAGAAAGCTGAGAAGCTCACAGCTCTGATGAAGGGGGATGTCTCATCAAAATGCCAATGACTTGATGCCAATGGAAAACTTCATGGGGGCGTCAGGCCCAATCCAAGAAGTCAATTAGCCAGAGAAAACAGGTAGCTATGAAAGCTGAATTTATTATGTTTCTTTCTTGCACTCATTGAATGCTCAGAGAGGAGAGAGACCGGATTTTAAGAAACAAGTTTTTAAATGTTGTTCAAACGCCTATTGTATAGAAAAAAGCTCTTTTGCTAATAAAGAGATCCTATGCTGCTGAAGCGTGTGTTTCTTCAAAGCAAATAGGAAATTGAGAATGGAAGGTGAAATAAGAAATTTAACAAGTTCTAAACAAAGAGACTATTCCTTTAATTCCCAAAGACTCAGAAACCAGAAGTCCTGAGAAGCAGGGTAGCAGGCCAGCCTTCACCCTTTAAGAAAAAGGGGACAAAGTGAAGGCGAAAACTTCAAAGAAGGTACAGGGCCAAAACTTGGCACCCAATTATCTCAGAAGGACATACTCATTCACCTTCTATTCTTCCCAGTGCAGCAAGGTGATAGGGAAGGTGGCATTTACTTACAGGAGTCAAAGGAAACTGACTTCATTTAGAGAGCCACCCTTTCCCCAGCTAATAAAGAGAAGCAGGGGAGCCACTTCTCTCACCTAATAATCTACTACTGGCCAGAGCAGAAGCTACCAAAGAAAGGCCAATGCACTGGGCATTTTGAAAGTTCTACCATTCCTCTAACTGATGAGACCTGGGGTGGCTAGCAGAAAATTAATCAAGGGTAAATCAGGTTAGAGTGCCAGAACGTGGTCACACCACGTGGGACAGCGCAGGCGGGGGCAGTGCTGACAAGAAGCACATGGCATTTTAATCCAAAAAATATTTATCTATGAGCCTGCCAAAACCTTTAAGAAGGGCTTATTGTAGAGCCAGATTTGAGCTGCTGACTAAATATGGGTGTTTCCACCACTTACCTTATAATGAAAGAACCTGCATATGTGGTTTTCTAGATATTGAAAATATTTCTCATATTTTATTCAAATTACCAATTATATACTGTACTTCTGATATAAGTTGCAACTGGTAATGATTAGATTTAAACAACTTTTATCCTTATTGAAATGAACAGTATTCTGGGATCTTAATTACAGATTGTCTTATTTCCTCTTGGGTTCTAAAATGTATATTGTATGTAGAACTACTAAGTTTATAATTAAGGCAACAGCTATGAGAACTGAATATATTGAACAAATTGGGGTATCCTGCAAGGGAGATTTACTCACCTGATTATAGATTTGTTGAATTATCATATATGTATTGTATGAATTTTATCACTCTCTCCTGTTTATATTCCTTTTGGAATTAATCAATGTATGTATTGTATTAGTTATAATTATTTTGCTATTTTATTGATAAGGTCAATAGTTGTAATGACTACAACTATTGTAATTTAGCAATTATATGATGTTGATGTTGATGATGATAAACCACTGAGCCACCACAGCCCCATAGAATTCTGATGTAAGAAGCATATGTTACCCATGTAAAGCATTTCCACTGACTACCAGTTTTTTCCTGAGCACAATTCAGAGCACTGCTCTTTATCTACAAAGCTCTACAGGCCTGTTGCCTTCCCCCCTGCACATGGCAGTGTTAAGCATATGTGTTTACACATGTGTGGACACATGCCCATGACTATCATAAATACGGAAGTGGGTGCATCTATGACAGCCATAAATGCACCCGCTTCTGCTTCTGGGTGCATGGTCTGGCCCACTTAGCTGACCGGGGGCATGGTCAGGCCCACAGCACAAAAAAGTTGGCCACCCTGCTCTATATGTATTGGCTCCAGGTCATCTGATGGATAGGTGTCATGTCCAGCCCTTATAAGTAATAGTCCAGGCAACGATGAACAGAACAACAGCAGGTGTTTATTGAAAAGTCTTACTGGTTACTCTTACAAGGCGTTCCGGACAACAGATGGCCCATGTAATAGGTCCCTCATGTTTCTACCGTCGAGGCAGTGACTAAGCTACACCTTTGCATGATAGCGTATGGTGGAGACCCAAGGCTTAGCCCAGCGTCGGCTAACCTGCAGCGATAATGGGAGGTATAGATCCAGCCTGGCCCCACCCTTGTTTACCCATGGGGCTTATATAGTGTCTCCCCTGTGGTGAGAACACCAAGAAAACCAAGATAATGGCAACAGGCCCTATCAATACATGGATGGGGAAGAAGTAGAAGCAGTGACAGACTTTACTTTCTTAGGATCTAAGATCACTGCTGATGGCGACTGCAGCCATGAAATAAAACGACGACTGATTCTGGGGAGACAAGCTATGAGAAACCTGGGGAACATAGTAAAAAGTAGAGACATCACCTTGAAAACAAAAATTCGCATAGTCAAAGCAATGGTATTCCTGGTGGTAATGTATGGGTGTGAGAATTGGACCATTAGGAAAGCTGAGCTCAGAAGAATAGGTGCCTTTGAGATGTGGTGCTGGAGAAGAGTCCTGAGAGTCCCCTGGACAGTGAGGAGAACAAATAGGTTGATCCTAAAAGAAATCAACCCTGACTGCTCATTGGAAGGGCAAATAGTAAAGATGAAGCTTAAGTACTTTGGACATCAAATGAGAAGGGAGGATTCACTTGAGAAAGCTTTGATGATGGGAAAGGTAGGCAAAAGAAGAGTGGGGCGGCCAAGGATGAGATGGCTAGATAGTATTGTAGGCACATTGGACACAGAGCTGGGCAGGTTGAGGAGGATGGTGGAGGACATAGGTGCCTGGAGGGCAATGGTCCATAGGGTCGCAAATGGTCGGAATCGACTGCACAACTGAACAACAACAACAACAACAACAACCAGTGGTGACTCCTTGTTACAATGTAGTAACCCGCCAGACAAGCATAACCAACCAATCATAACAAGATATATAAGTATTAACCAATCAGGAACAGGACCCAAAGTTGTAACCAATAACAGAACTCTAATTAGCATAATGAGTGCACCCTGAGAGGGAGATTGCATGCCAACTTTAGCTCCTAATTTTGTCTTTGCACAGCGTTGCCTGAGCAACTTGCAATTCTGCCTTAATACACAATAATAGGTGAGCTTGTCCCAACACTATGCCCAGTCTCTCGGCTCAGAGATCTTTGTCTCATAACCATCAAAATGTTCAAAGGAGGACATGAGAAATGTCCTGTTGATGGCTACTGTTGGCAACTGCTTTCTGGATTTGGAAGGACCAACCCTCCAAAAAGATGTTAGGCTGGTTAATTCTGCACTGCCATCCAGCAGTAGGTTTTCAAAATTTGACTGACTGAAGAATGTTTCAAAATGTTTGTGTTGTGCTTTTTAAAATCCATGTGTTTTCCAACTGTGCTTAATTCAACAGTGTGTAAATACTGTAGTATAGCTTTTTGATTGCATTTATTTATTTATTTAAGTTATTCATATCCTGCCCTTCTAGCGCAAATGCCATCCAGAGCGGCTATACAACAAAAGAGAAAGCTCTCTACAAGGAGAGAGCGATCACAGCAATACAACAATGCATAAAACACAACAAATGCAAAAATACACTAAAATAAAAACACATTCTTAAAAACCACTAAAACCCTCCAGCACCCTCCCTAACCCCATAAGAAGATAAAAACAAGAATTTAAAAAGATAAAATCCATACAAAAGCATAAAAAGCAAATGGCAGATACAAACAATTCACAGCAGTGAGACAACTAAACCAGCCAGTGGGCCCGGGCTGTTCCACCCATCGGGTCCCAAACCCGCTGGCATAGCCAGGTCTAAAGTTCCTTTTTGAAGGGGAGCAGCTCATTCTGGAGGCACAGATCTAGTGGTAAGAGATTCCACAGGGCCAGAGCAGACACAGAGAAGGATCTCCTCCTGGTCCCCGTCAGATGAGCTTCTCTTGTCGAGGGGACCACCACAGAGCCTCTCTGATATGTCCTCATGGGATGGGTGGAAAACCTTGGGGTGATGCAGTCCCCTAAGTAACCTGGTCCACTGCTATGAAGGGCTTTAAAGGTCAAAACCAGCTCCTTGAATTGTATCTGGAGGCAAACTGGCAACCAGTGCAGCTCCTGGAGCAGTGGAGAGGCACGAACGTAACACCCCTGCCCCATCACCACCCGGGCAGCCGCATTCTGAACCAGCTGAAGCCTCCAAATGGTCATCAAGGCCAGCCCCATGTAGAGCGCATTGCAGTAATCTAGTCTGGAGGGGACCAGAGTATGAGTGACCATGAGTAAGGAGTCCTGGTCCAGGAGCGGACACAACTGGTAGATGACACGCAACTGCGCAAAGGCCCTCCTAGTTACGGCTGCCACCTGCTCTTTGAGCAGTAGCTGTGAGTCCAGGAGGACCCCCAAATTATGCACCGGGTCAGTCTGAGGCAAAACTGCTCCATCCAGTACCAAAGATGGAAGCTCCCGGGACAATATGGAGCCCCGAACCCACAGCCACTCAGTCTTGCCAGGATTCAGCTGAAGCCCGTTGTCCCCCATCCAGACCCGCACAACCTCCAGACAGACACCTGGTAAGGACTTTGACTGCATCACTTGGGTCCCCACGGGCCGAGATGTACAACTGGGTATTATCTGCATACTGATGATACCTCACCCCATGGGAACGAATGATCTCACCCAGTGGTTTCATGTGGATTTTGAACAGCAGAGGCGAGAGTACCGAAACCTGAGGTACCCCGCATAGGAGCGGCCTAGGGCTGGACAGCTCGCACTCCAAAGACACCGACTAGGACCGGTCCCTCAGAAATGAGGAGAACCAGGACAGCACAGTGCCCTGGGCCCCTAATTCTTGGAGTCGGCCCAGAAGGATACGGTGGTCAACAGTATCGAAAGCCGCTGAGAGATCAAGAAGAGCGAGAACAGAAGGATGACCTCTGTCTCGCTCCCGCCAGAGAACATCCATAAGCGTGACCAATGCAGTCTCAGTACCATAACCAGGCCTGAATTCTTACTGAAATGGGTCCAGATTATCCATATCATCCAGAACCCCCTGGTGCTGCCATGCCACTGCTCTTTCCAACACCTTCCCCAAAAAGGGAAGGTTGGAGATTGGTCTAAAATTTGAAATAACTGTGGGGTTGAGCGACGGCTTTTTTTAGGAGTGGGCGCACCAGCACATGTTTAAAGGCTGCCGGAAACAACCCCTCCTGCAAAGAGGTGTTAACCATTGCACTGACCCAGCTGCCCGTTGTACCCCTGGTTGTACCACTTGTGGAGAATAACATTTTTAATGTTTTTATACGTACCTGATGGAACATTTATATTTATATATGTTTCAATCTTCTTCTGTAAACTGCTTTTGATCCCAGTTCTGAGAAATGGATTAGATCTAATTTGAGTGAATTAAATGATAATAATCTGCCTAAAGAAGGTCACTCACAATACCTTATTTATTTATTTTTTTACTAATTTGCAATTGGCATAATTCTTTCTTTCTTTATTGAATTTGTAATGCCGCCCCCTCACCGGAGCGACTCCGGGTGGCTCACAACAGTATAGAAACATAAAAACATTGATTAAAAACCCACCCACTCCATCTGAAAAGAGGGACAAATTATTTAAATAAGCCAATGGACGGGGGCCTCCTTGTCAGTGCCTCACACCTGCCCTGCCAGCCAGGTTTTGAGTCCTTTCCTGAAGGGCAGCAATTCTATCTGCAGTGGTAATTCTGCCGGCAGGAGGTTCCATAGGGCTGGTGTGGACACGGAGAAGGCCCTCCTTCTTTTGCTAGAGAGATGAGCCCCTTTAGCTGATGGAACAATTAGAGAGCCCCTCCGGTCTGCTCTGGTTGGATGGACAGACATTATTGGGGAGACACGGTCTCTTAGGTATCCTTTAATTGTTTTCTGCAACTGTCTTCATTATGGGTATATTTGGTGAAAAGGATTTCCCGCTAATACCTACAAGAGTGGTCCACTAAAGTTGTACATGGAGTTTTACTGTTTGACATTGACCAAAAAGTTGAGGAGGTAAAGGTCTTGGGTTCATAATTTTTGCTTTCTTGAGGGATAGCTATCATAATTATGCAGGAGTAATTAAGACTAATAGAAGAGATTCTCCTCCCATTGTCCTCAATTGTAGAGCAGAACAGGGTTATTCATTATCACCTTTATTATTTACCCTCACTTTACAGAATTAGCTAATTTATTAAGGCAAGATCCCCCCTCATTTGGTGTACAAATTATCAGAGGTAGATGTCTCTTAATGGGGGGAGGGATGAAAAAAAGGGGGGGGAGGCAAGTGAATGAAGAAATATTTAAAGTGCAATTTCATCCAGAGTGCATATGGGGAAAAGCCAACCTTACAGCTGGTTAGACAAAATAAATAATTACTCTGGTTGAATTTCTGCCTGTTCAAAGCAGAGAAAAAGATACTGTTAAACAGTTTTTACCCTTTAAGAGTGAAAAAAGTTTTATATAACATACTCCAGAGTTATAACATGGCTGATTTTGTGTTCAAAAGAAGAGTTTTAACTCTCCAATATTTCTAAAACTACTGATGGATTTTCTGCAAAAAAAAAAAAATGTGGGTAGGGTAATTACTATCTCTTTTAAATAAGTAAAAGTTAGGTGTTTGAAAAAATATTTTAGCAGATTCTTAACAGCCGACAAAAAAGATTGACAGTTTCTGCACAGTTTGCAGATCATATCAATATTTTAAAAGACTATAGCTTTAACCCTGTTTAACCAAATAATGGCCAAATTTGCTACAGAGGAACATCAGATGGGGCTGATTTGAGGCCATATATTGAAATTACATTTTTTTGAAGTTACAATTTTCAGAATTGTATTGGAGAAGTTCTTTTGCTATGGCAGACAATAATATCACTGCACACATGTTGAGTAATATCATCTGTTCTGCCTCCCCCTTTCTCCCCCTTGCCATAATGAGAATGGGCTTCTATCAGCAAAAGTGGCTACTGTCAATATAATGTTCATGTGCTCATTTAAACTGTGAAAGCAATCAGATGACTAGTATTCTAATAAATCCTGGGTGGAACAGCCACCTTTGAGGAACTTGGTGAGGCAATATGAGAATATGATTACCTAGAATATAACTTGCCACTACAGAAGATGAACACATTAGAGTTTGAGCATATAAAACATGATTACAGCCACAAGCTGTGTTATGCTATATATGGAAATAATTTAGAATCTTACCTCTCTGTAATGGCATCTTCTTATTAAGAGTCAGAAAGATGCTTCCAAGACTTCACATATCATCTCCAAGCAGAGGTTTTATGAGAACATACTTTCAAATAGTTCTTGCCTCAACTTCTTTAGGAATCATAATTAAAATGGTGTACTAGTGAATTTGTCAGTACTGTACATGGGTGGTAGGATATCTCTGTGGTCCAGCATATCTCTGTCATGCTGCATAGTCCATGCTCAGTTCCCCAGAATTTCCAAACAGCACCAAGAAAGAATGCTGTCTGAAACTCTCGAGAGCGGTTGCCAGCCAGAGTTAACAATACTGGGGGAAATGGAACAGGACTCTCAATCAGGGTAAGTTAGCTGTCTATGTTTCCATGCAAACTCATTCATATCACTTCCTTAGCAGCAGCAGCAGCAACACAACAGAATGTATTATGTAGCCCTTGCTTGAAAGCCAGTTGTATCTGACTCTAAGGCTTAGTGCTCATCTCTGTTTACATCCAAAGAGCCAGTGCTGTATGTGTCTGAAGACGTTTCCATGGACATGTGGCAGGCATGACTAGACTAGTACATGAAACACAGTTTGCCTTCCCACCAAAGGGGTATCTATTTATCTACTTACAATTTCTTGCTTTTGAGCAGGCAAGTTTGGCAGGAGCTAGGACAGAGATAGAAGCTCACTTTGTGATGCAGCACTCTGGTCTCGAACTGCTGACATGCTGACCTCCCAGTCATCAAGTTCAGCATCTTAGGTAAAGGTCACCCTTGCTTGAATGCCAGTAGTATCTGACTCTAGGGTTCAATGCTCATCTCTGCTTATAGCCAAAGAGCCAGCACTGTCTCCAGACGTTTCCGTGGACATGTTCCAACTCACTTATGCTATTATTCTATGATTCATTGATAACTTTCTAAAATTTACAACAATGAACCAAATATTTGTTATTTAAAATAACTTATCCCAACAAACATATATTTTAGATCATGTGTTATCCTGTGAAGTTATATTGGTTTGGAACCTCAAAAATAAACTTAATATATAAAACCAAGGTGTCCTTCTGTGAGACGGATATGGCTGCCGACACCTGGCCACCCTCCCCCTAAAACCACGCCCATTACTTACCTTGCCCCTTAAGCTGCATTGGCGAGGGGTACCGGCAGCCCACTGTGAGTTTCTTCACCCCAAAAAGGGGCCATGAAGGGGGCATCCACAGGGGAGCCGTCAGAGAAGGCAGGTCTATGCATGTGTGACATGCACGTGTTTAGTGTAAGGGACCAAAGACAATGAAACAGCCGAAGGGTTGGCTTAACACAGGTTTATTGCATGATGATCCGGAGGAACATGTGGTAATGGCGGATGAGTAGCTCAATATATACAGCTGGCTATACATTTGAATGTGGCTCGTTGACAGACTATTGGTTGCTGCCTGCGTGACGTCGTAGGAGGTCATGCCCTTCTTGACCAGGTGAAGAGGTGGCGGGGAATCTTCCCGCGCAGCTGAACCAGGTGAATATGATCCATGAGAGCTGGACGCTCGCTACTGCCCTCTGGTGGTCACTAGCTCGCGTCCCCTTATTAGGTTTACATTGATACAGCTGATGGTTATAATGTTGCACACAGAAAGGTTACATTGATACACATGGCAAGGGTACATTGTTAAAGGCACAGCTTTACAGAACACAACATCCCTCCCCCCTAGGATGAGACGAAGTCTCTCAGCCAAGATGGCTTGTTGCATGTGCGTTTGGGCCGTGAAGAGGGCTGCCTCCCCCCGGGGGCGTTATTGCTTCTTTGTTCCCTGGTCCCTTGTCCTGAAATGGGAGAGGGAGACTTGTTAGTGGCTTGCCGCTGTCTGGCGGCCTTAGGGGAAGGGAAAAACTCCATTGTGGGCAGACCGGGGGCCGTTGGGGCTAACGAAAAACCCCTCTTCTCGCTTGGACGGGTGGGGGACCACTCCGAAAAACCCCCCCAGTCCTGAAAATCAAAATCTAACTTGGTAGGGGTACCCGCATTTGTGGGGACTTTCCGCGAGATATGTATGGGGTCGGGTTCCTCCTCCTCGGAAAGATCCCCCAGGGTATCTATGAGGATATCCTCCTCCCCCCTTGGTGGGGGCCCGCGGACCCCCTTCCCTCCCCCTTGGGCTGAACGGGTGGGGGAGAACCCTAACGCTGACTTATTCCCTGCTTGATCTGTGCCCTGCTCATCGGAGACCCTGCGTCGGAGCTGGTCCGCGTGCCGCCTCCACAGGAGCCCTGTGCTGGTTTCCATGCGGTACGACACGGGGCCGGTTTGCTCCACGACTACGCCCGGTACCCAGGCTGGGCCCGTGCTGGCGTAATTCCTGCAATGCACGGGGGCGCCTATACTGAAACTCTTTGTAGCCTCTAGCCCGATGTTCCTTCCTTTGTCCTCTACCCTCGTGGGGTCTAGCCTAGTAAGGATGGTGGTCAGCTTCCTGCGCATTAAGAGCTCAGCGGGGGAGTATCCTGACGCCAATGGGGTCACCCTGTACCCTAGCAGAAACTGACACACTTGTAGGTTCAGATCCCCTGGGCCCATGCGCCGCAACGCGTCCTTCGTGGTGCGGACGAGGCGCTCTACTTGGCCGTTGGTGGCCGGGTGAAAAGGGGCGGAGGTGATATGCCGAACGGCGTTAATCTCCATGAATGCCCTAAACTCGGAGGATGTGAAACAACTAGCGTTGTCGCTAATTAACGTGTCGGGTATGCCGAACGTGGAAAAGAGCCTCCGCAAATGCCTAATTGTCTGGGCCGGGGAGGTGCTCGTGACTGGGATAACCTCCAACCATTTGGAGAAAGCGTCCACTACAAGGAGGAACAGGGTGCCTCTGAACGGGCCCGCGAAATCAACGTGCACCCGGGACCACGGCCCCTTAGCCGCGTCCCATTCCCTGTGGGGAAGGCGGGCCTCCTCTGGTCTGGAGCATTGGCAACTTTCACAAGTGCCGACCATGTGCTCGATGTCGGCGTCCAGCTGGGGCCACCAGAAGTAACTCCGGGCCAGCGCCTTGGATCGCACGATGCCGGGGTGGCTGACATGAAGCAGTTTGAGCACCCGCGGCCGAAGGGAAGTGGGAATCACCACTCGCTGCCCCCACAAGAGACACCCCCTCTCTAGGGACAGTTCTAGCTTTTTTCTGAAAAATGGAGCGAACTCCTCCGCTGGGGAGGACGCGGGCCACCCTTTCTGCAGCCAGGAGCTTACTGCTGCTAACGTTTTGTCCTTCTCTGTCGCTTTGGTGATGTCGGCGGGCACTACGGAGGGCGAATCCAGCACCTCTATCATGAGTACCTGATGGTCCCGCTCCCCCTTGCTCACCTGGCTGGGCGTTAGGGGAAGGGGAGACCTAGATAGAGCGTCCGCATGGCTGATCTCTTTTCCGGGCCGGTAGACCAACGCGTGCTGATACGCGTTGAGAAAAATGGCCCACCTGAGCATCCTCGGGGACAGGATCTGTGGGGTGGGCTTATCCGCGGTAAAAATGCCTAGCAGGGGCTTGTGGTCCGTTACGATTGTGAAGGGGCGGCCGTACAGAAAATCGTGAAATTTTTTCGTCCCTGCGACTATTGCTAGTGCCTCCCTGTCCGTCTGTGCGTAGTTTCTCTCTGCTTGGGACAGGGACCTGGAGTAAAATGCTATCGGGGCCTCCCTTCCGTTTTCCAACACGTGGCACAGCACTGCCCCCACCCCCACTGGAGATGCATCACAGGTCAGAACTACTGGGCGTTTGGGGTCGAAGTGGGTCAGTATGGCGTCGGACGCCAGGAGGTTTTTTAGCTCACTAAATGCCCTTTCTTGGTCATCGCCCCACTTCCATGCCTGCTCTTTCTTTAGCAGCTTGTGTAGCGGTTCAGCCACCGCAGCCTTTCGGGGGAGGAAGGAGTGGTAAAAGTTGAGCAGCCCTAGGAACGACTGCAACTCGGGCTTGGAGGTGGGGCGGGGGGCTTTCTTGATGGCTGCCACCTTGGACTTGGATGGTTTTATTCCCTCAGGAGTCACACAAAACCCTAGGAACTCAACCTCGGTTGCGAAGAAGACGCATTTGTCCTTTCGCAATTTCAGCCCCGCCTTTTCGAATATTGTCAGGACCTTCCCCAACCTCTTGGCCAATTCAGCCCGACTCCCCCCCGTTATTAACACGTCATCAAAATAAGGCAACACCCCCTCCAGTCCCTTCAGGAGGCATTCCACGAGTGACTGGAAAATTCCTGGCGCCGAATTCACGCCGAATTGGAGGCGCGTCACCTGGAACGCCCCCTTATGGGTGACTATGGTCTGCGCAGCGGCTGCGGCAGGGGACACCGTAAGCTGCTGGTAGGCCTGTGCTAAGTCGAGCTTAGCGAAACACTTTCCCCCGTGTAACCTGGCCAGCAGATGGCTGACTACCGGCACCGGATATGCATTCGGGCGGATCGCCTTGTTGATGGTGCACTTGTAGTCGGCGCATATGCGGACCTCCCCATTGGCCTTTAGTGCGGTTACAATTGGAGTTTCCCACTCCGCAGAATCTACAGGCACAAGGATCCCCTGACCCACCAATTTGTCCAGTTCCGCCTCTATCTTGTCCTTGAGTGCGAACGGCACCCGGCGTGGTTTTAGGCGAATTGGGCGGACCTCCGGGTCCAGGTCGAAAGTCACTGGGGGCCCCTTGAATTTCCCCAGTCCTTTTTTGAAGACTTCGGGGTGCGCCTCGCACACCTCCTGAATTGGATCAGTCCCAACGGTGTGCATCCCAACTGCGTGCACCCCCCCAATAAACAACCCCAGGGGCTGGAACCATTGAGTTCCGAGGAGGCTGCAATCTCCTCCCTTGAGCACGACTAGGGGAAGGGACGCGGCGTGCTCCTTGAATTTGACCTGAAATTCTCCAACCCCCAACACTGGAATACTGTTCCCTTGCACGTCCCGTAGTGTGGACCTCAGTGCTTTGAGCTTGGGCCGCTTGTGGGGGGCAATTCCCAAAAACTCCCTCTGGGAAATGATTGAATATGAGGACCCCGAGTCAATTTCCATCCTAATGGGAACCCCTTGGACTAGTACCTCAACAAAGTAGCGGGGGTGTCCTGTAGACACGCTGAACACTGGGGCGTCGTCCTCGCTGCCATCGGAGATGCGGCCCACGCCGTCCTGCTTCCGCGTGGCCTGGGCGCCATCCTTGGGTCTCGTTGGGCGGTCTTGTCCCGTGGAATGGTCTGCGGAGCTCCTCCGGGTTTCGCGCTTCTTCCTGCACACCTTGGCGATGTGCCCGCGGTGGCCGCAGTTGTGGCACTCGGCCTTCCGGAAGGGGCATTTCACGCGGTCGTGGGCCGCTCCACAGCCGTCGCATCGCCGGCTCTCCTTCCGGACCCTCCGGACGTCCTCGTCGTCACTGCTCTCTGTGGACGGCCTCGAAGTTCGCCGGGCCGCCTGTACCGGAGCCTCTGCTTTGCTCGACTTTGGCCGCCAGTCCTGAAGTTCTTGGACCCCGGCCTTCGTAGCTTCTGCGGCCTGGGCCGCTCTGACGACCTCCTGCAACGTGGGAGGCGGCTCTTGGTTCATTAGTGTGCGCTGGGTTTCGGCGTCGTTCAGGCCGCACAGCACACAGTCCCGGAGGGTGATTTCGGCATTCTCCCATTTGCACGGGCCGGCCGCCAGCCGCAGGGCTGCCACGAATGCGGCGACCATCTCCCCGGGCGCTTGGACTCGCCTCCAAAACGCGCTCCGAGCGGGAAACATCACCGTGGCGGGCTGGACGTGCTCACGCAGCATCTGCATGAGTTCCTTGGCCTTGAATTCGCTCACCCTCCTCGGTGCAATCAGGTCCACCAAGGTCCTTTTTGTTTCTTGTCCGAGCATCCTGGTGAAGATGGCCCTTTTCTTTGCCTCTTCCGTGACTTCGGACTCGATCAGTGCGGCCTGGAAGTCCATCTCGAAGATCTCCGAGTCGCCCGGTTTCCTGATTTCGAAACCGGCGCATGTCTTGGTCCCGTGGGCTGCCATATCCCACCTTCATCGCCAATTTAGTGTAAGGGACCAAAGACAATGAAACAGCCGAAGGGTTGGCTTAACACAGGTTTATTGCATGATGATCCGGAGGAACATGTGATAATGGCGGATGAGTAGCTCAATATATACAGCTGGCTATACATTTGAATGTGGCTCGTCGACAGACTATTGGTTGCTGCCTGCGTGACGTCGTAGGAGGTCACGCCCTTCTTGACCAGGTGAAGAGGTGGCGGGGAATCTTCCCGCGCAGCTGAACCAGGTGAATATGATCCATGAGAGCTGGACGCTCGCTACTGCCCTCTGGTGGTCACTAGCTCGCGTCCCCTTATTAGGTTTACATTGATACAGCTGATGGTTATAATGTTGCACACAGAAAGGTTACATTGATACACATGGCAAGGGTACATTGTTAAAGGCACAGCTTTACAGAACACAACATCGTGCAACCCAGAAGAGCACTCCCAGCGAGGCTGGAAAGCACAGAGGGGATTGCACATGTGCCACAGTCCCCATCCGCCAACCAGCCTGCGCCCACGTTTCGGCCGGCCTGGCCGGCCACCATGGGTTATCGCCCGGCTGGGCTGCACTCCAGCGCCTCCCCAGCTCCAACTCCTGTCCCAGGCAAGAGTCGGATCCGGGAGTTGCGTGGATCGGCTCGGGGCAGGGAGAAGGAATGTGCGGCTTGACGACCAGGCAAGCCAAGGGGAGGGGTGGCAGCTGCACTCCTAGGCCTGCGCCGTCACAGGCAGGGCCACCACCTGTTTGGGAACCCCTGCCCGACCAGCCTCCTGGTACCCCTCCATGTGTCTCTCCCCCGGTTGCCCAAGGTGCCCCTCAGGAGGGTGGAGGAGGGAGGCAGTGATGTCTGGCTGCCAAAATAAGGCAAGGCTGGATGGTCGGTCAGGCAGGGGCTCCTGAATAGGTGCCTGTTGTTTGTCGGGTGTGTGTCCCTCACCCAGGCAATGCCGGGTACCTTTGCTAGTTTTATTTTTAAAAATACTAGCACCACACTATCAGGTGTAATTTCACTTGTTGCAACTTAGCATTTTTAGAACATTAAACATCCATTGATACTTGTTGAATGCCATTTAATGAAACATACCTGTTTTCTCCTTTCAATTTAGCTAGAGTTATGAATAATGCCATATTAAGAAATAGCTAAACTGCCAGAAAATGTTATCTTCATTCAGAAATAACTTTGTTTTATGGAACACTGATACTCAAAATACAAGATGTTCTCAATAAATAAATAAAAACAAACCAAAGCCAGTCAAATCTTGCACCTGTGTCCTCAAAAACAATGTGCCTGATCCAACTTTAGTCAGACAAAGAACTTGTTTAAATTTTGGGGACATAAATTAGTCATGGATAACTCATTGGGTAGTCTCATTAGCTTCAAAAGGTCTACTGTGTGTATGACAAATCCCTGAATCAACTCACAGTTTGTATTTTCAAACAGTCAAACAAATGACCAGTGTTGTTCATTAGCTGATGCTCACTAACAAGGCTTACTCCCATTTCAATATACACTGGATAAAAATCTTATATGCACTGAACTTTGGACCAATTTCTATCAATTACTGAACAGTATTCATATTTTTCAGAATTGTCAAGGATTATATCATCGTAACTCAGCGGCAGAATATGAATTTTGCATGCAGTATATCCAAAGGGTCTTTGAATTTTTGACATCTCCAACTAGGGTGGGGAAAGAACTCAATATCAAAACCTGAGATAGAAGAAATAATTGCCTGATTTAGAGCCTGTCTACACTGACCCTTCCAGTTCAGTTTAGATTGTGTCATAAAGGAAATTGCTTGCAGTTGTGAGGAAATAGGAGCAAAATGTCATTTGACAAGTTCACATCCCAACAGCATTTTATTTTTGGTATCCTGAAGCATATGAGTTTCTTCAGGATATCAGATATTGATCATTTCCCCTGATTGTCAGCAGATGGTCATATATCTATATCTATCTATCTATCTATCTAAACACACAAACACACACACACACATACACAATATACACACACACACTTTTTTCGTGGAAACTCTTCTGTGCAGCAACAATTGTATGGGGGTGGGGTTTCCTCTGACAATCCACAGATGATTAGGGGAATTTTTCTAGTTCGAAAGCAAGAAATTGCAAGTAGATAAATAGGGACCACTTTGGTGGGAAGGTAACAGTGTTCCATGTGCTCCAGTGTCTAGTCATGCCTGCCACATGACCATGGAAATGTCTGCAGAGGCAGCGCTGGCCCTTCGGCTTTGAAACAGAGATGAGCACTGAACCCTAGAGTTGGATATGACTGGCTTTCGAGCAAGGGGAACCTTTGCCTTTACCTAGCAGGAAAGCTGCTAACCAAGGCTCTAGTTTACTCCATCCCTTGTGAACACACATACTTGGAACAGGATTAAATCAGAGTGATGCCAAATAATAGAACCTCCTAATGGGGCTCAAAAACTGTGGCTTTTGAAAATTGTGTGGAAGTCAAAGCAAACTCTAGCAAAACAAAAACAAAAACAAAACATAGCCTGAAAGGAAGGAATCATGCCACTGCATACAATCCCTCATAATGAACCTTCATGTTCTTTAATGCCCGGCTCAAGTGGTTAAGATGCTGACTGGGAGGCGGAAGGTCAGCAGTTCCAAACCCGAGTACTGCATGATGGAAGGAGCTCCTGTCTGTGCCAACTTAGCAGTTCAAAGGCAAGAAATTGCAAGTAGATAAATAGGCAACACTTTGTTGGGAAGGTAAATAGCATTCTGTGCACTAGACACCAGTGTCTAGGCATTCCTGCCTCATGTCCATCGAAACGTCTGCAAACACAGATAGTGCTGGCTTTTTTGTTTTAAACAGAGATGGGCACTGAACAGGGCCATAGCCAGAATTCTAGATGTGGGTGGGCAAATATTTTTCCCCAGGATGGCCAACCTGGCCACCCCCTGGCTACAGCCCAGGCACTGAATCTGAGAGTTGGATATGACTTGATTCACATATTGATTTATACTGCAGTGACTGAGTTAATAATTTCCTAACTTCCATTTCCCTTCTATGTGGGCCAGATCTGGCCATCTCTAAGTGTTTAGGACAGAAATTCAAATGGGGAAATACAATACTTTGTACAGAGGGGAGTTCTCATATCATGCATTGTCATTGGCTAAAACCTGGACTTATTGATTTAGGCTTTTATACAATTCCGCAATTCTTTCAACAATCCCACTTGCTTTCTCAACCTTTTCCTAACTGTGGATTAAATGAACAAGGATGATTCCACTAAGCCTCCCTGCTTTTAAGTAAGTATTTCCTTACTGGCTTTTTCTTCTTACTTCGGATGTGTTGTATTTTTAAGTCCTCAAATTCTTTAATCAAATACAACTCCTGTATTTGTTTTGGCTTATTTTAACATAGCTGTTCTTCGCTTCACTTCTGCCCTTCTGTTTCTTTTTGCCAACTGTGTCTTCTGTTTTCTGATTAATTGCAAGGGATTTAGGCATTCTGGACAGCTTGGATCAGTCTTTGATTACTAATCCATAAATGTCCCTTATTTTCCAAATCATCTGGAGGGCATGGCCAGTATTTACTCGTACGTCTGCAGAAAAAGTAAACTTTCTTCTTGTGCAGGGCCATCAAGTTCCTTTGGAGTTAGTCAACTGGCCTCTGACATCTACACTTTTATTTCTGCGTACTTTCACATACTGCCTGAAAGGTTGGGACAAATCTAGTAGCCTTAAAGCTTGTTGTTGCTGATCACTCCACTAAAAATGATCGGTTTCAGCTCCTCTTGTGGAGACTTAAAGAGGCTTTGCGAATAGAGCAAAGCTAGGGATTCAAAATCGATAGAATCCCTGGTCTTCTAGCACCTTTTTTATTTGTTCCTGTTCTTGGGGTTAGCTATCAAGTGCTCAGCTGGTATTTTTTCTTTTTTCCTTTTTCTTTTTGGGATTTCCCAAATTCCTCTGGTTTCTTCAATCATCCCATTCCATCTCAGCCAATTCATAATGTTCTTCTTGTCTCTCTCCATAACTTCCTCTGCCAAACGGGTGTATTTTTCTCATTCCTCTCTCAGGGCAATTCCTCTGCCAGTGGCCCTCTTGCTTGCAGTAAGCACACTGATTGTAATCAAGTGTTACTTTGCCTCTTCCCAAAGCAAGGGCAATAATCTCAGCTCTCTTTTTTCTCTTATATTCTTCTTCTCTTCCTCCTCTTCCCTGTTTAGATAGATCTTCTTGGCCACTTCTACTAGTTCGCTAGTATTCTTTCCCAATGCTCCTTCCAACTTTTGTAATTTCTTTCTTACATCTGGCACACGCTGAGTAATGTATCTCTCATTTAACATCTGGCGGTTTTCAGGATCTTCCATATTTATTCTGGTATTTATTTTATATGCTTCTATTGATCTGGCTAAGAAACTTTCTGGGGATTCTTCTTTCACTTGAATTATAGCAGCCGGTTTGCTAAAATTGACAGGACCTTTTGCTGCTTCCTTTAAGCTTTCCAAAATTAAATATCTGTACTGTTGAAGACTTGTCCTGTGTGTAGGATCATTAGGATTCCAATTCAGATTTTGTTCAGCAGCTGCTGCCATATGCACTACAGCCTGATCTGTGTCTGGGAAATTTCTATGGAGTATTTTGTCTTTTGCCAGTTTTCAATTTTTCCTTATCTTCCATATTAAGGAGCATATTTATTATTTGCTGCATATCACTCCATGTGGGGTTATGTGTTTGGACTATCATCCAAATTAGTTCAATACCCTCATTTGGCTTGGTACTAAAAGGTCCATAATGCTGTTTCCAATTTAACAAGTCTGTTGTGATAAATGGTACATATTGGAAGATTGCCTGATTTACTGGTTCATCATCTTCCCTCATATGGCTGGTTGCCATTTCTCTTAGTGGGGCCATCATCTCCTTTCTTTTTTTGGTTACTGGTGAGAAATATGCTGTTGCTGCTGTGTTTGGAGGAGATTCTCTACCCATTTTATTGTTATAGGGAGAAGGTTGACTGTACCTTTTGAATTTTATTTCTCCCTCTTCAATTACATCTTTCAAGATTTCAGTTACCCTTTTCAGTTTTTCCGTGGTTGGAAAAACCATGTTTCTATCAGGGGTTTGAAATCTTCTTGTGCTTGCTAATGCAAGGTCTGGATAAATGCATGGAATTTGGCCATCTTGTGGTGCTGATTTTGGCATGACATAAGGTGGAGGTCTTTGAAACAGAATTTCCTCTTTTTCATTTCTGCTTAAAATTTTCAATCTTTCTTCTGTCTGCCATTCTACTTTTGGGGTATTGGGCATTTTGACCACTTTCCTTCCTAGTTTAGATTTCTTATCTTTGAACTTCTTTTCCTTCATTAAATATGCTTTCACACATTCACCCTGGCATTTCCTTAGCTGGGTGGGGGGGGGTCACGGCTTTCTGCATTACAGCTTGCCATGCTGATATATAGGGATACTGATCCCAATGTTTGTCCTCTGCTATTCTTCGAAATACTGTATTTATAAGACCCAAATCTAAGGAGCTTTCCGGAGGCCACCCTACTTGGAAACTGGGCCATTCATATTCGCAAAACTTTCTTAACTCAAATTTTGTTAAAGAGGGTTCATGTGTCTCTGGTGTAAATACCTCAAAGTTCTCAAGGAAACTCCGTAGTGGCGTTCTTGGAATGCTACTACCACCACCCATTCTAAGCTAAACACTACCACCAGCCTGGGGTACCCGAAAATCAAGGGCTACCGTCAGGGAATGCGATGGTTTAACTACCCACACAATATAAATTTTACACACACACAAAAATCAGGTTCGCCGCCCTGATTTTTCCAGGAACACTGGGTTACCGCACATGGTTCATTAAGGACTTAGGAATCGCTGTCCCATCCTCTTGGAGGTGATCAGGCTCCACTTCCACTCCTCAAATGAGTGGGCACACATAAGTATACTTCATACAGTTTCATACAATTTTATACTTGCCTGCAGGCTTTGAAAATCCAGCTCCAGCTCCTGGAATTCTCCATTTGTCTTAGCCTTCTGGATACTTTGACTGGTTTGTTTCTCTGATAGTTACTCGCCGCCTCTTCACTGATTTCCTAGAGTAGATTCAAAGGTCTACTTTGCCGGCATTTAGGTTATCCCTGGAGAGGCATCATTTTATCCCATCAGGAACAGCCATCTGGAGCGACAATGGCGCCTGCTGTTTGTCAAGTCAGTCCTCGGCGGAGTTCGCCAAAAATGTTGTGGAATGAAAACCAGACAAACCGCTTTCCAGCTAAGACAAATTCGGAGTTTTATTATTATTTGGCCAAACAGATTCAGGGACGCTTTAACAAGCTAATAATCCCTGAATGAGTATTCATTTTCAGAGCCATCTTTTTATAGCATTAAATTAGGAAATTTCTACACATTTCATCACTATGGGATAAGCCAAAATTATTAATTAATCTTTTGACATTGTCATGCAGTTCAGGTTAGACCATTCAGAATATTTGTTCATGTCATGTGACACAAATATTATTCAGCATTATGGTTTCTTGAGTCTAAGAGAAATCCCTGTCAGCTGTACAAACTGTGCTGGGCTTGTGGACACAAGGCTTTCTGTTTACTTAGCCTCATCATTATGTTCTATTTGATTAGGTCAATCTGATCAGTTTGACTTTACAGAGTAGCTGAGAAAATGATTTTTACTTTTATACCAGAATTAATATTAGAATTAATATCTTAATTCTTTCACTCCTATTTCACCATCACCCCTTTTCAAAAGAAGACAAATCCTAACTGGTTGTGTCTTATATTTCATTTAAAACTTTCTGTGTCAGAAAGCAATAGCATATCACAGGAAATATTTAATATTATGCTGAGTGCTGCCGGAAGAAATGGAGGGCCTTACAGTACTACTTCTGAATTGCTCTCTTTCTTTATTTCCCATTAGCATTTTTTAAAAAATATATATCTAGTTATATAGTTTACAATCCCCTTCCCCCTATTGCAAAGTAGCATGTTACTCAATCCAAATTTCATTGTGCAAAGGAAATGTTCACTCAGGTAAATCCAGGTTCTAATCACATCCTCCTGCCTTTGGCAATTTTAAGCTGCAGCTGAGAACAACTGAATTGCCCAGCATGCAGTGATTAGCATTTGAATCCTGAGAAGCACTTTGCTGTCTGCATATCAATAGCTGTATGATTGTTACCAAAAGGGGCTCAAGAATCCAATAGGGCTTGTTACATAGTCCTCCACTCTTTCTCCTGTAAAAAACACTTGATATGTTGAAATTTCAACTGTATTAACAGTGACTCTTTTTAAACAACAGCAACAACAACCCTGATTTGTACTAAGAGTAAGAAGAGCAACTGTCGAGGTACACCTGAGTGCAGATAGACTCATACTAACCATTCAGCCATTTCTTCTTCTTTCCTGTCCCGATCAAATCCTAGACTGTGAAAATATAGTCACTTTCTTAGCTTTGTCATTGCCGAAACCTAAGTCCTCATCAGTGCTTGTCTCTGTCAGCAATTGGCAGACCAGTAAATGAGCTGGATTCTGTATCTCTCCACATTAACACCATATGTTGTTATCCATCAGCAGCCCCCACTTGAGCATGTTAATTTTCCATTTAGAACACAAGTTCCCAACCTACAGCCTTCAAACTGGATCCAGCCCCTAACACCAATTCATCCAGACCATGCTGTCTGCGCCGCTCCCAGATGGGGAGGTAAAGTGCACCAGCATATGAGCAAAATGCTGCCATAAATGACCCACCACTGTCTGAAATGCATTTATGACAGCTGCAGGCCATTTACTGCAGTGTTCTGTGCTTGCATGGGCATGTTTTATGTCTGCTTCTGGGTGGGAAGAACCACATGACCAGCCCATGGCCCAGAAATGTTGGGAACCCCTGATTTAGAGCCACCAACTCTCAGCCTATTCTGGTTCCTCCAAGTGATGTAGGGGAGGTTGAGATCCTCAGATATATCCTCTTTTAATTCTGTTCCTTATCCAATGAGCTCCTTCCTCTTTTAATTTGGTTTTGCTCTTGTGTACCCTCATGTAGGAATTGGGGCCGTGAGGAGGCCCTTAGGATCCCAGAGGAGACTGGTCAAAGGAACGACACGAGGCAAGATGGAGAGAAGACCAGTAGTTTATTGAGAAAAGGCTGCAACATATATAGAAGGAAAAAGCGCAACGCTGGCAAGACTGTCAGCTGACAGGAATGACATCACCTGAGCACTCAAGTTAATTGGGAATCTCTTCGGGGAAGTCAATTAACTGGGGCAAACATGGACCATTGTCTGAGGCTTAGGCTAGGGTAAATATGGCTTCTATTTGCACCAGAGATTACACTGAGACCTGGAGATGAGTGATTTACTCTAATGGGTAACCGGGTTAGATATTCGCTCTTTCAGCAGATCCGTTGGTCAGGTCAAAGGAATTGGGTGAATCAAACCCTATAATTTATTCACCCCCCTAAATTTGGTGGCCGCAGAGCCCACGGGCTGGGAGCGTCTCTCACCGCGGTGGCCTCTGGCGGGCCGTTCCATGCCCCATGGGGCATGGGGAAACCATATTTCCCCTTTCTGTTTTATTTAAGGACCTGACCGACGACTCTGCATAGGAGGGGCGTCAGCTGATGAGCGGGAATGACGCTTCGGGGTTCCCTCCATGGGGGACATCTCGATAGCAGTGAGGGAATACATTGCATGAAACAACACACTGTTGCGCCCAGTATTACCACCCCCACAATCACTTTGAGTGTCGTCTGAATCCATCCCCATGGGAACCACGACCATAGGGAGTCCTGCCACCCCCATGAATAATCCTCCTTGATGTCCCTAACTGGGGTGTGGAGGTCCGTGAGCTGGCTCTGTATCTTGTGGGTATTGCCTGCGAGGTTAAAGAAACACATGCCATGGACAGACTTGCAGCCCAAATGATGTGACCACAGGGGATAATCTATAGCTGCTTGATTATCCAGTATGGCATGGCGAAGCTCTGTCTGCTCCTGGCTGAGCAGCGCTATTGCTGAGGAGGTATGGTCAATGGCTTTTGCTAATCCGCAAGCCAATTCTCCAAGCGTTGCCTATGGCTAAGCCTGACACGCTGAATATACTGACTACAGCCTGGTTTTTCAGGGCTGTGGGTCTGAATTCAGACTGCTTTCTGTAGCAAGGCAAGATAATGAGATGTGTCATTGATCTCTTACTGTGACCTGGGGAGATTCTAGGCTATCTCTGCAGCTTCTGGCATTGTGCAATTGTCTTTTCTAACACCTATGGGGAGGTGTGAAACTAACTGGGGAGTACCAGCTACCGGGTACTCAATCTTTCCAAGCAATGGGCCGATGCAAAACATGGGCCGGTCTGGCTTCATTTGGTGGAAGCTGGCCGTTATTAACAACATACAGAAATTCAAGTGTCCCTTGCAAATCCCAACTGGAGCATTGTACAAGGCATGAATAAATAATAGCAACTACAGATAATAATAGCAAGAAAAGACATTCAGCAGCTTTTCCGGAGGTGAAGCTTCCCTTCTTGGTGGGGCTTCATGTGCAACTTGAGTTTGGAAAAGTCTTGTTTTGGGGAAAAGCATGGTCCTCAGAAGTAGCACTGAGTATGCAAAAATGTTCATAGAAATGTCTTTGGAGATGTAAGTCATAAAGGAAGACGGACAGCTGATGACATCCCAGGACAGTGACTGGTGCTGCTCTTGGCAATCATCTGGGTCTGATTCTGGCCTCTGGGACCTGCATGGGGAAGAGACTTGTTTGGGAGATAAAAATTCTGAAAGAGTTAGTTGGTTTTTGCACTTATAGGATAGCAATTGCTGTGCAACTATGGGACGTGGTTTCCCCCCCTTTCTGTTTGTTTGTCAATGTAGGACTTAAGGTCCGATAGGCCCGTTCCTCCACAATCGCTTGCTCCTGCGGATTGTGAGGAACGCCAAAAGTGAGCTTAATATCCCAGGTGGCCCTGAAGGTGGCCAGCTGCCTGGAGCTATAAGCTGGGGCGTCAACGGACGTCGTGTGCCGACGTTCGCCCTTGGCCGTGGGAAAGGAGATGCTGCTCCACATGGGGAGCCGTTACTCCCTTCTGTGCTGTTACCCAAACAAACTGTGGGAAGGTTTTAATGCAAACGTCCATGTGCTGCCATCTGCCAAAATGTGGGGATGTGTGACGTCCATTTGCCACACCTGAATGGCCTCTGTCCCTTGTGGGTTGACCCCCCACGGGGGCCCCCCCGGTGCCCCTGCACGACGCTGGCAAGAGCGAACTATGCCTTGGGCTTGAGAAAGTGGCAGATTGAACTGTCTGGCGAGCGCCTTGGCATTCTGAAGAGGGAATGCATGACTCTGAATTGGAGTTGTGAGGAACAAACTTAGCAAATTTTTGTCTATCACGGGAGTGATGTGTGCTCCCAGTAGACTGTGAAGCAAATTCCTGGGAAACTGGCTGTCAGCAATTATGTTGGAGCGTTCTTTGGCGAAGGTGCGCAAAGCGAGGTGCACGGCTGCCAGCTCTGCCCGCTTGCGGAAGAGTCAGGAGCGTGCGCCAAGCTTGGTCCTCTTGCCAAGTAAGAACCTAATACGTGCGACCCCCATAAGTGAAAGCTGTCCTAGCCCCCTGAAGAGGAACCAGTGACATGAATTCACACAAGGTGACTGTCTGCTAGAAGTGAGACGAGTCTGGGGTCTTATGGCAAACCTTGGCGCATGAAGCGCTAGGCTTCCCGTGGGTAAATTTCTCATGAAGGCCCCCCTGCGCACCTCCATTCATGGTGTGCGTGCACACTTTCACTGGAGCGATTTTGGTGCTACTGTGAGAAGGGTGCCAGATGCTGGCCTAGCCTTTTGCCTGTGCTTAGACTAGCGGCAAAAAGGGAAGGGGTGGCCTAAAAATGCCTGTATCCGATTGGGGGTGTGACCTGACTGCACTCTTAAAATGGTCCTAGGCTGTCCTGACTAATGAGTGGCACTCTGCACATTCTCAGGAGCTCAGGGACTAATCCTTCCTCTGTGCTCTGGAGTTTGCAAAATGTCTCTGCACACTAGAGAGGGTGCTGTGGGCCAGGTGCCATGCTTAAAATGACCTAAGACTTATTAAAGACAAACCAACTATGACGTGCCAGCTGTAAGGAAATAATACACAAAAAATGAAAAGACACACAGGTTAAGCATTTCCAGCAGGGAGTTCCACTGGCGAAAGGAGAAAAGGAGGAAAGACAAGTCAGAAGTTAGCACAATGAGAATGCAACAACTCTTATCATAACGAGATCAGATAAGGTCAGGTAACCATGGCAACTGGCTGGGATCCTCCTGTTAATTAATCCTGGAGCCTGTGAAAGGAAGCAAGTTAAGGCTGTAGGAAGAAATGAATTGGTTACAATTAAGGCCTGGAGAGGAATTTTGTTCCTGTAAAAAAGGTACAGAGCGCAAGAATGTTTGCGTGCTTTTTCCTGTGAAAGGGGTACAATGAGTGAGTTACTGATTACAGTCAAAATACCAGAGAATGAAGGAGAGTTAGAACGGTTCTCAACCTGCGGCCAGATGTGGGCGAGTGGGCCAGATGTGGCCCATGTTGCTCTGCCACTCCCCCCGCCAAGCCAAGAAGGGCTGTGCGGCAAAGGAAGGGCAGGATGACTGTCCGGACCCCCAGAGCTGCCTGAGGCCCCGGAATTTGGCCCCTGACTTAAAAGGTTGAGAACCAAGGTTACAAGATGATAACACAATACACACATGAAGACAAGGCAATTCTCTCACTCCTAGTGAGATTCCAAGACGCTAAGAGACATTCAAAAAAACCTTAAAACACAGAGATGGGGCTTGAGGAACGCAGACGTAGGGAGGGGCCCCACAGCTTATGATACAGTGAGGAAAACTCATAGAAGTGATTTTTTGTTTTCAGATCGCGCTTCTGAAAAGAAAAATCTGTTTTCCTGATTGCAAAACCGGTTTCCAAGAGAGGCTTAATCCTTTGACAAAGAAAAAGTCTCAAGGGAAGAAGGCCTATTGTAGGTTAGGATTCCCCCCCCCTCTCCTGCCCAAACTGCTAAGCAGGCAAGGCAAAGGGTTTCGCTCATCATGCTTCCTCAAAGTTTAAATAGCTCCTGCCCATGAACAGAGTGCAAACTGTTTTAACACATATTTCACAGTGACATTACCACGCAGTTACACACAAGGAACACTTTTTCAGTCATACTGTGGTCATAGAGACAAGGCTTTTGCAATCACACACAGTTCTTGCAGTCATACATTCAGTGGTGCACCACACATACACACATCTATTTACGCATTCGCACATTCCTCCCCTGATCTGCAGTGTTCAATACTACACATGAGGAGATGGCTGATACACAGCTGGCTATTTACAGCCATCTGGGTGCTTTTACTTAGGGGACAAGTTTCTCTGGGCTACTCCCAAGGTGAGACAAGTAGGTTCTGCCTGTGCCTTGGGGGAACTCGGGGTACTATTGCTGGGATGGTTCTTCTGGCATGGCCAGGGCGATGGCTGCCTCCTTTCTAGCCTGGGCCAGATGCATGCCAGGGTGGCCATTTGGCATGAAGACAATCTTTTGAAGATCTGCCTGGTCTAGGTTGGCATTCTCTTCTAAGGTGTCTCACTTTTCCACACTGGAAGCAGGCGCCTAGGGGTTTTGGCACTGCTCTGCGCCTGAGTGTGGAAATGGGCCTGCTCTGGAGCCCTGTGTGGCCAGGGGCCGTGCAGGTTTCCGTGAGCAGTGGGCGCTGAGCAGCCCTGCCTGAACGTGTGTCTGCCTTCAGATGGGCTGAGCACAGCAGTTGGGCGCTAGCTAATTGTGCCACTGGCAATTTCCCCGTGAATGAATCTTCCTCACCCATGCGCTGAATGGAGTTCTTTCTTTGCAGGGAACCTTTAACTGTCAGGGAGGCGCCAGGGCCTCTCATGCCATGAATTCCTTCAGTGACGTCTGCAGCTGCCACTGAGGGAATGCTCCCTACACTGCCCTGCTGAAGCTGAAATAACGAATAGAGACTTCTTGGGGCTGATGGTTCTGACTGCGCTGGGGTTTTCTGGGTCTCTATCCGGACTGGGTCTACCTCTGCTGAGAGTTTCCTACATTTGCTCCATGTGCGGGTTATGCCCTCTGGAGCTTTCGGGGGTTGCTGAATGCAGTCTCCTATCTGATCCCAGAGCTTCAGGGTTAACGTACCTACTTCTGGGTAAAGTAGGCAGTGTTCCCTGAGGTACGCCAAAAGTCTCGCTAGCTCCCTGCTGTGAAAACGCAACTTAAATATCCTGGCCAGGATCTTGAACCCTTCCTCATGAGTTCTTTGGCTAGCGGACGGACTTGGTCTGTGAGAACAAGTCCCCATATTACCTGCAGTGGGGTCTCCGGAAGGTTCCTTCTCGGGACGAGTCGACGCGTCTTGTCAGGCAATAGGTTCGGGCGTCTAGTGTCTGGGGTAGACCTCGGAGCGTGGACCTTCTGCCACGGGCCCTTCTAACGGCCTCTGCGATGTCAGGGGCTCACAGCCTGCCCTGAGCGGAACGCGTTTCCCTCTATGGCAACCTCCTCGAAAGCGGGAGCATGCTGTAGGAATGTCTCTCTGGAATGCCTCGCCACAGGCCACTCCTCCGATCGGCTGGCTGCCGGCCGGAGTGCTGTGCTGTCCTCCAGGATGATGGGACAAGGTTCTGGCGCAGAACCTGGCCGCGTGGATCGCTACTCACGAGTAGACCTCTCCAGGGTCCCTTACTCACGAGTAGAATCACGTCTCGGGGTCACCAGATGTAGGAATTGGGGCCGTGAGGAGGCCCTTAGGATCCCAGAGGAGACTGGTCAAAGGAACGACACGAGGCAAGATGGAGAGAAGACCAGTAGTTTATTGAGAAAAGGCTGCAACATATATAGAAGGAAAAAGCGCAACGCTGGCAAGACTGTCAGCTGACAGGAATGACATCACCTGAGCACTCAAGTTAATTGGGAATCTCTTCGGGGAAGTCAATTAACTGGGGCAAACATGGACCATTGTCTGAGGCTTAGGCTAGGGTAAATATGGCTTCTATTTGCACCAGAGATTACACTGAGACCTGGAGATGAGTGATTTACTCTAATGGGTAACCGGGTTAGATATTCGCTCTTTCAGCAGATCCGTTGGTCAGGTCAAAGGAATTGGGTGAATCAAACCCTATAATTTATTCACCCCCCTAAATTTGGTGGCCGCAGAGCCCACGGGCTGGGAGCGTCTCTCACCGCGGTGGCCTCTGGCGGGCCGTTCCATGCCCCATGGGGCATGGGGAAACCATACCCTCAAGAATGTTCATTCTTGCCATAAAGCTCTTCCTGAATCTGAGCCGCCAGACTTGAGGCTCATATCCATTCAGAGTGTGTTGATGGTTGTTCTCCATGAAGATTGTGAATACAGTCAGCTGTACCCTGGGGTTGTTGGCTAATCTTTCTAAAGATTAGAGGTAAATAAGCCACTGTTTTAATCCCTTTTGATTCAGTAAGCTTTATATTCTAGGTCCTTCAAAATGATATGCATATCAGGCTTCAGCTTTCCCCCAAAACTTTCTGAAGATAAAAACAGTTTCTGCCCGCTCCCCTCATAGATGAAATCATTATTCCAGTTAGTGAAGTATCAGAGAACAGGCTGACTTTAGGCCTTGAATGCAACTCTCATGCTGATAACTTCAGTGCTTTGTGTTTTGAAACACTAATAACATTTCCAGGCAGAACATTCCAGGCACTAGCTACAAAAGCAAACTCTATAGAAGGATATCAGGAGTCACAATCCCTCAGCATCTCAATTTCTTGATAGCAGCATTATGTGCCTAAGTAGTTTAGACAAGAAATGCTACTAAAATACTGAAAATTTGAAAGATCATTTTGGTGTCAGGATTTACATTTTGATGCTGGTGTGCATTTTGTTGTTTTCAGTATTCAAAGGGTAAGCAGTTAGGCTTGTTAATGTTCTGAGATAAATAACCAGATTTTAACTCAAATAAATGATAGCCAAAATTAAGAAAGGGATTAAAAGAAAAATCCAACTCTATTTTCCCCATAAAACAAGGCAGGGAAGAAGGAAAACCAATTTAGTGACTTCAAGTTAATCATTAATCTTAGCCATGAGGCATTGTAGGCACTAATTGATTCTTTGAGCTTGCACCCAGAGCCTATTATTATCTCCTCTTTGTTGTGGCTTCTTTGGGATATACTGTAACTAACACAGGGACTGAAATGGACTGTCACAGCCTTGAGGATATTGACAAGGTGCGCCTTTACAGCCAGTCCATCTGGCATGGCCTCTTCCACCTCCATGACCGTTGGGAATGAGAATGGTTTCTTCTCCACTCATGTTGCTGTTCAGCCCAATGTGAAGGTTTCCAGTGGCATTTCCTCCACTGAGGGGAGCATCACCCCACCTGGATGAAGCAGATTATCTGGACCCCTTTCAATCAGGATTCAGGCCCGGACATGGTATGGAGACGGCATTGGTCATGGGAGCGGGACGGAGGTCATCCATCCGTCCTTGCTCTCCTTGACCTCTCAGCAGCCTTCGATACTGTCGACCACAGTATCCTTCTGGAATGGCTCAAAGGGTTGGGGATCCAGGGCACTGTGTTGTCCTGGTTACCTCTTTTCTGGAGGGCCAGAGCCAGTTGGTGTGGTCCAGCCCTAGGCTCCTCAAATATGGGGTGTCTCAGGGTTTGGTGCTCTCTCCTCTCCTATTTAAGATCTACATGAAGCTGCTTAGTAAGATCATCTGTTCCCACGGGGTGCTGTACTACCAGTACGCAGATGACACTCAGTTGTACATCTCAGCCCATGGGACCCCAGTGATGCTGTCTAAGTCCTTTCCAGGTGCCTGGAAGCTGTTGGTGTCTGGATGGGGGCCAACGGGTTACAACTGAATCCCAGCAAGACTGAATGGCTATGGATAAGGGGGCCCACGCTATCCTGGGAGCTACCATCTTTGGTTCTGAATGGGGCTATTTTGCCCCAGACATACCTAGTGCACAAATTGGGGGTCCTCCTGGATTCGTGGCTACTGCTAGATGAACAAGTGCCGGCTGTGGCCAGGAGGGCTTTCACCCAAATTTGGGTGATTCACCAGTTGTGACTGCTCCTGGACCGGGACTCCTTGCTCATGGTCACTCACGCTCTGGTGACCTCCAGACTATATTATTGTAATGCGCTCTACATGGGACTGTCCTTGATGACCATTTGGAAGCTGCAGCTGGTCCAGAATGCGGTGGTGATGGGGTGTGAATATTATGCCTACGCCTTGCTGCTACTTCAGGAGCTGCACTGGTTACCAGTTTGCCTCCGGGTGCAATTCAAGGTGCTAGTTTTGACTGTTAAAGCCCTATATGGTAGTGGGCCAGGATACCTGAGAGTCTGCATCACCCCAAGAGTGACTGCCCACCCAACCAGAGCAGACCGGAGAGGCTCTCTAGTTGTGCCATCAGCTAGAGACGCACATCTCTCTGGCACATGAAGGAGGGCCTTTTCCGTGTCCACACCAGCCCTCTGGAACCTCCTGCCAATAGAGCTAAGATTACTGACAGAATTGCTGCCCTTTAGAAAAAGTTTGAAAACCTGGCTAGCAGGGCAGGTGTGGGGTCCTAATGGAAATATGGCCCCCACCTGTTGGCTCACACCAAGATAGTAATCAGGAGCTCTTTCTCTTTTTATGTACAGGGTGGGGTGGGTGGGATAACTGTTTTTTTATGTGTTTTATATGTTTTTAGAGTTGATGTAAGCCTCCCTGAGTTGGGTTCACCTGAGTGGGCAGCGTAGAAATTTGAAAATGAAATTAAATTTAAATTAAAGGGGCTCATCCACCTGTAGCTATTGGTCCTTTTAGGGAGTCAGGTTATTTACTGCCGGCCAACACACAGTTTTGAGTTGCTGGTTGTACAGTCTACTCCATTACCATAGCTGGATGTTTGGCCAGACATGATTTTCAGGAAAAATGTATACTCCGACTCAAGCAGCAGTCAACGAATGCCCCTTTTGGAGGTGCTGTTTACATAAGCCCAAGAGAACACTTCCACATCAAATCAGGCATGAGTCAAAACATTCTTAGGTTTACTCTCAGACAGGTCACACTGCGGATTATGAACAGCAGTGAAGCTTTTGTCAATCTCCTTGTTTTCTAAATAGTTTTAAGGAAATACTCCATCGGCCCCGGAGACGTGAGGCTGGTGTTTTGCAGAGTGCTCCCCCAAAAGAAGACAATGTTGTTTTCTTTGGAGTACTTTTTGGACATGGAGCCCTGGCTGTGTTTGGGGTTGTGGGTTTAACTTTGTTTTTGCTATGTACTTTGCTTAGTTGTATGTTATATTTTCTGAATTGTATTCTGTAATTTGTAATTTTGAAAATGTGTAATTTTTGTGATATGTTGTGAGGCTGCACTGAGTCGGCCTTGTGCTGTGTAGGACGGGATACAAATTAAATTGATTGATTGATTGAACAGACAGCAAATATCAGTGTCCTGGCCCTCTTTTCAGACCCTGACAACTCCAAGGAGGAGGAGCTAGGACTCAAAATCAGGCTGGATCCTGGGTGATCAGCTGTAAAATTAGACAGTGATGGAGCCCACGATCAGGGAGCCATGTGAGCTGTAGTTTGGATTCTGAGCCCTTCACCTCTAAACATCACAGGCAGATTTGGACAATTAAAATTTCACTTGCATCTTTCTGCCTTTGATCTCCATCTAATTGTAATGAGTAGCCCCTAGCACTAGCCAGTATTCTCACAAGCAGGAGTTGTAAATATTTCTATCACATATTCCTTTATAACTATCCAGCATGCAGTGATCGCTACAAACAAACTTTATATAGAAATTTATTACTGTGAAAAGCTTTGTGAACTAAATATCCAGGTCAAGATTTAAATGTGAAATATTATTGCAAAGTAGGGCAAGATTTGTACTGCTCGCTGCTTAATCCTGCAGAGAATTTTGTACAAGTACAGATGATTCAATATTTCTTAAAATAAATTATCATAAAAGCTCAGTAAATCATGAGCTGAGTCAAGGTCTTGGCCTTTCCTTTAGTTCTCATTTTTTAAAATAAATCAGCAAGTTTGAGTAATCATAATATTTTGAATTTCAAATATCTATATCTATATAATTGTACTGTGATGCATTTAAATTGCAAAACGGTTGCACAGTTGGAAAAACATGGGAAGAATGATTGTTCACCTGTTGCCACCTAGTGAGAAAACATCCCAGATAGGTGGAACTGTATATAAATGCAATAAATGCAATACATAAATAAATAATGTAATTTGAAATGTAATTTTTTTAATGTATGTGTGTATTCATTTATACACTTCTGATGCTGCAATATATAGTTTTAATCTTACTAGAGTGGATGCATCAAAACCAATGGGAGCTCCATTCATCCCAGTAGGCTTACTCTAGGTGAAAGTAAAAGTAATTATAGCTTTGTAAATATTAGGGCTATACTCAGTTCTGTGAAACATCCCAATTCAGACCCTAATCCAACCATGATCTGAGCATATGCATCCTACTAGCTTGCACTGACAAACAAAAATAACTAAAACTTCTTTGCTTACTTACATCTGAAATTTGCCAGTCTGAAAGAGGCAAACCTTTCTTTCTTCTGTTTTTAGAATGACAAAAGAATCATAAATCAGACACTTAACGACCAGGAACAATGGTCTGGGATGGGGAGATGGAAAAGGTTTGACTGTGTAAAACGATATGGGGAGACTTTGTTGCTATGTCAGCTTATGGTGAACTCGGAAATTAGTGGCCTTCAAATGGTTCTATCATTAACTGTCCTGTCCAGGACTTGCGGATTAAAGCAGTGGTCTTTTGTTGTGTCCAAAGACAAACTGCGCCAAAACTAAAGAACAGATGTGCACCATTTCTAAAGGCGCGAAATTCAAATGCATGTCAAAGCAGTGAAGGTCCGGGGGAGGGTCTGGAGCACAGTCTTGCTGTGTGATCTGGGACCAGTTTGACCCGGTTGCCCAGGAAGAAGTGGACAGGCTCCTTGAAGCAGTGCAGGCCACTATATGTCCTTTGGACCCCTGTCCCTCCTGGTTAGTGAAAGATACTAATGTGGTGACAGGAGGCTGGGTCGGGGATATAATAAATGCATCTTTGCGGGAGAGGGTGTTTCCTACACTGTTAAAACATGCTTTTGTGTGCCCCCTCCTGAAGAAACCGACCCTTGACCCAGCTGTCCTAACCAACTACAGGCCAGTCTCCAATCTCCCCTTTTTGGGGAAGGTATTGGAGAAGGCGGTGGCACACCAGCTACAGGGGGCTCTGGAGGAAGCGGATTATCTGGACCCCTTTCAATTAGGATTCAGGCCCGGACATGGCACAGAGACAGCATTGGTCATGCTGGTGGATGATCTAAGGCAAGAGCGGGATCGCGGTCATCCAACCATCCTTGCTCTCCTTGACCTCTCAGCAGCCTTCGATACCGTCGACCACGGTATCCTTCTGGAATGGCTCAAAGTTTTGGAGATCCAGGGCACTGTGTTGTCCTGGTTTTCCTCATTTCTGGAGGGCCGTACCCAGTTGGTGTGGTTGGAGAGGGAGAAATCCAGTCCAAGGCCCCTTAAATATGGTGCCGCAGGGCTCGTTCTTTCCTCTCCTATTTAACATCTACATGAAGCCACTGGGCGAGATCATCCATTACCATGGGACGCGGTACCATCAGTATGCGGATGACACTCAGGTGTACATCCTGGCCTTTGCGGACCCCAGTGATATGGTCAAAGTCCTGTCTGAATGTCTGGAGGCCATTGGGGTCTGGATGGGGGGCAACGGGCTTCTGCTGAACCCTAGCAAGATTGAGTGCCTATGGGTTGGGGGTCTGGGGTTATCTAGAGAGTTACCACCTCTAGTCTTGGATGGGGCAAGTAATTTCTGACATGAAATTATTGTTAACTTTTGGTTCTAGAAATCAGGTGAGATTTGCACTTGAAAGCATTTATTTGCCCTTCATCTCAGGCTTCTTCTGACTTCTTGGCTGAACTCTTCATTTGTATTAATGATAGCACTGAGTTGGCCTGAATGATTCAACCAGGACTGAAGGGCTTTGGGAGGGCAGAATCTATCTGCAATCACTCCATTTTAATTTTATTTCTGCTTGCCAACTCCTGAGACCAAGATCAGCTTTCTAAACCTGTCACCTGAAAAGGATAAAGTGAGTATGGGCATGGTTTTCTTTACTTCCTTCTTAAAGAATAACACAGAAAATCAGCTATTTTCATACAGTTTGGTCCTTTGTCCTCACCACAAGTCTGGCCAGGTTATCCTGCTACGGTAATAGAATAGACCTTACTGCGAGCAACTCAATGTGGAGCATCAGGTGGTGGTTTAATGAACCTAACAATGAACCTGACAACCTTGAGGACTAGCAGCCTTGGCAAAGTCCACAGGGAAGGGTGATGGTCCCTCGATGGATTAAATCTTGATGGAGGGCAGCAGCTTCATCAATGCTGGCCTAGGGCGGAGGAGGACTTTGTGTGCCAAAAGGGTTCAGGACCAAAAAATAACTTGTGGAACTGGATCAGTAGTATGGATCATGATGATTGCCAGTATTCGGAATCTGATCTGGCACAAGAAGAATGCCCCCCCCCATCTTTTCTGTTCCTTGGATGTGAGATTAGTGGTGTTGTGACCACCATATAGGCCTTGATGTTCTAATCAACTGCTTTACAGCAAGAAAGGCAAGGAAGGTTCATTTCGGCAAGGAAGGTTCATTTCAAAGGTATAGACTGTTTTCTTATTCTCAATTGCCACCAATTGAATATCATCCTTGGGTTTTTCCTTTTCTTTCCTAACTTCGAAATGCATCACATATATAATGGCATTGTCTGGCCAGATATCCCACTATGGTAATGGAGTAGACCATACAGCCAGTGACTTGACACTAAGTGTTGGGCAGCAGTAAATAACCTGACTCCCTAAAGGGGCCAACAGCTATGGGCAGATGAGCCCTTTAGGTGGGGTGATGGCTCCCTCTGTGGAGGAAATGCCACTGGAAACCATCATATTGGACCCAATGTCAAAATGAGTGGAAGAGGTACTCTGATTCCCAACAGTCATGGAGGCAGAAGAGGCCATGCCAGATCGAAATGGCTCACCTTGATAATATCCTCATGGCTGCGGCAGTCCATTGCAGTCTCGGTGCTGAATCCTGCATGTCTCATTTTGTGTGTGCCACAGGAGATAGCTCCTTGATGATAATGTGTGGGTTACTTCATGGCAAGCTGGGATCCACCTTAAACAAATTCACGCCAATGGCATTTTTCCTGCTTCAGGAACAAATGCATTCTTGGATATAAGTTGCAGCCGATGATGATAATAGGATTTCACAAGAGAGGCCTGTGGATATGCAGTTTATGGGGGTTCTCCACCTGTTGGCAGACCTGGCTTTCCCTCCCTTAGAGGTTCTGTGGGTTGCGGCACAGGCGGAAAAGCCTCTCAACTAGCAGGCCAGCAAGTGTGACTTCCTCTTTGCTTAGCGAAGAAAGACTTGCTCCAGATAGTCTGGCTCATAGGTTTGTAGAGAAACAGTGTTTCCTTATTAGGTTTGCAGGGGAGATTGAGCTGCAAAGACCCCTGGGTTAGAACTTGCCACTTTCTCATATGAAAATTATGCTCATCTTGCTTTAGGGGAAATAATGGCCTTGCCAGTGTGAAAGGTGCATGGGGGAAAATCTCTGTTACCTCCTTTCAGCAGCTTGCTGGATCCAGGATGAGAAGCGATGTTCCTTCTTTCAGATAACAGCCCCCATGAAGTTAACAAAAAGAGTTGAAGTCCTCCTTTCAAGAAAGGCCTTATTGTTTAAATCCCCTCCTCAATTTGCTCCAGTTGCAAATGGAGCAAAAAGAGTACACTTGACTAAATTAAGTCTGTTTTGAAGTGTTTAATGAAGAAAATAGCAAAGTCCAATAAATGCAGAATGTGAAAAATAAATACTAACTAAACTAATATAAAGCTAAGACATTTCTTCCCTAAGAAAAGAAATAAAAAGCAATAAACTCACACTTGTCTAAACTAAGAAGTGGTGGTCTCAGCTGCCCCATTAAAGATGGTACAGATCGAGGCCCATCGAGATAACAACGAGATGGGCTGTCACAACATACAAAACTGGCCCTTAAGTGAGTACTTCCTTTTTTTTTTTTTAGAAACGGGTTAGGTTTTATACCTTTTCTCCAGCCACCCCTGGTGGGAAAGTGTCTGGAGGTGTCTTAACTGACCACTCAAAGTGACAACTTTTCTATGTAGATCAAAGATAGCAGGTGGCTAGCTATCTCTGTTCCCATCTCTCTTCGTGAGAGTGGACCATCTCTTGGTTCTGTTCCCAGACCTCAGCCTTGAGAAAAGAACAAGAGGTGCTTTCCCAGTAACTGGGTAAAATGGTGGAGTGTGCTTTGTAAAATGGCTTCACTTAGGCTAAGTGGAATACAGTGGACCCCCAAATAATGACATGTCATCTAAATTAAGTCATCTTTCGATTAATGACATAGCGTCGTTATTTGAGGGGCTGTGTTTCATCTCCTACCTTCCAAGCTGGAAAATCGCCGTGGGAGGTGTGTGTCCCTGTTTCCGGTTCTCTTTCTCCCCAGCAGTGTGTGGGAGGCTGTGAGGACCTATTCTGCACTATTCCTGCCTTCCTAGGTACTCACTGTGCCGCACGACAGCTGATTATAGTTGTGGCCACCATTTGATTTGGTTTTTTGTCTTTCAAAATGGTGGCCACAACTATAATCAGCTATTGTGCAGCGCAGGGAGCACCTAAGAAGGCGGATATAGTGCGGAATAGATCTTCCAAGCCTCCTACACACTGCTGGAGAGGCAGAGAGCCGGAAACAGGGGGCCCCTGATGGTGATTTTCTAGCTGAGAAAGGTAGGAGATCGCATCATAGGGGTAGGCAGAGGCGCGGATCGCCTCCTCCGACCCTCCCAGAGATGGCAAAGGTGGCAGAGACCTGAAAATGGGTGGATTTTTTCACCCATTTTTGGGTCCCTGCCACCCCTGCCACCTCTGGGAGGCTCGAGAGAGGCGATCCAAGCTGTTTCTGACCCCACAGGACCTTTTCTGACACTGCTACAAGCAGAAACCTGCAGCAGATGAAGGGGTTTACCCTGAGGTTTATCCTTGTAGCAGTGTTGGAAAAGGTCTGTGGGGGTAAGAAACAGATTGGGTCGCCTTCCCTGAGCCTCCTAGAGGTGGCAGGAGTGGCGGGGATCTGAAAATGGGTGGGGGAAAAAATCCCATCATGATGGAATTTTTTCCACCCATTTTTGGGTCCCTGCCTCCCCTGCCACCTCTGAGAGGCTTGGGGGAGGTGATCCAAGCTGTTTCCGACCCCCATGGACCATTTCCAACGCTGATCCAAGCACAAACCTGCAGCAGACGAAGGGGTTTACCCCACGGTTTTTGTTTGCAGCAGCATCAGAAAAGGTCCCGTGGGGTCGGAAACAGCTTGGATTGCCTCCCCCGAGCCTTCCAGAGGTGGCAGGGACCTGGAAATTGGTGGGGAAAATTCCACCTGCACATCAAAATCCAGGTAATGACACGACTTGGGGAACCAAGCTTGGTTGTTATTCGAGGGTCTACTGTAAATCATAGAAAGAAAAGACAAGCAGTGCTAGCATATCTAGTTAAAATCTTACTTAACTAACAGGTAATTAACATAAAATAATGTCATCCCACATGGAATCTTGACATAATTCTGGTCTATTATTATCATTGAGTACTTTTATTTACACACTGTGATCACTCATAAATGTACAAATCCCCTGAATGCATTTCCCTAGTTCCCATTCAATAATCTGTGAGTTTTCTATGGCCAACTTGATATTTGATTCTGGGTCTCCTTAGTTGTAGCCTAACATGAGTTCTTTAAGAGGTGCTGCAGTGGCTCAGTGGTTAAGAAGCTCGTCTTGTTAGCTGGAAAGCCGGCAAGTTGGCAGTTCGAGACCCGGGTACTGCATGATGGTTTGAGTGGCCGTCTCTGTCCTAGCCTCTGCCAACTTAACAGTTTGAAAGCAAGAAGTTGCAAGTAGATAAATAGGGACCACTTCAGTGGGAGAAGATCTTGGGGACATGGAAGGAGCCTCATTTGGGCATCCCCTGAGCAGAGTTTTTCCAGCAACAATTATTTCAATCCAGAATAATTTCTGAAATGAAAGTATTATTTTTGGCAATTAGCTGTTTGCAAATTTTATCCTGCTGGACAGAGAGGGAATCACCTAATACCCCCTGAAAATAGATTGATTATAATAGTACAGTGGAACCCTGTATAACGAATGCCTCGTACAGCAATTAAATCGTACAACAACGAGGATTTGAAAAAACATTGTGCCCCGTATAACAACTAAAATTGTTATATGATGCAATGCATCATATGGGGGAAATTGTACAACAAATTTTTGTTGTTGTACGATTTTTACCATAGAGATATTTGTTTACGATGCATCCCATAGAAAAAATCACTATACAATGCATTCATTGTATAGCAATTTTTCCATACAACAATGAGCATTGTGGAACAGATTGAAATTATTGTACAAGGTACCACTGTAATTGGTTTTTCCTCAATTGTATATTTAATTCAGCTCAAAATCATGGAATTCATATTTCTATTCTGAAAGAAATCTTAAACATGGTGTTATGTTCACAAAAAAGCATCCATCAGTGCAATGGCTAATGCTGCATGTCAACTCCCTTTCCAAGATAAAACATATTTCATTTCAATTTGCAAACAGAATAAAAATTATTTTGTTCTTTTTAGTATTAAGCAGCTCATATGTGTATTTCTCTGACTTGTATAACAATGGCTGCCCTAAACATTCATCATTGTAAAAGCAAGGTTATAGGTAATCTCTTTCTTCCTGCAGATAATAAATGTCAGCTGTTAGCAGGGAAGTGTGAAAAGGTGAAAAGGGGGGTTATTGCTCCACGTCTTGATGAAAAACAGCTGTCATCGTCTTGAAATGATCTTTGCTTTTGCAGCTCATAATTTTTTATCTGCTCAGAACAGGAATGAGGAGAACAGAAACACAGTAAGCAAAGCCGTGTGCTTGAAAACTGCTTCTAATCGGTGATAGCCAGGGCATCAATTTTTCATACAAATTTTTCCTATTAGGAACCACTTAAGACTCAAATGGTAGAATGGCTCATGAGTCTGCATTTTAAACATTCAACTCCCCCTTTCTTCCTGTTATTCTCAAGAAGAATTAGACTATGATTTGAATTCAGGTTCAGGCTCCTTAACCTGTCACAAAGGTTAAGGGTTGGTTTTATATAAGTTATTGTCCCTCAACCTAACTCTCCCTCCCCAAGTTATAGTGAGAAGAAAATTGTAAGAAGAAGAATGCACAACATTTTAAGCTCAGAGGAAAAATGGAATACAACCTTTGTAGGTCAGAATGGGTATCCTGCAGAGTTTGTAAAAACTCTCCCTACACCATTTTCACTACCATGGTCCACCTTCTACTCAGTTGACCTATCAGTATCCAATTAGAAAAGTCCCCAGTGCCTCATCTAAAATATCCAGCAAAGCCTCAAGGAAACTCCAGAAGTTGGAAATTGGTCCCTTTTTTGGTCAGAAATTGAGCAAATGATAGACAAATTTTTGATAAAGAGGGGTTATACAAAAGGCATACCATTGCATCTTTCATTGATATTTTTGCTTGATAATGTATAGTTTCTGATTGCCACAGTTGTTGATCCAGCATTACAGCTATGTCTGCTGCCTCTGTATGATACCAAGGAAAAATGCAACCAGTAAAGTAAGTTTCACTATAAAACATCTTCATATGAGGTGATGCACCCAGAGCGTCATCTCCATTAGTAATGCTTGACATTGTTCAATAAGATAGGAGTCATTTTGCTGTTTGTGTTTGTAAGTCAAATAAATGAAGTTTAACCCAAATAAAGTATAGATGAAATTAATTAGAGAGAAATCCCACTCGATTTAGCCCAGCACCTTCTACCCCAGGCATGGACCTCTTCATATAGACCCAGGATTTTCATTCCTATTCCTTCATCTTTACCCTAAGTATTCCAAGATCATGTGACCCAATGGGATATTCAAAGCTTCAAAGCAACAGTTATGGTTCTACTTGCAAAAGCATCCAGGTTTAGTTAACTAAAAAACAGATCAAAAGACTCAGAAGCAGCAAAATGTCTGTGTGATACACAGGAAAAATGCTGCCAGCCTTCATTTCCAAAATTAGTCAAAAGTATGTATCATTGCTGCGAATCCCACCTCATGACTCAGTTATGGTGCCGGGTTCAATCATGCCATAAAGGTGTTGGCTAGCAGTCCAGAGCAGTTCTCCATTTTGGAACTGTAGGTCCACTAAGTGGGGTTGGGTACTGTTGTGTATGTAATAATTATGTTTAATATATTCAGGAAATGTATTTGCCATTTTGGATTCACCTCAGTTTACAAGTAACGCGAGATTGGGGTTCGCACCATTTTACTATGAGAAGCGCGAGTTCTAGCTGGTCAAGGATCACCCCACTCTCTCCTGAGTTCAATCCACCAATCCTGTTTATTCCTGCCTAAATGTATCTTTCCCTGAATGTATATAAGTCACTGCGGCACAATTGCAAATGAGTTCTGATTCCTGAATAAAAGTTATGTATTTGGCCCATATTGCTGGCTGCTGCCCATTATTTCAGGAACACTAAATTGGTGGCGAAGGTGGGATGGCATCCCAAAATAATTATACCGGTCCCTTCGATGTTGCAACACCCGAGAAATGGATCCTCTATGAGAAATAATTCAAGCACACCATGGTGGCCGAGAATATCGTAGAGGAAGAGCTAAAGTGGTCATGTTTCCTGTCAAGATGTGGTCTGGCTACACTCGAGCTGGCCATTCATCTGGTGTTGCTGAGGGATATCATTATTTTGTTCTTTTTTTGTTTGATTATGTTGTTAGACGCCTTGAGTCGGCCTCGGCTGAGGAAGGCGGGATATAAATTAAACTGATTGATCGATCGATGATGTTCCCCACACAGATATCCTGACGGGCCTGCAAAATCACTTTCAGCCTAAGGTGTCCATAAGAACATAAGAACAGCCTTGCTGGAACAGGCCACAGCCCATCCAGTCCAGCATTCTGTCTCACACAGTGGCTCACCATTTCCTTCAGGGTATTCCCAAGGAGATGCCTTCACCTGCTTAGGATTCCCTGGAAATGGCATTGAGAGATATCCTGCCTATCTCTCCAACCCATAGGTTGTTCTTAGGTAGCCATAATTATAGCCATTGATACCCTTGTCCTCCATGAACTTGTCTAATCCTTTCTTAAAGCTGTCAAGACTGACAGCTGTCACCACTTCTTCTGGCAGGGAGTTCCATAGACCAGTAATCCTCTGGGTGAAAAAGTACTTTCTCTTATTTGTTTGAGAACTAGTACCCAAAAGTTTCATCGAATGTCCCCTAGTTCTAGTGTTGTGCGATAGGGAAAACAGTTTTTCCTTATCTACTTTGTCCACACCGTGCATGATTTTATAAACTTCAATCAGGTCACCTCTTAGACACCGTCGTTCAAGAGTGAAGAGGCCCAACCGTTGCAGCCTCAGATGGTAAGGAAGGTGTTCCAGTCCCCTAATCATTCTGGTTGCCCTCCTCTGCACTTTTTCCAGCTACATAATATCCTTCTGGAGGTATGGCAACCAGAACTGTACACAGATGGGGCCTCACCATAGATTTATAAAGAGGAAAAATGACACTTGCTGACTTATTTTCTATACCCTTCCTAATGATCCCTAACATTGAGTTTGCTTTTTTCACTGCTGAGGCACACTGGATTGACTGGGTCCATTTTTCCCACCCGGGTCACATTTCACTGCCATGACCAATGCCTCGGGGAGTCTGTTGCTGACTATGCTGCCACCCTTAGGCTTGCCGTAGCCCCTTGCCAGTGGCCCAACATCGAGGGCGCCCTCCGTGACCACCTGCTAGCTGGACTTAGGGATGAAGAGGCCCAGTGCAGGCTGATGACCTGTGACACATTCACCTTCAAGGCAGTGTTGAAGGAGGCATTGGCATCCCAGGTGGCCTGGTCACGTGTAAAATCTTTCAAGCAATGGTCTATTGCCTCCGGGGCTCCAGAGTTTTATGTACAGGCCCACTGCTGTTCGTCATCATCCTGCTCATCTTCATCAGCATCGCTGGCATCCATGTCCATGTCTGGGTCCAGCGACGAGGATGGAGGAGTCTGAAAGGTCCGAAGAAAGAAGGAAAGGCACGCTGCAAAAGTCCAGAGAAGGTGTGACGGCTGTGGGAGCAAGCACGACCATTGAAAGTGCCCTTTCTGGAAAGCAGACTACCACCATTGTGGCAAGCGAGGGCACATCGCGAAGGTGTGCCGCCAATGAAGAAGGCAGGTCCCAGCATCAGATGAGTGACAGAGGAAGCAGGAGTGTTCATTTCCAAGATCTCCACAGCAGAGCATTCCCACAGCAATGTTTCAAATGTTTCTGGCAGGTTTTTTGCTGACTTGCGGCTGCAGGGCATACCAGTTTGAATGGAGGTGGACTCGGGTACATCTTATTCCATATTGCCCCAAAATGAGTTCCTTAAAATTCCCCCTGCCTCATGGCCTAAGTTGTGGGCATTGAAGACATCCTTCTGAGATGTTCAGTGGTGCCACATACCCATTCTGGGGGTGGTTTTTTTTCTGTATGCTTTTAGAACATTTGCACCAAATTGTCCCTTGTGGTGGTGAAGTAAGGAACTAACTGTTTGCTGGGAGTTCAGTGGTTCAAACCACTGGGAATAAGACTGTCCAGAATAAATGCTGTGGGCTCTGTCCCAGTGCAGGACGTTTGCAACGCGCACCCGGAGGTTTTCAAGAAAGGACTTGGGACTTATGTGGGCCCCCCCAGTTTCATTTGATCTTCACCGAGCCATACGGCCTATCTGCCTTAAGCCTCGCCATGTTCCCTTTGCCCTGAAGGACAAGATCGAGGTGGAGATCGATAAGCTTGTGGGTCAAGGTATTTTGGTTCCCGTTGATTCTGCAGAGTGGGAAACATCCATTGTAACAGCCATTAAGTCCAATGGAGAGGTTAGGATCTGTGCAGATTACAAGTGCACGATCAACAAAGCAATTAGGCCCAATGCATACCTGGTTCCTGTCGTAAGCCATTTGCTGACTACGTTACATGGGGGAAAGTGTTTCGCTAACTCAGACCTATCAGCAGCTAACGGTTACACCTGCTGCTGTTGTCATGCAAACAGTAGTCACCCATAAAGGGGCGTTGAAAGTTACCCGCTTACAGTTTGGGGGTCACTGCAGCCCCTGGTATTTTTCAATTGCTTGTAGAGCATCTACTTAAGGGTCTCCCCCCAGGGTTCTCCCCTATTTTGATGATGTTTTATTTACTGAGGGGATGAATTCAAACTTGCAGACAGGTTGGATCTGGTTTTGCAGAGTTTTGAAAGGGTAGGGCTCCGTCTGCGTAAAGACAAATGTGTATTCTTTGCAAAGGAAGTTGCATTTTTTGGGTTTAAAATAACTCCCGAGAGGGTCAAACCCTCTGACTCTAAGGTTTCCGCTGTACGTAATGCCCCCCCCCGACCATCCTCCAAGTCCGAGTTGCAGTCTTTTCTGGGCCTGCTTAACTTTTACCACTAATTCCTGCCCAGGAAGGCATCTGTAGTGGAACCGCTTCATCTCTACTCAAAAAAGAAGTGGTTTGGAGGTGGGGGCAAAGTCAGTAAAAAGCTTTCAAGGAGTTAAAGGACCTATTGTCCTCCGAAGCGGTCCTAATCCATTTCGACCCTTGGAAGCCTGTGGTGCTAGTTTACGATGCATCGCCAGTAGGGGTGAGGGCTGTTCTCTGTCATACACTGGATAAAGGAACAGAAGACCCAATTGCATTTTATTCAAAGTCCCTTTCTAAGGCCGAGAGAAATTGTGCACAGATAGACCGTGAGGCTCTGGCCATAGTTGCAGGAACAAAAAAGTTTCATGATTTCTTCTATGGGAGGGAGTTCACAATTATGACAGACCATAAGCCTCTCCTAGGAATTTTTGTTACTTCTAAGCCCACTCCACAAATACTCCCCCCCCCATATGCTGAGATGGGCTATATTTCTGAATGCATACCAGTTTACGCCAATTCATCGCCCAGGGAAAGACATCGGCCATGTGGATGTTCTTTCGAGATCCCATTTGCCCGAATTGGGGGAGCCAGACTGTGAAATAGAATGTGATTATCAGGTACTGATGATAGAATCTCTCAATTTGCCCCATCGTTCCCTCTAACATTGCTAAGGATACTGCAAAGGATAAGCTGCTTTTCCAAGTTGTCACTTGGGTTCAAAAAGGTTGGCCCACAACTCCTCCTTCAGAGGAATTCAGAGCTTTCCATAGAAAACAGTTTGAGCTGTCGCTTGAGAAGGGTTGCTTTTATGGGGCCAGAGGGTAGTAATTCCTGCCATGTTGCGCTCAAAGGTCCTCAAGTTTCTGCACATCAGCCATCCGGGAATCGTGTGCTCCAAAGCTTTGGCATGGAGCTATTTCTGGTGGTCACAAGTAGATAGAGAGATAAAACAGTTGGTAGGCACTTGTACTAGCTGTCAGAGTTCCGACCTGAAGAGTCCTGACTTCCCTCTTGGGAATGGGACACGGCTTGCAGACCGTGGTCGAGAATCCATGTGGATTTCACTGGTCTGTTTCAGGGCACATTATTCCTTATAGTGGTTGACTCATTTTCAAAATGGCTGGATGTAATTCGTGTTCCAAGTACTACATCAGCTGTGACCATTAGGTAATTACGTACTTTTCAGCTGTTTTGGACTACCGGACGTGTTATTGTCTGATAATGTTACAACTTTAATGTCTGTCGAATTTCAAGCATTTATCGAGAGAAATGCCATCCAGCATGTCACGTCTGCCCCGTTTCATCCTGCCACCAATGGCCAGGTTGAACGACAGGTCCACATAAAATGGGGAATGGTCTGCTATGGCGGTGACATGCTGAACAAATCAGGCATAGGATAACGGAAGTCACTAGTGCCCTTGGCAGACAACTCTCAAAATAGTTCCACGTTAGGGTCCTACCCCACCCATTTATTCCAAGGGGGAGATGAAGAAGGCTCAGCCCTTAACCCCCAGTTTTGTAATTCAAACCGAGCATCTTTGTTTCATTCAAGGGAATCACAGGATCCTGGTAATTCGTCCATTGCTTTACAGGATCAGTTGGAGTTTTGCGAGTATTCCCCTGCTCACCCATACGAGAAACGGGGTTATGATTTCTCTCCTGAGCCCCCCCCCCATCCTCCTGTGTTTGAGTCTACCTCTACTCCCAACCGAAAGAGGAACATTTGTGTTGAGTCATCCCCTACTCATGATAAAAGGAGGGAATTTCAGTTTAGTTCTTCCCCTTTGACTTCTGGTTATGAGTTTGAGCATTCCCCTGCTCAAACTTCAACAAAACGGGGCTATGATTTAGTTTCTCCCCTCCCTGGTTCACATTCTGGTTTGGGCAATTGCTCCAAACACGCTAGTAGTTCTAGCAGTGTTCCTGTTGCAGAAAATTCATCACAGGTATCAGCTAGCCCTAGGGTTCAGCTATCTGACCAGGCATCAGTGAGGCTAAAAAGATGTTGTGGCCCCCCGCAATGGTTACAGGACTTTGTGCAATCCTAGGGGGGAGGGATGTTGTGTATGTAATAACTATGTTTAATATATTCAGATATTGTATTCGCCATTTTGGGTTCTCCTCAGTTTACAAGTTACGCGAGATTGGGGTTCACACCATTTTACTATGAGAAGCACAAGTTCTAGCCAGTCAAGGATCACCCCACTCTCTCGTGAGTTTAATCCATCAATCCTGTTTATTTCCACCTAAATGTATCTTTCCCTGAATGTATATAAATAAATGAGTTCTGATTCATGAAAAAAAGTTATGTGTTTGGCCCTTATTGCTGGCTGCTGCCCATTATTCCAGGAACACTAAAGGTACTTTGGCAATGCACCTGGCCAGTGCATTGCTCTAACATGACCAACTTCTACATGAGTCTAGCCAGCTGTGTTGGTGTATTTAAAATGGTTAAAGGATCATTGAAAACACAGGTTTCACTCCACAGTAAGACCTCCCAATGGCAAGAGGCTGATAAAATCTTGGGGATTGGAACCAGTAGGAGACATTGATTTGGTTTGCCATGTCAAACTAGACATAACCAAAAAACCAAGTAATTATGTATATATAATCATAAAGTAGACCCACTTATAGACTGCCCATAGAACTATGACCACTAGTACTGCTAAATGAAAAAAGAGTTATTGAGATTACTATCAAGGGCCGTTTGGATTTATTAAGGACAGATACAGACAGCCAACTAGGTTTATGTAGAGAGGTAGAAAGTGTAATTAAGAACATGAATGAAACTTGCTAGTGTTTTGTGCTATTCACTTTAGAGGCAAAACATCCACCATAATGTAAATGAAGATTTGTTAAAAAACAACATCTATCATATTAATTGGAATGAACTATCAGATGAAAGTACACAATATAATACACAATATAATACCTTATTAATATACAAAACTGGTGCTCATGATCACTGTGACGTGGGCACATAATCATATCAATATTAGGATGTGTAGATCACAGCATTATCCTCCCAACAGTGTTAAGGGTTAGATAGTCACCTACCTCAATCAAACAAAAATGTAGTAATTAGTTGTAGGAGAAAGGCAGTCTGAACAGTAAAAGATAAGCATCTCTTGCTGAAGGCTTTATTAAACTGGATGCATCCTTGGCAGTGCAATCAAGTGGATTGCATTAATTTGATATCCTAGCTTGTTCAGTCTCGTTGTGTGCTTAATAAGAAGTATAAACATTGCTTCCAGGCTGTAAAGAAAGAACTGTATTGTTATTTATATAATCACAGATTAATTAGGTGGGAGATGCAGGGATCTTTCACTTGAAAGCATCTCAGACGCCTTTGATATAAATATAATCATAAATATTTAACATACAGTGGATGTGTCCTGCCAAAGTAGAAAGACTAAGGTTTATTAGATTAATTTTTCTGGAACTGGAATGTGAACATGTGTATTTTTAATGTAAAATATCCCAACAGGGGATCTGCACTGTCTTTGGAAAATGAACATATGTAAATAAAGAAGCAAAAGGGGCTATTTGTGTGTTTCTGAGATTAGCATAGCGTATAGCAACAAACACAGGGGCATTCATAGGGTGGAGCAGCTCCATTAACAAATCTCTCATATGAAGTCTAGTAAAGAAGCACTATGTGAGGAAAAGGGAATCAGAAGTATCAGTGCTTTATAAGATCTTACTAAACTATTTCCATAGAAGAAGCTGAGAAACTCCACCCACCATGAAGCCGCCTAACACTTCTGCACACTCAAATCACTTGAGGCAGTGGTTATGAACCTATGGCATGTGTACCAGAGGGGGTACTCAGACCCTTTCCTGTTGGCACACACACCATCTCCCCAGCACAGAGTTTGTCCCACCCCTCTGCCCAGCAGCCCAATAGAAACAATTCCTCCCTTCCCCCAGCACAGAGTTCACCTTCCCCCCAACACAGAGTTCTCCCAGCCCCTCTTCCAAGCAGCCCAATGGGAGCACTTCCTCCCTCCCTGTTGAGTCTGGAACAAAAAGTACTCTAACCAGGATCGGGTTAAACTCAGTGATACTTTATTCAGCTCATACTTTGGACTGGGAACTATGTACAGGGATGACCACTATATATACAGTGATTTGACAATTACAAAGCAAGATACATTTAGGTGGGCTTCTGGATGACAAACAAAGTCGACCCTTTCCCACTTTGACAAGCATTTGAATTTCGTGCCTTTAGAAATGGTGTGCGTCTGTAGATTTAGTTTTGGTACGGTTTGTCTTTTGAAACAGAATTAAGCTTTGGACACAACATCCCTCTCCCCTTAGTGAGGAACATAATCTCCCCAATGTTTGGCCAGACTGCAAGTCCATTTGGGGTGCCTGAGAATCTCAGGTCTTGGTGCCGGCTCTGTGTAAACCCTGACTGGTTCTGGAGTGGCTGGTGAACTGGGTGCAGCCTCAGTTGCTGCTTCTGCTTCGGGTATCTCCTGTGGAGTCCCAGGTGAAGGGAATGCTGGTGTGAAGGGCAGTGGCTCACTAAAGAGCTCCAACTCAAAATCTTGCTCATTGGTAACAGTGGCTTCCCTTTGTGATTCCCTTTCTAGGTTCACATTTTGAACAGGCATTCATAGCCAAATTTGGTCAGCGTGCCTTCTCCACACTGAGCCGTTGTCCAATTGGACCCTGTATGACACTGGACCTGTTTGTTCTAAGACCTCACCTCCCAACCATAGGGATCCAGGTGCGTAATTCTGGCAATAGACCGGTTGCCCGACTGCAAAACCCTTTGCATTATCAACATTAATATTAAGACCCCTGTCCTCTTGACAGAGGGGATCCAAGTGGTCCAAGACCGTGGACAATTTTCTCTTCATTAAAAGATTGGCTAGTGACAGCCCTGATGTCAGGAGTGTGTGTGATCCAGTAGGACAGTAAGAACTGGCATAGCTGTAATTCTAGGTTTCCAGCCACAATGTGCTTAAGAGCGTCTTTGACAGTTCGGACCTATCTTTCAATCTGTCCATTGGGTGGAAAGGTACAGCAGTAATATGCCTGATGCCATTACGGAAAAGGAAATCTTGAAACTCTGCTGGCATGAAGGTTGACACGTTGTCAGACACAACAATGTTGAGTAAACCAAAAGTACAAAACACTCGCCTTAACTTGTGAATTGTGACTGCAGATGAAGATGGACATGGAAATTACTTCCAACCATTTGGAATAGGAATCTATGATAAGTAGAAATGTGGCTCCCCTGAAAGGACCTGCAAAGTCAATATGGACTCGCGACCAGGGACCTCTAGCGGTGTCCCACTCTCTGCTGGGAAGATGTGTCTCCTTCAGCCTGGAGGCCTGACATTCTCTACAACGCCCGACTCATGCCTCAATGTTGAGGTCTAATCTGGGCCACCAGAACAAGCTTCATGCTAGCGCCTTTGACTGGACAATCCCAGGGTGGCTAACATATAGTGTGATAAGAACATTGTTCCATAGCACTGACAGAATGACCACTCTGTGTCCCCATACTAAGCACCCTTGCTCTAGGGACAGTTCATTACGTTTACTGTAAAACACCTCAAACTTTTCAGAGACCGGTGGCAACAGCCACCTTTTCTGAACCCACATTGAAACCTTTGACAGGAGAGGATCTTTCCTTGTTTCAGCCATGATCTCCACAGCGGACACTGGCGGGGAGTCTAAAACCTGCAACATGAGGACCTGATGGTCCATTTCAATCATACCCACAATTGCTACTGGTGACCTTGACAGCACATCTGCATTACAGATGCTGGCACCTGGGCAATGCTGTAGGTTGAACTGGTATGCCTGAAGGAACATTGTCCAGCGCAGCATACACAGTGACAGAATTTGAGGAATGGGTTTGTGTAGCACAAAAATGCCCAGCAATGGCTTGTGATCGGTGACGATCGTGAAAGCCCTTCCATAGATGAAATGTGAAATTTCTTAGTACCGGTAATTATTGCCAGTGCCTCTGTAGGGATTCCTGGCTGCCTTCTTAAGGGTCCACACTAACTTACGCTGGCGAGGTGTGTGTGTTCTTGGCTGAAGACAAGCCCTATAAGTCATCTCCCCTAAAATAGAGTGTCACCTAATTTCCTGTTATTCACCAAGTTGTGATCACGAGCACATGATGTCATTCCTCATGACTCATATCACTCTCCAGCCAATATGTAATGTCACATGACCTGACAAACCAATCACCCACTTCCTGCATAGAACTCTATGACTAATAAAACCATCTGGGTTGCCTGATGAGAGAGCCTTCCGCACACACACCCTTCTCCCGGCCCCCATCAGTCCTAGCATTGAAGCCAGGGGAGATGGGGAGGAGGGGGGCCAGAGAAGCCAGGAAGAATTGAGTGAGGCAGAGAACAGAGGGAAGACGGGGGGAGGCTTCTGTGCTGGAACAGCTGCTGCCTTCAGAGGCAAAACAGTGTGTGTTGCTGCCTCAAAAAAGCATTATTGAGTTCATTTCTCTGCCAGCCTTAGACTTGCAGCCTGGTTGCAGCCCTCTTTTCTGCAAGATTTATGCGGGGCTGGCAGCAAGGGTGGAGATAGTCAGATTGGGTCCTGTTCGCTCAGCTATCGTTCTTGCCACAGCTAAGAGGTAAGCTAGTTTGGTGAATTTGAAGGCAGATTTTCTCTTTGTGGGGTCATCCAGCAGTGGGTCACAGACAGCCTGGGAGATGAGGTCACAGCATGGGTAGAAAGACAGAGAGAGAACACAGGTGAGGTGTTTTTATCTCTCTTTGACAGAGGCCGGCAGAGAGAAGGTAGAAAACTGTTTTTAGCATGAGATAATAGGTGTTCAGATGTTTAACCACGCAACACCTCCTGGCAGCTTGCCATTAGTGACTTCATGCAGTTCATTTATGAAGTTCCGCTTTAAAACAGGCACCTGCCCAGAGTTCCTCATTCAACTTTTAATGGCTTTTGCTTACAGGATTTCTTCCTTCCAGATAACAAGTTTCATTTTTCATGATGCATTTGTTTTTAATTCTTTGCAGCATCAAGGCTTCTTCCAGTGAATCTTTCCTTCTCATTTGATATTGATAGCCATGGCTAATGGTTTCTACAGCACCTAGGTTTGTCAAGTGCATTCTCTCTCAAAGGCACTCTTAATTTCAGCCATAGGCTTCAATAATTCACACTTTTTCACATCCAATAATTTGGATCAACTCTTATTTTCACTGGTTAGCTATTGTTTATAAGTTTCTTAGTTCTCTTTTATTTCATCAACCAATGCTGTTTCTCTTTGTAACCAGCTTTGACTTGTGATACTTCTCATTATGTGTTCCTCAGATTTCTCATAGCTTGTCTCTCAAATTAATCACCTTTTCATTTCATGACTGTAGGGTAATTAAATGTACAAGAAGTGAAATCTGTACTGCTTCTTTATCTATTTTCCAGGGCCTGACTAGGCCTGCTGTCATTATTTTGGTTTTCTTGTTTTTGAATTTCCAGCCAGCTTTTGCACTCAATCAAGAGATTTTTTGGGTCTTCCACTTTCTGCCATCAGGGAAATGTTGTACATTAATGCAGCCTTCACTGGCTTCTTTTCCTATTCCAAACCACTCTGAGATTTCTCATGAGGCATACAAGGTATTCTATATTCCCATCCCTTTATAAGGACCTGGGTTTCTGACATTTTTCTGTTTTTCCCCATGATCCAATGTGTGTTCATGTTCTCCATTCCACCTGCCTCCTTTTCCCAGACAGGATTTCATTCTCAATATGCAGTTAGCTTTGAATATGCCACTTCTTCTTTGCAGGAATAGATCTCGTTCCATCTCTGGATTCTTTGCACTACATGGAGAATCCTCCATAGTTCCATAGGCACAGGCCAGACAGTTGTGCCCTTTCTCATATGACAATTAAAAAGAAGGGGGATAGATATCCCTCACTCCATTGTGCATTTTTCAGCATGGCATCAAGCCCACACATTCCAGCCAGGGTGCCATGGCCACATAGGCCATCATCCAGCCGGGGATGGGGCACCAGGCCAAGATCCTCTGGGTGGGGCCTCCCCTCCCGCTCCAAGGGGGGGACTTTTGTGCTTTCTCCACAGATCTGCAGCTGTGATTCCAGATCCGGCCCACTGATTTCCTCGGAACATGCCAGGACCGCCATAGGCCGAGCAAGCATCAAGGCCTTCACAGGCCAGCAAGCCACCTGAGGCACAGTGCAGAGTTTTCATATAGCAGCATATTGTCCAACATTTTCACCTGTGTTTTATGCACTCTTCCACTTGCAATTTCACCAGCCATGGGGAACTTTCAGTACCTTGGCCAGTGGCCATCTTATTGCCTGGACCATACCTGTCAACTTCTGGATTTGAAAATAAGGGAAATTTTGGGCACACCCCTCTGTGGGTGTGGCCAAATCCATGGGCGTGGCCAAATATAGCCATGTTACTTGCTGGGCTCTAGTCATGCCTGCCACATGGCCATGAAAATGTGTGCAAACACAGACAGCACTGGCTCTTTGGCTGTAAATGGAGATGAGAACTGCACCCTAGAGTTGGATACAACTGGCAGATTTTACTTTCTTAGGATCAAAGATCTGATGCATGGGAAACAAGCTATGAGAAACCTGGGGAACATAGTGAAAAGTAGAGGCATCACCTTGCAAACAAAAAATTACATAGTCAAAGCAATGGTATTCCAGGTGGTAATGTATGGGTGTGAGAGCTGGACTATTAGGAAAGCTGAGCGCAGAAAAATAGATGCCTTTGAAATGTAATGTTAGAAATAGGTCGATCCTAGAAAAAATCAACCCTGACTGCTCATTAAAAGTCAAATAGTAAAAATGACGCTAACGTACTTTGGACATCAAATGAGAAGAGCGGATTCACTTGAGAAAGCCTTGATGCTGGGAACAGTGGAGGACAAAAAAGGGGGTGGCCAAAAATAAGATGGCTAGATGGTATTGTAGATGCAATGGGCACAAAGCTGTGTAGGCCAAAGAACCCTTTCCCCATTTTCTTGGGGGACTTTTGTTTTGTTTTCTTTCTTATTTGCTCAGTGGCTTAAGTGACTAAAATGCTGACTGGGAGGCAGAAGGTCAGCAGTTCGATTCCCGAGTACTGCAGGACGGAATGAGCTCCCGTCTTTGTCCCAGCTCCTGCCATCCAAGCATTTCGAAAGCAATAAATTGCAAGTAGATAAATAGGGACCACTTTGGTGGGAAGGTAACAGTGTTCCGTGCACTCTGGTGTCTAGTCATGCCTGCCACATGACCACGGAAATGTCTGTAGACGCAGACAATGCTGGCTCTTCGGCTTTGAAACAGAAATGAGCACTGAACCCTAGAGTTGGATACGATTGGCTTTTGAGCAAGGGCGACCCTTTACCTTTACCTAACTCAGATCCCCTTACACAACCGTGCAAGCCCACACACCCCACCCCTCCCAAGTTAACTCTAGAACAGAAACGGAACACACATACCCTCTCTCTCTCATATAGTGTAGGAATCTCTGACTGTGATGGCGAACCTTGGCACTCTAGAAATGACTGTCTTTCGAGCAAGGGCAGAAACAGCTCAATAAATCATGAGAGTGAGAGAGAAGTCTCTGCCCCCAGACCAAGGGCTGATTTGCCCCTGCATATATGAAATATCGCTCACCTCTGACTCCAGTCCCTCCCAGCATGGTGGCTCCGACCAGCGTCCGTCTTGGCCATGTGTCAGGGGGAAAATTAAAGAGAAACCTACAGAATGTCCCCCCACCTTCTCTCTCTCCCCTTCCACAAGCGTAAAGCCTGCCACACAGCCACAGCGACCTCATGTGGCCGAAAAAAATACTGCAGCTTCGCCTGTGAGGGCTCCGGTCAGGATATTTGTTTTAAAAATAAGGGAAAATACGGGGAAATTAATAAAACGGGAGGGGCAGGAAGAGGGGTAAAAATAAGGGGTTTTCCCGGGTAAAACAGGATGGTTGATAGGTATGGCCTGGACACACATTGACATTGTCATACCAGCCCCAACTGCCCAGGTCTTTGGTGCAGGGGCTAACCTATGAACTGTACCAACACCTATGGACATTCCATACCAAGCCACTATTGCCTTCAGCAAGACAAGGACATTGCCATATCCCAGATGTCTTGGTCCTTATCTCTACAAGTCCAGTTAATTATAGTCTAGTATAATACATATGTTTGCCACAACATATTAATTTTGCCAAAGTTATTCCTATGAATTTTGGCAGGTTATATTCATGTTATTTCAATTGTTTTTTGCTTACCATTCTTCATCAAAGAAGATGCTGGCCATGCAAATGATTAGTAGCTGTGGGAAGAGGTCTCGTGTTTGTCCAGTCCCCATTGTATTATAGTCTTTAAAAGCCCTGGATTGAATGTTCGATGCATCGAGACAGAGGTGCCATCAGAGGATCCGCCCAAAACGCCATAGAGCCAAGAATTGCAAGAACACAGGAAGATGGCCAAATGGAGTAAAAGTGTTCAAAGAAAGGAAATCCGTTTGAGGCTCGAATATATAATAATATCTAATTTAATGTTATCATCTTATAATTGATATATTCTGAATCTTCCAGTAATAGCAATACAAGTCCAATACGTTGTGAAAGTTAACCGTCTTCCTGGCTTATATAATTTTGATATTGTTAAAAGTTCAAGCATTGTGGTGTAATGTACACTTTTAGATATTCTTGTATCCCTTTGTATGTAATATTATTTTGTAGCCCTTTATCATATGATGTAATAAATGCATGAGGTTAATTAGGAGGCATGGGAGGGGAACACAATATTATACTCACCTGGTCACCTATTAGTAGGACTTATAAGGGACAAAACATGTAGAGTCAGTAACGTCCACAGCCCAAAATGAATAAACTATGAGAGGTTAGGAGGCAACATGAAAATGAGTTACCCTATGAAATTATATGCTTTAAATACATGATATAACCAGGTGGGTTTCTCTTTAATACTTAACTCAGTAGCAATATTCCAGTTCAGAATTTAATTTTTTATATATTGTATGTATTTACAGATATTGAAAGACATGAAAACAAGTTACCCTATGAAATTACATGCTTTATACATGATATAACCAGATATTGGAAGGTTGGCAAGTCAAGTTGTCTGATGAAGTGAAGTTCTCCCGAAAGTGTTTGCATACCGGTTAACTTTCACAACGTATTGGACTTGTTGTATTGCTATTGCTGGAAGATTCTGAATATATCAATTATAAGATGATAACATTAAATTAGATATTATTATATATTTGAGCCTCAAACGGATTTCCTTTCCTAGAAGATGCCAGGCACAGCATTGACCCCAACTGTAAATGCTTAACACGAAATGCACTCCTGTGGGTGGTGATGGTTTGACACTGTGCTGACTCGGGGGTAACAGGCAATTGTTGATATGCCTGAGCCAAGTCCAGTTTGGCAAAACACTTCCCTCTGTGGAGGGTGGCTTGTATGTGGCTGACCACTGGAACAGGATAAGAGTTAGTGCAGATAGCTTTATTAATTGTACATTTATAATTCACACAGATGTGGAATGTCCCTGTTAGCCTTGAGTGTGGTGACAATGGGGTCTCCCATGGACTGAAGTCCACCGGCTCAAGAATGCCTTGAGCAACCAGTTTGTCAAGTTCCGCGTTAATGCGGTCTTTGAGTGGAAAAGGCACCCATCGAGGCTTCATGCGAATGAGCTGGACAGTCAGATCCAGCTCAAAGTTAACAAGGGGCCCTTTGAACATACACAGTCCCGCATGAAACACACCTGCATAGCGTTTACCTGCAACTTGTATGGGGTCAGCCTAAACCCCATTAATCCCAGAAAATGCAATAACCAGTGGCCCAAACCACTGTACTCCCAAAAGATTATTCCTACCGGCCTTCACTATGACTAGAGGAAGTTTTGCTGAGATGCCTTTGAAGTGCACATCAAATATGCCGATCTCAAGGACAGGAATGTGCTTGCTTTGCACATCACTCAACACGACCTGGAGATCCTGCAACTTTGGACGGGCAGCAGGAGGGAATCGGAGAAATTATTTTTTGTGAAATAATAGAGTATAATGTACCCGAGTCAATCTCCATCTTGAAGGGGCACCCTTGCAGGCAGATGTCGATGAAGAAGCTTTCAGACACTCATACCTGTCAAGTATCCCATTTCCCCTGGGAAAACCCCTTATTTTTACCCCTCTTCCCACCCCCCCTCCAGTTTTATGAATTTCCCCGTAATATCCCTTATTTTTTTAAAAAATTCCTGACCGGAACCCTCACAGGTGAAGCTGCAGTATGTTTTTCTGGCCACCAGAGGTCACTGTGTGGCTTTTCGCTTGTGGAAGAGGAGAGTGAGAAGGTGGTGAGGGTGTTCTGTAGTTTCTCTTTCATTTCCCTTCTCTGCCACATGGTCATGGAGGCTTCGTTTTTGCTGCTGCTGTTTGGAGCCACCATAGGACGGGAGTCTACTCTAGAGGTGAGCGATATTTCATATATGCAGGGGCAAATCAGTGAGAGACTTCTCTCTCACTCTCATGGCTTATTGAGCTGTTTCTGCTCTGTCTTCTGGCTGGAGGCTTCCGTTTCTGTTCTAGAGTTAACTTGGGAGGGGGGGCGTGGGGGATGTTGCTTGATCACTATATGAGAGAGAGAGAGAGAGAGAGAGAGAGCACCCCACCTTCTAACAAACCATCTGGAGGGAGATTTCCTGACATTCTCAGGTGTTGGTGCTTCATTTGGTTGCAGTGAGGAACAAATAGATTGGTTAATTTGGGGGAATTAATCCCTTGCTCCTCCACCCTAATTGTGTGTGTGTGTGTGTGTGTGTGTGTGTGTGTGTGTGTGTGTGGAGTGTCTAGCCATGTGCAGGGCTAGTTCATTAAAGCCAAGCTGCTTACAAGCAGTTGGTAACCCTAGGGGGTTGGTTTACTATTCTGCACTTTCTTTGCTTCCAGGAAAAAATAATAATTAAAAATGAGTAAGGTAAAGGTAAAGGTTTCCCTTGCACGAAAGCCATTCGTATCCGACTGTAGGGTTCAGTGCTCATCTCTGTTTCAAAGCCGAAAAGCTAGCGTTGTCTGCGTCTGCAGACATTTCCGTGGTCATGTGGCAGGCATGACTAGACACCAGAGTGCATGGAATGCTGTTACCTTCCCACCAAAGTGGTCCCTGTTTATCTACTTGCAATTTCTTGCTTTCGAACTGCTAGGATGGCAGGAGCTGGGACAAACATTCCGTCCTGCAGTACTCGGGAATCGAACTGCTGGCCGTCTGCCTCCCAGTCAGCATCTTAGTCACTTAAGCCACTGAGCAAACAAGAAAGAAAACAAAACAAAAGTCCCCCAAGAAGATGGGGAAAGGGTTCTTTGGCTCACACAGTTTTGTGCCCATTTCATCTACAATACCATCTAGCCATCTTATTTTTGGCCACCCCCTTCTTTTGTCCTCCACTTTTCCCAGCATCAAGGCTTTCTCAAGTGAATCCTCTCTTCTCATTTGATGTCCAAAGTACTTTAGCGTCATCTTTACTATTTGACCTTTAATGAGCAGTCATGGTTGATTTCTTCTAGGATCGACCGATTTCTAACACCACATTTCAAAGGCATCTATTTTTCTGCGCTCAGCTTTCCTAATAGACCAGCTCTCACACCCATACATTACCACCGGGAATACCATTGCTTTGACTATGCAATTTTTTGTTTGCAAGGTGATGCCTCTACTTTTCACTATGTTGCCCAGGTTTCTCATAGCTTGTTTCCCAAGCATCAGACATCTTTTTATTTCATGGCTGCAATCACCATCTGCAGAGATCTTTGATCCTAAGAAAGTAAAATCTGCCAGTTGTATCCAACTCTAGGGTGCAGTTCTCATCTCCATTTACAGCCAAAGAGCCAGTGTTGTCTGTGTTTGCACACATTTTCATGGCCATGTGGCAGACATGACTAGAGCCCAACAAATCACATGGCTATATTTGACCATGCCCACAGATTTGGACACACCCACAGAGGGGTGTGGCCAAAATTTCCCTTATTTTCAAATCCAAAGCTTGACAGGTATGGACACTGCCCAGACACTGGTAGACGCTGTCCGCCTCATGTAGACTTTTGAAATTGGGTGCTCCCACCAGCGATGACCCTTGTCACTCGGATGATCCACATTCACAATGTGCCCTTTCCTACCTCACTTGTGGCATTCTGCGGTCTTGAAAGGGCATTGGGCGCATAGGTGTCTGCTCCTGCAGCCTTGACATGGAGCAATGACACCTTTGCAGTACTTAGCAGGCTTCTGCTGATCTTTACTGATGCCGTCCCCTTCCTCGCTGTTGACTTAGGATGACGATGGACTGGAACATCATTACTTTTGGATGCTGAATCATTGTGGGCAGGCACAGCTGGCCTGGACTGGAAGAATTTCACCCTGGCATCTGCAGCTTCTGATGTCAGGGCCTGTTTGAGGACCTGAGTAAAGGTCAACATGTCCCTTTTTTCCAGCCTACGTTGGGCTGCTTCATCTCTTAGGTCCAGGAGAAGTCAGTCCCGGAGAGCCTCATAAAAGTTGTGCCACTGGCATGGCAGCATGATGGTGGGTCGCAGCATACTCGGTGACCGATTCTCCCACCGTCTAGTCTCGGCGGTAAAATGCCAGTCTCACTGGAAAGATTGAAACCTTTGGCTTGATGTGGTTCCAGAGGATGGCTAGGATGTCCGTCAGTGGGACGTCCTTCAGGGCCGACATTGGCAGCAGGTGCATGATCAGCTCTATCGTGGACAACCCACAATGGGCCAGGAACGATGCCTTCTGTCCTTTGTCCCACTCAACCTTCTCCAAGATGATGAAGTTTTTGAACTGGATCTCATACATCGGCCATTTCTCCGGGTTGTAGGTGTTGAATGGCCTGAAGGAGAATGTGGTGGCTGCCATCCCACCTTCATCGCCAATGTTGAGTCCGGAACAAGAAGTACTGTAACTGGCATGGTCAGGTTAAACTCAATGATTCTTTAGTCAGCTCGTACTTTGGACTGGGAACTATGTACAGGGATGGCCTCTATATATACAGTGATTTGACCGTTACAAAACAAGATACATTTAAGTGAGCTTCCAGAGGACAAACAAAGTTCACCCTTTTCTGCTTTGAATTTTTGCCCCTGCCTGTTCTTTATTTTTAGTGTTTTTTGTCTTTTGAAACAGAATTAAGCTTTGGACACAAGACTCCTCACAGCACAGAGCTCACCCCACCCCTCTGTTTGGGCACTTGGTTTCTAAAAGGCCTTCCATCACTGACTTAGGGTCTCTGAGACAAACAGCAGCTCTATTCCCCTGAATATTTTTTTTTTAAATATCCAGGACAAAGTGATAGACTTCACTCAGACTTGTTTCAAATTTTAGCAATAGGGATAGTAATTACACATATATACCAACCCATAGAGCTTAGAGCACTCTCTTGGTGTCTCACAAGTAATTAGCATTCTTGCCCTAAACAAGCTGGGTACTCCTTTAGGTAAAGGTCACCCTTGCTCGAAAGCCAGTCATATCCGACTCTAGGGTTCAGTGCTCATCTCTGTTTATAGCCGAAGAGCCAGCGCTATCCATGTCTGCAGGTGTTTCTATGGACATGTGGAAGGTATGCCTAGACAACGGAGTGCATGGGATGCTGTTTACCTTTCCACTGAAGTGGTTCCTATTTATCTCCTTGCAATTTCTTGCTTTCAGACTGCTAGGTTGGCAGGAGCGAGGACAGAGATGGGAGTTCATTCCATCATGCAATACTCAGATATCAAACTGCTGACCTGCTGCCTTCCAGTCAGTGTCTTAACCACTTGAGCCACTGCAGTCCCTCGGGAGTACTACTTTAACATCCTTTTACATTTAAAATACACATGTTTACATTCCAGTTCCAGAAAAATATTAGTAATAACATTAAAAGAGTCCCATTTTTTAAATATCTTTTCTGTTTACTTTCCAAGGGGGCAATAAAAGTATCCCTATAATCCACCAGCCTATTATTCTAACTTTAAATAATATACCTTAACAAGGAATGGTTCTTCAATTGTGTCCTAGCCAGACTGGAGGGGCTCTCTAATTGTTCCATCAGCCAGAGGGGCTCGCCTCTCTGGCACAAGGAGGAGAGCCTTCTCCGTGTATGCACCGGCTCTCTGGAACCTCCTGCCAACAGAATTACGCCTCCGGACGGAGTTGCTGCCTTTCAGAAAGGATCTTAAAACCTGGCTGGCGGGTCAAGTCTGGGGCACAGGTGGAAGGGTAACCACCATGGGGTGGTTGGTGTAGAAGAACTCTTCCCTATGGTGCCTTTGGATCCTGCAGCCTTTGTTTTCGGGGGTGTGTAGTCTTAACTGTTTTAACTGTTTTAATTGTTTTTAACATGTGCTTTTAATTCTTGTTGTGAACCGCCCTGAGTTGGCTTTGGCCGAGTGGGCGGTATATAAATGTGATAATTAAATTAAATTAAATTAAATCTTTCTCATCATCTGCCACCAGTGCAACATAACTGGAGATGTAAGGGGTGTAAGGATAATGCCCCTCAATTATCCCACTATCATAGGACTTGTTCTACCTTCCAGAGACCTGTACCCCTTCTAGAAGCCCACATAAACTTTGCAGGCGCACCCCCCCAATAACGGACACAGACAACATTGAAAGTGGATAACAGCATAGGGCCACATTTATTGATTCAATGCCCTAGTCCGAATTATAAATTTGCATTGGTAAAACGACCAATCGTAATTCCTAAGGCAAGCAGGCCGAAGTAACACTGGTAAGGTACCACCCCAAAATTGCCAACGGCAATTGGTTACAATGTATCAATTTGTATCAATTTGTTTGTTGACAACAAACAAATTGTTGACCGTAGTCAATAACTAACTTATGACCCCACCCTCTGACGCGTATCCGTGAAATCACAGGGGTGATGCATGCTGGTTAGCAATCGTCATCACCCCATCGCCTGGTTCGTCGTTGACCGGACAACGTTTAACTAATTTATTCCTGTCTAGTGTTGTCCAGTCAATTGCGAACCTGCCGGATACTTGTGGGTCATACTGTTTACCTTACCAGTGCTACCCGCCAATGTGACCAAAGTCAACAGTAGGAACACATAAAGCCCCCTATATCAAACCATAGCAACAGTGTGGGATGGGCAAAAAAGCCAGGACCCGGAGCCAATATGGGTCCCAACCAAAAATTCCCACCCGGCCCCGAAGCGACCATAATATCACACTGTTAACTAGGGAGGGGGTGGAGGGGAAAAAACTTCTCCGCTCCGTCGCTGAGGTAAAATGGCAGCTTGGCTGCCTCGTGGCCACCCCTTTTATAAGGGAGCTGGCCACGCCCCTAACTACCCGGATTCTCTGTCCTGTGGGGGGGGCCGCAAAGGGCGCGGCGGCCATTTTGGTGCCGCGCTTGCATTGCAGGCGCACCCCCCCAATAACGGACACAGACAACATTGAAAGTGGATAACAGCATAGGGCCACATTTATTGATTCAATGCCCTAGTCCGAATTATAAATTTGCATTGGTAAAACGACCAATCGTAATTCCTAAGGCAAGCAGGCCGAAGTAACACTGGTAAGGTACCACCCCAAAATTGCCAACGGCAATTGGTTACAATGTATCAATTTGTATCAATTTGTTTGTTGACAACAAACAAATTGTTGACCGTAGTCAATAACTAACTTATGACCCCACCCTCTGACGCGTATCCGTGAAATCACAGGGGTGATGCATGCTGGTTAGCAATCGTCATCACCCCATCGCCTGGTTCGTCGTTGACCGGACAACGTTTAACTAATTTATTCCTGTCTAGTGTTGTCCAGTCAATTGCGAACCTGCCGGATACTTGTGGGTCATACTGTTTACCTTACCAGTGCTACCCGCCACACGGAGGGGCTTCAAAGAAGACCTGACGCCCCCCCCAGACCGTCAGCTCGGTCAACAGGCCTGCTCGCCAATCACCCAACAGGAGGTCCATACCTCCTCGCGACAGATGGACCCCATCCCCTGCGTACAAGTCATAATTTTGTAGACTAATATCGGGGTGATGACTAACCCGTCCCCAAGCCCTGTTGGCAAGAAACCGCGCCATTGCCTTATTGACCGCGCGCCTAGCGCGGTCAAGGGCCAGGAGGTTAACGCCCCCTCTGTAAGAATGGCGCGGGACAATGTCCGACCAAACCAGGGTTGTGGCAGGCCAGACATAATGCAAGTAGGCGAGGTCCTCGCAAATCGCATGCTTAAGCGATAAGCCGGTGACCTGGCCCAAATCATTGCCCCCCAGGTGGATGATTAGAATGTCAGGCGGGTCAGCACCCAGGCCAGAAAAAAGGAAAGGCCGCAGCTCCCGCCATAACATCCCAGGCTTACCATGCCATGCGAGACTGGCGTGGTCACCCAGTCCCAGTCGGGGTCCCCATTCTGTCGCCGCAGCGTAACGCGCTGCCCTGTGCACATAGCTGTGGCCCACCAGCCATACTGTCACCGGTGTAATACGACACCCAGGGTCTGTAAGAAAATTGAGAAAAAAGGCGGTAAGGTGACTGGATTGGTACTCATGGCGGGAGTGGGCGCACATAAAACTGAAAACATTGCGAGCCCCACCTCCCCATGCTGCGTATGTCAGCCCCAGAGTACCCAAAAGCAGCTGCTGTAGAGGCTGCACCAATCCGGAACGAATGTGTGCCATAACGGGCACCTGGTAGGCCCACCCTGGTGAGGGCTCTGGCTGTCACCTTCCAAAACTGAAATTTAGTAAGGGGAGACCCATCTTGGTGACAGAAAAACGGGCCGTGGTGCATGCCACGCAGTGCCAGGAATTCCTGTAGGGCACCAACCGGACAGATGTCTGCCAAAGAACAACGTAGCAGTCTTACACCACTGCCTACGCCATGCTGATCTGTTTTAGAGGAGCGTATCCTCAACTGGGCCCAGTCTTTGGCTACGTAGACATCTTCGAGTTCCAGTGCCCTACCACTTGCATCCGCCTTAGACAGCATCACGAGTTCGCTGACGCGGAGCGCTCCAAAAAATGCCACCGTTGTGGCTGCGTGAAAAAGGGCTGCCTCATAATGATCAAAACAGAGGCCTGGCCAGCCCCGGGCCAACTGGGTAAGAACCCCTGGGGAAATAGGGTGCCGGTCATCCGGGCAACGCCCGCGCTCGCGCACCCACCCCTCCAAAACATGTCGCACACGGAAGTCAGAGGTGGTATCCACATGACCTCCCACTTTGGCCATAAAAGCCAACGCCGAGAGCTTGGATGCTATGGTGCGAGGTGCAAGGCCCTGTGCATGCAGGTGAACCATGAACCGCAGAACATGGTCCACCGGGATAGGCCAGGTCTCTGGCAAGAGAAATTGAGTAGCAAATGCCCTGTAAGAATTGAATGCTTGTTGATACGCCTTACGCGTGCGTGGCGCTAGTGACAGGCCAATCGCCCGGTTCACCTCTCCTTGCCAATAGTCCACATCTCGTCCGGGAGTGGCAAGGGAAATTCCTCCGCATCCGGGGCCAAGGCGCGGAACCGGGAGATCTGCAGGCGGGACAAAGCGTCAGCAATATCATTATTAATCCCTGGGACATGCCTGGCCCTGAACCAAACGTTGAGGCGCAGGCAGCGCAGCACAAAATGGCGCACTAGGTCCATGACCCTGGGCGATTTGGAAGTCTGTGCATTGACAATGTGGACAACAGCAGCATTGTCGTACCAGAAATGCACCACCGAATTAGCCCACAGTTCGCCCCATAGCATCAAAGCCCCCAGAATGGGGAAAAATTCCAGGTATGTGAGATCCCGCAGGCGACCTGTGCCTGCCCATGCCGGTGGCCACCCACCATAGGCCCACTTCCCATTGAAGTACATCCCATAACCCAGGGATCCTGAGGCATCAGACTGGATCTGGAAATTGGGGGACGCCAGGAGGTCAGACCTCCAAAATGAGACCCCATTAAACTCCCTCAGGAATTGCAACCAGACGAACATGTCTGCCCTGATACCCCGGGTGAGCCTGACTCTGTGGTGGGGCCTGGATAACCCTGCCATGGCGTCGCATAAGCGCCGGGCAAAAGCCCTGCCCGGTGCGACCACCCTGCAAGCAAAATTAAGGTGCCCATGTAGCACCTGAAGTTCTCTCAGTGATGCCTTACGCTTGGCCAGCAATTCCGAGATAAGGGCCACGATCCTGGACACCTTATCACCCGGCAACCTAGAAGCCTGCACTACTGTGTCAATCTCAACCCCCAGGAATACTAGCTTGGTCGATGGGCCCTCGGTCTTTTCGGGCGCTAAAGGGACACCAAGTTCCTCCATTAGCGTCTGAAATGTGTTGAGGAGACGTGCGCACGTGTCCCAGCCCCGTTCACCCCCGAATAAAAAGTCATCCAGGTAATGGGCTACAGACCGGGACCCTGACCTGCGGGCGAAAGCCCACTCTAGGAAGGTACTAAAACGCTCGAAAGCCGAGCATGATATGGAGCAGCCAAAAGGCATGGCCTTATCAAAATAATATTCCCCCTTAAATTTAAAACCCAGCAACTCAAAGTCGCCCGGGTGCACTGGCAAGAGGCGAAAAGCTGACTTAATGTCACACTTGGCCAGCAGGGCACCCGGGCCACACGAGCGCACCATGCGCAACGCATGGTCAAACGATGTATACCTGACTGAACAAAGGTCATCAGGGATAGCATCATTGACCGATCGGCCGGCTGGGTAGGACAAATGATGAATAAGGCGAAACTCACCTAGGGACTTTTTGGGGACCAAACCCAGTGGCGAGATCTTAAGATTGGGAAAAGGGGGTACGGGGAAAGGTCCAGCGACCCTGCCCGCGACTAACTCCTTTTGAATGCTGGCCGCAGCCACCTCCTCCCTTCCTCTAAGGGATAAAAGGTTGGGAGCATCCTGAGGGGACCTATCACCCACAAAAGGGATACGAAATCCCTGCTTAAAACCTTGAAGAATATACTCCCTGTCCTCCCCCTTCGGGTACGATGCGAGCCAGCGCTCCAGCATGTCCACCTTAATTGGGGAGGGGGCCTTTTGGAGAACTAGCTCCATCCGTGGCAGCCTTGCCAGCCCACTGTCCACCCTCCCCTCTGCCTCGCGCCCCCCCAGGCTTGGGGCAAGCAGAGGCTGCGTGGGGGCCAGAGCATGTGGGACACTCATGCTTATACCTGCAGTTCTTTCGATTGCAGGAACCAATTGACGAGAAAGTCCAGCACAGCAGGCGGGCTGGAACCCCCTGCCCCGCCGCCTGGCGGGTAACCTGCGCTGGAGCCGCTCGCTGGACCGCATGTCCGCAATGGTATCTATCCCCCGGGGCAGGGCGTGTGGGTGTCATATACAAAAGCCAAAGCCTCTGGCACGGCTCATCCCATCTCATCTCGGGGTGAAGGGGAATCCTCATACGGAATTCCTCATCATATGCCAGCCATGAGGGGCCCGGGAAATCGACCATCGCCCTATATATGTTGTCCAAATATTGGACCATGGGAATAGCTAAATCCGGCCGCGCCCTAAGATATACCGCCATGTATATTAAATAAGCGGGGAGCCAGTTGGCCCAGGTACGCGGCGGCTTACGGCTGCGTGCCTGCTCCTTGTCCTTCTCATCCTGACCCTCCCTTTCCTCCTTGGTGGGCTCTCTGTTCAGGAGTGAGAAGATATCTACGTACTCCCCTCGCCATATCTTTTCCCTAGTAGCCTGTGCCAGGTGATCACCCAATGGCAAGGAATACCCTGCCGTCGGCAAGGCCGAAAAAGGGACAGCCGGCCTGGTAAAAGGGGCCTGAACTAATCCAGCCACCCCCAGAACATTCCCTGTAGTGTAAGGACCCATGCCCACCCCAGTGCCCAAGGTGGCAGTCGTCGTCGCCGGGTGGGTCGCCGACAGTGTGGCCCCCGCACCACCCGCGCGAGGCCAAGGCCATTGAAAGGCCCCCCCTAGATTGGGAATGTGTGTGGATGTACTCGCTTGCACCGTATACTCACACGCTGCACCCCCGTGGGCCGCCCCCACCGGGGGTTCCGGCCCACTGGGGGCGTCGGAGCTCACGACCGACGTAGAGCTCATCACCGGGGCTTGACCCGCACCTGGTTGCTGGCTGGGGAGCTGCGAGGCAGTGGCCGAAACCGCGCCACACGCCTGCAGCAGCTCGACCCTCCCCGCCGGCTGTTGTCCTCCAGCCGACAGCGTCTCAAAAGGAACCCCGAAAGGGGCGCCCGCCTGACTGGCCCGCGCCAACGACGCCTCCAGGGCCGCAATGCGGGCCAGCAAGGTGTCCACGTTGACCATGGGCAAAGGGCCGGCCGGCCCGCCTGGCCCAGGCATGGGTACAGGTCCCTGTACCCCGGGACCCACATATGGCCATTGGCCAGCACCGAATCCCGGCAGGGTTGGTGGAGAAACCTGCCAAGGCAGGGGGCCGCACCACCCCCCAAGGCTAGAGGGCCCCGGGAGAGGCTGCAGCCCAAGAGGAGTAGGCCCGACAGAGTGGGCAGGAGCAGGAGCGGTGTCCACCGCTCGTGGGCCGCGGGCCGGAACCCCTTCCGCGCCCGCACTCTGATCACCCACCCCGGGCCAAGGGGCAATAGACCCCATTCCGCCGGCCCCGGCCGGGGCTGGCAAAGGTGGCTGCTGAGGAGGCGGCACCGCGGTCCTCCGACCTGGGTTGCGCCTCCTAACAACGCGAGCTGAGCTCGAAGCTGCCTTCTTCTTCGAAGGCATCTCCACCGGAGCAAAAAGGGAAGCCGGAAAGGCAGAACCGCTACCAAAAGGCTTCCCGGTAAGCTAACGAGCGACGGAGACGCAGGGAAATAACTTCTCCGCTCCGTCGCTGAGGTAAAATGGCAGCTTGGCTGCCTCGTGGCCACCCCTTTTATAAGGGAGCTGGCCACGCCCCTAACTACCCGGATTCTCTGTCCTGTGGGGGGGGCCCGCAAAGGGCGCGGCGGCCATTTTGGCGCCGCGCTTGCATTTGTGCTGCTTCACAGTCCTGCTCCAGGATAGAGAAATATATGATAGGTTTCAATCACTGACTGTTTATCCTTACAAACCAGCCAAATCAGGTAGGACATGCTGTGTGAATTAGTTTAATTGTAGCATTGCCAATAAAGAAATAAAGGAATTAGAATTCCCCCACCAGTTTAAGCTCTATGAAATAAGTAGAACATCTTCTGGTTCCAATCAGGTTTATTTAGATGAAAAAATAGAAAAGTTCAGAATCAGGTACAAAACAGAGAAAAGGAACATTTTACTTGCCCCTTTCCCAGAATAAAACAACAAAAGCATATTTCGCTGGCCTAGCTTAGCCAGCTAGCACATTTCAGTACATATTGCTATTGTGTATTCACAACCACACTATTTCCTGTTCAGCATCTCGGCAATCAGAGTTATCATAATGGCAATCATAGCATTTCTCCCTCACATAACCAAAGCCCTCTCTTTCACTCATGCCACCTCTTCCTGGGTTTTAATCAATTAAAGCACAGCATACAATGTCCATCATTCTAGTTCTTTTCTCACCGTTTTCAGCCTGTTATGACTACATCCAAAATCAACTGCCTTGAAGGTAATTTCCCAGGCTTCTCTAGCTTTACCCAGGGAATTAAGAACTCAAAGAAACTACTTTACTTCTTAAAAGCAAAAGCACTAAATTCATTACATTTTGAGAGTCCAAAAATAGTTTTGCAAATGGTTCCTCACTCTGAAATAATAGTAATAAAAAAATGAGCAGGTGCATCTAGGGCAGTCTCCTTTAGTCCACTGTTGCATTTTGAAGGCATCCTCTCATATTTAACAGAAAAGAGAGATAATTTTTCTTTAGCTTGCTTGTTTATGAGAATGGGTGGTATCTGATTATATAGGAGAAATCAAAACTGACAGATTTGCCAGTCAATACAAGTACAGCATCAGAGAAGAAGGCTATTTCAATTCTGCATGACCATCCTTCAAAGGCTGGAATACTGTTCTCATTTATAACCTTTAAATACTTTCTCCAGGTTAAATGCATACCCAGCTCTTTTCATTTTGATGTCCTTAGAATTCATCTAAGAATTCTTTAGAAATGGGTATTATGAATTGTGACATTATCAGCCATATTTAATTGCAAATTAATATAGCAATTGAGAGGAAATTAATTCCCAATTGATTCTTGGGAAAGCACCTATTGAGGTGTAAGTGTATAAAAGATAAACCTATTTGCCATGTAATTAATTCAAATCTGCAGAGCCAAATGAGTGTGCAACTCTGTTCCCATTATTACACTGTACTTGTGAGGAATGTTTAGCAGTTTAATTATCATTTAGCCACCCAACTAAAGGAAATAGGTTATTAAGCATACTATCTAATTAACTTGATATAGATTGCTTGCTAAACAAATATTACACATATTGAAACAATTTGTGGCAATTACAGGTCTCAACATTCTTAAGTTTTAAAGCATTAATATCAAACTTAATTATACATTTCTGTGATATTCAGACATGCCAACTTCATGCTTTTTAGTTGCAATCAGTGCATTAACAGACCAGTAAAATATGTATTTCCCCCTTCCAATTATAGGCCTTGAAAGTTAAAATAGAAACAAAAATAGCTCTGCTCATAGCAATTGTTAAACTGGGCCAATTGTCCAAAAGCATTATTATTTTAAGGCATCAGTTCATAATGATTTCCATTTAAATGCTATGTTTTCTTTTGTTGGTTCTGGATCAGGGTTGCTCAAACTAGGCACTCCAGATGTTCTTGGAGTTCAAATCCCAGAAGCCCTGATCAGCAGGTGTGCTAACTTGGGCTTCTGGAAATAATAATTTTGTGTCAGAGATTGCTCTGGCTTGAAAGGATTTTTAGGGTGCACTCAAATGAGGCACTTTTCATGTCCCCAAGTGCAGCTTTTGGGTATCAAAACCCAACCTTCCAATATCCAGCTCAGTGACTTAACCATATAGCAACCATGGGAGCTGCTGGGCTTCTGGTAGTTGAAGCCCAAGAACACCTGGAGAGCCTAATTTGAGGAACCCTGTTCGAAATGACACAATACTGATTCTATCATTGTTGAGAACAATACAGCATGTATGCTGCTAACTTCCTATGTTTGTCATATGCTGACTATATAATCTTATTTCTACATGACAAAAGATGACCTGTGAGTTGATATTTCCTTCATCAGCATTTTAACACTTCTTCACAGTTGATTTGAAGCAAAGGAAGCACTCTGCCTTTCTTTTGATAAGATGCTTCTCTCGTAGGCTGCTTGAGCAATGATAAAGAAAAATCCCTTTGTTGCCATATAGTAGGCCTTAACAAGAAGGGATTTGCCAAGTAAAATACAGATGTTTAACTTAACTCCTTATAAAAATAAAGAGATTCAAGGAATGGAGAAAGAAGTGCAGGTATGGTAATGTCATGTTTGGCATACCTCAGTCACAACTCCTTCCCATCAATCATCTGGCATGGAAATTTTATGGTTCAGTGATGAAGTGTAGTTCACAGGATGAGGTGATAGCAAACAGTGAAGATGAGTTGCTGCACGGTAGGGAATGAAGCTTAAAGTAACATATCCCTAGCCTGGAGCAGGACCCCACATACACTGAAGCAGCAGAAGGTTTTATGCTGGCTTCCTGAATGGGTGCACATCTCTGTCAGGTGGGATGAGTCCTAAGGTAGTAGGATAATGGGATAATGGGCTTTGTTATCCTTACTGTACTCCAAGAAACCCCAAGAGAAGCACTAGGTCATTGGTAAGGTCGCACAAACTGTCATGTGATTGCACGCAAACTGCCACCAAAAATGCCTCTGTCCCAACTGGGCCACTACAGAATGGAGAGTTCCCCCAGCTTCTCTGGTTCTGTGCTCTTCCAATTGCCAAAGCTTCCAGATCTGGAGAGTGGGGGATGCCCTTAAAAATGGCCTCCCTATCCCCATTCTCCCTGATTGTAGTGGCTTTCAAAAGTGGTCCAGCTCTCTCCTTAATCCATTTTCTTTCTCTTAGATGTGTTTTCCAATTTCACAACAACGATTTTGCTGCTAGGAATAACACATGTGATTTAAATGATATCGTGTGTGCTGATTCCAAATCTGAACTCAATTTGCCAATCATGTACATATTCTAAGGCATGCTATAACTGTTCAAATGGTCAGTAATTGGGTAATGTATTTTTACATGGGGACATTATAACAGTTGCAGCTACCACTATGCCTGCTGCCGCCTTAACTGAATCACGTCCCCTGGAGGCATGCATGTTCCAGCAGTGGCTAGGCATGTCTGGGCAAGTCAGTGAGCTGATGTCAGAAATAGGTATGTAAGGTGAGATGGATCAAGGTCTTGTCTCTAGTGTGAAATCATCTTATTAGACCAAGTAGCAGATAATATTTTTTTTTTGTGATCACCCCAGTGCAAAAAGCAAAAAGCAAATGTTTTAGCTAACTAACCGAACTAAGAATCCTACTAAATGGGCCTTGTTGGCTTGAGATTATTGGAATGTATGTTTAAAAAATGTGGAGGGTCAAAAGTTCCCCACCTCTGTTGTAGTGGGTTGAGGCAAACAGTATATTAGTTTGCTATTTTTTGATTGCTTTCTTTTTTTGTTTGGCATTGGGAAGTCTTTCTTTGTAACAGTATATATTTTCACAGAGAGAACCTGAATTTTGACCTTAATCTAATGCTTCGGAGACAGTAGTTGATAGTGTACTGTGAACAATTTATTTCTAGTTGTCTAGAAAAATAAAGAGTTATGTGTCAAATAATATACAGAAAGCCTCACTAAAGGTACAATCCTGTGCATGCATACTTGAAAGAAAGCTACAATCAATGAACAAAAACTTATTTATAGATCAGTTTACTTCAACTCCCGCTACTTCTAAAATTTAGCTCAAGAGTAGAGGTAGATACATCAGTCTATTTTTGGCTCCTGACAGATTTGCTTTTGTGCATTCAAAAGTTTGCAATTTTCCATTTTTGTACTATTGCAACTTTATTTTGCAGAGAAATAAATATTACCGATAAATAATTTGGAAAAGGCTCCAGATTGGCAGGAGTACCATCTTCTTATATTTTAGCCTGACATCACATTGTAGGCTGTGCAAAATAAATGTCTTGCAATGTCACCTGTGTTGTTTGACTTGTGGTTGAAGGGTGTAAGATCAAAAGCAGGTTACAGATTAGATCTTGTATTCCAAAATAACACAGAGTCAAATGGTAAGGAAAAATAACACCTTGAACTAGTTATAAAGAATGTGTGTTCTATTCCATTTATTCAATCTAGTGCAATTTTAAGTCTTCATATTCAGAAAATGCACATCCTTGCCGAAGTAATATCTTGGGTAAGAACTTCTTTTTGGTACCTCCTGTGAAGACTAATGATAATATAAAATTATCACTGGCCTCTCCCTTTACTCTTTTCTACTTGAAACACTCCTGGAATGCTTCAATAGATTTTTTCCTTCTTAAAATTGGGATTAGGCAGAACCTACAGTATAGTCCATCTGAATGAAGACAAAATCTTTGAGCTTAGTGGGCTTTAGAAATGAGATCATGTCATAAGGAACAGTTTAACTTTCTTCTCTCTGTCTATCAGTCTTTACCTTCCTTGTTTCCTTTGTTATTTTCCACACAAAAAAAGTATGTCAGGCTGGAACACTACACTCTGGTGAACTGATACTACAGCATTTTCAGTAACTTAAATAACAACCACTTCTTGCAGCTAGAGGACTCTATTCAGTGGGAGGCTTGCCCATTGGGCAACCAGGACTCAGCACGGGATGCTCCTAGGCCCCCAAGACCATAGCACCCCTTTGGGTACCAATCCAAAAAGCTGAGCTGAGCCGCAATACCTGGAACCATTGAGCAAACGAGCAGGGCTCCCTCTCCCTCTTCCTGCCTTCCTCCTCCTGTGCTGCCAAAGATAAGATTACAAAAGCAGCTCCATTGACAGAGAGTCACTGTGGCTTAGAGGTTGCAATTTTGCCTTGTAAGCAGGAAGTTGTTGGTTCGAATCCCCAGAGGGGAGTTGAAATTAGAAGGCGAGTGGGAATGTATATATTTGTTAGGGTTAGACGCCCTCATCACTCCCTGTCCAGCACCTTTTTAGCTTAGCCAGCACACCCCTGATTCTATTCATTTGAACTCTATTCATTTAGACATGTATATAAAACAAGAAGAAAACTAAGTAATGATACCAATGTAAACATTTGTGCATTATGTTATTTAGCAGAGCTTATGAAGTTACTTTTTTCTTGACAATTCCCAGAATCTTCAAGGAGTCTTGGCTAATGCTGACCTTTAAGGATTTTGGAAACTGTAGTCATCAACATCATGGTCAATATTCTTTTGCAGATAGGTATGCCTCCTTCCATCAAGGACGATGTTGTTCCTGATATATTAAAAAAATTGGCTCCTTTACAGGTAGATGGACTCTTTTAGGTGGGGTGGTGGCCCCCTCAGTGGAGGAAATGCCACTGCAAACCATCTCATTGGGCCCAACGGCAAAATCAGTGGAGGAGGAACGATTTCACTATTCTGATTCCCAGCGGTCATGGAGGCAAAAGAAACTAAGCCAGATGGACTGGCTGTGAGGGCGCACCTTGTTAATATCCTCACGGCTGTGGCAGTCCATTGCAGTCCCGGTGTTAAATCCTACATATCTCATTTCATACATGCCACAGGAGATGGCTCCATGATGACAGTGTATGGGTCACTTCATGGCAAGCTGGGGTCCATCTTAAACGAATTCACGCCAGTTGCATTTTTCCTGTTTGTCATTCTTCTTGATTTCCAGGAAAAATATATACTTGGATACGAGTATATCCAAGTATAGCAACTGCTGCTGGTCATTCAAAAAATTACTTTTGTGCATTTCAACTCACAAAGCTTGGTTATTCAACATGGCAAGAGGATGTAATGTGTCATAGTCTAAAAAAGTAACTTTTACAAACTCTGCACCATAGGAGTGAGTGAGTCAGGCAGAACCATATGTTGGCAGACTTTGGATAATGTAAAACTATTTCTCATTACCAATTATCGCATGAAAATTATCTACATGAAACTAGTCTGGGAGCTACATGCAGACTTTGTTGAGAATCCTGCAGCTTCTCACTCTCAAAGAGAAAATAAAAGGAAAAAAATCTCAAAGGTACCATCCCTATTCCTCTGTACTCACACAACCCTTTGTTTTTGTAGATATTTTTTTATTCTAAAGCACACATCTGATTTCTACGTTTAATTTGACTTCTAAAAGGGAACACAAAAGTGAGGATATTAAAAAACCCTCAGATAAATTTTTTTTGCTCACTAAAGTAGGTACACAGAAAGCGCCTCCACAAAGATTATGAATACAATTGGACATATCCTCGGTGCCAAACTTGTCAGATAATCTTTCTAACACTGGATCAGAGCAAAGGAACTGAAAAATGAATCCACTATAAAGGTCTTTGTCAAGACCTATTATAACAATGATCTCAAGAAACAGTGAGGGACTTTCGAGTAATAAGAGTGTTTTCCTTGCAGATATGTGCAGGAAATACAAATGTTACATACTTCTCCTCAAGGAAACACTTTGGGGGTGGGGGTGTGTGTGGAGTAAGATTCAGCTGCAAAGTAGCTGGAATGGAACTCGTGTTTGAGAGACAGCATGACCAGCATGGGAGTGCAATTTTTGTTAGACCGGGCCTCAGTATAATGTAAGCTGCATTGATGGAGAAGAAGAAGAAGAAAAGGAATTAATTTCCAAATCATAACTTCTCAAAAACAACATTGAAATTCTCACCATCTGAACCCCACAATTCTCTGTTACCTCTGTCTATAACAGGGGTTCTCAATCTTTTCAAGTTGAGTGCTGGGTTACGCTCCCTCAAATAGCTTCGGAGGCCAGACAGCCATTTTGCACTGCCTGCCACACATAGCACTTCTGGAAGTGGTAGAGATGGTGGGGGCCATATGAAATGGTGTTGCAGGTTGCATACGGCCCCCAGGCCATAGTTTGAGAACCCCTGTTCTATAAGCTAGCAGAAGCAAATTTTAGTTTTATTGAACTGGACAATTTTACTTCCTTACTTGCTTGCTTGCTTATTAATGTAGGTTGTATCAACCTGACTCAAAACCTCAGGGAAGAATGTGAATATCCTTCTACATTCTCTGTGTCTATCCAAAAGTGGAAGAGTGAAGGCTATGTTTGTGCAATTTGCACAAAATAATGGTGGAAATCTAGTGTCCTTTCCCAATGAGGTATTTGCCCCTTCTGCATTGATGTTTTAACAGGTCCTTATACAGTATATTAGAACACCTGCATTTAGAAAGAAACCCACACACACAGAGAGAGAGTTCTATTTCATATGTATGGCTGTATTATTTGTGTACTATACATTAGGAAGGTATAAAGGAAGGCACTCTGAAAAGGAGCTCTATCTTCTCAGAAAATTGAATGTCTCCTAACATTATGCGTAAGTACAAATAATTTCAGTCCCCTTGATTTTCAGGTGACTACCATAGCTATAACTAAATTTGAAAGAAAATTAATTTAGTAGCCTGAGAATTTTAAAAAGGATCCCATTAAATGCAGATTTAAATATTTTATTCTTGTGTTTCCACAGGAGGCTCTGAAAAGATGTGGCATTCAGAAAGAACAAAATGTGCACTGCAGGAACGCCAGAGCAAATTCCCTGACAGATTCAATCTTCAGAGCAAATAAGCAAAAAATTAATAGATCCAAAACCCTGGAACTAAAAGCTGGTTCATTCCCATCTTTGAAGAGGCGTGAGATTGCTGACCTCACAGTTACACCTGAGGAGAAAACATGCTACCCCTCTATTCACATTGTGCTTTTGACAAAGCAAAGGAGTAAATCTACTTCAAAGGGAATTTACGCATAAGCATATCCTTTCATGTGGGTCTGTAGATTCACTGCATTCTGTCAAGAGTGCGTAGATATTGGCCTGACATATAGCATTGTACAAATCAAAAATATAGGGAGGAGAAAACATATAAAAAGAGATCACCCCCAGGAGCTGCTATTGAATGTGAAAAACAGTGTCAGCATCAAATGCTAAGGGAGGCACATTCGGCAGACTATAGGATGAATTATGAAGCATGAGAAGGCAGCTAGATAACATCTCAAAAACAAATTAAAAATTAATGATGAACAAAATCAAATTTCTTTTGTAACTGATACTTTTTCACCTGAAGATAAATATAAAAAGCTATCAAAGGCAGGAATGCATTAGTTTCTAATTTAATGTGACTTAGTGAAAGAAAATAATCACTAAAATTCTAATGATAGCTTTTTGACAACTTCCTAATCCTTACAAGTTGTTGGTAAGAGCTGCATCAAGCCAAACTGATTATCAATCCTGGCTTTCTCCCTTCAGTAATTCAAACAAATGTACAGCCTGTGATCGCATAGGTGAAATTGGAACTTTTGAAAGCACATCTACAGAGCAAAGAGTGAAAAAACAGAACCACAACTTCTGTCTTTCTTCTCTCATCCCTATCAGTTGCAGACAATTGTCCTTCAAAACATAAAAGAAGATAAAAAGAACAATAAAACTCTTGCACATATAGATATTTTTGGAAAACAAACTGTGTATCTAATTTGCACCGCACTTTTCCTTCATTGATTTTGTCTCCCCAAAAGTAATCAGCTAAATAAATGTGGTAAGTAATCAGGTTTGCACCATGTTGTTGGGGAATTACAGCTGGAATGTTTAGTTCCATTAATGATTCTTCCTTCCCAGTTTTGTGCAAAGGGAATCTAGGAAATCCTTCTGTAAGTGGAAACCCCTACTTCCAGCCATATCATTTGATTTGGTTGGATTGTATGGTGCCACATGTTAGGCCACATGAGTCCTATGAGCTGTATAAGGGCAATGTGTGCCACTTTAAGAGTTTGGTCACAGCTGACGATGGTTGAACAGTGAGTTAGGAAACTCAGGGTAATATAAGCAATGGCTCCAGAAGCCCACTTCGAGGAGGGTTCAAGGAGAGTCATAGGAGAGTCAACTGAATCTCAAAGAAGTGCAACTGAGTGACCAACATGTAAGGAAGAACAGCAAAGATCTCTGCATCAGGTCTACTGAGATTGAAAGCTTCCTGGAACAGCAAAGAGAGAGAGGAAGAAAGGAATCTGAACCCAAGCCTGGACTTCTGCATAAACATTCAATCTCTAACTGTTCAGACAAAGACACTGAGCCTTGCTCGGGCCAGTGTTGGCTTACCTTCTGTTTGTGAGACTGTTGCCAAGTTCTGTGTCACTCAGTTGTTAGTTGCCAACTTCTATAGAGACTGTTATTTGCTTGTGTTTGAACTTTGCTGAGAGAAAATATCTTATTTCAGTTACAGTTTATAAAATGAATCTTTTATTTCAACCCAACTGTGTGCCTGTGTGTATTCTGCACCCACGCCCTGCTGTGTCCTGCTTAACCGCATGCTCTGCTAAACGCTCTCACACAGGCACAAAATCCTAACACCACATACATCTTGAGGGAAAGGATGGATAAAGGTCATCAAGGTAGACCTTCACGCATGATTACCAAAACAAAACCTAAAGTGCTTAATTGTCTGGTATCTGGCAGATTCTGGAAATTTGTTTATTAAGTGGGTTTTCTCATCAATATTAAGAATTTGAATTCTTATCCTGGCTGACCAATGGTAACTTAAATACCACACCCCACAGGGAGACTTTAATTCCCAGAAGCCTAAGTCAGTACATTGCCTAATCAGTGCTTTGGGGAATTGACTTAGGCTTCTCGAAACTGAAGCACAAAAAACAAAGGTTGGGAAACACTGCTATAGAGCCTCACATTTCTACTGTTTTATATTCCACATTTACAAAAGGATAGTTGTTCCTGATTTAAAAACCCACTTTACATGTATAGTAAGCAGCATGTCCTTATTAATTATTGGGGTTATTTGTCCTATCTATGAACAATTATAAAATGATCATTCAGATTTTCTTCCCATTGTGCCAGGGAGCATTTTACAGCTAGTAAATGGTGAGATTTCTTATGAAATTGTAGAATTCATGCTACTATCCTAATCCTCATTGACAATATTAGAGAAATGTCAGTTTAAAATGGAAGCACAACCATTAGTAATCTCTTTTAGCAACATTTGTCACAAAAGAAGTATTTTTCTCTATATTTGCTTAAAATGCTTAACCACATAATTCATCTCATCACTACAATAAATACCTATATCTTACAACTCAGAGAGAAGACCACAGCTTAGTGACAAAGCAGAATGTAAAAAGTTCAACTTCTGGTATGCCCAGGATATTGATGGATATTCAAATTCATTTATTTCTATGCTCTCTCTGAAATTATGAATTTTGCACATTTCAAGACACATTATGAGACAGAGGAATATCTAACATCAGAAATGTGCACAGAGGCTTACAACTTATTTGTGTACACTATCTAAATGCATTCATTTTGAAAATGTTCTCAAAATCATTCCTCGGCTTACATTACAAAATGAGGTTTACATATACCATTAATAAAATAAAATATTTCTTTTACTAACAAAAAATACAACAATCCATTTAACTGAACTAATGGAACAATTATAATTGAAAATTTTAGACTAACAAAATTCAGTGAGTAAGTAGAGGTATAAGAAAGTAATGAAATTTTAAATTTACTTTACATTTCCACACTCATCAGATGAGTCAAAACTTACAGCTTCAGTTGTAACAACACTACTGTACTATGTTGAACACCCACCACTTTTCTTTTCATCCAGAAGCAGGTGTGAATGGATAGCCACTAATTTATTGACTCTTGTATTCATCAAAATATTTCAAGCCATAGTATATGTTTTCCATAAGCAGACCAGATGAGTTCAGAAAATGCTGACATCAGGAGAATGGATAACAATTTTATGGCCACACCACCAAGGATCTGATTTTTGCAGAGCCCCATCCACCATGCAAGTGGTGAAGTTTTTCTACACTTTCCAACAAAAACTGCTTGCTCCAAAAACCCACCTTTTCCTTGTATTCTGCTATGTTTGCAATGACTTTGCCCCGATCATGTCCCATTCCTTCTGAATTATTTGTTACAGATTCCATTGTCCTAGAGACCTAATCATCTGATAAGTGTTTTTCTTGGAAACACGGATCAACTAGATTTTCAGCAAAATGAATAGCTCCGCAACAAAAGTTATTTCTTTCCCTTATTATTTGCAAAAAATCTCTGCTCCTCATTCTTTAATCTGGGAGTTTTTACTAACAATCCTTCAGGTCCTGTTGTTTTCCTTGTTACTTCAGAAAACATTTCAGGTACCTGAGACAAACGTGCATTATCAGATTCTATTCTTGTTACAGCAGTAGTTATGGGTTTCAGGAGAGCAGCTGTAAATTCTACACGAGCCCAGAATACATCATTGTCCAAAACAATCTTCCTTATTTGTTCATCAAGTGGTAAACCATCTTGAAATGAGTGGTGGAGGAACTCTGATTCCCAACAGTCATGGAGGTGGAAGAGGCCATGATAGATGGACTGGCTGTGAAGGCGCACCTTGTCCATATCCTCAAGGCTGTGGCAGACCATTGCAGTCCCGGTGTTAAATCCTGCATGTTGAGCTTCATATGTGTCGTGAGTGATGTTTCTAAACAAATTTGATAAATTTCTTGGCATCTGAATGAAGATCTTTCATTGTCTTTAACTTCATTATGTCATGAAATTGCAAATTTAAACCATGTGCTGCACAACTAAATGTTTTCACTTGCAGAAATTTTTCATGAATGATGTTCCATGCAAATGTCATGGCTGCTAAAATTATTTTTTCAGTTTTGTTATATATGAAAAACTCAGTTTATTACATATTAATCTTTACCAAATGTGCACTTCTTGTACTGTTTATACACATATAAAATAAAAAACCTGAATGTGACTTGCATAAATTACAAAGAAATAGTATTTTCCCAATTTTCCCCAATTTTCCGGGTCCTCCCCAAAAAAAAAACCTGGAAATGTTACATCTCTAGATGTATCCCATAGGGAAAATCACTATATGATGCATGTTTCATACAACAACGAGCCCTGTGGGATGGGTTAAAATCATTGTATGAGGTACCACTGTATTATTATTATTATTATTATTATTATTATTATTATTATTATTATTATTATTATTATTATTATTATTATTATTATTATTATTATTATTATTATTATTATTATTATTATTTCATATGTGTCACAGGAGATGGCTCCATGATCACAGTGTGTGGGTCACTTCATGGCAAGTTGGGATCCATCTTAAGCTAATTCACACAAATGGCATTTTTCCTGCTTCAGAAAAATGAATTCTTGGATACGAGTAGCAGCTGATGATGATTAAGAGCACTTGATCTTTTTCACATATACTACTACAAAACCAAATTCCACTCATGATATATAATTCTTCCTTCCTTAATGTATTACTTCACATTTTTATATTTTTTTGTTTGTTTTGACCTCATTCTCCAATCTTTTCAGATAATCTTCATTCTGTCTTTTGCCACACATTTCCAGGCAGCATGAATGAATGAATGAATGAATGAAATTGCGACGGAAAAATAAGATCTCTAGCAGTCTTAGGTGAAAACTTCGACATCCTCCCAGTCATTTCTAGGGTCTTCATTGGTCTAGTCCCTGCAGGATGAATACTCTGATCAGACATATTATTTTGAGGGAATTAGACATTTGAGTGTTGAGACCATGAATTACGGTCATGTTAGCATGTAGGAAGCAAGTTGTAGAGCCTCTAAAAAATTAAGCTGAAATTAACTGCTTCAAAAGTAAGGGAAAACTCAAGGAATGTCAGATTTACCTTGCTTATAAAGCAGAACAGATGATGTTTTACACACCACGTGTCATATAAGTAGATGTTAAAATCAGCATTGCTGAATGAATAAGAATCCATCTTTGATTCTGCCTTGAGGAAATGTACATTGCACCCTAGCAAAAGGAAAAATACAGAAATTTGCTGGTCAGAGCAACCACCAGCAATTGAAACTAATGTGTCCTACAAATTCTTACTATTTTTTAAAAAAAATGTTAACTTTTTGGCAGAAGCCAAAAGCTGAAGTTGCTAGGGGCACATGGTTAGATTGAAGGACTCCTAGGTCATCCTCTACTTTAGCAAAACATGACATGGAACAAAGGTCATTTGAAGCAAGTCATACTATGATGCTCACACATACAAACCATCCAATCAATGCAATGGATGATAAATTAGGACAAAAAATGTTTTGTTCTTTTGGTGAGAGATGAAGACCATCTTTTTTAAACAAATACCTGGACAGTTTTTTGACCATGAATGCTGGATAGTATTATTACAACTGGCTTTCGAGTAAGGGAGACCTTTACCTTTAAATCCTACTTTCCTCCAAGGAACGCAATGCAGTGTTGTACTTGATTCTTAACACATACTTCACCCCATTTGAGTCTCACAACAGCCTTGTCTGTCTACAAGATGACAACTGTATCACAGGCATGTTGGGAATTTAATATTGCTTGGCCCTTGTACAGTATAGTTGAAATCAGTACTGTACCGTAATAATTATACCATACCAACAAGTTCAATATATTTAATACAGTGTGTTTTTCTTTAATTCTGTTATTACTTTCAGAGTAATTTTTGGTGGCAGTTTTAATGGGTTTTTTATTGGTTTTTAAAATGTGATTAGTTTTATTTTATGTGAGCCGCCCAGAGTCTTCAGATTTGGGCAGCAATAGAAATCAGAAAAATAAATAAAAATAAATTATTTTATGTGTGTTTTAACATGTTTTAAATGGTTTTTTAAAAAAGTTTTAAGTAATTGTTCTATGTACAGTATATGTTTAGTTTTTTCTGGTGTCCATGCATTTGTTTTTAGTAATCTGTGGTTATTTTTTAATAACTCATGAGATTTCTTCAATCCCTTAATTGGGAGAAAATAACAATAATATGCCATCAAGTTAATTTTTACTTACACTGACTCATTTTCAGGTTTTTTGAGATAAGGAATACTCAAAAGTGATTTACCATTATCTTCTTCTAAGGGTACCTTTGGACTCTATAGCTTGGCCGACATCATAGAGGCTGGCTCTACTCACAAGAGACTAAGTGGAGGATTGAATTTTCAACTTCTGGCTCTGCAGTCAGAAACCTAAACATATAAATTGTAGGAATCGGGGCCACTGGGGTGGCCTTAAGGTCCCGGAGGAGACTGATCAAGTGACGACACGAGGCAAATGGAGTGAGATCAGATCAGTACTTTATTGGAAAAAGGCAACATCATTTATAGGGGAAAAAGCGCAACGGTGGCGAAACTGTCATCGGACAGGAAAATTACCTCACCCACGTACCCGGGTTAATGGGAAACCTCTCAAAGGGAAGTTAATTAACTTGGATAAACACGGGGCAAGGAAGACCATTGTTTAGGGTTTAAGCAAGGGTAAATATGGCTGATATTTACACCGGGGATTACCTTGGCCAGAGGATGAGTGATTACTCTAATAGGTAACTGAGGTCTGCGAGGTGCTTGCTCGGCAGAATCGTCGGTCAGGCTACAAGCGGCCGAATTAATCCCTATCGTTAATTCACCCCCCTTATGCCCTGACAAGGAGTTTGCTCACTGGTTTAACCTCTGCCAGAAGCCACTGATGCCCAACCGGGCACGGGGAATCTTCATCTCCCCTTACTTTTTAATATTAAGAGCCTGACTGGCGACTCTGCGCAGAAGCAGCATCAGCTGTTGATCGGGAATGACGTCACGGGGTTTCTTCTCGGGGCGGCACTTCGAGATCAGTGAGGGAATACATTGCACAAAGCAGCATAACGCTATGCCTAGTATAGTCACCCCCACTACCACCTTGAGTATCGTCTGAAGCCACCCCCAGGGGATCCATGACCACATCCAGCTCCACAGTGAACTCCACCAAGCCCCCCATGTGGAACCCTCAGTGATGCCCTGGACTATGGTGTGGAGATCAGTGAGCTGACTTTGGATTTTCCGGGAGTTGTCAGTAAGGTTGAAACAGCACATACCGTGAAGGGATTCGCAACCCAGATGGTGCAACAATAAGAGGTAGTCGATAGCCGCTCGATTATCGAGGATGGCATGGCGAAGTTCCGCCTGCTCCTGATTGAGGAGCGCTATCGCTGTGGAGGTATGGTTGATGGCTTTTGCCAACCCGCAAGCCAAGCGACCAATTCTCCGTGCGTTGCCGACGGCTAAGCCTGGCACGCCAACTATACTGACTGATAGTGAGACGTATTCGGCTGGGCTTAGGACTCTAAAGCTGCTGTCACATGAGCTGTCTAGTTGGGTGGTGTGGGTGCGCCTGATGGGTGCAGAAACATTTGAAACATTTGAAACATGTGGAACATTAGAAACATTTGTGCTTGGGGCAACCATATCCCTAGTGGGGAGCAACAGTGTCAACCGGCTAAGGCAACATGTGGAATCTGATACATTTGCAGGAATATAGTTGAAGGTATACTGGTTGCATGTGAAGAACCACCCTGAGGGTAGGGTGATATGGGCAGGTAACGAACCAATTGTCTCTGGGTTTGCACAAGTCCAGTTGCTGCTGCCGGTATCGAGGCAGCTGCGCTGGGTCCGGCCGCCTGTGGCGCAGCCAATTATTTGCGCACAAGTAGAGTTCGGGCTGGCCGCCACTCACGGGGTGTGAAGAGTGGCTGCATCAGCCGGCAAAGTCATGGTGAGCCGCAATCCCCCCCAGCGAGCGTAGGCTGCAAAAGTCGCAGGGAGGTGCGGTCCGAAAATCTTCTTCAACAGCCAGTCACCATCCCTGGCGCGTGCGTCGAGAGTGTGGCACACTGGGATGAGACAGGTGCTGAGGATCGAGGCAGAACCAATGTCCTGCTTCAGGCAAAAATCGGACTGGTTGACGAGACCCGCCAACCTTGCCCACAAGTTGTAGTGCATCCGTGCTGAAAGGTCTTCACCGGGCGGCAGGCCGTTGGCCTGAAGTGAAGCGGCCTGAACGCCTCCCCCCAAAAGCAGGGCGAGGGCCAGGATGAGGGTGAAGATCACGGAGTTGGCATTAATCTGGGCAAAGACTGCTGCAACAAAGTGCTCCGGTGTCGGCTCCTTCTCCTCGCGTTGGAGGGCGTCCTCGGCCTCTCTGCAAAGGGTCTTGACCATCCCCCAGGTGATCCTCTGTGCTTGGGTCCGCAGCCGCCGCTTCTCCTGGTGGGTCTCCTCGGTCAGAGTGAGGTCCTCCATCTCCGGGATCGGACTCGGGTCGGTCTGGGTCCACGCCATGAGGTTCCAAATGGGGCTTGACGCACCGGGCCGGAATCCACACGACACCTGTTGGAGACATAATTGCAGCATACCCTCTCCCCCAGGTTATGAGCGGCACCGGGCCCCTCCAAGATGGGTCCGGTGGCACTCGGTACCGGACCATAGGTCGCGGGAGAGCTTCCGAACGGCGGAAGTGCTTCTCCTGCGGTGTACAGTCCGAAAAAACATTGAGGTGATTGTATGTGAACAATACCTTATTCAGACAAAACTGTGCTTGTCCCTGTGAATTGGGGAGGGCTGGTGGCTCCCCCCTTTCTGTTTGTTTGTCAATATAGGACTTTAGCGTCCGATTGACCCGTTCTACAATTGCCTGCCCTTGCGGATTGTAGGGAATGCCAAATGTATGCTTGATGTCCCAGGTGGCCATGAAGGTGGCCAACTGCCTAGAGCAGTAGGACGGGGCGTTGTCCATTTTCACGTGCCGCGGCTTGCCCATTGCCGCAATGCAGGACAGGAGATGCTGCTCCACATGGGAGGCAGTCTCCCCCTTCTGCGCCGTCGCCCAAACGAACTGGGAAAAAGTGTCTATGCAGACGTGCATGTACTGCCATCTGCCAAACTGCGGCACATGCGTGACGTCCATTTGCCACACCTGATTGGCCTCTGTCCCCCGCGGGTTAACCCCGCACGAGGGCCCCCCCGGAGCCCCTGCGCAATGCTGGCAAGAGCGTACTATACCCTGGGCTTGAGAAAGTGGAAAATTGAACTGTCTGGCGAGTGCCTTGGCGTTTTGGTGAAAGAAGGCATGACTTTGAATTGGAGTAGTGAAAACTCCCAGAACTGAACGTTGCTGAATTTCCTTTGTCGCCGCATCCGCTCTGCTATTGCCCACGGAAATCGGACCCGGTAGGTCTTGATGACTGCGGATGTGGGCAATATAGAGCAGCTCCGTGCGGTTTCGCAAATGAAATTGAGCAGTGAGAAACAGGCTAAGCAGATTCTTGTCTATCGCGGGAGTGATGTAAGCTCCCGGTAGACTGTGAAGCAAGTTCCTAACATACAGACTGTCGGTTATGATATTTAAACGTTCCTTGGCGAAGGTGCGCAAAGCAAGATTCACGGCTGCCAACTCCGCCCGCTGCGCGGACTTCTGTGGAAGAGTTAGCAGCGTGTGCCAAGCTTCGCCCTCCTGCCAGGTCAGGACACCATAAGTGCGTCCGCCATCAGAAAAAACTGTTCTGGCACCCTGAAGTGGGACCAGCGAGAGCAATTCGGACAAGCTGACTGTTCCTGTTTGAAGCGAGACGAGTCTGGGGTCTTTAGGCAAGTGGTATGCCAAGCTTCCAGTGAATCCTTCCAAAGCTATCGGAAGCGAGTCACCTAGCTGCATCAACTGCTGAATTTGTTCCTTGGTGAACGGGACTACGATCTTGGCTAAATCGTGCCCAGAAATGTCCCTAGCTCTCAGCCTGCCGCGGTAGATCACCGCGGAGACCAGTTCTTGGGGCGGAACAATGTTCCGAGATGAGGTGTTAGGTAAGTACACCCACTCCACAATTTTCGCTCCCTTCTCTGAGTCTACTCCTAGCGCCCCAGTGAACATGGATCCCGATCGCACGATGTACAGATTCAGGATTGGGGAATAGGGCCCCTGGGCGATCCTATCTACCCATCTTTGGCTGAGAGCTTGGTTAACTTTCTCGAGCGCCAAGCGCGCGTCTCGAGAAATTTTTATCTGGTCTGCTGGCTGCTTACCTAGCGTTAGCAGCGAGAAGAGCGGTTTCAGAAGATCCGTATCCAATCGAAAATACGGTCTGGCCCAATTAATGTTTCCTAAAACCTGCTGTAATTCTACCAAGGTGACTGAGTCCTGTAAATTAATCTGAGGCAAAACTGGTGCTGCGAAAGAGCGGAGAAGCCGATGGCCCAAGTATGAGAAGGGCTCGGTTCTCTGCACTTTCTCTGGGGCAATGAGTAAACCTTTGTCCCCCAGGCTGGCCTGGAGGTCTGAAAACACTTCGCTGCCAGGTTTTGGCAACGCTACCAAAATATCATCCATAAAGTGACAAACTAAGGCTTGTGGGTAGAGGTTTCGAAACTTTGCCAGCGCGTCGTGAACGTAAATTTGGCACAAAGTGGGCGAATTGAGCATGCCCTGTGGCAAAAATTTCCACGCGTAACGCTGCGTGGGCTCACTGTGGTTCACGACCGGCACGGTAAAGGCAAACCTCTCCCGGTCCCTGGGGTCTAAGGGGATTGTATAAAAGCAATCCTTGAGATCTACGACTAGGATCTCCCACCCCTCGGGAATCATGTTCGGATTCGGGATGCCGCATTGAAGCGGACCCATTGGCTGTATGCATTTATTGATCTCTCTGAGATCGTGGAGGAGTCGCCACTTCCCCGACTTCTTCTTAATAACAAAAATTGGCGAATTCCAAGGACTTGTGGACTGTTCTATATGTCCTGCGTCTAGCTGTTTCTTAACTAGCTGCTTGAGAGCAACCAATTTCTCCCCTACTACCGGCCATTGCTCTACCCAGACAGGAGTATCGGTGAGCCATTTAAGTGGCAACGCCATTACCCAAAGGTAAGCGTAGCACCGTACTGCTTCAGAATGTCTCGCCCCCAAAGGTTGATGTGCACGTCAAGAATGTGCGGTCGAATCACCGCCATGCCCTCAGCCCTTGGGATTGTGACTTCTACCCACTCTCGGCTCCTAAACGCTTCCTGGACGCCGCCTACCCCCCACACATCGGAGACCGGCTCAATGGCCCACTCCCTTGGCCACTGGCTTCTGCTTATCACACTGACATCTGCTCCGGTATCTAACAGGCCTGAGAATGATCGATTATTCAGAAATACCTCAATAACCGGGCGCTGTTTCCACTCAATGTTGGTCTCCACTGTCGCTAAGACCTGGTATCCTTGCGCTGCCTCACTGGCGCTCGAGCGGTCCTCTGACCGGGACTCGAAGCTGTCACTGAGCCCTCCCTGGCTCTCTGCTGGCGAGCGACAAGGAACCATGATCAGTTGCGCTAAGGTGTCTCCTTTAGGGATGGTTTGGGGCAGGTGTGTCCAAAGCTGAACTTGGAGAACGCCCGAAAAATTGGAGTCAATGACTCCTGGAATTATAAAAATTCTGCGTGCACCAGCTACACTACGGGGCAAAACTAAACCTATAAAGCCTCTGGGCAGGGGTCCCATGTACTGGGAATCGACCAGATAGACTGTTCCTGGCAGGTCGCATGTGACGTCCGCCTGGCAAGTCAATTCTAGTCCCGCGCTGCCCCTGGGGCTGGCCTGTGCCCTCGCAATGTCTGGGATGGGGTTGGACTCTACTCTGGCTCTGGGGAGTTCTGGGTGAAGGACGCCTCTGTTTGGACTGGGGCCAGAGACATGCCCGTGTTCCGGTTTCCCGAATTCTGGCAATACCTGGCCCAATGATAGCCTTTCTTGCACTTCGGACAGAGGGTGTTCGGAGCCTTGGGACGGCCGGACTTTTGCCCGCCTCCCTTGGATCGGCACTCCATAGCGAAGTGACCGATCTTGCCACAATTGTGGCATGCCCCTTTGCTCTTGCCATTAGGTCTTTTCCCTCCTTGCACCGCTGCCGCTAGCAGACCCATCTTATAGGATTCTGTGCCAACGTCGGCGCAAGCTCTAATCATGTCCGATAGGGTCAAGTCAGGACGATTGCCTAGGGACTGCAAGATTCTACGGCAGTCCAAGTTGGCATTGTCCTTGGCTAACTTAATCATGAGCTCTTCCTGGGCTTGCTCATTATCAATCTGCCTGCTAATGGCTTCTTCCAGGCGATTGATGAAGTCCATGTAGGGTTCCTGGGCTCCCTGCTTAATGGAGGTGTAATTTTTAGCCGCTTTGCCAGTGGCTGGGATCTTAAAGTAAGCCCTAAAGGCTGCCTCGGCTGACATCTCGAGAGTGGCGAGAGGCAGGTTGATCTGAGCATTGATTGACTCGAAATTGCCTGAGCCATACAGCTGCTCAGGAAGCACCGCGCCTCCCATCCTGGCAGCCCAAGTTTGCGCCTCTAGGCGGAACTCGCTGTCCCAGATCATGTACTGGCTAGGGGTCAGCATCATCCTCATGACGGCTTTCCAATCATGGGGAATCCACATGGTGGTTTCGCACACCTGCTGAAGCGTGCCCCTAGTAAAACGACTTTGGAGCCCTGTTTCTGCAATTGCCTTCCGCATAGCCATGAGCAGCTTATACGGGACTGGGGAATGAACAATCTGCTGTGCGCCCGTGAGCGCGTCCATTTCCATGCGGATTGGACATATCTGTCTGAGCTCAGCTAGTTCTTCTGCTGGCAATTCCCCCTTCCTAATCTCCTCTTCAATTGTGCGCTGAAGGGGACTCTTGGTAACTCGGGAACCCGAAGCTGTCAGAGGAGTGCCTGCGCTTCTCATGCCCTGCATTCCCTCGGTGACGTCTGCAGCTGTCACCGCGGGAAGGCTCCCTGCGCTACTCTGCTGGTACTTGAATGTCGGATAGAGTGCGGTGGGCGCAGTCGGCTCGACTGGCTGAACTGATGACTTATCTAACGGGGGTTCTTCCGCTTCTATCCGGACTGGTTCGATCTCAGCTAAGAGTTTCCTACACTTCCTCCATGTGCTAACTATCCCTCCTGGGGCCTTCGGGGGTTGCTGAATGCAGTCTCCTATCCGATCCCAGAGCTGTAGGGTTAACGTACCTACTTCTGGGTAAAGCAGGCAGTGTTCCCTAAGGTACGCCAAAAGTCTCGCTAGTTCCCTGCTGTGAAAGCGTAACTTAAATACCCTGGCCAGGATTCTAAACTCTTCCGCATGAGTTTTTTGGCTAGCGGACGGACTCTGTCCCTGAGAACAAGTCCCCATGTTACCTGCGAGTAGTCCTCTGAAGTTTCCTCCTCGGGACGGGTTGACGCGTCTGGGGGCAAGGTAACTGGTTTCGGCGACGATCGTCTGGGTGGAGCTCGGAGCGTGGCCTCCTGCCACGGGCCCTCGGCGGCCTCTGCGCTGTCAGGGGCTCACAGCTGCCCTGAGCGGAACGCGTTTTTCCCTTTGGCGCAAGTCTCCCCGAAAGCCGGGAGCAAAGTGCAGGAATGCCTCTCTTGGAATGCCTCGCCGCTGGCCGTCCTTCTGACCGACTGGCTGCCGGCCAGAGTGCCGCGCTGTCCTCCGGGCGGACGGGTTGCGGTTCAAGCGTGGAACCGGACCGCGTGGCTCGCTACTCGTGAGTAGACCTCTCCTGGGTCGCTTTACTCACGAGTAAATCACGTCGGGGTCACCAGATGTAGGAATCGGGGCCACTGGGGTGGCCTTAAGGTCCCGGAGGAGACTGATCAAGTGACGACACGAGGCAAATGGAGCGAGATCAGATCAGTACTTTATTGGAAAAAGGCAACATCATTTATAGGGAAAAAAGCGCAACGGTGGCGAAACTGTCATCGGACAGGAAAATTACCTCACCCACGTACCCGGGTTAATGGGAAACCTCTCAAAGGGAAGTTAATTAACTTGGATAAACACGGGGCAAGGAAGACCATTGTTTAGGTTTTAAGCAAGGGTAAATATGGCTGATATTTACACCGGGGATTACCTTGGCCAGAGGATGAGTGATTACTCTAATAGGTAACTGAGGTCTGCGAGGTGCTTGCTCGGCAGAATCGTCGGTCAGGCTACAAGCGGCCGAATTAATCCCTATCGTTAATTCACCCCCCTTATGCCCTGACAAGGGCCAGAGGCCAGGAGTTTGCTCACTGGTTTAACCTCTGCCAGAAGCCACTGATGCCCAACCGGGCACGGGGAATCTTCAATAAATAATAATAATAATTTCATGTCAGAAATTATTCTAGGTTGGAAGGATTTTTGCTGGAGAAACTCTGCTCAGGGGATGCCCAAATGAGGCTCCTTTCATGTCCTCAAGATCTTTCCAAGCAAGTATAGAGAAACATTCTTTAAAATGCCTAACATAGGTTGTTTATTTGACAGAATTTGCATTCTTAAAGCTGAAAAAGTTTGGGTCTTGTCTTTAGCTTGACACAAGACATCCTGAGAACCAGACATGTATAGACTTCAGAGCTACCCATTGGACCGCCCTGCCTTTCAAGGCATGGCATTCTGAAATTTAGGTTAAAGTCTTATGGAGCAAAAGTATAAACTATGCACTGTTCTAAAATAGAATCTTTTATGAGTGCTTATGAAAGCAGGAATGCAAGGGAGCTGTTTCTAAACTAAAATAAGCAATATGCCCCCACTCAGTTCTGCTTTCAGCACAGACAAATTATCCACACCGAAGAGGGAAAAATAGGGCAGAGTGACATGAGAAAAATATGGAAGACTGTAAAGGGAATACAAACTTTCATGAGCGCCACAAGAACACTATTTTTCCCTTCTTGAAATGAATATGGATTGCTGTGATAAAAAGTGGGAAGCAGAATCCCGTGAAGGATGCCTTTATAGGCAGCTGGAGTATTGCAACTGAGCACACCTGCTGAGGCAATCATTCTCAATATTTACAGAGTCTAGTAATGATCGGTGACACGTACGGAACATGGAAATTAAAACCAACACCTCAGCCTTATTCAGGCATTATAATTTAGGCAAACTAACTACCTGCGGAGGTTCTTAATCATCATTATGAACATGGAAGCAATACGTCTGAAAAGAGATGATGATGCTGTCATATGAGCTGAGACCTTATTTTTCAAGGGTCCTGGCTGACACAGAGAGTCCCAGTGAGTAGCAGAGAGCTTCAGATATTTCACCCTGTACAGTATGTGCAGAAAGGGAAGAGAAGTGTCAACAGAGAGAGGTGGGATTGAAGATCTGCCCTATATGCATGATTACCAAAACTTTAACATTTAGAGATGAATTTTTGTAAGAACGAATCCTGTGTCATTTGAATGGCAGAAACCCCTACTTAATGTATTTCTTCTGGAGATGGCATTTCATAGTAAAGTTGAGGCATTTTTTGCATAACCTTTCTTATTCTATTGTCTAAGGTCCAGAGCATAGAAATGATGGCTCATACAAGAATGCTCTGACAGTGGCCATCTTGGATAAAACTACTTTCAGTAGCTAAGCATAGCTGGGCCTTATGAAAAGGATCTCATCTTATGTTCCTACTAACCTGATTATGTCTGTTAGTTTTTTGTTTATTGTGCCTTTCTTGCTGATTCAGCATCTGCATCAATTCATATTGGCCCAAATGATTCCTCAAAGAATATCCAATAGAAAGTCAGAGAAATATTATACCCAGCTGTAGGCTGCCAGCACAAGAGGTGAGTATGTTGGATATCTTCTCTTTTCTGTGATTACAATTCATGCTGCAATGTTTTTTCATTCCAGGTTGGTAAGAGGGTGAATTATAATGTGCCATTTTAAGAATGCAATCCTGTGCACATTTACTCCATGGTAACACTTCTGGTATGCCTTTTCCTAGACCAGGAACAGATTTACCTAACGGCAGCATAGTGCAGAGCACCGTTGGCAACATTTCCCACAATGCCCCAGAGCAGGGGTCAGCAAACTTGGTTCTCCAGGTGTTCTTGGATCTCACTTACCAGAAGCCCAAGTTATTACAATTGCTGATCAGGGCTTCTGGGAACTGAAGTCCAAGAACATCTGGAGTGCCATAATTGTGTAGATAAGATCTAAGTCCAGACTTCCAGAAGTTCAGCAGACAAATCCATGAGCCTTGACAGTTGAATCTGGAGTTTTGTTTTTCCAGCCTTCATTTATAACAAAAGGAGGAGGTGGGGGTAGTACAATGACAATAATAAGAGTAACAAAATCAATAATGGATCAAAAGTCATTTCTAAATATGAAGAAATTTACAAATCTTTGTAAATTAGTCAAAAATAAACAAAAACAGGACATTTTCCATTCATATGGCTAAATATTTCCTTTCCTCATTAAGAAATTTTCCCCTCTCTTTCCCCTCTTATTCTGCTAATTTGTTGAACTTTTGGAAATATTACTATTGCTTTGAAGCTGTTTTAAGGTGAAGAGGTGAATAGATATATTGTTTTTAGCAGCAGCAGCAGCTTTCTTTTTATTCTCTCTCTCGTTAATTTACTCTACTAATTTTTCTGAAATATGTTTGCATTAGTAGGACTTTATGTATATATGATCATGGGAAGATAATCTTTCTATAGGCTTTGAGTTGATTATTCACACAGTGAGAGTTCTGTATAGTCATAGCCATGTGTGTTATCCTCCCTGTTCTTCTTTTACATCATCATCTTCCTCATCTCTCTATCTACCTCCTTTGTTTTTTCCTTCTTTTTTAGGTAAACGAACATATAATGTTTTGCTTATGGATATGGCAATATGTCATTTTTCTTTCATATGGGGGACATGCGATATTGGCGTCCCCCAACACATGCCTGAATCTTTCCTTTCTATATTTTATCAATTTTATGATTTTTGGTCTTTTTTAGTACATCAATCACCCCCTTGAGGCAAAACATTCACAGCATCCTTCAATAGATCCACATTTCAAGTGCTTTTGTCTTTTCTTACAGCAATTTATTAATGTGACTTATGAAGGAACTGGCAACCCATGCCAGTATTACTGCCAAGAAAACTCCATGGACAGTATCAAAAGGCAAAATGATATGATGAAGGAAGATGAGCTCCTCATGTTGGAAGGTGTGGATGGATCTGACGGTGAAAGGAAAGTCCGATGCTGTAAGGAACAATATTGCGAAAGAACCTGGAATGTAATATCTATGAATCAAGGCGAGCTGGATGTAGTAAAACATGAAATGGCAAGATTGAACATCGACATCTTGGGAATCAGTGACCTAAAGTGGACAGGGATGGATAAATTTAACTCAGGGGACCATTATATCTACCACTGTGGGCAAGAATCTCTTAGAAGAAATGGAGTGGCCCTTATAGTCAATAAAAGGGTGAGGAAAGCAGTAATGGGATAGTCTTTAAAATTACAGAATAATTTCAGTCTGAATTCAAGGCAAACCATTCAACATCACAGTAATCAAAGTCTATACCCCAACCACTGGTACAGAAGAGGCCATAATCAACCAGATAGAAGGGGAAGAATTGTAAGCAATAACAGACTTTACTTTCTTAGGATCCAAGATCACTGCAGATGGTGACTCAGCCATGAAATAAAATGACACTTACTTCTTGAAAGGCAAGCTATGAGATACCTAGGCAGCATAACAAAAAGTAGAAACATCACTCTGCCAACAAAAGTCCACATAATCAAAGCAATGGTCTTCCCAGTAGTAATGTATGCCTATGAGAGCTGGATCATAAGAAAGGCTGAGCTCAGAAGAATAGACGCCTTTGAACTGTGGTGCTGGAAGAGACTCTTGAGAGTACCCTGGACTACAAGGAGATCAAATCAGTCAATCCTGAAGGAAACCAACCCTGACTGCTCCTTGGAAGGACAAATACTGAAGCTCAAGTTCAAGTACTTTGGCCACCAAATGAAAAGGGAGTACTCACTTGAGAAGGCCTTGATGCTGGGAAAGATTGAAGGCAAAGGGAGAAGGGGCAGCAGAGGGTGAGGTGGCTAGATGGCATCATTGAAGCAATGGGCATGGATCTGTGTGGGCTGCGGAGGATGGCAGAGTTCAGAGGAGCGTGGCGTGCAGTGGTTCATTGGGTCACAAAGCGTCAGACTCGACTGTGTGACTGAACAACAACACGATTCCACACCATACAGGAAGACAGAAAATACCCAGCACTGTACAACACACATTTTCAAATCCAAGATACATGCATATATCAACATGCTTTGCCCTTGCAGTTTGGGACTTTAATAGAGCTCTAAGGCCTTTGCTTATATACAACTCCGTCAGCTTGTTTTTTCAACAAGTCCCTTTCTCTGAACTCTTTGCTTTCCAAGGAATCCAGTTAATTAAGCACTGCCCAAAAACTGGCATGATATCCTTATCAAAAACTAGAAGTGGCAGTGGAAGGAAATCATTTTGTAGCTTTTTAAATTTTGACAATATTTATTGCTTTAGGTTGGAATCTGATTCATTTGTAGACTAAGACAGCCAACTTCCAAGTTATTGGGTCAACAGGTATTAGTATATGCAACATAATTTTGAAATCTAAGGTTTGCGAGTGAGACAGAGGGACACAGAGAGAGACTCCTTTGACAGGGAGGAACAACATCATAATAATAATCAAAATAGAAATATAAGCTTCTATAACAGATGTTCCCAACCTATTCCCGTCATGTGCTGGACCTGCCCCTGACTCACAGCTGCGTGGGCCAGAGGAGTGGTTGCTCCCCCCACTTCTGGTACTCCCAGTGTCCGCAGCGGTGGCAGTGTGGCATATTTTGGCTGTTTTGGCAGCATCCGCTGCTTCCCATGGCGGCAGGAGCGTGTGTGAAGCATCTTTGCTCCATTTTTGATTTTCCCCCTTGTTTCCATACTTCTGGTGTCCACAGCAATGCTGGTGCAGCATTTTCCACTGCTTTGGCAGCCTCTGCTACTTCCCATGACAGTGGGAGGGTGTGCAGAGAAATTTTGCTCCATTTTTGCAATTTTTCACCAACCTGGAAGTGCCAAAAATGCAGCATACCCTCTTGCCACCATGGGAAGTTGTGGAGGCCGCAAAAGCAGACCAAAAAAACAAACAAACAAACACTGCCATGGAAACCGGAAGTGCCAAAATGCCAGTTTCCACAGTGGTGGTAGCACTCTTGGCATTTTTTTTAGCTGCTTTTGCAGCCTTCTCTGCTTCCATTGTGGCAGGAGGGTGTGCAGAGCATTTTTGCTCCTTTTAAAATATTTTTTCACCACATTTTTATGCCATGAAAATGTGGTGTTTTAGCACTTTTGGTGGTGGGGGAGCTTCCGTCAGTGCCTAGGTTCCCACCAGGGCCAGATTAAATAGCGCCATGGGCCAGATTAGGCCCACGGGCTATAGGTTGAGAACCCCTGTTCTACAACAAAGGGCAGAAGATACATTTAAAAAGGAACTTAGCAATCTTTCTTTTCCCTCCAGAATCTTCTCCTTTATTCACCTTCAAACATGAACTATTTCCCCTGATCCATCTACACACGTGAATCACAAGGATCTCCTAACCATAGACCAGAACAAAATGGCCACAAAGGAGAGAAGGTGGAGGAAGAATATAGCCTGCCACATTTCATTACCTCTGAAGGTTGTGTAGCATTCCCCATACCAATAAAACCCACACACAGCTAAGGGTACTTCAGATCCGTAGACATGTATCGTACATGACACCAGGTCTCGGCTTGTCCCAACTCTGCCAACACGGAACACGGATTCGCAACGAGTGCCACTCCACCTGCCCTCAATGATTGGTTGGAACTGGTCACCTCGTTCCTGGACTAACAGAATGGTATTCCAACTCAGCAAAAGAAAGCAAAGCGGACTTTTGGTAGCATTGCAAAAGGATGCCTTCATGCAGTTTGCCCAAGCAGGGAAAACCGGCAAAGAAAATAGGGATCTAATGGGTAATGACGGTGCCTTATAAAATGTCGCAGATAGAAAGTTTCTGCAAGGCCCTCTGGGACTCGTAGTGGCTTCATCCATTAGATCTTATTCACCCTTATCATGGTTTTCTTATGGGAATTTGGCCTTCGATGTAGTGGTTAGGTGAGGGGGAGGCAAGCTCTGTCCTGGGAAGGTGAGACTCCTGAAATCTCTCTCCCTCACTACCTTCCTTGTTTATCGGGCCCAGCTGCACTGGCCAAAATAACAAAGGGTCCATGTTGCAAAGTAACAAGGCCTTATCTGAAAAATTCCCTATCAACTCTCTCCTGGCTGAGAAGTTATAAAAGCCACTCTTGACAAAATAAGTCTGTTTAATGATTTAATTGGAATAAAAATAAAATTCCAAAATACAGAATAAAATTCTAACTAAGCTATTCTATGAAAAATACATATTTCTAAGAAAAGAAACTAGCATTTCAGAAAAACAATACATATCTGAAAGAAGTGTGGCTGAAAGCCGCCCATACGGGTTCAGGGTGTGGATCCAGTCTGGAGACTAATGGACAGCATATCGAGATAGTTACCCATGCCCTGGTCACCTCCCGTTTGGACTATTGTAATGTGCTCTACATGGGGCTGCCCTTGATGACCATCTGGAGACTGCAGTTAGTCCAGAATGTGGCAGCCCGTGCAGTGGTGGGGCGTAGTCGTTTGGCCCATGCCTCGCCACTGCTGCGGGAGCTGCACTGGCTGCCTATATGTCTCCAGGTGCAATTCAAGGTGCTGGTTGTCAACTTTAAAGCCCTTCATGGTAACGGACCAAGATACCACAGGGACCGTATCATCCCTAGGACATCGACCCATCCCACAAGAGCAAACCAAGAGGGCACCCTTCAGGTGCCATCTGTTGGGGAGGCTCGCCTCTCCAGCACAAGGAAAAGGGCCTTCTCAGTCGTAGCCCCCACACTATGGAACCTCCTCCCAGTAGAACTACACCTCCAGACCCAGTTGCTACCATTTAGGAAAGAATTGATGAACTGGTTGGCAAAATGGGTTTGGGGCTGGGATTGTCAACAAGCTCCCCTTTTTGGCTCATCTGAGGTTTTTCCCCTCCTGTAATTATTTTTTTAAGGTTTTTAAGATTTTATATTTGTTTTTAGATAATAGATGTCACGGCGGGGGTGGGTGGGTAATATTGTTATGTTTTATGGATTTTTAAAAATTGTTTTACCTGTATATTGGTCTTAATGTCCTTTGGATAGGGCAGTCCTTTGGATAGGGCAGTATATAAATCTATTAAATTAAATTAAATTAAATGAAAACAAGAAAGTAGATTTGCAATCTTCTTCTAACTACTGTGCTCTGAGCTCTGATATTTATACAGATTCTGGTGAGAAAGCATGCAGAGTTATCTTTTGATGTCCAGTGTGGGACCAAAACATCTAATCTGAATTCTCATCTGAAAGACTACGTTTCACATCTACCAACAGGTGGATCATCTGAGAATCGTGCTCTAAGGTGATTATTCTGAGAACAGACACTTTCCCAGCTTCACTGTCTGTGAACTGAGGTTGGTCTGACCTGTCTCTTTTAACTGGGCAGAAGTCAGCTTCTGCATACTGTAGCCTTCCAAAATGTACCCATTTAGGCTAAGCAAAGTTAAACAAACTAGCAAAATGAAAGCAGAATAATAACAGGCATTTCAAACTTTAACTGAACACAGTAGATAATGAAATAAATTCATCCCAGGTATGAAATTCATGACAACATGGACTACCATAATACAGGTATGTCTACTGCTATCTCATGGGTACTGCAGTGGCTCAAGTGGCTAAGATGCTGATTGGGAAGCGGAAGGTCAGCAGTTCGATTCCCAAGTACTGCAGGACGGAAATGAGCTCCCGTCTATCCCAGCTCCTGCCAACCTAGCAGTTCGAAAGCAAGAAATTGCAAGTAGATTTATAGGGACCACTTTGGTGGGAAGGTAACAGCGTTCTGTGCGCTCCGGTGTCTAGTTATGCCTGCCACATGACCACAGAAATGTCTGCAAAAGCAGACAGCACTGGCTCTTCGGCTTAGAAACAGAGATGAGCACTGCACCCTAGAGTCGGATACGACTGGCTTTCGAGCAAGGGAAACCTTTACCTTTACTGCTATCTCAACCAAGTCGAAGCATACAAATACTTCAGAATATTTATGCAGAAGTAGCAGGTGATACCTTTTCTGGAATATTTAGATAAAAATCAGAGCAGATATAAAGCAATAAATCAGAACAGATGTAAAACGATAAATCTGATCTAAAGTGAATTGGTTTCAATTTTTAAGACAAATAATATGGACCAAATTGAAGCAGGTGGTATTTGCAATGTCAGTATTTATAACGTTTGTGCTTATCTTCCCTTTGGTTTGCTTCACATCCATATTTATATGAATATACATGACTACCAACCCAGGGCCACACCCCTTGCATCCAATGAAGTGGACTATAGTCCATGAAAATATCTGCCAAATAAAACATGTTATTCTTGAAAGTGCCACAAGACTTTTACTCCTTTGTTCTGCATCTCACTGTTTCCACCTCACCACCTAGGGGAAGGTAAGGTGAACAAAGGTGTTGCTGTTTCTATGTTTCCTCAGGAAAGGAACAGTAGACAACAAGAAGGGGGAAGAGAATAGGCAAGTCTCACATTCAGCATTAGGATCAGTGGTGGGCATCAAAAAAATTTGCTACCACACCGTGGGTGGGGCTAACCCTGTGGGTGGGTGGGGCTAACTCTGTGGGTGGAGCCAAATATGTGGGTGGTGCATAATCTGGGCATGTGACTTGCTGGGATAGCCATGTGATCTAGTCATGCCTACAACATGTCCATGAAAACCTCTGCAAACACAGACACTGGCTCTTTGGCTGTAAATGAGCACTGCATCCTAGAGTTGGATATGACTGGCTTTTGAGCAAGGGAGACCTTTACCTTTACTAACCGCAGGAAATCTGAATACCAAACAGGGATCTTATGTTATCAGATAAAGGTTGCCATTGCTCGAAAGCCAGTCGTATCCAACTCTAGAGTTCAGTACTCACCCCTGTTTAGAGCCAAAGAGCCAGTGGAATTGATACAGAAAAGCTCACATTAAAATACAGCAGTTAGTACGTTGTCTTTTTGTTTTGTTTACTCTCTGATATGCTTGCACAAAATAAAACTTTTTAAATAATAGCATGTGTTTCAAGCATATCAGAGTAAATGAAATAAAAAAAAAAAACCTTAGCCTGCACCAGACCCTCCCCCCCACACACACATACACAGAGGGCAAAATAAACAAAACAAAAAGACTTACCAAGAAGGGGCAAGTGGCGCGTCAGGCTCAGGCAGTGCGACTCAGTCTTCCTCCTCACCATGGGACCATTGGGGGGGGGGATTGGAGGCAGCAATGCCCAAGCGGTGGAAGCATCGTCGGGCGGAAGCAGCCAGGTCAGGCAGCTGAGCTCAGTCTTCCTCCTTGCCCTGGGACCATGGGGGGGGAGCGGAAGCAGAAATGCCCAAGGCAAGCAGAGACTGCCCAAATTCCTCCCCACCCCCACCCTGCCCCAGGCCAGCCGCATTGGGTGGTTGTGGTTTTCTCTTCCCCTTCTCTCTGGGTTATGTGGGGGGGAGAGGCAGCAGGAGGAGCCTCTTCCTCCCCACCCCCCGCCCCAGGCCAGCCACATGGGGGGGGCATGGTTTTCTCTTCCTCTTCTCCCTGGATGGGTGGGGGGGAGAGAGGCAGCAGGATCCTCTTCCTCTTCCTCCCCATCCCCACCCTAGGCCAGCCATGTCGGGGTTGCGGTTTTCTCTTCCTCTTCTCCCTGGGTGGGTGGGTGAGTGGGTGGGGGAGAGGCAGCAGGACCAGGAGTCTCTTCCTCCCCCTTGCCCCCCTGGGTCAGTGGCAAGGCAGGTATGGCTGTAGCATGTCCCTGGCTCAATCCCACCACACCACTGCTTCTGGTTCCTTTGTCTGCCCGCCCAATGCTGAAGCTCCTCTGCCACTTGCCTCCTCTGCTGCTCCGGCCATGGCTCTGCCCGATGCCGCCCCATCTCTGATGAGGAGATGCAAAGGGCCTCTGGTGCAAGGCCGCCGTCACGCCACCAATGGCTCAGCCATGAGGCCTCCTCCTCCACCTCTCCGCCACCATGCAGTCAGCAGCAGACCTGAGGGCCAGGCCTACTGAAGCATGGCGACGGTGGAGAGGCAGAGGAGGAGGCCTCATGGCAGAGGCCCTCAGTGGTCTTGCTGGCGGCCTTGCACCAGAGGCCGTTTGCAGCCCCTCATCAGAGACGGGGTGTCGTTGGGTAGAGCCATGGCTGGAGCAGCGGAGGAGGTGAGTGACAGAGGAGCTATGGCATCGGGCAGGCAGACAAAGGAACCAGAAGCAGCGGTGGTGGGTTTGAGTCTGGGCCATGCTACAGCCTTGCCCCTGACTCCGGGGGGGGGGGAGAGGCTCCAGCCATCTCTCTCCCCCCTCGACCCTGGGAGAAGAGGAAGAGAAAACCGCGACCGCCCGACGGCTGGCCTGGGGTGGGGGGGAGGGGAGGAAGAGGCTCCTGCTGCCTCCTCCCCCATGACCCAGGGAGGAAAGGAAGAGAAAACCGCGACCGCCCAACACAGCTGGAGGCCTGCCCGATACCTCCACTCTGCTGCCGCCTCCAAGCTCAAAGCAGGAAATGCCGGCTTGGCTTGGTGCACATGCACAAGTGGGGAAGTGGGCGTGGCCACTAGAAATTTTTACTAAATCCCCATGTGGACCAGGGCGGACCAGGTGCTGCCCACCACTGAATAGGATCCTACTACATAAGTCTCCATGGATGCCTAGAAGATGCCCATCAATTGCAATCCCTGGTTCTGATACAGAGTTTGTCATGGGATGAGACCGTTATTTCCTTTCTCCCCATCTATATTCCAAGCACACTTATCACACCCACATGAGTGTTTTCTCAAGGAGGTCAAAACAGTCTATTTCAGAACTACATTATGGAATGCAAGAGTAAATCATTTTATAAATGAAAGTTTATGAAATAGGCATATGTGTTTAACTTTAACCACTCCATTAAGAAATCCTCTCTTCATTGCTTAAAAATAACACTTCAAATGGCTGTAGAGGCTTACTTTTACCTGCATCTAAACATTCACTCACATGAATGGCTGAACTATAAATAAATTGGTCTGTTTTATGGGTTTCTGTACATCTGACATGAATCATAGAATCGTAGAATAAGTGAGTTGGAAGGGGGCTTTTTAGGCCATCGAATCCAACCTCCTGCTCAATGCAGGAATCCAAATCAAAGCAAATCTGACAGATGGCTGTCCAATTCTCTCTTGAAAATGTATGCTCTCTGTTTAAAGGAAGAAATACTGTAGACTGAAAATCTCTATTCCAGGCTAAGAGTTTGTATGCACCATAAAGTTATTCACCCAATTAATTTCCTGTAGGAGGGGGAGAAAGTTAATTGATGCTTGTTTCAATTCCCCAATGCATTCTCATTATCATAGGATTGGTGACAGCAGACCACAAAGCTTTCTTCAGACACACTTCAACCTAATAAGCAAAAACGTGTGGTATCTTTTTTTTAATTGATATCCAAGCTTATTTGCTTTTGAGACCACAGTATTTGAAATAGAAGAAAGATTAGTTTCTTCTGCTTCAGCTAGTCTGACATAGATTTGTTTTGATGTATTGTTTTTAATAACTGTGTGTTTGTACTTTATGATTGTCAGCCTCCTCTGTACGGTAGAGAAAGGTGGAATAAAAAATTATGAAATAAATAATAATACAGAATAATTCTGTCCTGGAAACTAGGGTAGCTGGTTTTAGAGATGTTTCAGACCAAATTTCTGTGAAATGGAGAGCAACTCAGCTCTTTCTGTGGCTCATACTATTCCAGGGTCAGGTTTAAGGAAGAGATACTATGCATGGGATTTTCAAATTTCTTGCAATCCAACTTCCAGACAATGTCAAGCAGAGCAAAAAAGCAAAGCAATCACACTTACATACCTCCCCATAGTGCTTAGTGCCAGTCTGGCCAAGTTATCCTGCTATGGTAATAGAGTAGACCATACTGTCAGCGAATCAATGCCAAGTGTCAGCTGCTGGTTAACTACCCTAACAACACTGAGGATTAATGGCCTTGGGTGGTGAAGTCCACAGGGATGATGGTCCCCAACTCAATTAAATCACAGTTGAATTCATCTTGATGGAGGGCAGCAGCTCCATCAATACTGTCCTGGAGCTGAGAAGGACATTGCGTGCCAAAAGAGCTCAGGACCAGAAAGTAACTCACAGAACTGGATCAATGGTATGACGGTCATGCTGTGAAGCAGAAAGCAGATGAAAGGCCACTGCATTATATTCTCATGACAGTCTTCATGGCTGATCACCATGAGGATCACCAATATTTGCATTCAGATACAGCACAACAACAAGAAGAATAGCTCTTAGTGCACTCTCTGGGCAGTTCACAAGTTAATTTGTATTTTGCCCCCAAAGTTGCTAGGTACTCATTTTACAGACCTCAAAAGGATGGAAGGCTGAGTCAACCTTGAGCCCTGGTCAGGATCAAACTCAGAACCTTTTGGTTTAAGTACAGCAGTTTAACCACTGCACTACCAGGATTCCAGAAACTGAAACAAAAATCTAAGTCCACAAAATAGTCTTTCATCACTCATGTCTGAGCATCATTAAGACTCCTCAGTGACAAACATTTGCATCTGAAGAATGAAGTAGCTTAGAGTATTTTGTGGAGTTTAAAAATGGTTACTGATTTTCATTGCTTCCTGAGCGGGGATGAAGAAAGTCTTGGAATTTGACCTTCAAACCAGGTGCAGATTCTTCTGCTATTTGGGAATTCAAAATAAGCTGAAATTGTGGGAATGGAAGTGCAGAAGATGGATCTTGAATGTTCAAGTCTTATTGGTTAGGAGACAGGAAAAGGAGGGACAAAGGATGGAAAATGGGTTTAGATATCTTAGAATTTTAGAGAAGAAACATCATTATTATTGTTAAGAATATTCAAAGCAGGAGGAAAGAGGAGTTACCTATTGTTATGTATGTTAACTGTGCTTAACTGTCAAGGCGATTCAAACCGCCATGTTCCCGCTCTTTCCTAGATGTCAAAACAGCATCCCTGTTTGACAGCTATGAAATCTCACCTGACAGCGCAGTCTCATGAGATGTCGATATGGCACGCAAATTAGAATCCGACAGGAGCAGAATGTATCTTTTCTCATGTATCTATTCTTATGCAAATAAGTGGATCGAAAAATGTGCACACTCTGTTAGCCAATGGGCTTGTTGTATTATTGTTACTGTTACTGTTTATAGTGTATATAAGTCTGAGTTTTGCCCCATCCAAACTGTGTTCAAACCCCACTAATAAAGAGCTGAATTTCACTACTTCACTCATCTGCTTCTTCATTCCTTGAACACTAAACTGGTGACGAAGGTGGGATGGCATCCCCACACGGCAGCAACATCGGCCCATTCGACCCAGCACATCCAGAGAAATGGGCAATGTACGAATGCCGGTTCCGCCATGCAATGGCCGCGCAGAAGATCACAGACGAAGACCAGAAGCGCTCCTGCTTCCTCGCTCAGTGTGGTTCTGAGACGCTTGAGCTGGCAACCCACCTTGTTCTCCCAAGGGACGTGGATGTGGTGCCGCTCGCAGAAATCATGTCTGCACTGAGGAGGCACCTGCAGCCAAAGGTCTCAATCTTCCCTGCCAGGGTGGCCTTCCACAGAAGGGAGCAGCGCACCGGTGAATCCATTGCAGACTACACCGCCGCTCTGAGCATTGCTGCCACCCCGTGCAAATGGGACAACATTGAAGAAGCACTCCAGGACTGTCTGCTAGCTGGCATGAGGGACGAAGATGCTCAATGTCACCTCATGATCAGAAAGGTGCTAACCTTCAAGGCTGTCCTAGAAGAGGCAGTAGCGTCTGAGGCCGCACGGTCCGGCATAATGCTCTTCCGGCATCGCCATTTCACCACCAGTGCCACCGACTCAGCTGTGCAAGTTCAGCAAAGTTCATCTTCATCCTCCTCAGGATTGCCTGGTTCCACCTCTTCATCGGAGTCCAGCAATGCAGAGGGAGAAGTCCGAGCGGTCTGATGAAAGCACTGACAGCACCGTGATGATCAGGAGAAGAAATTCCTTTGCAAATTGATGGCTGTGGAGCCTGGCATGACCACAAGAAGTGCCCTTTCCACACCACAGAATACCACAAGTGTGGGCAAAGAGGGTACATTGCTAAGGTATGCTGACAGTGAAAGCAAAGACCTCCAGTGCCTGAGTCCAAGAAGAGTCATCACCACAAAACGGCCATCGCCAAAGTGTCACCCGAGCCTGAGCCGTGCCAAGTGGGCATTGTCAGCAAGCGTTTCTTTGCAAACCTGAGCCTGCAGGACGTCCCCTTTAAGATGGAGGTGGATTCAGGTACTACCTTTTCCATAATACCACAGTGGGAGTTTTTTGAGAATTTCCCCCTGCCTCTCGGCCCAAGTTCAAATCATTTAAAACTTCCCTCCACAATGAGCAAGGTTGCCAGATTCCAGTCCTGGGCATGGGTAATTTCTTGATTAAATTCAAAAACATTTGCACCTCCTTGCCATTGGTTGTAGTTAAGCAGGGCACTAACTGTCTTATTGGGACCCAGTGGTTTAGGCCCCTGGGAATCTGGCATTCACGCAATAGACTCTGACCCAATCAGGGACGATTGTGCTGCACATCCTGAGGTATTAAAAAAAGAGTTTAGGTTTATACAAAGGACCCCCTGTTGACTTTGAGCTTGACCCAACCATCCGGCCCCTCCGGATGAAGCCACACTGGGTACACTTTGCTTTAAAGGAGAAGATAGAAGCTGAGCTGGACAAACTGGTGGGGCAGGGCATCCTAGTGCCAGTGGACTCCGCAGAGTGGGAAACACCAATAGTGACTGCTTTGAAAAGTAACGGGGAGATCAGGATATGCGCAGACAACAAGTGTACCATCAAAAAAGCTATTCACCCAAACACATATCCTGTGCCCGTGGTAAGCCACCTTCTTGCCTCCTTGCATGGAGGAAATTGCTTTACAAAACATGACCTTGCCCAGGTTTACCAACAATTAACTGTCTCCTGCTGCTGCCATAGCCCAGACCATAGTAATGCATAGGGGGCATTTAAGGTAACTAGACTACAATTCGGGGTGAATGCGGCCCCTAGAATATTTCAATCTCTTGTAGAATTATTTTGAAAGGTTTGCCCGGTGTCCTGCCATATTTTGACGATGTCTTCATCACCACTAAGGAAACCGTCAAACTAGTGGCCAGGCTCGATCGAGTCCTGTCACATTTCGAGAGGGCTGGTCTATGTCTCAGAAGAGACAAATGTGTGTTTTTGGCATGGGAAGTGGAGTTCCTGGGGTACTGCATCACATCCCAAGTTATGATGCCCTCTGACTCCAAGGTGACAGCCGTGAGGAATGCACCTAGGCTGAAATGTAAAGCCAAATTGCAATCATTTCTAGGATTGTTAAACTTCTATCACACTTGTCTCCATCGCAAAGCCTCAGTTGCCGAACCATTACATTGGCTTCTTAAGGAAGATACTGTTTGGCACTGGGGTCATTGCCAGGAGAAAGCATTCTTAGAATTTAAGAGGCTGCTATCTTCGGATGCTGTATTAACCCATTTTGATCCTAACAAGGAAGTTGTACTTGTGTGTGATGCATCCCCTGTGGGGGTGGGAGCTGTGTTATGCCATGTACTAATTCCCATTCACTCTCAAAGCCTGAGAAAAATTACGCTCAGACAGACAGGGAGGCGTTGGCAATCGTGGCAGGCACTAAGAAATTCCACGATTATCTTTACGGAAGGCCTTTTACCATCATAATTGACCACAAGCCCCTCCTTGGAATCTTTGTGAAAGGGAAGCCCACACCTCAAATTCTGTCCCCAAGGATGTTGCACTGGGCAATTTTCCTAAATGCATACGATTTTACTCTGGTGCACAGGCCCGGCAAGGACATCGTGGAAGGGGTCGTGGAAGCAGATTGTGAGATCGAAAGCGACCACCAGGTCCTCATGATTGAGGCATTCAACTTGCCCCCAGTCGTCCCCTCAGATATAGCCAAAGCTACAGCCAAGGATGTAACATTAACTAAAGTAATATCTTGGGTACAAAATGGATGGCCTGCCTCTCCTCTAGCTGAGGATTTCAGAACATTCCACCACAGGTGGTTGAAATTGTCAGTGGAACGAGGTTGCCTTCTATGGGGCCAGTGGGTGGTCATTCCTGTCACTCTCTGGAAAAAAGGTTTTACATTTAATTCACACAAGTCACCCGGGTGTGGATAAGGGTCATGGGTAAGGTCAGATGGTGGTAAATAAGCTGACCCCAAGGTAGACCCGGGAAAATCCCAAGATATAAGCGAGAACAATAGTCTCGCAAACCCCTAGCTTATCAGTAGAAACAGAACTTCCCTATGATGTCAAAGCACTCTCCGCATTGTCTTGAGTAACTTCTGTAACCCTGAGAATGTAACTTATCAATAAAGTGCCACATTGGCAAAAGCCTTCTGTAAAGGATTCCCACGCACCCTATCGGGGCAAGAGGTCAATAAATACCAGTCTCCCGACCCTGTTCGGGGATGGACTTTGCTGCAGCCTTGCCTCATGTACCTTCCTTGAGTCCAACCACTCCAACCTCTGTGGGCCATTTCTGTGACCCAGTGGGCCATATCTGGTCCACCCCAACACCTGGGAATTGTACGTTCCAGAGCCCTTTCCCGTAGCTACTTTTGGTGGCCTCAACTGGACCAAGACATAGAACAGATGGTGGGCACTTGTGCCAGTTGTCAATCCTCTCACCCAGAGCAATCCCACCTTCCCTCTCGGGAATGGGATTCTGCTTGGGGCCTGTGGTCCAGGTTGCACATAAATTTTACAGGTCCATGTAGGGGTGCCCTATTTTTGTCGGTTGTGGATTCATTCTCTAAGTGGCTGGAAGTGATTAGGGTGCCTAATACCACTTCAGTCACCACAATAATACACCGAAGAAGGCTGTTTGCAGCATTTGGACTTCCAGATGTGCTGGTGTCCGACAACACGTCCATGTTCACATCTGCAGAATTCCAATCCTTCATGGAAAGGAATGCAATTAGGCACATCACTGCTGCCCCATTCCACCCAGCCACCAATGGCCAGGTAGCGCGGCAGATGCACACAACTAAACACGCCCTTCGGCCTATGGGTGAAGGGGATTTGGAGCTCCAGCTATGCAAGTTTCTTTTCACGTATAAACTCATCCCCCTTGCCTCAGTGCTGTCCCCTGCTGAATTGCTCCAGCGAAGGAAACTGTCTTCTTTGCTGGACAGATTGGATCCCTCTAGGGTAGAGGACAAAGGCACAAATATAGCAATCCAACACCAGAAGGTTTTATCGTCCGGAGACCCTGTACATTGCCGCAATTATGCAGCTAGTGGTCCTACATGGGTGCCTGGGTTTGTAATCGACCAAATTGGTCCTGTTTCTTACAGAATTGAAACAGCCACTGGTCTGATCTGGAGGAGGCACATGGATCAATTGAGACTCAGAATCCTGGACCCACAGGATGAATACAGACACTCAACGTTAGGGTTGGCCCCCACCCGTTTAAACCCAGGGGGCAGAGGTAATAGTCAGCAGCAATCTAACTTAGACCCAGGGGTGTGTTTTAGGGACCGACTTCAAGGGGAAATTGTGGAATGCTCCCCTACTCCGGCCAGGTGTACCCCTACACGGTCCCAGCCTAGCACTCTGGATTCCTTTATTGATGATGACCAATTTTGTTTAGAGTTGCCCACCACTCTTAGTACACACAGGAGTTGTCTTGTTCATCAACAGAATTAGACTTTGGTTTTGAGTGATCCCCTGCTCCTCCATCTGACAAACGGGGTTTTAATTTGGGTTTACAATCCTCTCCCTCTAGTCAATCCCTCACTCCAGTTGGGTCGCCCATCCTACGATCCCCTGAGCCGGCTCAGCGAAGCGTCCGACCCAAAAGGGAAACTAGACAGCCATCCTGGTTAAAGGATTTTGTTTTTACCTGGGGGGAAGAGTGTTATGTATGTTAACTGTGCTTAACTGTCAAGGCAATTCAAATCACCATGTTCCCGCGCTTTCCTAGATGTCAAAACAGAGTCCCTGTTTGACAGCTACGAAATCTCCCCAGACAGTGTATTCTCACGAGATTTCGATATGGCGCACAAATTAGAATCTGACAGGAGCGGAATGTATCTTTTCTCATGTATCTATTCTTATGCAAATAAGTGGATCGAAAAATGTGCACACTCTGTTAGCCAATGGGCTTGTTGTATTATTGTTACTGTTACTGTTTATAGTGTATATAAGTCTGAGTTTCACCCCATCCAAACTGTGTTCAAACCTCACTAATAAAGAGCTGAATTTCACTACTTTATTCGTCTGCTTCTTCATTCCTTGAAAACCAAACCTATGCTTTCTTGTGAGTAGAACAGTAGAAAGATATAATCTTGATTTTGTTAGTGGACTAGGCCAAGATATATAGCTAGATATTTCTTTTTTGTTTTATCCAGGGAAAGGGGAAATTAAAAATGTTCCTTTTTATTTTTGTAGATTTTTTGTGATCATGAACTATGATCTACTTTTCTTTCATATAATAAAGCTGACTTGTTACAGAAGATGTTTGTACTTTTTATACAGAGCATAAACTGGTGGGAGAATTTTAGTTCCTTTCTTTCTTTTTTGGCAATGCTAAATATTGCTACCTAATCTACATTGCTATTTACTGCCTGGTTTGTAAGCATAAACCAGGAGTTCCAACCTTTTTATGCTGCGGGCCTGCCCCCACACCCTGAACAGCTGAACGGTCCAATCACGTGGTTCCCTGACTGTAAACACTGCCATAAAACGCATCCACAGCTGTCATACATGCATTTACCACATCCCACAGGCACATTTTTGCATGCATGGGCATGTCCGCTTCTGCTTCTGGTGTGGTGGAGGCGGTGGCATTGTGGGCCACATGAAATGGTGCCGCAGGCCAGGTCTGGCCCATGGGGTGTTGGTTGGCCAACCCTAGCATAAATAGCCAGTGGGTGGCACTAGCCCCCTGGGCATGAGAACATCTATCAATGGGACCATGGGGACACAAAGTATGCCCCTCACACTAACCTTGAGTCACCTTCTTGTCAGTGGCTTTCCACAGAGAAGCATCAGGGATCATCCCAGGGGTTGTTGTGTGGCCAAAGTAGAAAACCATGCTCTGGGACAGTGGTCCCCAATGCCCCACAGGGGGGTTTCAATTCCCAGAACTCTTAGTCAGTACATTGGCTGATCAGTGCTTTGGAGAATTGACTTTGGCTTCTGAGAATTGAAGTCCAAAAACCAAAAGTTGGGAAACACTGTTCAAGGAGGATTACCTCCCTGGTGAAGATTTGGAGAGGTAGCTTCATTCATGTGTTCACTCTAACAAGAAGCATAAGAACAAGAAAAATTACAAGGAGCGAGATTTTAATTTAATTTTAATTTAATTTAATTGTTCAACTTGTATGCTGCCTCACTCACAGAGCGACTCTGGGGGGCTAACAAAGAAACAAAATATCACAATTACATGATATCAAAAACAATTATTTATTTATTTATTTATTTTGATAATTTTTTATACTGCCCACTTGACCAAGGCCGACTCAGGGCGGTTCACAATCATAGATAAAACAGATAAAAACAGATAAAAACATACAGAAGTAAAAACCCATGCCCTAAAAAGGTGTGCAGATACCAATGGAACCGTGGGGGAAGGCATACTCCTCTATATCAGCCACCCAACGGAAACCACCCCTCTACCTGCACCCCGAACTTGGTCCACCAGCCAGGTTTTCAGTTCTTTCCTAAAGGGCAACAACTCCGTCTAAAGGCGCAGTTCCACTGGCAGGAGGTTCCAAAGGGCCGGTGCGGACACAGAGAAGACCCTCCTCCTTGTGCCAGAGAGGCGAGCCCCCCTGGCTGATGGCACAATTAGAGAGCCACTCCAGTCCGCTCTGGTTGGATGGACAGACATCCTTAGAGCGATGCAGTCTCTTAGGTAACCTGGCCCACTACCATATAGGGCTTTAAAGGTCAAAACCAGCACCTTGAATTGCACCCGGAGGCAAACTGGTAACCAGTGCAACTCCCGAAGCAATGGTGAGGCATGGGCATAGCGCCCACACCTCATCACCACCCGGGCTGCAGCATTCTGGACCAGTTGCAGCCTCCGAATGGTCATCAGGGGCAGCCCCATGTAGAGCGCATTACAATAATCTAGTCTGGAGGTCACCAGTGCGTGAGTGACCATGAGCAAGGAGTCCCGGTCAAGGTGTGGGTGCAACTGGCGAATCACCCGAAGTAGGGCAAAGGCTCTCCTGGCCACAGCTGCCACCTGTTCTTCTAGCAGCAGCAGCGAATCCAGGAGGACCCCCAAGTTGTGCATGATAGCCCCATCCAAAACCAAAGATGGTAGCTCCCGGGATAGCGCAGGACCCCCTATCCATAGCCACTTAGTCTTTCTAGGATTCAGTTGCAGACCATTCACCCCCATCCAGACCCCCACAGCCTCCAGACATCTGGAAAGGACTTTGACTGCATCACTGGGGTCCCCACGGGCCGAGATGTACAACTGTGTGTCATCCACGTACTGATGATACCGCACCCCGTGGGAACAGATGATCTCACCCAGCGGCTTCATGTAGATGTTAAATAGGAGAGGAGCCCTGAGGCACCCCATATTTTAGGGGCCTAGGACTGGATCTCCCACCCTCCAACCACACCGACTGGGTCCGGCCCCTCAGAAATGAGGAAAACCAGGACCGCACAGTGCCCTGGATCCCCAATCCTCGGAGCCGTTCCAGAAGGATACCGTGGTCAACGTTATCGAAGGCCGCTGAGAGGTCAAGAAGAGCAAGGACGGATGGAACAAGGGACCTTTTGTCCTCTTTGCATTCATTGACTTACTTTCGTTACTTTTTGAGTAATAGCCACGATTTTTTACAAACGGTTTTTTTCTTGTTCCTCTTGTTGCTACACCATTTGGCCCCTCTACCTTTTCCTTCAGACACATAATCAGCTGCTTCTCAAATCTCCATGGCAGCTTCTGTAGTTGGAACAAGATATTGGCTTTTGAATATAAGTGGGTTTAAACAAGCACTAGTAAATAAATTATATCAGTATTTTCAAGTTCTCTATTACTGGTTTAGTGCTCCTTTTTCTATATGATCCCTTAGAAAGTTACTTGGCCATGTGCAGGGATATTATACTGTATAGTATTGATTGTATTCCTCTAAAACACTAGGGGAAAAACATATGTTCAGACATCCATGTTCACACCTGGAGCCAATGAGTTGCAGCCAATTTGTATAATTGAGTTTCATCGAGCATTGGCTCATTTAATTCAACTCATTAGTTCTTGATATTATTTGATACTTATTGGAGATGAATAACTCTATCATAGTGTGGATTCCTTAATAGAGTAGCTGCACTTCTCGCAAAAGACACATCAATAGATCAAAATGTTTAGTGAAGTATATACATGAAACTGATATTTAGAGTTTCAGCTCAGACAGTAATTAGTGTACCACTTGTCATTTCCAATGTGCTGTGAAATATTATGGCATGTTGTGACTTTGTTTTATGGAATCTGTTACATACCTGTCACTTTAATTCAGCTAGAAGCTTTTTTATGACAATTCATATACTATCAAAAAATCAATCAGTCACATTTATTATTCAAGCTCTATTGTCTAATTCAGAAAGTAAACTGGAGAAAAAAGAGAGAGAAACTTGTCCAGCTCAGGAAGATTAACTAAACATCCAAGATAGCAGGTTTTTTTAAAAAATAGAAATTAATTGTTTCTAGTCTACACCTCTTTTTCACCAGATATCACTGGCCTTTCTTGGACTCTTGGACTTGACAAATGGACAGCATAAAGGTCATTCAAGCCCATAAAGAAAGATGTGTGGAAAGATTGGTGAATAAGGGGAAAGACAGCAGATTGATGTTGAAAAACTGAAAGAGCAGAAATGAATGGAAGTGATTTACCATGCCATCCTAAGCAGAAGAAAAAGGTTGTAGGTGGTATTCAGACTTATTTGCTTGGCCCAATTGGATCTTTTCCATCTACTTCATTTCAGCAATTTGCAAGATCCTTCAAAGAAACATCATTAGTCTCTTGAAAACTATTTCACTTTTCTAGATTCCTTGACTATTTCCCTTGTTCCAAATTGTGCTGAGGAAATAATATTAGCCACAATGGAATTTATTTGCTTGGATGATTCTTCCCCCTCCCACCTCCCACCCACCAATATCTTTGGAGCAGAAGGGTGCCACCCCTCCCAAAAAATATCCCCTCCAGAGATAAATTAGTTAACATATGCCTTTTGCCAGTTTAGGATGGTTTGTTAGAGGTCCACAGATAAACACTTAAGAAGAGATATCTATATCTAAAAAACAGAGGTGTGGGTTAGTACGTGCGCTAAAGGAACCCACAAACCTGGACCAATCTCGCTGACATTTGGCACATACATACCTTGGCCTTGTGAGATCAGCACTGTGGGGGTTTATGTCCCCTCTTTTGGGATGCAAATGGGACACCCCCACCAACAGGAGAAAAAGCAACAAAACAGCCAATCGCGGCCCACGTCTTATTAACGCAAGTCACCTGCGAATGAGAGGCCAGCTGCCATTGGCTGTACAATGGGCCCTGTCTGCACAAAGAGCAAGGGAGGGGGGGGAAAGAGAAGTGCCACTGGAAGTTAAGATTGTGATGTGTGTGAGAGTCTGGTGGTGACCAAACCCTTTTTCCTCTGCCTCGAGCACCACGTCCTGACCTGTCTTTTCTTGCCGCATGGGGCGAAGGCTCCCCTGGGTGGCCGAGAATCCCCTAGTGACCGCCTGAAGGAGTCAAGCCAGTCTCCCCCCTTTGGCCATTCTTCTTCCTGCCTCCCCCCCACCTGTCCATTTCCTTCTTGTGCACCCAGCCCGCCTCCCCTAAGAAGGAAAGGGTGGGGGTGGAAAGTGCAAAGTGACATCAATCCACTTTGTGGTGCATCCACACCCGGGCACCAAGGACCAGCTCAATGACAAGTGAGGAGGGAAGGGAGGCCAAACAACACCCCCTCCTCCAGGAGGGGGAAAGAGGAAGGAGCCCTTCATGTGTGAGGGGGAGGAGCCTCACATGTTTGGGTGATTTGTGGAGGGAGATGCACAAAAAAGAGGAAAATCTGGGAAGGAAACCCTCACCCCACTTGCAATCTAGCTGATATTTGCCCTCACTGCCTTCTCTGCTTCCCCTATGACGGCAAATCAGGTGGCTATGGGACAATGGACCAACAGGACATGTCAACAGAACTATACTTCCTTTAAAGAAAAAAAACTTGTGTAAGGCTGGGTAATCAGCTAGTCTATACCTATAAGATGGGGGTAGGGCCATGCGTGTCCTACATGCATTGCCACACCTGTCCCGACCATCCTGTACTGAGCCCGCCTCTCTTACCTTACCTCCCGGACAGCGTCACCGCGAGGGTCCGGGAACCGAGAGTGGGCTCAACATCCCACAAATGAAAATAAATAAATAAAAAACTATGGTCCCCAGCATCCTCTGCACTGCAGCACGCCTCAGCCAATCAGGCATGAGGACGAGAGCACAGAGGAGGCTGGCCAGTCAGTGCACATGACAGAAAACAATCGGCCATTGCACACACACTTTCCCCCCCTGCTACCCCGCTGAAGCCGTGGCAAGACCAGCACCAGCCTTCATCCATGGGGCCATGGAGAGAAGAGGGCTCCCACTCCTCCCCACAACCCCGCAGAAGCCGCGGCAAGGCTGGTGCCAGGGGAGACGACAATCAGGCTTGCACTTCATCCAGGAACGAAGTGCAGCCTGACTGTCAGCTCCCCTTTTCCCCATCGCTGTTTCGAGAGCTGCTCTCGAAACAGCGATGGGGAAAGCTCCTCTCGCTGTTAAAAAAAATGCATCAAGGCAGGGAAAGTGGGTGGAATGTGTCAACCTCCCCCCTTCCCTGCCTCCACCTCTCCGCAGGGCCCAGACCCACCTAACCAACAAAAACTCTCTCTCTCACACACACACACACACGCACACACCTGCTGGGCTGCTTCTCTCTCTCTCTCTCTCTCTCTCTCTCACACACACACACACACACACACACACACACACACACACCTGCTGGGCTGCTTCTCTCTCTCTCTCTCTCTCACACACACACACCTGCTGGGCTGCTTCTCTCTCTCTCTCTCTCACTCACACACACCTGCTGGGCTGCTTCTCTCTCTCTCTCTCTGTCTCAGGGAAAAAATTGCTACTACTAAATAAAACAAACATTTGTCTATATTTTTGAAATGATATCTGTGTTCGTCTATATTTCAAGCATATCAGAGAGTAAACAAAACAAAACAAAAAGGCAAAAAAGTTGTGGCACTTTAAAGACTAACTGTTGTATTTCAATGTTAGCTTTTGTGGATCAAGCCCATTGCTAACTTTGAAATACAGCAGTTGTGTTCATGTACAATCCATTGACCAACCTACCAAGGGCTGATAGATTACCCCAAAACTAACTCAATAGGATTGGGGTTACTTTGCTTACTTGCAACAAACAGCTTCTTCCAGGTCAGCCACTCCCCTGAAAAGCCTCTTCTCACTTGCCTTTCCTGTGTTGTATGTGGAATTTAATGGGTGCTGATTCAGTAAAGGAAGGGGTTAAAATCCTCAGCTTCTGTGCATATCGTCATCAGCTGCTACTCGTAGACAAGTATAAATTATTCCTGGAAATCATTTTCACAGATGATGGATGTGTCAGGAAAAATGCGACTGGCGTGAATTTATTTAAGGTGGATCCCAGCTTGCCATGAAGTGATTCACACACTGTGATCATGGAGCCATCTCCTGCGGCACAACTAAAATGAAACAGGCAGGATTTAACACCAGGACTGCAATGGACTGCCGCAGCCTTGAGGATATTAACAAGGTGTGTCTTCATAGCCAGTTCATCTGGCATTGCTTCTTCCGCCTCCATGACCATTGGGAATCAGAATAATGAAGTGGTCCCTCCTCTGCTCATTTTGCTCTTGGGCCCAATATGATGGTTTCCAGTGGCATTTCTTCCACTGAGGGAAACATCACCCTGCATGGGCAGTTGGAGAAAAGAAAATGCCTGGTAGCAATTTTTAAGAATGCTCCCCCAGCCATGACAGTGTCATCCCACACTTGTGGTCTTCCATCAACTGATGTCAACAACTGCCTTTGCCTGTTCTTCATCCAACTGTTTCTCATTAATGGTCTCCAGCTTTGTCAGCACATTCTAGAAGGCTTACTTGCTAAGGGATTTCCTTTCCCTCTGACTTTCCTTACCCTGTGAATATGGCCCATGCAGCCCATGGGAAGCATGTACACCTATCTGCAACCTCTTATCAAACTAGCCCAGTATTCTGCTCCCCTAGTGGCTAATGGGAAGCTTAGAAACAAAAAGAAAGAACTGTTTATAGGAGCCCTGGTGGCACAGTGGTTAAACTGATGTACTGCAGCCAGATTGTTGTGAGTTCAATCCTGACCAAGGCCTTCCATCCTTCTAAGGTCAGTAAAATGAGTTACTATCATGTTGGGGACAAAATTCTAATTAACTTGTGAACCGCCAAGATAATGCACTAAGCACTATGGGGCAGTATATAAGTGTTATTGCTATTTGTTCAATAATAACATTGATAAGACTTTAGAAGAAATAAAAATCCTCCACTTATGCATAATAATACATTGGCCTGGAAACCACACACCTGCAGCTCTTCAGCAGCTACCTGCCTTCTAACCTCTTCCTGATGATAAAGAATTATATAACAGGGTTCTGACAAGATCTGAAAGAAAGAACCTCTTCTTCTGTGACTGAATTTTTTTGAATAGTAGCCATGTTAGTCAGTGGTCCAGGCATATCAGAAAACAAAAACACTGCAGCACTTTAAAGACTAACTGCTATATTTTTACTGTGAGCTGTCATGGATCAAGTACAGTTCAGCAGACAAAGGAGTAGAATTTCCATGTATGGTTGATATACACTATATACAGAGGTAAAGAGGTTACAAGGTAAAGAGGTAAAGAGTAATCAAGCAGAATGACAGATAAGCATGCATATCTATACAGCTTCCTAGAGCTAACAGTAACAAATGATTCATGGTTTGTTATTCAGATTGGTTTTAAATGTCCCCCTTTCAATCTTAAAAGTGTGAAGTTGCCAAGCAAAGAATTTGGTAATGAGTTTAACCTCTTATTGTGTGAGCATGATATTTATCAAAATTTGGAAACTTCCTCATGGCTTCTTTGATTTGTATCCTTCATTCATATCTCTTTGGCTTCTTTGATCAGTTTATCAACAGCTGTGCCTTTTCCCTGTTCCACAGCAGCTGTTTTTCTGTATATGCAATGCAAATTTGGTGTTTGTGGAAATGTTTCATGCTTTCAAGAAGCTTTAAAGCTAAATTGTTCATTGTGTGAGGTTAGAAGAAAGCATCAGCAGTAAAATCTCTGTGTCAATGCATTGTGGAATCACGGCATCAGGCCTTGTGAAGCTTGAAACACCAGGCTTTATTTTGCAAATATGTCTCCAACTTAGTTCTGCATATATTTTGACACAGTCCCAGCTTCCTATCAATTATACTGGTGAGAAGGGGGAATACTTATTAAATTCTCAGCCAATCGAAAGAGGCAATTTTTTTTGTAGATTCCAGCAATATATTTTGAGTATTTCCTGAACATTAATAGGAATTAAGTTCTTCAATCACCCACATTAAAAAAAAATCATATCATCTAAACCAGGCGTTCTCAACCTTTTCAGGCCAAGGGCAAGAGGAAATGCTGTTGGAGTGGCCCAATATTGGACAGATGTTAGCTAGCCCTGTTTAATTCTATTTTGTTTTAGAAGTGTTAATTTTAGCTTTATATGTTATTATGAAATGGTGTTAAATGAATTAAGGTTTCAATTCATGAAATAAATTAAACAGAAAATCATTTCTTAGCTTGCTGGTTACATGAACAGGTAAAGGGAACAAAAATCCAATCGATAATGACATGAACATAAGAACATAAGAACAGCCTTGCTGGAACAGGCCACAGCCCATCCAGTCCAGCATTCTGTCTCACACAGTGGCTCACCATTTCCTTCAGGGTATTCCCAAGCAGATGCCTTCACCTGCTTAGGATTCCCTGGAAATGATATTGAGAGATATCCTGCCTATCTCTCCAACATGGAGGTTGTCCTTAAGTATCCATAATTATAGCCATTGATACTCTTGTCCTCCATGAACTTGTCTAATCCTTTCTTAAAGCTGTCAAGACTGACAGCTGTCACCACTTCTTCTGGCAGGGAGTTCCATAGACCAGTAATCCTCTGGGTGAAAAAGTACTTTCTCTTATTTGTTTGAGAACTAGTACCCAAAAGTTTCATGGAGTGTCCCCTAGTTCTACTGTTATGCGATAGGGAAAACAGTTTTTCCTTATCTACTTTGTCCACACCGTGCATGATTTTATAAACTTCAATCAGGTCACCTCTTAGACGTCGTCGTTCAAGAGTGAAGAGGCCCAACCGTTGCAGCCTCAGATGGTAAGGAAGGTGTTCCAGTCCCCTAATCATTCTGGTTGCCCTCCTCTGCACTTTTTCCAGCTCCATAATATCCTTCTGGAGGTATGGTGACCAGAACTGTACACAGTATTCCAGATGGGGCCTCACCATAGATTTATAAAGAGGCAAAATGACACTTGCTGACTTATTTTCTATACCCTTCCTAATGATCCCTAGCATTGAGTTTGCTTTTTTCACTGCTGAGGCACACTGGGTTGACACCTTCATTGAGTTGTCCACCAGGACACCAAGGTCCCTTTCCTGGTTTGTCGCAGAGAGTTCAGACCCCATCAGTTTATAAATGTAATTGGGGTTCCTTGCCCCAACATGCATCACTCTGGACTTACTAATGTTGAAACTCATTTGCCACTGTTTTGCCCACTCCCCCAGTGTCGAGAGATCCCTCTGGAGCTCCTCACAATCTCTCACAGTTTTCACTACCCTGTATAATTTAGTGTCGTCAGCAAATTTGGCTACCTTGCTTTTTACTCCTACCTCTAGATCATTTATGAAGAGGTTGAAAAGCAGGGGTCCCAGTACTGAACCTTGGGGGACCCCACTCTTTACTTCCCTCCACTTGGAGAAGTGTCCATTTAGTGCTATCCTCTGTTTCCTGTCCCTTAGCCAGTTGCTGATCCAGGACAAGACCTGTCCCTTTATTCCATGACTGGTAAGTTTATTCAAGAGCCTTTGGTGTGGGACCTTGTCAAAAGCCTTCTGAAAGTCCAGATAAACAATGTCAACTGGATCCCCCTTATCCACGCTTGTTGACACTCTCACAAAATTCCAACAGATTAGTGAGGTATGATTTGCCCTTGCAAAAGCCATGTTGGCTCTCCTTTAGCAGCGCCTTCTCTTCTATGTGCCTATTAATTCTATCTTTTAGGATGGTTTCCATCACTTTACCTGGGACACATGCAAACTGACAGGTCGGTAATTTCCTGGATCACCCCTGGATCCTTTTTTGAAAATTGGTGTTACATTCGCTACCTTCCAGTCATCAGGCACAAAGCCTGATTTGAGGGAAAGATTATATATTTTGGCTAGGAGATCAGCAATTTCATCTTTAAGTTCCCTGAGAACTCGTGGATGGATTCCATCTGGTCCTGGTGATTTGTTAGTGTTTAGTTTAACAAGACATGCAAGGACCTCCTCCCTGGTAATTTCTATCTGGCTTAATTCTTCGGTTTCCCTCCGTACGAAGATAGGCTCTGTTTTGGGCATGTGGCCTCTGTCTTCTTCAGTGAATACTGAAGCAAAGAATTCATTGAGTCTCTCTGCAATCTCTGTTTCCTCTTTAATAACCCCTTGCCTTCCATTGTCATCTAATGGTCCAATGGCCTTCCTAGTTGGGTTCTTACTTCTAATGTACTTAAAGAAGTCTTTGTTATTTCTCTGAGTATTTTTAGCTATACGCTCCTCAAAGTCTTGCTTTGCTTTCCTGATTGTTGCCTTGCATTTGTTCTGCCAGAATTTATGTTTCTGCCTGCTGTCCTCATTCGGACAAGCCTTCCATCTTCTAAATGAGCTTTTCTTGCTCTTGATCACTTACCGAACAGCTCCTGTAAGCCACATCGGAGTCCTCTTGGACCTGGCAGTGCCCTTTTTCCTTTTGTGTATACATTCCAATTGGGCCTCTGTTATTGTTTTTGTAAACAGCCTCCATGCCTCTTGGAGTGTTTGGACTCTCTCAATTTTCCCTTTCAGCTTCTTTTTTACTAGTTTCCTCAACTTTGGGAAATTTCCTTTTTGAAAATTTAAGGTCTCTGTGTTAGATTTTATCAGTGACTTGCGGTCTATGATCAAGTTAAACGTAATTGAGTTGTGGTCACTGTTCCCTATTGGATCAGTCACTTTAACACCTAGCACCAGATCCTGAGTATTACTCAGGATCAAGTCAAGGATTCTTGTACCTCTAGTTGGGTCTTCAACCATCTGTCCCAGGGAACAATCATTTAGCATATCTAGGAACTTTATCTCTTTATCATGTGCTGAAAAACAGTTCACCCAGTCTATGTGAGGGTAATTGAAGTCCCCCATTATAACCAGGCTTCCCTTCTTGGATGCCTCCTTTACAACATTCTCCAACTGCCAGTCTCCCTCAAGAGTTTGGGTCGGAGGCCGATAGTATATGCCTACTGTTAGACCATCCTTGTGGCCTGGTACTCTTACCCACAGAGCTTCTAATGGTGACTCCAAATCACCTAGATATTCCAATTCATACGATTTTATCACTTCTTTGACATACAAGGCTACACCACCTCCCGTTTGCCCCTTCCTATCCTTCCTGTACAGTTTGTAGCCTGGGATAACTGTATCCCATTGGTTATCATCCGTCCACCAGGTTTCAGTGATACCAATAATATCAATATTCTTATCTATTGCTAAGTATTCCAGCTCCCCTATTTTGTTCCGGAGGCTTCTGGCATTTGTATACAAGCATTTATATATGCTTTTCTGACACAGTCTTTTGTGTCCAGTTGCATTGTTAGACTGCCTCTTGCATCCTTCTGCTAGAATGCTAGTGACTAGCTCCTCGCTCTGCTCAGTAATTTTTGCATCCTCCTCACTACCCAAGTACACACTTTCCCGAACCGGATGCTGCCCAGCTCCTGTTGGCTTTCCCCCAGTTATCAGTTTAAAAGCTGCTCTGTAGCCTTTTTGATGTTGAGTGCCATCAATCTGGTCCCATCATGGTTCAAATGCAACCCATCCCTCCTGAACAGATTTGGCATGTCCAAAAATGTTCTCCAGTTCCTGACAAATCTGAAACCCTCCTCTCAACACCACCGCCTCATCCACGCATTGTGGCTTCTGAGCTCTGCCTGCCTGGTAGGTCCTGCATGAGGGACAGGCAGCACTTCTGAAAATGCTACCTTGGAAGTCCAGGACTTCAATCTTCTTCCTAACAACCTGAATTTGGCTTGCAGGACAGACCGCTTGGCCTTCCCAACATCATTGGTACCAACGTGTACCATGACAACTGGCTCGTTCCCAGTTCTCTCTAACAATCTATCTAGATTTCTTGTGATGTCTGCAACTTTTGCACCTGGCAGGCAAGTCACCATACGGTTATCATGTGCATCACAAATCCATTTCTCTGTATTTCTAATTATTGAATCGCCTAGTACAAGGAGCCTCTCTCCTGCAATCTGTTCATCTACATGCACCTCATCAACCATATTAAGGGAGAGAACCTCAGTTTGTTCCTGTTGTTTCTCTTCCTGGATCTCATCAAGTGTGATGAAGGAGAGATCATCAGGTGGAACCAGTTGTTCCTCTGTGTGTTCCTCATCAGGTGTGATGAGGGAAAGAGCCTCAAATTTATTCTGTAATTTCAGACTCTCAGAGTGATCCCCTACTCTTCTCCTCCTTTGAGTCACATTCCTCCAAACATCTCCCTCCTGAGTTAGTGAAGGGCCTTCTCCCTCAGAACTGTGCCCTGTCTCTTCTTTGTCCAGCATAGTCTGCTCCGCTCTGTCCAAGAACAGCTCAAGCTCTTTAATTTGTTGATGGTTAGATATGCGGGCCTCTAGCTGCTGGACCTTCTCTTCTAGTAGTGCAACCAGCTTGCACTTGCTGCAAGTGTAGTTCTCCATAAGCTTTGGCAAGAACACAAACATGGCACAAGTATTGCAGGTAACTACAACGGTTCCCTCAGAATCCATTTTAACAAGTGCAGTATTCTGGGCCTCAAAAATGTACACGTTTACTACCTTTCTACCTAGTAAGATTATATTCTTCTTTTGTTACTAGTTTGTAATCTCGCACGCCGTTAGGCGCGCGGGCCTCTAAAGCAGCTCTACTCCAACTGCAAAACTTACCAGTGCTCACTTCCTTTGTTTGGCTCTCCTCAGCAGCAGCTCTGCTTAAGAGCACATGCAGAGTCAAAAGGGCTGACCCTGAAAGAGCTCAGAGCTTTTAAAGGCTAGTGTGGCTCCGCCCCTATGAGTCACAGTTCAGGGAAGGGCCTGGTGTGGCTCTGCCCCCCTGCTTCTGGAAGCTTCAAACTGCTTCCTCTGTTTGAACAGAGGTGGCTCTCAGCAGTTTAAATTATCAATTTAAATTAGTGGAGGCCTCTAAAGCAGCTCTACTCCAACTGCAAAATTTACCAGTGCTCACTTCCTTTGTTTGGCTCTCCTCAGCAGCAGCTCTGCTTAAGAGCACATGCAGAGTCAAAAGGCATTGACTGACATTGTTAAACTCTCTCCCTAAGAGGATAGTCAACAGAAGCTAAGGTAAACAGAAGCCGAACAAAGAAGCTGAGTAAATATACAAAAGTCAACTGAATTTCTACCTGTGAGAATAACAAGTAAGATTCTATGCAGAGAATGAAATGATGAGGTGACATGATATTTTTCCCTTATATGACATGTCCTAAATGACATTCTTAGGGTAACCTGATATGAATGACAATGTCATCGATTAATGACTAATGTATATGATGTAATTTATGGAAATATCCTGTGATTTTTTAATATAATGCAAGCGCGGCGCCAAAATGGCCGCCGCGCCCTTTGCGGGCCCCCCCCACAGGACAGAGAATCCGGGTAGTTAGGGGCGTGGCCAGCTCCCTTATAAAAGGGGTGGCCACGAGGCAGCCGAGCTGCCATTTTGCCTCAGCGACGGAGCGGAGAAGTTTTTTCCCTGTGCCTCCGTCGCTCGTTGGTATCACCGGGAAGCCTTTTGGGTCGATTTTGCCTAGCTAGCTTCCCTTTTTTGCTGCGGTGAGATGCCTTCCAAACAGAAGGCTGCTGCGAATTCAGCCCGGGCTGTTAGGAGGCGCAACCCAGGTCGGAGGACCGTGGTGCCGCCTCCTCAACAGCCACCTTTGCCATCCCCGGCCGGGGCTGGTGGCTTGGGGTCTATCGCCCCTTGGCCCGATCAGAGTGCGGGCGCGGAGGGCGCTCCGGCCCGCGGCCCGCGAGCGGTGGACACCGCTCCTCCTCCTGCCCAATCCGTTGGGCCTATTACTTTCGGGCCGCAGCCTCTCCCGGGGCCCTCTAGCCTTGGGGGGTGGCCCGGCGCCCTGCATTGGCAGGTTTCCTCACCAGCCCTACCGGGCTTCGGTCCTGGCCAATGGCCATATATGGGTCATGGGGTGCAGGGACCTGCCCCCATGCAAGGGTCAGGCGGGCCGGCCGGCTCTTTGCCCATGGTCAATGTAGACACCTTACTGGCCCGTATTGCGGCCTTGGAGGCGTCTTTGGCCCGGGTCAGTCAGGCAGGCGCCCCTTTTGGGGTACCTTTTGAGGCGCTATCGGCAGCAGGACAACGGCCGGCGGCGAGGGTTGAGCTGCTGCAGGCGGGTGGCGCGGCTCCGGCCACTGCCTCGCAGCTCCCCAGCCAGCAACCTGGTGCGGGTCAAGCCCCGGTGATGAGCTCTACATCGGTCGTGAGCTCCGACGCCCCCAGTGGGCCAGAACCCCCGGTGGGGGCGGCCCGCGGGGGTGCAGCATGTGAGTATATGGTGCAAACGAGTACATCCACACACATTCCCAATATAGGGGGGACCTTTCAGTGGCCTTGGCCTCGCGCGGGTGGTGCAGGGGCTACGCCGCTGGCGACCCACCCGGCGACAACTACTGCCACCATGCCCACTGGGGTGGGCCTCGGTTCTTACACTGCTGGGAACGTACTTGGGGTGGCAGGGTTAACTCAAGCCCCCTTTTGCTAGGCCAGCTATCCCCTTTTCGGCTTTGCCGACGGCAGGGTATTCCTTGCCACTGGGTGATCACTTGGCACAGGCTACCAGAGAAAAGATATGGCGAGGGGAGTACGTAGATATCTTCTCACTCCTGAACAGAGAGCCCACTAAGGAAGAAAGGGAGGGTCAGGATGAGAAGGACAAGGAGCAGGCACGCCGCTGTAAGCCGCCGCGTACCTGGGCCAACTGGCTCCCCGCTTATTTAATATACATGGCGGTATATTTGAGGGCGCGGCCGGATCTAGCTATTCCCATGGTCCAATATTTGGTCAACATATATAGGGCGATGGTAGATTTCCTGGGCCCCTCATGGCTAGCATATGATGAGGAATTCCGTATGAGGATTCCCCTCCACCCCGAGATGAGATGGGATGAGCCGTGCCAGAGACTGTGGCTCTTGTATATGACACCCACACGTCCTGCCCCGGGGGATAGATACCATTGTGGACATGCGGTCCAGCGAGCAGCTCCAGCGCAGGTTACCCGCCAACCGGCGGGGCAGGGGGTCCCAGCCCGCCTGCTGTGCTGGACTTTCTCGTCCAATGGTTCCTGCAGTCGGAAGAACTGCAGGTATAAGCATGAGTGTCCCACATGTTCTGGTCCCCATGCAGCCTCTGCTTGTCCCAAGCCTGGGGGGGCGCGAGGCAGAGGGAGGAGTGGACAGTGGGCTGGCAAGCCTGCCACGGATGGAACTAGTTCTCTGAAAGGCCCCCTCCCCAATTAAGGTGGACATGCTGGAGCGCTGGCTCGCATCGTACCCAAGGGGAGAAGACAGAGAGTATCTCATTCAAGGTTTTAAGCAGGGATTTCGTATCCCTTTTATGGGTGATGGATCCCCTCAGGATGCTCCCAACCTTTTATCCCTCAGAGGAAGGGAGGAGGTGGCCGCGGCCAGCATTAAAAAGGAATTAGACGCGGGCAGGGTCGCTGGACCTTTCCCCGCACCCCCTTTTCCCAACCTTAAGGTTTCGCCATTGGGTTTGGTTACCAAAAAGTCCCTAGGTGAGTTTCGCCTTATTCATCATTTGTCCTACCCAGCCGGCCGATCGGTCAACGATGCGATACCTGATGACCTTTGTTCGGTCAGGTATACATCGTTCGACCATGCGCTGCGCATGGTGCGCTCGTGTGGCCCGGGTGCCTTGCTGGCCAAGTGCGACATTAAGTCAGCTTTTCGCCTCTTGCCGGTGCACCCGGGCGACTTTGAATTGCTGGGTTTTAAATTTAAAGGGGAGTATGATTTTGATAAGGCCATGCCTTTTGGCTGCTCCATATCATGCTCGGCTTTCGAGCGTTTTAGTACCTTACTGGAGTGGGCTTTCGTCCGCAGGTCAGGGTCCCGGTCTGTAGCCCATTACCTGGATGACTTTTTATTCGGGGGTGAACGGGGCTGGGACACGTGTGCACGTCTCCTCACTACATTTCAGACGCTAATGCAGGAACTTGGTGTCCCTTTAGCGCCCGAAAAGACCGAGGGCCCGTCGACCGAACTAGTATTCCTGGGGGTTGAGATTGATACAGTAGTGCAGGCTTCTAGGTTACCGGGTGATAAGGTGTCCAGGATAGTGACCCTTATCTCGGAATTGCTGGCCAAGCGTAAGGCATCCCTGAGGGAACTGCAGGTGCCACATGGGCACCTCAATTTTGCTTGCAGGGTGGTCGCACCGGGCAGGGCTTTCGCCCGGCGCTTATGCGACGCCATGGCAGGGTTATCCAGGCCCCACCACAGAGTCAGGCTTACCCGGGGTATCAGGGCAGACGTGTTCGTCTGGTTGCAATTCCTGAGGGAGTTTAATGGGGTCTCATTTTGGAGGTCTGCCCTCCTGGCATCCCCCAATTTCCAGATCCAGTCTGATGCCTCAGGATCCCTGGGTTATGGGATGTACTTCAATGGGAAGTGGGCCTATGGTGGGTGGCCACCGGCATGGGCAGGCACAGGTCGCCTGCGGGATCTCACATACCTGGAATTTTTCCCATTCTGGGGGCTTTGATGCTATGGGGCGAACAGTGGGCTAATTCGGTGGTGCATTTCTGGTGCGACAATGCTGCCGTTGTACACATTGTCAATGCACAGACTTCTAAATCGCCCAGAGTCATGGATCTAGTGCGCCATTTTGTGCTGCGCTGCCTGTGCCTCAACGTCTTGTTCAGGGCCAGGCATGTCCCAGGGGTTAATAACAATATTGCTGCCGCTTTGTCCCGCCTGCAGATCTCCCGGTTCCGCGCCTTGGCCCCGGATGCGGAGGAATTTCCCTCGCCACTCCCGGACGAGATGTGGACTATTGGCAAGGAGAGGTGAACCGGGCGATTGGCCTGTCACTAGCGCCACGCACGCGTAAGGCGTATCAACAAGCATTCACTTCGTATAGGGCTTTTGCTACTCAATTCACTTGCCAGAGACCTGGCCTATCCCGGTGGACCATGTTCTGCGGTTCATGGTTCACCTGCATGCACAGGGCCTTGCACCTCGCACCATAGCATCCAAGCTCTCGGCGTTGGCTTTTATGGCCAAAGAAGGGGGTCATGTGGATACCACCTCTGACTTCCGTGTGAGACACATTTTGGAGGGGTGGGTGCGCGAGCGCGGGCGTTGCCCGGACGACCGGCACCCTATTTCCCCAGGGGTTCTTACCCAGTTGGCCCGGGGCTGGCCAGGCCTCTGTTTGGATCATTATGAGGCAGCCCATTTTCATGCAGCCACAACGGTGGCATTTTTTGGAGCGCTCCGCGTCAGCGAACTCGTGATGCTGTCTAAGGCGGATGCAAGTGGTAGGGCACTGGAACGCGGAGATGTCTATGTTGCCAAAGACTGGGCCCAGTTGAGGATTCGCTCCTCTAAAACAGATCAGCATGGCGTAGGCAGTGGAGTAAGACTGCTACGGTGTTCTTTGGCAGACATCTGTCCGGTTGGTGCCCTACAGGAATACCTGGCACTGCGTGGCATGCACCACGGCCCGTTTTTCTGTCACCAAGATGGGTCTCCCCTTACTAAATTTCAGTTTTGGAAGGTGACAGCCGGAGCCCTCACCAGGGTGGGCCTACCAGGTGCCCGTTATGGCACACATTCGTTCCGTATTGGTGCAGCCTCTACAGCAGCTGCTTTTGGGTACTCTGGGGCTGACATACGCAGCAGGGGGAGGTGGGGCTCACAATGTTTTCAGTTTTATGTGCGCCCACTCCCGCCATGAGTACCAATCCAGTCACCTTACCTCCCTTTTTCTCAATTTTCTTACAGACCCTGGGTGTCGTATTACACCGGTGACAGTATGGCTGGTGGGCCACGGCTATGTGCTCAGGGCAGCGCGTTACGCTGCGGCGACAGAGTGGACCCCGACTGGGACTGGGTGACCACGCCAGTCTCGCATGGCATGGTAAGCCTGGGATGTTATGGCGGGAGCTGCGGCCTTTCCTTTTTTCTGGCCTGGGGGCTGACCCGCCTGACATTCTAATCATCCACCTGGGGGGCAATGATTTGGGCCAGGTCACCGGCTTATCGCTCAAGCATGCGATTTGCGAGGAACTCGCCTACTTGCATTATGTCTGGCCTGCCACAGCCCTGGTTTGGTCGGACATTGTTCCGCGCCACTCTTACAGAGGGGGCGTTAACCTCCTGGCTCTTGACCGAGCTAGGCGCGCGGTCAATAAGGCAGTGGCGCGGTTTCTTACCACCAGGGCTTGGGGACGGGTTAGTCATCGCCCCGATATTAGTCTACAAAATTATGACTTGTATGCAGGGGATGGGGTCCATCTGTCGCGAGGAGGTATGGACCTCCTGTTGGGTGACTGGCGAGCAGGCCTGTTGACCGAGCTGACGGTCTGGGGGGGGGGCGTCAGGTCTTCTGTGAAGCCCCTCCGTGTGGCGGGTAGCACTGGTAAGGTAAACAGTATGACCCACAAGTATCCGGCAGGTTCACAATTGACTGGACAACACTAGACAGGAATAAAGTAGTTAAACGTTGTCCGGTCAACGACGAACCAGGCGATGGGGTGATGATTATTGCTAACCAGCATGCATCACCCCTGTGATTTCACGGATACACGTCAGAGGGTGGGGTCATGAGTTAGTTATTGACTACGGTCAACAATTTGTTTGTTGTTAACAAACAAATTGATACAAATTGATACATTGTAACCAATTGCCGTTGGCAATTTTGGGGTGGTACCTTACCAGTGTTACTTCGGCCTGCTTGCCTTAGGAATTATGATTGGTCGTTTTACCAATACAAATTTATAATTCGGACTAGGGCATTGAATCAATAAATGTGGCCCTTTGCTGTTATCCACTTTCAATGTTGTCTGTGTCCGTTATTGGGGGGGTGCGCCTGCAATGCAAGCGCGGCGCCAAAATGGCCGCCGCGCCCTTTGCGGGCCCCCCCCACAGGACAGAGAATCCGGGTAGTTAGGGGCGTGGCCAGCTCCCTTATAAAAGGGGTGGCCACGAGGCAGCCGAGCTGCCATTTTGCCTCAGCGACGGAGCGGAGAAGTTTTTTCCCCTCCACCCCCTCCCTAGTTAACAGTGTGATTATGGTCGCTTCGGGGCCGGGTGGGAATTTTTGGTTGGGACCCATATTGGCTTCGGGTCCCGGCTTTTTTGCCCATCCCACACTGTTGCTATGGTTTGATATAGGGGTCTTTCTTCGTTCCTACTGTTGACTTTGGTCACATGGGCGGGTAGCACTGGTAAGGTAAACAGTATGACCCACAAGTATCCGGCAGGTTCACAATTGACTGGACAAACTAGACAGGAATAAAGTAGTTAAACGTTGTCCGGTCAACGACGAACCAGGCGATGGGGTGATGATTATTGCTAACCAGCATGCATCACCCCTGTGATTTCACGGATACGCGTCAGAGGGTGGGGTCATGAGTTAGTTATTGACTACGGTCAACAATTTGTTTGTTGTTAACAAACAAATTGATACAAATTGATACATTGTAACCAATTGCCGTTGGCAATTTTGGGGTGGTACCTTACCAGTGTTACTTCGGCCTGCTTGCCTTAGGAATTATGATTGGTCGTTTTACCAATACAAATTTATAATTCGGACTAGGGCATTGAATCAATAAATGTGGCCCTTTGCTGTTATCCACTTTCAATGTTGTCTGTGTCCGTTATTGGGGGGGGTGCGCCTGCAAAGAGGAGGTGCTGGGGATGTAATTTTGTTCACAGTTTTTGAACTCGCTAGAGTTACTATGAACCTGTTGGCCAATAAAATCTGATTCTGCTTTTAAGCCAAGGAATACTGTCTCGTCTCATTTTCTATAACATTTTCTGGCGAATTCCGCTGGGACAGACAGACAGTAGGCACCATTGTTGCTTCGAGATGGTCGACCCGACGGGTGGACGATGCCTCTCCAAAGAAGACCTTTCATGCTGGCATAAGTAGACCTTTGTTCTACTTTGGGAATTCAGTGAGGGGGTGCCGAGAGACAACTGTCGGTAATAGACCAGTCTAGAATCCAAAAGGCAAAGGCAGGCAGAATCCTCCCGGGAGCCGGATTTTCAAAGCCTGCAGGCAAGTATATAAATCTGTATGAAATAACTTTGTGTGTGCCCACTTATTTGAGAAGTGGAAGCGGTGCTTAATTACCCTCGAGAGGACAGGAAGTAAATCCTAAATCCTTAAATGAACCACGGGCAGTGATCCAGAGTTCATGAGAAAAATCAGGGTGGCGAGGTCATAGTAGCATTCCAAGAACGCCAGTGAAATACTTTTTAGAAAACTTTGAGGTATTCTTTCCAGAAACACATGAACCACCTTTAACAAAGTTTGATCTAAAAAAGTTTTGTGAGTTTGAATGGCCAAGTTTTCAAGAAGGTTCCTTAGATTTGGAGCTTATAAATAGGGTATTTTGAAGGATAGCAGAGGACAAACATTGGGATCAGTATCCTTATATGTCTGTATGGCAGGCAACAGTTGCAGAGAAGCCATGGCCATCTTGGCTAAAGGAATGCCAGGGTGAATGCGTGAAAGCATATTTAATGAAAAAGAAAAAATTCAAAGATAAGAAATTTAAATTAGGAAGAAAAGTGGTCCAACCACCCAATCTCCCAATAGCAGAAAGACAGACACAGGAAAAACTGAAAATCCTAAGTAGGGATGGAGGAGAAGATGAGATACTGTTTCAAAAACCACCACCATATGTTAGAAACCAATCAGTGTTACAGGTTGGTCAGGTTCCACATATTTATCCAGATCTTGCAGGAAGCAGTCACTCTGCAGGAAGATTTCAGACCCCAGACAGAAGTGAGGCTTCCCCAACCACAGAGAAACTGAGAAAAGTAACTGAGATCTTGGAAGATGTGATTGAGGGAGGAGAGATAAAATTTAAAAGGTATAATAGACCTTCACCATATAACAATGAAGCTGCTAAGGAGCCACCTCCGAACACCCCAATGGCACATGACATGCCAACGATGGAAAAAAGAAAAGAGATAGTGGCCCCACTGAGGGAAATGATAACCAGCCATATGAGGGAAGATGATGAACCAGTAAATCAGTCAATCTTCCAATATGTGCCTTTTACTACAACAGTCTTATTAAACTGGAAACAGCATTATGGACCTTTTAGTACCAAGCCGAATGAGGTGATTGAACTAATTGGAACCATAGTCCAGACACATAACCCCACATGGAGTGACATGGAGGGTCATTGGCAGCGAAATTGTCCCAAGAAAGGAAATATGGGAAGAGGTATGGGGAATATGTGTCCGTTTGGCCGAGGAAGGGGAAGAGGATGTGGAAATGAGATGCCCCAGAGTGGAGCATGGAGAGGATACCCCAGAAGTGCCCCTGCTAATAGATGGATGGGAAACCCACGTGGTGGAGATGGAAGGCAAACTAGAGGGAATTATGGAGGAAGGCAGGAAGAATATGAGGAACTGGTTGGACTGGCTGAGATGGAACGGGATGATTGAAGAGGCCAGGGACTTCCGTGCCCACCTCCGGAACCCATGGTGAAATTGAAGGTGGGAGGCCAAGATGTGAGAATGATGATAGATACCAGAGCTAGTAGATCAGTATTGAATTAACAATTAGCCCCACTCTCTCCAATCAAGATAGCTGTACAAGGAATCACAGGAACCATGGCTTCACGAACACTATTGAAGCCCGTAAAATGCCAAATAGGAGATGGACAATTAATCCATCAATTTCTTTATGTACCTGAATGTCCAGTATCTTTGCTGGGAAGAGATTTGCTGGCTAAACTTAAGGCTACTATAAGCTATGAAGATAGTATTCACCATCTGCAGATAAAACACCCAGTGGATGAGACTTGGAGATTGATGCTGATTCAGACAAATCCAGATGATAGATGGCGACATTATGATGTGCCACAATTATGGGCAGAGGATAATCCTCTGGGATTTGCCATAAATGCCACGCCAGTAAAAGTCCAGATGAAGAAGGGATATCATCCAGTCAGGGTGCCACAGAGATATTATAGTCAAGAAGCTATGATAGCTATACAGCAGCTGATTGAGAAATATTTGGCTGCTGGAATTGTACGGAGAGCACAGTCACCTTGGAACACAGCCATTCTGCCAGTTAAAAAGCCAGATGGGGGATGGAGGCCTGTACAGGATTTGCGCCCAGTAAATGAGGCAGTGGTGACCATACATGCAGTGGTACCCAATCCGTACATTTTATTAGGAACAATACCTGCATCAGCAGCATGGCTTTCAGTAGTGGACTTAAAAGATGCTTTTTTCACTATACCCCTACATGAAGATAGTCAGGACATCTTTGCTTTTGAATGGGGAGATGTAAATACCAGAACGAGGTCCCAATTCAAATGGGCCCACATTCCTCAAGGATTTAAAAACTCCTCGACTCTATTTGGTCAAGCATTGGCCCAAGACTTGCAAGCCTATCATTCAGTAAGAGAGAAAGACTGCCTCTTGCAATATGCAGATGACATCCTGGTTTCCAGAACAATGGCTCCAGAGTGTCATGAAAATACCTCAAGGCTCTTGCATCTACTCCAGGAATGTGGTTATAGGGCCTCCAAGAAGAAGGCCCAGTTAGTCAAAGAAAAGGTGGAGTACTTGGGATATGTTATCAGTCAAGGCCAGAGGAATTTGGGAGATCCCAGGAAACAAGCCGTGCACTTATTGGCTACCCCCAGGAATAGGAAGGAATTGAGGGGGGCGCTACGAATGATGGGATTCTGCCGCCTTTGGATCCCTAGCTTTGCTTTGTTAGCAAAGCCCTTATACACCTCCACAAGGGGGGCTGAAACAGATCATTTTGAAGCTTTTGAGAAATTGAAAGAATGCAAGCGCGGGGCCAAAATGGCCGCCACGCTCTTTGCGGGCCCCCCCCACCGGACGAAGGCAGCCGGGTAGTTAGGAGGCGTGGCCAGCTCCCTTATAAAAGGGGTGGCCACGAGGCAGCCGCGCTGCCATTTTGCGAAGCGACGGAGCGGAGAAGTTTTTCCCTCTTACCTCCGTCGCTCTTCCCTTTTCGCCGGGAAGCCTATTGGGTGGCGTTTTTTCCTTCTCTTTCTCCGGCTTCCCAGCAGATCATTGCCCCTCTAAGAAGAAGGCAACTGCGAACGCGGTTTGCTCCGCGCAGAGGCGCCAGCCGGGTCGGAGGACCGCGACTGCGCCTCCTCAGCAGCCCCCCTTGTCAGAGCCCACCGGGACCAGTGGGATGGGGTTGATAGCCCCTTGGCCTGAGGCGGGCCGTCCGCATACCGGCCCGGCAGGGGCCGCGGCCCCCGGCCCGCATGTAATGGCCACTGCCCTGGCATGGCCCATTCTTCGGGGCCTTCTTTTATTAGTCCGCAGCTTCCTGCGGGGGGTTCCAGCCATGGGGGGTGGTTGGGTTCCCTACCCTGGCAGGGTATGCCCCCGGCCCTGCAGGGGCCGGGCCTGGGCTCTTGGCCGTATTCGGGCCCCGGGGTCCAGGGACCTGGACCGGCGCCTGCGGCCCATGGGCCGGCTGGCCCTTTGCCCCCCTGGGATTAGGGGGCTATGTTAATGTTGAGGCCCTTCTGGCCCGTGTTGCGGCCCTCGAGGCATCCCTCGCGAGGGTTGACCACCCGGGGGTTCCTTTTGGGGCGCAGGTTGATGCTTCGTCTGCCGAGCAGCGGCAGGCGGCGGGACGGGTCGAGCTGCCCGAGGTGCGCGGGCCGGCGTCGGCCACTGCCTCGCAGCTCCCCAATCAACAGGCTGGTGTGGAGCAGGCCCCATCGACGAGCTCAGTCGCGATCGTGAGCTCCGACGCCCCCAGTGGGCCGGAACCTCCGGTGGGGGCGGCCCACGGGGGTGCAGCATGTGAGTATGCGGTTCAATCTAATGCACCCACACACCTAGCTACCTTGGGGGGAACATTTCAGTGGCCGTGGCCTCGCACGGGTGGCGCGACGGTTCAGTCGCCAATGTCCTCCTTGGGGATCATCTCGCCCAGGCTACTAAGGAAATGATCTGGTGTGGGGAGTATGTGGACATCTTCTCCCTTCTTAACAGAGAGCCCACCAAGGAGGAGAGGGAGGGGCAGGATGAGAAGGATAAGGAACTGGCACGTCGTCGTAAGCTGCCATGCACGTGGGCCAACTGGTTGCCAGCGTACCTCATATACATGGCGGTTTGCCTCGGGGCCGGGCCAGATTTGGCAATCCCGATGGTCCAGTATTTGGACAATATATACCGGGCGATGGTTGGCTTCCCGGGCCCATCGTGGTTGGCTTACGATGAAGAATTCCGTATGCGAATTCCCCTGCACCCGGAGATGAGGTGGGACGAGCCCTGCCAGAAGCTGTAGCTTCTGTACATGACTCCCATGCGCCCTGCGCCTGGGGAAAGATACCATTGTGGACACGCGGTCCAGCGAGCAGCTCCAGCACAGGTACCCCGCACGATGGCGGGGCAGGGGGTTCCAGCCCGCCTGCTGTGCTGGACTTTCTCGTCCAATGGTTCCTGCAATAGGAAGAATTGCCGGTTCAGGCATGAGTGTCCCTCTTGTGCTGGCCCCCATGCTGCATCCGCCTGCCCCAGGCCTGGAGGGATGCGGGGCAGGGGTAGGGGTGGACAAGGGGCTGGCAGGACGGCCGCAGAGGGAGCTGGTCCATCGAACGGCCCCCTCCCCAATTAAAGTGGACATGTTGGGGCGTTGGCTCGCATTGTACCCGAGGGAGGCAGATGCAGTTTACCTGCTTCAGGGTGTTCGACTGGGGTTCCGTATTCCTTTCACGGGAGATAGGTCCCCCCAAGACGCCCCCAACCTTTTGTCCCTTAGGGGAAGGGAGGAGGTGGCTGCTGCCAGCATTGCTAAGGGGGTTGATGCGGGCAGGGTCGCTGGCCCTTTCCCTGCACCCCCGTTCCCCAACCTTAAAGTGTCACCCTTGGTCTTAGTGCCCAAGACATCACCGGGTGAGTTCCGCTTGATCCATCACTTGTCCTACCCAGCCGGCAGATCGGTCAATGATGCTATCCCTGATGACCTTTGCTCGGTCAGGTATACATCTTTTGACCGAGCGCTGCGCATGGTGCGCTCATGTGGCCCGGGTGCGCTGTTAGCTAAGCGCGACATTAAGTCTGCCTTTCGACTCCTGCCGGTCCACCCGGGTGACTTTGAGTTGCTGGGTTTCAAGTTCCGGGGAGAATATTATTTCGATAAGGCCATGCATTTTGGCTGTTCCATATCATGCTCGGCATTCGAGCGTTTCAGCACCTTCCTACAGTGGGCTTTTGTCCGCAGGTCAGGGTCTCGGTCTGTAGCCCATTACCTGGATAATTTTTATTCGGGGGTGAACGGGGCTGGGACACGTGTACACGTCTCCTCAACACATTTCAGACGCTAATGGAGGAACTGGGTGTCCCTTTAGCGCCCGAAAAGACCGAGGGCCCATCTACCCAGCTAGTCTTCCTGGGGGTGGAGATTGACACGGTAGCGCAGGCTTCTAGGTTACCAGGGGATAAGGTGTCAAGGATAGTGGCCCTTATCTCGGACTTGCTTGCTAAACGCAAGGCATCACTGCGGGAACTGCAGGTGCTACGTGGTCACCTCAATTTCGCTTGCAGGGTGGTCGCACCGGGCAGGGCATTTGCTCGGCGCTTGTGCGACGCCATGACAGGCTTATCCAGGCCCCGCCATAGGGTGAGACTGACCCAGGGCATTAAGGCAGATATGCTTATCTGGCTCCAGTTCCTGAGGGGGTTCAATGGGGTGTCATTTTGGTGGTCTGACCTTCTGGCTTCCCCTCGTTTCCAGATACAGTCCGATGCCTCAGGATCCCTGGGTTATGGGAGGTACTTCAATGGGAAGTGGGCCTATGGTGGGTGGCCACCAGCCTCGTCGGGCATGGGTCGCCTGCGTGATCTTACTTATCTGGAATTTTTTCCCATTCTGGGGGCTTTGATGCTATGGGGTGAGGAGTGGGCCAACTCGGTTGTTCATTTCTGGTGTGACAATGCGGCCGTTGTCCACATTGTCAACTCACAAACCTCTAAATCACCCAGGGTCATGGACCTGGTGCGCCAGTTTGTATTGCGCAGCCTGCGCCTCAATGTGCTGTTCAGGGCCAGGCATGTCCCGGGTGTCAATAATGCTATTGCTGACGCTTTGTCCCGCCTGCAGATCTCCCGGTTCCGCGCCTTTGCCTCGGATCCGGAGGAATTTCCCTCGCCACTCCCGGACGAGATATGGACCCTTGACAAGGAGAGGTGAACCGGGCGATCGGCATGTCGCTGGCGCCACGCACGCGTAAGGCGTATCTCCATGCATTCATTTCTTTCCAAGCATTCTGTGCCCAATTTCGGCTGCCAGACACCTGGCCGATCCCAATGGCCCACATCCTTCGATTAATGGTTCACCTACGTGCCCAGGGCCTCGCACCATAGCATCCAGGCTGTCAGCGCTGGCTTTTATGGCCACAGTAGGCGGTCATGCGGACAAGACCGCTGGCTTCCATGTGAGACACGTTTTGGAGGGGTGGGTGCGGGAGCGTGGGCGTAGCCCAGACGACCGCCACCCAATTTCCCCAGGGGTTCTTACCCAACTGGCACGGGGCTGGCAGGACCTATGTTTGATAGGTATGAGGCAGCCCTGTTTCATGCGGCTACAACGGTGGCCCTTTTTGGAGCGCTCCGCAGCAGCGAGCTTGTGATGCTGTCTAAGGCGGATGCAAGTCGTAGGGCACCGGAACTCGACGATGTCTATGTTTGCAATGATTGGGTCAGTTGAGGATACGCTCCTCTAAAACGGATCAGCACGGCGTAGGCAGTGGAGTGAGACTGTTCCGATGTTCCTTGGCAGACATCTATCCGGTTGGTGCCCTACAGGAGTTCCTTGCACTGCGTGGCACGCGCCATGGCCCGTTTTTCCTGTCACCAAGGTGGGTCTCCCCTTACTAAATTTCAATTTTGGAGGGTGCCGGGAAGGCACTAGCCAGTGTTGGCCTCCCTGGGGCTCATTGCAGCACCCATTCATTCAGGATAGGGGCGGCTGCTACTGCAGCTGTGTTTGGGTACTCCGGGGCTTACATACGCCACATGGGAGGGTGGGGATCACGATGTTTTCAGTTTGTGTTCGCCCTCTTCAATCGTGAGTACCAGTTTCATCACTGCACTGTTTCTCCCCCCTTTTTTCCTTGACAGACCCTGGGTGTCGTATTACACTGGTGACAGTGTGCCTGGTGGGCCCCCGACTGGGACTGGGTGCATCCGCACATCTCAGGTGGTATGGTAAGCGCGGCATGTTATGGCGGGAACTGTTGCCATTCCTTTTCTACATCAGGGATGCTGACTCGCCTGATGTCCTGGTTATGAACCTTGGGGGCAATGGCTTAGGGCGGGTCACTGGCCTATCGCGGAAGCTTGCGATTTGCAGTGACCTGCCGTACTCACGTTATGTGTGGCCTGCCACAACCCCCAATTGGTCGGACACGATACCGCGGTACGCTTACAGGGGGGCATTCGGCCTCGAGGCTCTTGACCGAGCTGACGCTCCGTGAACGGGGCTATTGCCCGGTTCCTTTTCGACAAAGGTGGGGGACGCGTCATTCGCCTCCCCGCCATCAGTCTGCAAAATTACGAGCTTTTACTCAGGGGATGGGGCCCATCTGTCTCAGGGAGGTATGGACCTCTTGTTAGTGGACTGGCGAGCAGGCCTGTTGACCGAGCTGACGGTCTTGGGGGGGGGCGGTGAGCCTTTTGGGAAGCCTCCCCGTGTGGCGGGTAGCACTGGTAAGGTAAACATTTATGACCCACAGGTATCCGGCAGGTTCGCAATTGACTGGACAACACTAGACAGGCATAAGTTGGTTAAACGTTGTCCGGTCAACAACGAACCAGGCGACGGGGTGATGGCTACAGCTAGACAGCATGCATCACCCCGTGATTTCACAGATACGCGTCAGAGGGTGGGGTCATTAGTTAGATATTGACTACGGTCAACAATTTGTTTGTTGTCAACAAACAAATTGATACAAATAGATACATTGTAACAATTGCCGTCGGCAATTTTGGGTGGTACCTTACCAGTGTTACTTCGGCCTGCTTGCCTTAAGAATTATAATTGGTCAATTACCAATAGAAATTTATAATTCGGACTAGGGCATGAATCAATAAATGTGGCCCAATGCCGTTATCCACTTTCATCAGTGACTGAGTCCTTTATTGGGGGGTGCGCCTGCAAGCACTTATGTCAGCACCAGCTTTGGGCTTGCCAGATATGTCTAGACTTTTCTGTCTATATGTGGATGTACATAAGAATATAGCTGTGGGAGTTTTAACACAACTGTATGGATCATGGCAAAGCCAGTTGCATTCCTTTCCAAACAACTTGATAGGACTGCTCAAGGATGGCCCCAGTGTATTAAAGTGCTAGCAGCAGTAGCGGAGCTTCTTGGAGAGACCAACAAACTTACTTTTTCTGCAGATGTACAAATGTACACTAGTCATGCTCTCCAGGCAATCCTGGAGAATAAAGGACATTTATGGATTAGTAATCAGAGACTATACAAGTATCAGGCCTTGCTAATGGATAATCCTCAAATCACATTACATCAGTGCCATCCTTCTACCAGTAGATCCTGAACAAGGGACAAAGACAATTCTTCATAGTTGTTTGCATACTTTGGAATCTCAGTATTCTTGTCATCCAGGTTTAAGAGATACACCTTTGCCCAATGCTCAGTTAACTTGGTACACAGATGGATCCAGCTTTATGCATGAGGGAATTAGACATGCAGGGTATGCTGTAGTTGATGATGAAAGAACTATAGAAAATGGAGCATTATACCCAGGAACAAGCGCCCAAGCTGCAGAAATATGGGGTCTTATCCGTGTTCTGGAATTAGCTTGGCAGCAGACATTGAATGTTTACACAGACAGCAAATATGCCTTTCTGACAGTGCAGGCACACGCTGCAATTTACAAAGAAAGAGGATATACTGATTCTAGTGGGAAAGTTATACAGTATGCTCAGTTAATTAAAAGACTGATTAAGGCCGCTCAGATGCCTAAGTCTCTTGCAGTCATTCATTGTCCTGAGCATCAGAAGACAAAAGATCTAGTAGCAACAGGAAATAGAAGGGAAGATGCTGAAGCAAAACGTGCAGCAATGTTTGAGAAGCCAGAATGTGTACATGAATTATATTTGATTAAAGAGTTTGAGGACTTTAAAATACGGCACCAACCTAGCTACACAAAGGTGGAACAAGAAAAGGCCACTCAGGATCTAAAAGCAACACTTGTAAAAGGATGGTACATTTCACCAGATGGAAGACCAGTGGTTCCTATTGCATTATCTTGGCCACTGGTGCAGGAAGCACATGTAACTTCACACATAGGAAAGACTGCTCTAGGAACGCAGCTTGAACAAACTTTCTACATCCCTAATTTAACAGCACTGGTAGCAAAAGTGACATCTCAATGTACTACCTGTGCTCAAGTAAATGCCAGACAAGGCCAATCCATGTCTCAAGGAGCAACAGCAATCTCATACCTTCCTATGGATTATTTGATAGTGGATTTCACAGACATGCCCAGATGCAATGGGTACAAGGCCCTGCTAGTTTTCATTGACACATATTCAGGTTGGATTGACGCTTTCCCAACAAGGAATAAGCAAGCTATTCAAGTAGCTAGGTTCCTCCTCAAAGAATTAATCCCAAGACATTCTTGTCCTTCAAGACTGTCATCGGACAATGGCCCTGAGTTTGTACACTCTGTAAACAAACATTTAGCTGAGGCAGCAGGAATTAAGTAGAATTATCATTGTTCATTTCACCCGCAGTCAGGAGGAAAGGTAGAGAGGGCAAACTGAACTATTAAAGCATGTATCACAAAATTGTGTATGGAAACCCAATCGACATGAGTATAGGTTTTGCCTATGGCATTATACATTCTGAGAACAACCCCCTGTGCAAAATATCGTTTATCCCCATTTGAGCTTTTGTATGGACGTCCTCCAGCATTGTTTAAACATACCTTTGAAGGTTGGCCAGATTTGGCCCACAAAGGGGGAATAGAAGTGAGAAAATTGTTAACTCAATTACAGCATAATGAGCATGTGAATAAGTTGAGACACTATGTACAGGAAGCTTGCCCTCCCCCCATCTCCACTGCAACACATGGCTTTAAGCCAGGGGATCGGGTGTGGGTTAAGCATTGGAAAAATGAACCTTTGAAACCAAGGTGGAAAGGACCGTATACTGTTGTCATGTGTTCTCCTCTTGCAGTTAAAATGCTGGAAGGAAAATCCTGGATTCATTGGACATGACTGAAAGCTGCTACAAATTCAGATCTAGTGAACTACCAGGTCCAAGGAACAGATAAACCTTTGGTTTTAAGATTCAGCCGGAAGGCTGGTAAGAACTGAACTCTGTGCAATAAATACATACATATAGACTTTGCTTCAATAGTCAGCGTAAGAAGAAAGGCGGTAACTCTACTAAAGGCCCAAACCGGAAGCGGTCTTTTCTACGTACAGTTGAAAATTGAGGATGCTACAAGCAAGATGCCTGCTGGGAATACTTTTTCTTGCCATACATGCAGAAAGTGAAATATGTGTTAGAAATAGAGGGGTGTGGGGGAGAAGAGGAAATAGTACCAGATTGACAATTATATCTGCATACAATGTGGGAACCCCATGCCCAGAGTGTGACACTGTGCCATTTAAAATTCCCATCAGAGCCTGGCCCTATAATACACCTCCATGTAAATACCCCTACATGGACATATTTCAACCTAGGGCCTATGAGATGTGTAACAATCAGCAATTAATAATAGGAAGGCAAGATTATTCAACCATATGTAATGAGTGTAAATGGGCAGTTTGGATGATCTTGAGAGGAGTATGTCCAAATCCCCCACATATGATGGCTGATGTACAATGAATAGATATAAATTGCAGAACCCCTATAGTCCCATCCTGGGTGGTGAATACTGTTGAGCAATTAAATCCAGGATGGCATGGGATGTGCAGAATTAGAAATAAAATATCACCAAGAAGTAAAAGAGAAAAAGAAACAAGAGACACAAATACTTCAAATATAGTCCCAACCCCCGCCATTGATGATATTTGCCAGTCATGCATTACAAAGGTTAAAAGAGGGTCTGAGACACTAGTAACTTTATTCTATCATACACAAAAACCAGGTGGGTGTAAACCTTCCCCATACACCTGTGTGTATAATATAACTATGTATAGTGTCTGTACCCAAAAAAATGAAACCCTTTGTTACGCTCCAGCTACTCCACTAAGAATCAATGTTACAGTGTGGGCAGGTTTGAATTTAAAAAAATATATGCCTACTCAATCCACACTTTATTATGTAAATCATACAGTCATCCTTCAAAATGGAAAAGTTCCTATGTCTGTAACATTTGACTTATGCTCAGCTATGGATAAAATAGCTGAAACTGCATGTGGAAGTCCAGGTTGGAAAAGGGAATATGGTGGAATCCATAAATATCTCTGTGCCAGAAACTTGGATGTGACAAAGGGACATCCAGATCGATTTGCATCATGTGGTGGTTGCGTAGACTGCTTGGGATGGGGTTGTGTTTGTGATTACACTGGAGGTGGATATACCGGTTGTCAGTACATAAAAGAGTTTTCAAGAATCCCAGGTACAAACAAAGTGACCCTAAAATTGGAACGAACCATTCCTTCAGGTATTAGTTATTGGATAGGTATAGACGGCAGAAGTGTTGACCCAAAAACCTTCATAACCATAAAAACACAAGAGGTAATTGAAGGGGATGTAAGGTCACTAGGATGGACAATATATGATAAAATCCAATGATTGGAAGATAATTCTAATGCTCTACCTATCAGCACAATGGCACGAAATTTGTTTATGGAAATGGCTGAACATATTGCCAAAACATTGGCAGTCAAGAACTGCTTTGTTTGTGGTGAAACAAACATGGGGGAACAATGGCCATGGGAAGCTCTTGAAGCAGATCCAGAGATATATAAAAACATGAGCAGGAATGGCAGTATTACAAAACGTGCCAAGTCGGAAGGAATGGTATGGACATTGACAACCAATTTGGTGGGAAGGAACTGTTTCTCCAGAAAAAGGAATGCTTCCGTAGGAGTCCCAGTAGGAGACCTACTCTGTGTAGGGACCTGGGAAGGAAATTATGAGAAATTGTCTTCCCCATCAAATGCAACTGCACCCAAAAAATATAAGGACACCTATCTGAAATACTTAAATAATTCTAATGCTGTTAAATGGCTGGCCCCGGAAAACATGTACTGGATATGTAGCCACATGGCTTATGAAGAGTTGCCTGCAAGATGGTGAGGCTCCTGTGTACTGGGGTGGATAAAGCCATCATTCTTCCTACTGCCACTCAGAAGCAGACAAGAATTGGGTGTAGTGATGTATGAGGCACTTGGGAATGAAATAACACGAAGGGAAGTCTCCACAGCATTTGGAGATTTTCCATGTAAAGATGTTGCCTCCTATACTGGAGAGGAATGGACTAATGAGCATATAGTATGCACCTATGGAAGAGCCACATGGGCTCAAGATGGATCTTGGGGATACTGTACCCATATCTATATGCTCAATAGGATCATAAGGCTGCAGGCCGTGTTAGACTTAGCAGGAATAAGAATTAACAAAGCCCTTGAAGTCTTAGCAAAAGCCACGGATAAATTGAAAACAGCAGTTTATCAAAATCGCCTAGCCTTGGACTACCTCTTAGGTAAAGAAGGAGGGGTCTGTGGGAAATTCAATCTGACAAGTTGCTGTTTACATAGTGATGAAACTTGAAAAGTAGTGGCTCAGCTCACTAAGGAAATAAGGCAATTGACTTACAATCCTACCCAAGTATGGAAGGGATTTGATTTCGGAGAGGCCTTAAAAGGATGGCTTCCGAAATTGCCTAGCCTACAAATCATAGTGGCCATTCTCTGTCTTATGTTAATAGGATGCTTGATAATCCCCTGTATAATACCATGTGTCATTAATACAATAAGACGTCTTTCTGAAGTAACTGCAAAACAAGAAGCTATTCTAACCTTGTGGGAATATGATTTGCACTCACAGGAAAATGAAGAACTAGACATAGAAGTGTGAAAATTTTATAAGGATTGAAAGAAAAGAAAATTTTTCACACAAAAAATGGGGGAATGAAATGGTGTTAAATGAATTAAGGTTTCAATTAATGAAATAAATTAAACAGAAAATCATTTCTTAGCTTGCTGGTTACATGAACAGGTAAAGGGAACAAAAATCCGATCGATAATGACATGACATTGTCAAACTCTCTCCCTAAGAGGATAGTGAACAGAAGCTAAGGTAAACAGAAGCCGAACAAACAAGCTGAGTAAATATACAAAAGTCAACTAAATTTCTATCTGTGAGAATAACAAGTAAGATTATATACAGAGAATGAAATGATGAGGTGACATGATATTTTTCGCTTATATGACATGTCCTAAATGACATTCTTAGGGTAACCTGATATGAATGACAATGTCATTGATTAATGAATAATGTATATGATGTAATTTATGGAAATATCCTGGGGGTTTTTTACTATAAAGAGGAGGCGCTGAGGATGTATTTTTGTTCACAGTTTTTGAACTTGCTAGAGTTACTATGAACCTGTTGGCCAATAAAATCTGATTCTGCTTTTAAGCCAAGGAATACTGTCTCGTCACATTTTCTATAACAATTATATGCTGGTGGTGAGGGTTTTCAGACAGCTTCAGGGGTCGGACAGCCATTTTGCCCTGCTTGCCATACATGGCACTTCCGGGTGAGGCAGAGGCAGTGGTGGTGGTGGTGGTGGTGGGGGGACATGAAATGGTGTTGCAGGCCGCATCCAGCCCCCAGACTGTAGGTTTGGAACCCCTGATCTAAACTGAGAATGTCAACACATTTTAGAGGAGGCACCTCATGCCTCACAAGCCATCATATGTCCTGTTTACAAATGCTATGATACTCATGTAATTTACAGTTACTCATATAATTAATACTGAATGAGAGTAGTAATATAGATTCTAAGAGAGGTTGTATGGTAAGAGAAAAGTGCTTTAGGCAAGCTATCTAGAGAAGGACCTATTTCTTTGCAGGCGCACCCCCCAATAAAGGACTCAGACACCAATGAAAGTGGATAACGGCATTGGGCCACATTTATTGATTCATGCCCTAGTCCGAATTATAAATTTCTATTGGTAATTGACCAATCATAATTCTTAAGGCAAGCAGGCCGAAGTAACACTGGTAAGGTACCACCCAAAATTGCCAACGGCAATTGCTACAATATATCCATTTGTATCAATTTGTTTGTTGACCACAAACAAATTGTTGACCGTAGTCAATATCTAACTAATGACCCCACCCTCTGACGCGTATCCGTAAAATCACGAGGTGATGCATGCTGTCTAGCTATAGCCATCACCCCGTCGCCTAGTTCGTCGTTGACCGGACAACGTTTAACCAACTTATGCCTGTCTAGTGTTGTCCAGTCAATTGCGAACTTGCCGGATACCTGTGGGTCATAATGTTTACCTTACCAGTGCTACCCGCCACACGGAGGGGCTTCAAAGAAGGCTCGACGCCCCCCCCCAGACCGTCAGCTCGGTCAACAGGCCTGCTCGCCAATCACCCAACAGGAGGTCCATACCTCCTCGCGACAGATGGACCCCATCCCCTGCATACAAGTCATAACTTTGGAGGCTAATAGCGGGGTGACGACTGACCCTCCCCCAAGCCCTGTCGACAAGGAAACGCGCCACTGCCCTATTCACCATGCGTCAAGGGCCAGGAGGTCAACACCCCCTCTGTAGGAATGGCGCGGGACCATGTCCGACCAAACAAGGGTTGTGGCAGGCCAGACGTAATGCAGGTAGGCGAGGTCCTCGCAAATCGCATGCTTCAGCGACAAGCCGGTGACCTGGCCCAAATCATTGCCCCCCAGGTGTATGATCAGAATGTCAGGCGGGTCAGCATTCTGGCCTGAAAAAAGGAAAGGCAGCAGCTCCCGCCATAACATCCCGGGCTTACCATGCCATGTGAGACTTGCGTATGAACCCAGTCCCAGTCGGGGTCCCCACTCTGTCGCCGCAGCATAACGCGCTGCCCTGTGCACATAGCTATGGCCCACCAGCCCTACTGTCACCGGTGTAATACGACACCCCGGGTCTGTAAAGGAAAAAATGAGGGAAAGTAGGTAAGGTGACTGGGTTGGTACTCTCGGCGGGAGTGGGCGCACATAAAATTGAAAACATTGCGAACCCCACCGTCCCATGCTACGTATGTCAGCCCCTGAGTACCCAAAAGCCGCAGCGGTCGAGGCCGCCCCTATACGGAATGAATGAGTGCCATAGCGGGCGCCTGGGAGGCCCACACTGGCCAGCGCTTTGCCCGTCACCTTCCAAAATTGAAATTTAGTAAGGGGAGACCCATCTTGGTGACAGAAAAACGGGCCATGGTGCGTGCCACGCAGTGCCAGGAATTCCTGTAGGGCACCAACCGGACAGATGTCTGCCAAAGAACACCGTAGCAGTCGCACACCACTGCCGACGCCATGCTGATCGGTCTTAGAGGAACGTATCCTCAACTGAGCCCAGTCTTTGGCTACACAGACATCCTCGAGTTCCAGTGCCCTACGACTTGCATCCGCCTTAGACAGCATCACAAGCTCGCTGATGCGGAGCGCTCCAAAAAATGCCACCGTTGTGGCTGCATGGAACAGGGCTGCCTCATATGCATCAAAACAGAGGCAAGGCCAGCCCCGGGCCAACTGGGTAAGGACCCCTGGGGAAATCGGGTGGCGGTCGTCCGGGCAACGCCCGCGCTCGCGCACCCACCCCTCCAAAACATGTCTCACACGGAAGTCAGAGGTGCTGTCCACATGACCCCCCACCTTGGCCATAAAAGCCAACGCTGAAAGCTTAGATGCTATGGTGCGAGGTGCAAGGCCCTGAGAATGCAGGTAAACCATGAACCGCAGCACATGGGTTACCGGGATCGGCCAGGTTCCTGGCAATTGAAATTGAGTACAGAATGCCCTGAAAGAATTAATTCCGTGGTGATACGCCTTACGGGTGCGTGGCGCTAGCGACAGGCCAATCGCCCGGTTCACCTCTCCTTGCCAATGGTCCATTTCTCCTCCGGGAGTGGCGAGGGAAATTCCTCCGCATCCGGGGCCAAGGCACGGAACCGGGAGATCTGTAGGCGGGACAAAGCGTCAGCAATATCATTATTAACCCCTGGGACATGCCTGGCCCTGAGCAGTACGTTGAGGCGCAGGCTGCGCAACACAAATTGGCGCACTAGATCCATAACCGTGGGCGATTTGGAAGTCTGTGCATTTACAATGTGGACCACAGCCGCATTGTCACACCAGAAATGCACGACCGAGTTGGACCACTCCTGGCCCCATAGCATCAAAGCACCCAGGATAGGGAAAAATTCCAGATATGTGAGATCACGCAGGCGACCCGTGCCTGCCCAGGCCGGTGGCCACCCACCATAGGCCCACTTCCCATTGAAGTACATCCCATAACCGAGGGCTCCCGAGGCATCAGACTGAATCTGAAATTGAGGGGAAGCCAGGAGGTCATGCCTCCAAAATGAGACCCCATTGAACTCCCTCAGGAACTGTAACCAGACAAGCATGTCTGCCCTGATACCCGGGGTAAGCCTAACCCTATGGTGAGGCCTGGATAATCCTGCCATAGCGTCACACAAGCGCCGGGCAAAAGCCCTGCCCAGTGCGACCACTCTGCAGGCGAAATTAAGGTGACCATGCAGCACCTGCAGTTCCCTCAGTGATGCCTTGCGCTTGGCCAACAAGTCCGAGATAAGGGCCACTATCCTTGACACCTTATCCCGCGGTAACCTAGACGCCTGCGCTATCGTGTCAATCTCCACCCCCAGGAAGACTAGCTGTGTAGATGGGCCCTCGGTCTTTTCGGGCGCTAAAGGGACACCGAGTTCCTCCATTAGCGTCTGAAATGTGTTGAGGAGACGTGTACATGTGTCCCAGCCCCGTTCACCCCCGAATAAAAAGTCATCCAGGTAATGGGCTACAGACCGGGACCCTGACCTGCGGACGAAAGCCCACTCTAGGAAGGTACTGAAACGCTCGAAAGCCGAGCATGATATGGAACAGCCAAAAGGCATGGCCTTATCAAAATAATATTCGCCCCGAAATTTGAAACCCAGCAATTCAAAGTCGCCCGGGTGCACTGGCAAGAGGCGAAAAGCCGACTTAATGTCGCACTTAGCCAGCAGCGCACCCGGGCCACATGAGCGCACCATGCGCAGCGCGTGGTCAAAAGATGTATACCTGACTGAGCAAAGGTCGTCAGGGATAGCATCGTTGACCGATCGGCCGGCTGGGTAGGACAAGTGATGGATAAGGCGAAACTCGCCTGGTGACTTCTTGGGAACCAAGCCCAGGGGCGATACCTTGAGGTTAGTGAACGGGGGTGCAGGGAAAGGGCCAGCGACCCTGCCCGCATTGACCTCCTTATTAATGCTGGCGGCAGCCACCTCCTCCCTCCCCCTAAGGGACAAAAGGTTGGGGGCATCCTGAGGGGACCTATCACCCATGAAAGGAATACGGAACCCCTGTCTAAAGCCCTGAAGGAGATAATCTGCATCCTCCCCCTTCGGGTACAATGCGAGCCAACGCTCCAGCATGTCCACATTAATTGGGGAGGGAGCCTTTCGGTGAACCAGCTCCATCTGCGGCAGTCTTGCCAGCCCACTGTCCGCCCCTCCCTCTGCCCCGCGTCCCTCCAGGCCTGGGACAGGCAGAGGCTGCATGGGGGCCCGCACAGGTGGGACACTCATGTCTGTACTTGCAATTCTTCTTATTGCATGAACCATTAGACGAGAAAGTCCAGCACAGCAGGCGGGCTGGAACCCCCTGCCCCGCCACTTGGCGGGGAACCTGTGCTGGAGCCACTCGCTGGACCGCATGTCCACAATGGTATCTTTCCCCTGGCGCGGGGCGCGTGGGCGTCATGTACAGAAGCCAAAGCCTCTGGCATGGCTCATCCCACCTCATCTCAGGGTGCAGGGGAATTCGCATACGGAATTCCTCGTCATAAGCCAACCACGATGGGCCCGGAAAATCAACCATCGCCCGATAGATATTATCCAAATACTGGACCATCGGAATTGCCAGATCCGGCCGGGCCCTCAGGTACACCGCCATGTAGATGAGGTAAGCCGGCAGCCAGTTGGCCCACGTTCGTGGTGGCTTGCGACGACGTGCCTGTTCCTTATCCTTCTCATCCTGCCCCTCCCTCTCTTCCTTGGTGGGCTCCCTGTTTAGGAGTGAGAAGATATCAACATACTCCCCTCGCCATATTTTCTCTCTGGTGGCCTGTGCCAAGTGGTCACCCAGTAGCAAGGAATAGCCCGCTGTCGGCAAGGCCGAGACAGGCACAGCAGGAACTGCGGGCATCTGGAAAGGGGCTTGGACTAGCCCAGCCACCCCTAAAACATTCCCCACAGGGTAGGAAATGCTCCCCACCCCGGGGCCCTGGGTGGTGGTTGACGTCGCCTGGTGCTGCGTCAGCGGCTGTACCGCCGCACCACCCATGCGAGGCCAAGGCCATTGGAAAGCCCCCCCCAACGTAGCCACATGTGTAGGTGCACTAGTTTGTACCGCATACTCACATGCTGCACCCCCGCGGGCCGCCCCCACCGGGGGTTCCGGCCCACTGGGGGTGTCGGAGCTCACGACCGCCGTAGAGCTCGCCGCCGGGGCTTGACCCGCGCTGGCCTGTTGGTTGGGGAGCTGTGAGGCAGTGGCCGAAGTCGCGCCATGCGCCTCAAGCTGCTCGACCCGTCCCGTCGCCTGCCGCTGCCCAGCAGACGACGCGTCAAAGTGCACCCCAAAAGGAGCCCCAGCGTGGCTGGCCCGAGCAAGAGAAGCCTCGAGTGCCGCCACGCGGGCCAGCAAGGCCTCCACACTGGCGTGGGGCCACGGGCCAGCCGGCCCGCCCGTTACGGGCGTGGGTACAGGTCCTTGCACCCCGGGGCCCGAATATGGCCATGACCCCACACCCAGGCCCGGCAGGGCCGGCGTAGGCACCTGCCAAGGGAGGGGACCACACCCCCCCCAAGGCTGTAAGGCCCAGGAGTGAGCTGTGCCCCGATAGAGGAAGGCCCAGTAGAATGAGCACCAGGAGCGGCGTCCGCCGCTTGCGGGCCACGGGCCGCAGCCCATACTGGACCCCTGCTCGGGTCCCCAGCCTCTGGCCAGGGGGTAATAGACCCCATCCCACCGGTCCCGGTGGGAGCCGGCAAAGGCGGCTGGTGGGAAGGCGCAGCCGCGGTCCTCCGACCCAGATTGCGCCTCCGAACCGCCCGAGCCGCGCTCGCAGCCACCTTCTTCTTCGAAGGCATCTCAGTCGGACCTAAGGGAAGCCGAAAAGAGGAAGGTCAGCAGCCAAAAGGCTTCCCGATCAAGGTAAAAGCGACGGAGTAAGAGGAAAAAACTTCTCCGCTCCGTCGCTTCGCAAAATGGCAGCTCGGCTGCCTCGTGGCCACCCCTTTTATAAGGGAGCTGGCCACGCCCCTAACTACCCAGATGCCTTCGTCCTGTGGGGGGGCTCCCGCAAAGAGCGCGGCGGCCATTTTGGCGCCGCGCTTGCATTTGCAAAGACATCTTATTAAAATCTTGAACCATGGACAAATTATTAAATACTGTACAAAAGTAATTGATTAGGCAGATGCTTAACACCAGTGGTGGGCTCCCAAAAAAAATTACCGCCACACTGTGGGTCTGGTATTGTGCGCATGGCCAGAGGAAAGCCCTGTGTTGCACCCGAATTAAGACTACTTTATTTCAAAACTTGGATGGGCAGGGCCAGCCAGAATTTCTGCTACCAGTTCTGGTGAACTAGTGCAAACCTGCTGATGCCCACCACTGCTTAACTCCTATTTTCTAGTCCAAGTATATTTTATCTGTGGAAATCAACAGTCGAGAAAGTGCTTCTCAGAAAGAGTGGGTCAAAGCAAGTTCCTCAGAAACACAACTGCTATTTGATCACCAACGACCAAAGCAGAGACTGAAATCAAGGCACAGTTTCCTCACAATTTCTGCCCCTCCAAACAACTAGCCCCCACAGACTGCCTTAGAACTATGGAAGGTTAGCAAGGAGCTACCAGATAACTGGACAGAACACAATGTTCCCCTAGTGCCTGGCCAAGAACAAACATGACCTTTGTGAAACGCTCTAAGTAGACTGTGTGCCATGGTAGGAAGATCAAAGGCTAATCTGAGAAAGTGGGGTTTCCCTGTTGATGACAGCCTGTGTGGATGTGGAGAAGTATAAACTATCTCCCATATAATACAATGCACACAATGCCCCTCAACATGCACTGAGGAAGACAATATATTGGCAAGAGGAAATGCTGTTGAAGTGGCCCAATATTGGACAGATGTTAGCTAGCCCTTTTGAATTCTATTTTGTTTTAGAAGTGTTAATTTTAGCTTCGTATTTTACTATTTGCTGGTGGTGAGGGTTTTATATGCTGGTTATTGTATGCTGGTGGTTTTAGTGTTCAAGGAATGAAGAAGCAGATGAATGAAGTAATGAAATTCAGCTCTTTATTAGTGGGGTTTGAACACAGTTTGGATGGGGCAAAACTCGGACTTATATACACTATAAACAGTAACAGTAACAATAATACAACAAGCCCATTGGCTAACAGAGTGTGCACATTTTTTGATCCACTTATTTGCATACGAATTGATACATGAGAAAAGATACATTCTGCTACTGTCAGAAAACACAGTTAACATACATAACATTCTCCCCCCCTAGGTAAAAACAAAATCCTTTAACCAGGCTTTATGCCTGATGACTGGAAGGTAGCGAATGTAACACCAATTTTCAAAAAAGGATCCAGAGGTGATCCAGGAAATTACTGACCTGTCAGTTTGACATGTGTCCCAGGTAAAGTGATGGAAACCATCCTAAAAGATAGAATTAATAGGCACATAGAAGAGAAGGTGCTGCTAAAGGAGAGCCAACATGGCTTTTGCAAGGGCAAATCATGCCTCACTAATCTTTTGGAATTTTTTGAGAGTGTCAACAAGCATGTGGATAAGGGGGATCCAGTTGACATTGTTTATCTGGACTTTCAGAAGGCATTTGACAAGGTCCTGCACCAAAGGCTCTTGAATAAACTTTCCAGTCATGGAATAAAGGGACAGGTCTTGTCCTGGATCAGCAACTGGCTAAGGAACAGGAAACAGAGGGTAGCACTAAATGGACACTTCTCCAAGTGGAGGGAAGTAAAGAGTGGGGTCCCCCAAGGTTCAGTACTGGGACCCCTGCTTTTCAACCTCTTCATAAATGATCTAGAGGTAGGAGTAAATAGCAAGGTAGCCAAATTTGCTGACAACACTAAATTATACAGGGTAGTGAAAACTGTGAGAGATTGTGAGGAGCTCCAGAGGGATCTCTTGACACTGGGGGAGTGGGCAAAACAGTGGCAAATGAGCTTCAACACTAGTAAGTGCAGAGTGATGCATGTTGGGGCAAAAAACCCCAATTACATTTATAAACTGATGGGGTCTGAACTCTCTGCGACAAACCAGGAAAGGGATCTTGGTGTCCTGGTGGACAACTCAATGAAGGTGTCAACCCAGTGTGCCTCAGCAGTGAAAAAAGCAAACTCAATTCTAAGGATCATTAGGAAGGGTATAGAAAATAAGTCAGCAAGTGTCATTTTGCCTCTTTATAAATATATGGTGAGGCCCCATCTGGAATACTGTGTACAATTCTGGTCGCCATACCTCCAGAAGGATATTATGGAGTTGGAGAAAGTTAAGATGAGGGCAACCAGAATGATTAAGGGACTGGAACACCTTCCTTACCATCTGAGGCTGCAACGGTTGGGCCTTTTCACTCTTGAGCGACGGCGTCTAAGAGGTGACCTGATTGAAGTTTATAAAATCATGCACGGTGTGGACAAAGTAGATAAGGAAAAACTGTTTTCCCTATCACACAACACTAGAACTAGGGGGCACTCGATGAAACTTTTGGGTACTAGTTCTCAAACAAATAAGAGAAAGTACTTTTTCACCCAGAGGATCACTGGTCTATGGAACTCCCTGCCAGAAGAAGTGGTGACAGCTGTCAGTCTTGACAGCTTTAAGAAAGGATTAGACAAGTTCATGGAGGACAAAGGTATCAATGGCTATAATTATGGATACTTAAGGACAACCTCGGGGTTGGAGAGATAGGCAGGTTCTCTCTCAATGCCATTTCCAGGGAATCCTAAGCAGGTGAAGGCATCTCCTTGGGAATACCCTGAAGGAAATGGTGAGCCACTGTGTGAGACAGAATGCTGGACTGGATGGGCTGTGGCCTGTTCCAGCAAGGCTGTTCTTATGTAGGATGGCGGTCTAGTTTCGCTTATGAGTCGGACACTTGGCTGAGCCGGCTCAGGGGCTCATAGGATGGGTGACCCGACTGGAGTGAGGGATTGACTAGAGGGGGAGGATTGTAAACCCAAATTTAAGCCCCGTTTGTCAGATGGAGGAGCAGGGGATCACTCAAAACCAAAATCTAATTCTGTGGGTGAATAAGACAATTCAGGGTCCCTCTTGTGTGTACTAAGAGTGGAGGGTGACTCCAAACTGAAATTGGAGTGAAAGAATTAAGATATTAATTCTAATATTAATTCTGGTTTAAAAGTAAAAATCATTTTCTCAGCTACTTTGTAAAGTTAAACATATCAGATTGACCTAATCAATATTGAACATGATGACGAGGCTAAAGTAAACAGAAGGCCTTGTGTCCACAAGCCCAGCAAATAAAATACAGTTTGTACAGCTGACAGGGATTTCTCTTAGATTCAGGAAGCCATAATGCTAAATAATATTTGTGTGACATGACATGAACAAATATTCTGAATGTTCTAACCCAACTGCATGACAATGTCAAAAGATTAATTAATAATTTTGGCTTATCCCATAGTGATGAAATGTGTAGAAATTTCCTAATTAAATGGTATAAAAAGATGGCTCTGAAAATGTATTGTCATTCAGGGGGATTATTAGCTTGTTAAAGCCCCTCTGAATCTGTTTGGCCAAATAATAATAAATCTCTTATCTGTCTTAGCTGGAATGTGGGTTTGTCTAATTTTCATTCCACAACAAAACAAAATTGATCATCATCAATAAAGGAATCCGGAGTGCTAGGCTGGGACAGTGTAGGGGTACACCTGGCCGGAATAGGGGAGCATTCCACAAACTCCCCTTGAAATCATTTCCTAGAAGACATTTCTGGGTCAATGTTGGCTGGCTGCTGACTAATACCTCTGCCCCCTGGGTTTAAATGGGTGGGGGCCAACCATAGCATTGAGTGTCTGTATTCGTCTTGTGGGTCCAGTACTCTGGGTCTCAATTGATCCGTGTGCCTCCTCCAGATCAGACCAGTGGCTGTTTCAATTCTGTAAGAAATAGGACCAGTTTGATCGATTACAAACCCAGGCACCCACGTAGGGCCACCAGCTGCATAATTGTGGCAATGTACAGGGTCTCCAGATGAGAAACGCTTCTCGTGTTGGATTGCTATATTTGTGCCTTTGTCCTCTACCCTAGAGGGATTCAATCTGTCCAGCAAGGATGACAGTTTCCTTAGCTGGAGCAATTCAGCAGGGGACAGCCCTGAGGCAAGGGGGGTAAGCCTATATGTGAAAAGAAACTGGCATAACTGGAGCTCCAAATCCCCTTCACCCATAGACCACAGCACGTCTTTAGTTGTGCGCACCTGCCACGCTACCTGGCCATTGGTGGCTGGGTGGCATGGGGTGGCAGTGATGTGCCTAATTGCATTCCTTTCTATGAAGGATTGGAATTCTGCAGATGTGAACATGGACGCATTGTAGGACACCAGCACATCTTGAAGTCCAAATGCTGCAAACAGCCTTCTTAGGTGCATTATAGTGGTGGCAGAAGTGGTATTAGACACCCTAATGACTTCCAGCCACTTAGAGAATGAATCCAAAACCAACAAAAATAGGGCACCCTTAAATGGACCTGCAAAATTTATGTGTAACCTGGACCACGGGCCCTGAGCAGAATCCCATTCCCGAGAGGGAAGGTGGGATTGCTTTGGGCAAGAGGATTGACATCTGGCACAAGTGCCGACCATTTGTTCTATGTCTTGGTCCAGTTGAGGCCACCAAAAGTAGGTACGGGCAAAGGCTTTGGAACAGACAATTCCCGGGGGACTTGTGTGAAGTAGATGTAAAGCCTGCTGGCCCCATAGAAGGCAACCTCATTCACTGAAAGTTCCAAATCCTTGCGGTGGAATGTTCTGAATTCCTTGGCTAGAGGAGAGATAGGCCAGCCTTTTTTTAACCCAAGACATTACTTCCGTCAATGTTACATTCTTGGCCATAGCCTTGGCTATATCTGAGGGGACGACTGGGAGCGAGTCGAAATCCTCAATCATAAGGACCTGATGGTCACTTTCGATCTCACAATCGGCTTCCCCGACCCCTGGCAGTGGAGAACGTGACAGGGCATCAGCGTGGCTGATGTTCTTGCCGGGCCTGTGCACCAAAGTAAAATAGTACGTATTTAGGAAAATTGCCCAATGCAACATCCTTGGGGACAGAATTTGAGGTGTGAGCTTTCCATTCACAAAGTTTCCAAGGAGGGTCTTGTGGTCTGTTATGATTTATTTATTTATTTATTTATTTATTTATTTATTTATTTATTTATTTATTTATGATGGTAAAAGTTCTTCCGTAAAGGTAATCGTGGAATTTCTTAGTGCCAGCCATGATTGCCAACACCTCCCTGTCTGTCTGAGCGTAATTTTTCTCAGGTTTTGAGAGTGAATGGGAATAGAATGCTATGGGGGCTTCCTTCCCGTCATTTAGTACATGGCATACCACAGCTCCCACCCCCACAGGGGATGCATAACACACAAGTACAACTTCCTTGTTAGTATCAAAATGAGTTAATAGAGCATCCGAATAGCAGCCTTTTAAGTTCTAGGAACACTTTCTCCTGGCAATGGCCTCAGTACCAAACAGTATCTTTCTTAAGAAGCCGATGTAATGGTTCGGCAACTGAGGCTTTGCGATGGAGAAAAGCATGTTAGAAGTTTAACAATCCTAAAAATGGTTGCAATTCAGCTTTACATTTTGGCCTGGGTGCATTTCGCATGGCTGCCACCTTGGAGTCAGAGGGCATGATACCTTGGGGTGTAATTCGGTACCCCAGGAACTCCACTTCCTGTGCCAAAAACACACATTTGTCTCTTCTGTGACGTAGGTCGGCACTCTCGAAATGTGGGAGGACTCGATCGATCCTGGGTGCTAGTTTGACGGTGTCCTTAGCGGTGATTAGGACATCGTCAAAATATGGCAGGACACCAGGCAAACCTTTTAAAAAATGTTCTACAAGAGATTGAAATATTCTGGGAGCCACATTCACCCCAAATTGTAGTCTAGATACCTTAAATGCCCCCTATCTGTTCCTATGGTCTGGGCTATGGCAGCAGCAGGAGACACAGTCAATTGTTGGTAAGCCTGGGCAAGGTCAAGTTTTGTGAAGCAATTTCCTCCATGCAAGGAGGCAAGAAGTTGGTTTACCATGGGCACAGGATATATGTTCAGGTGAACAGATTTATTGATGGTACACTTGTAGTCAGCGCATATCCTGACCTCCCCGTTACTTTTCAAAGCAGTCACAATTGGTGTCTCCCACTCTGCAGAGTCCACTGGCACTAGGATGCACTGCCCCACCAGTTTGTCCAGCTCGGCTTCTATCTTCTCAATTAAAGCAAAGGGTACTTGGCGTTGCTTCATCCAGATGGGCCAGACAGTTGGGTCAAGCTCATAGTCAACAGGAGGTCCTTTGTATGAACCTAAACCCTTTTTGAACACCTCAGGATGTACAGAACAATCATCCTGGATTGGGTCAGCATCTATTGCATGAATGCCAGAAAGCCGGATTCCCAGGGGCCTAAACCATTGGGTCCCAATAAGACAGTTAGTGCCCTGCTTAACTACAACCAATGGCAAGGAGGTGCAAATGTTTTTGAATTTGACCAAGAAACTTCCCACCCCCAGGACCGGAATCTGGCAACCTTGCACATCGTGGAGGAAAGTTTTAAAAGATTTGAGCTTGGGCCGAGAGGCAGGGGGGAATTCTCAAAAACTCCCACTATGGGATTATTGAAAAGGTAGTACCTGTATCCACCTCCATCTTGAATGGGACATCCTGCAGGCTCAGGTCTGCGAAGAAATGCTCACTGACGATGTCCACTTGGCACGGCTCAGGCTCTGGTGACACTTTGGCGATGGCCGTTTTGTGGTGATGACTCTTCTTGGACTCAGGCACTGGAGGTCTTTGCTTTCGCTGTCAGCATACCTTAGCAATGTGTCCTCGTCGGCTGCAGTTGTGGCATTCTGCACTGCAGAAGGGGCATTTCCTGTGGTCATCCTGGGCTCCACAGCCATCACACTTGCAAATGAATTTCTTCTCCCGATTGTCACGGTGCACTCGGTGCTTTCATCGGACTGATCGGACTTCTCCCTCTGCGTCGCTGGACTCTGATGAAGAGGTGGAACCAGGCGATGCTGAGGAGGATGAAGTTGAATTTTGCTGAGCTTGCACAGCTGAGTCGGTGGCACTGGTGGTGGAATGGCGATGCCGGAAAAGTTTGATGCCGAACCGTGCGGCTACTGCCTCTTCTAGAACAGCCTTGAAAGTTAGCGTCTTCCTGATCATGAGGCGACATTGAGCATCTTCGTCCTTCATGCCTGCCAGCAGATGGTCACGGAGTGCTTCTTCGACATTGTCCCACTTGCACGGGGCGGCAGCAATGCGCAGAGCGGCGTAGTAGTCTGCAATGGACTCCCCAGGTTGCTACTCCCTTCTGTGGAAGGCCACCCTGGCTGGGAAGATTGAGACCTCTGGCTGCAGGTGTTTCCTCAGTGCGGACATGATTTCTGCGAGCGGCACCACATCCATGTCCCTTGGGAGAACAAGGTGGGTTGCCAGCTCAAGTGTCTTAGAACCGCAGTGAGCAAGGAAACAGGAGCACTTCTGGTCTTCGTCGGTGATCTTCTGCGAGGCCATTGCGTGGTGGAACCAGCATTCGTATGTTGCCCATTTCTCTGGACGCGCTGGGTCAAATGGGCCAATGTTGCTGCTGTGTGGGGATGCCATCCCATACTCATTGCCATTTTAGTGTTCAAGGAATGAAGAAGCAGATGAATGAAGTAGTGAAATTCAGCTCTTTATCAGTGGGGTTTGAACACAGTTTGGATGGGGCAAAACTCAGACTTATATACACTATAAACAGTAACAGTAACAATAATACTACAAGCCCATTGGCTAACAGAGTGTGCACATTTTCGATCCACTTATTTGCATAAGAATAAATACATGAGAAAAGATACATTCCGCTCCTGTCAGAAAACACATTTAACATACATAACATTGGTGAAGGGGTATTTTTGGTTAAGGGTTACTATTAAGTTTCATCTTAATTCCCAATGTTTCCAGTTGTGCAGCCTCCACTGATAAGGAAAGAACTTAACAATGTATGTACTTCAGGCAAAATTAGACAAGGAGGTGTTGTATTTTCTCTCCTCTCAATTAAATCTGAATACTAGAATTGTAAATTGTGATTGATGCATTTTCCTTCTTGCCCTCCCAAGCCAGGAATAAACACTTATCAGATCATGCTCAGTATGATAACATATGCGTACAAACCAACATAGTGGGGTTGGAGGTGATATTGTCAGCCTAGATAGGGAAATGTTGCTTTGTTTAATCATGCAAAAAAAAAGTTGAGTGTTTGCTTTGTGGTGCGGAAGAGTATGTTCTGACATTAAGAAGATTTAACCATAAGAGAGGTAGGCTGAACTTTATCACAGGGTCTTTTTTCTACACCCAAGGGTCCTCAATCTTTTAAAGCCGGTGGCTGGATTACATCCCCTCAGACTGTTGTTGAGCTGGATAGGTGCTGCCGCTTCTGGTGGTGGGGAATGGTGATGGTGGGACCACCCCAATCCCCCACTACTCCACCCCCACCACTGAGACCCCACCACTCCACTCATGCCACTTCCCTCCTTACTGGCCTGGAGGAGCTGCATGGTACAAAATCATCTGGCCCATGGCCTTGCTCCAGCTACCACTTCCACTTCTGCTGCCGCCACCTCAATCCTTGTATCCTCCACTTTGCTTGGCATGTCCCTAACTGCATCCATAGCAGGGTGGATGTTGTAAGCCTTACAACATCTGCCCTGCTATGGAGCACCATTAGTGACACGCCAAGCAGAGGAGACAAGGATTGAGGCAGCAGCGGTGGAAATGGCATCTTGAGCGAGGTTGTGGGTCAGATGAATTGGTTCCATGGGTCAGATCTGGCCCATGGGCCATAGGTTGAGAACCCCTGCCCAAGTGGTTAAAAGAGGAAGTGAAGAAGAAAAATAAGTAACACTGGATCTGATTACTGTTGACTATTGATTGTTCTATTTAGCTTCAAATCTGCACTTCACACAATGCTTGTTGAAACATTCTATACAACGAGCCCCAAAAGCAGCAGCAATAAGCTCCATGGAAATGAAATACATAATTTTCTCCCAAGGAAGAGGCTCTGCAGTATTTTATACCACGTTAAAGAAATGTTTAGTGTAAATTAATTTGATGAGCCTTAATAAGATGCATAGTTTAAAGTACATAATATTACACTTTAGTGGTAGTCTCTGGACCACCATAGAGCTGTTACAAGATGGTTATTTCCTCCATAAATATATAGTAGACATAATCAACATATCCTTCATGATCATACTTGTGTTGAAATTTGTTTTTATTAAGGTGGGAAGGGGTAGAGAATGAGTTTATGAAGATGAAATATTGTTTCTTCCTTAAAAATAAGATGGCACCACGACTGTAACTTGGACAAAAATATATAGTTGTATGAATTTGCAACGAGAGAAAGGTTCATTGCAGGCGCACCCCCCAATAAAGGACTCAGACACTGGTAAAAGTGGATAACGGCATTGGGCCACATTTATTGATTCATGCCCTAGTCCGAATTATAAATTTCTATTGGTAATTGACCAATCATAATTCTTTAAGGCAAGCAGGCCGAAGTAACACTGGTAAGGTACCACCCAAAATTGCCAACGGCAATTGTTACAATGTATCTATTTGTATCAATTTGTTTGTTGACAACAAACAAATTGTTGACCGTAGTCAATATCTAACTAATGACCCCACCCTCTGACGCGTATCCGTGAAATCACGGGGTGATGCATGCTGTCTAGCTATCGCCATCACCCCGTCGCCTGGTTCGTCGTTGACCGGACAATGTTTAACCAACTTATGCCTGTCTAGTGTTGTCCAGTCAATTGCGAACCTGCCGGATACCTGTGGGTCATAAATGTTTACCTTACCAGTGATACCCGCCCATGTGACCAAAGTCAACAGCAGCAACAGAAACCCCTATATCAAACCATAGCAACAGTGTGGGATAGGCGAAAGAACCAGGACCCGAGAGCCAATTGTGGGTCCCAGCCAAAAATTCCCACCCGGCCCCGAAGCGACCAAAATATCACACTGTTAACAGGGAGGGGGTGGAGGGGAAAAACTTCTCCGCTCCATCGCTTCGCAAAATGGCAGCTCGGCTGCCTCATGGCCACCCCTTTTATAAGGGAGCTGGCCACGCCCCCTAACTACCCAGATGCCTTTGTCCGATGGGGGGGGCGCAAAGAGCGCGGCTGCCATTTTGGCGCCGCGCTTGCATTGCAGGCGCACCCCCAATAAAGGACTCAGACACTGGTAAAAGTGGATAACGGCATTGGGCCACATTTATTGATTCATGCCCTAGTCCGAATTATAAATTTCTATTGGTAATTGACCAATCATAATTCTTTAAGGCAAGCAGGCCGAAGTAACACTGGTAAGGTACCACCCAAAATTGCCAACGGCAATTGTTACAATGTATCTATTTGTATCAATTTGTTTGTTGACAACAAACAAATTGTTGACCGTAGTCAATATCTAACTAATGACCCCACCCTCTGACGCGTATCCGTGAAATCACGGGGTGATGCATGCTGTCTAGCTGTAGCCATCACCCCGTCGCCTGGTTCGTCGTTGACCGGACAACGTTTAACCAACTTATGCCTGTCTAGTGTTGTCCAGTCAATTGCAAACCTGCTGGATACCTGTGGGTCATAAATGTTTACCTTACCAGTGATACTCGCCACACGGGGAGGCTTCCCAAAAGGCTCACCGCCCCCCCCAAGACCGTCAGCTCGGTCGACAGGCCTGCTCGCCATTCCACTAACCAGAGGTCCATACCTCCCTGTGACAGATGGGCCCCATCCCCTGAGTAAAGCTCGTAATTTTGTAGACTGACGCCGGGGAGGCTAATGACGCGTCCCCCCTTGTCGAAAAGGAACCGGGCAATAGCCCCATTCACAGAGCGTCGGCTCAGTCAAGAGCCTCGAGGCCGAAAGCCCCCCTGTAAGCGTACCGCGGTATCGTGTCCGACCAATTGAGGGATGTGGCAGGCCACACATGATGTGAGTAGGGCAGGTCACTGCAAACCGCAAGCTTCTGCGATAGGCCAGTGACCTGCCCCAAGCCATCGCCCCCAAGGTACATAACCAGGACATCGGGCGAGTCAGCATCCCTGATGTAGAAAAGGAATGGCAACAGTTCCCGCCATAACATGCCGCGCTTACCATACTACCTGAGACGTGCGGCTGCACCCAGTCCCAGTCGGGGTCCCCATTCTGTCGCCGCAGCGTAACGCGCTGCCCTGTGCAGCGTAACGCGCTGCCCTGTGCACGTGGCTACGGCCCACCAGCCATACTGTCACCGGTGTAAAACGACACCCAGGGTCTGTGAAGGAAAAAAGGGGGGTGAGAAACAGTGCAGTGACTAAACTGGTACTCACGGTTGAAGAGGGCGAACACAAAACTGAATACATTGTGATCCCCACCCTCCCGTGCTGCGTATTTCAGCCCCGGAGTACCCCAAAAACAACTGCAGTAGAAGCCGCCCCTATCCTGAACGAATGGGTGCTGCAACGAGCCCCAGAGGGGCCAACACTGTCTAGTGCCTTCCCGGCACCCTCCAAATTGAAATTTAGTAAGAGAAGACCCACCTTGGTGACAGAAAAACGGGCCATGGTGCGTGCCACACAGTGCAAGGAAATCCTGTAGGGCACCAACCGGACAGATGTCTGCCAAGGAACATCGTAGCAGTCTACTCCACTGCCTACGCCGTGCTGATACGTTTTAGAGGAGCGTATCCCCCAACTGAGCCCAATATTGTCCACACAGACATCTCCGAGTTGCAGTGCCCTACGACTTGCATCCGCCTTATACAGCATCTCAAGCTCGCCGATGCGGAGCACTCCAAAAAAGGCCACCGTTGTAGCCGCTTGAAATGGGCTGCCTCATCTTATCAAAACAGAGGCCAGGCCAGCCCCGGGCCAATTGGGTAAAAACCCCTGGGGAAATCGGGTGGCGGTCGTCCGGGCAACGCCCACGCGCGCGCACCCACCCCTCAAAACATGTCTCACACGGAAGTGAGTGGTGCTGTCCACGACTTGCATCCGCCTTATACAGCATCTCAAGCTCGCCGATGCGGAGCATTCCAAAAAAGGCCACCGTTGTAGCCGCATGAAATGGGCTGCCTCATCTTATCAAAACAGAGGCCAGGCCTGCCCCGGGCCAATTGGGTAAAAAACCCCTGGGGAAATCGGGTGGCGGTCGTCCGGGCAACGCCCACGCGCGCGCACCCACCCCTCCAAAACATGTCTCACAGGGAAGTCAGCGGTGCTGTCCACGTGACCTCCCACTTTGGCCATAAAAACCAACGCTGACCGCTCAGATGCTATGGTGCGAGGTGCAAGGCCCTGGGCATGCAGGTAAACCATGAACCGCAGAACATGGGTTACCGGGATCGGCCAGGTTCCTGGCATTTAAAATTGGGTACAGAATGCTCTGAAAGAATTAAATGCGTGGTGATACGCCTTACGCGTGCGTGGCGCTAGTGACAGGCCAATTGCCCGGTTCACCTCTCCTTGCCAATGTTCCATATCTCGTCCGGGAGTGGCGAGGGAAATTCCTCCGCATCCGGGGCCAAGGCACGGAACCGGGAGATCTGTAGGCGGGACAAAGCGTCAGCAATATCATTAGTAACCCCTGGGACATGCCTGGCCCTGAAAAGAACGTTGAGGCGCAGGCTGCGCAACGCAAACTGGCGCACTAGGTCCATAACCCTGGGCGATTTAGAGGTCTGTGCATTGACAATGTGGACAACAGCCGCATTGTCACACCAAAATGGACAACCGAGTTGGCCCACTCCTCGCCCCATAGCATCAAAGCACCCAGGATAGGGAAAATTCCAGATACGGACCAGCACGTCTGCCCTGATACCCCGGGTAAGTCTGACCCTATGGTGGGGCCTGGATAATCCTGCCATGGCGTCGCGCAAGCGCCGAGCAATTGCCCTGCCCAGTGCAACGACCCTGCCAGCGAAATTGAGGTGACCATGTAGCACCAGCAGTTCCCTCAGTGATGCCATGCGCTTGGCCAGCAAGTCCGAGATAAGGGCCACTAGCTTTGACACCTTATCCCGCTGCAACCTAGAAGCCTGCGCTACCGTGTCAATCTCCACCCCCCTGGAATACTAGCTGTGTAGGAGGGCCCTCGGTCTTTTCGGGCGCTAAAGGGACACCAAGTTCCTCCATTAGCGTCTGAAATGTGTTGAGGAGACGTGTGGACGTGTCCCAGCCCCGTTCAGCCCCGAATAAAATCATCCAGGGAATGGGCTACAGACCGGGACCCTGATCTGCGAACAAAAGCCCACTCTAGGAAGGTGGAGAAACGCTCGAATGCCGAGACCGAATTGGAAGAGCCAAAAGGCATGGCATCATTGAAATAATATGCTCCCTGGAACGGGGGCGCAGGGACAGGGCCAACGACCATGCCCGCATAGACCTCCTTATCATTGCTGGCAGGAGCCACCTCCTCCCTCCCCCTGAGGGATAAAGATTGGGGGCATCCTGAGGGGACCTATCACCCATGCAAGGGATACGTAACCCCTGCCTAAAACCCTGAAGGAGATATCCGCATCCTCTCCCTTCGGGTACAATGTGAGCCAGCGCTCCAACATGTCCACATTAATTGGGGAGGGAGCCCTTCGGTGAACTGATCCATCTGCGGCAGTCTTGCCCGCCCCCTGTCCACCCCTCCCTCTGCCCCGCATCCCTCCAGGCCTGGGACAGGCAGAGGCCGCATGGGGGCCAGCACAGGGGGGACACTAATGTCTGTATTTGCCATTCTTCCTATTGCAGGAACCATTGGACAAGAAAGTCCAGCACAGCAGGCGGGCCGAAACCCCCCGCCCCGCCCCCTGGCAGTGAACCTGTGCTAGGGCCACCCGCTGGACCGCATGTCCACAATGGTATCTGTCCCCAGGCGCGGGGCGCGTGGGTGTCATGTACAAAAGCCACAGCCTCTGTCATGGCTCATCCCACCTAATCTCGGGGTGCCGGGGAATCCGCATATGGAATTACACGTCATAAGCCAACCATGATGTGCCCGGAAAGTCAACCATCGCCCGGTAGATGTTGTCCAAATACTGGACCATCGGAATTGCCAAAACCGGCCGGGCCCTAAGGTACACCGCCATGTATATGAGGTAGGCCGGCAAACAGTCGGCCCATGTACGTGGTGGCTCGCGACGACGTGCCTGCTCCTTATCCTTCTCATCCCCCCCCCTACTCCTTGGTGGGCCCTCTGTTGAGGAGTGAGAAGATATCCACGTACTCCCCCCCCGCCAGATCTTCTCTTTGGTGGTCTGTGCCAAATGGTCAGCCAGCGGTAAGGAATACCCCGCCGTCAGCAAGGCCGACACAGGCACAGCAGGAACTGCTGGCATCTGAAAGGGGGCCTGTACTAACCCAGCCACCCCCAAAACATCCCCCACAGGGTAGAAAACACCCCCCACCACGGGGCCCTGGGTGGTAGTTGTCGTCACCAGGTGGGGCGCCAGCGGCTGGACCGCCACCCCACCCGCGCGAGGCCAAGGCCATTGAAAACCCCCCCAACGTGGCCACGTGTGTAGGTGCACTAGCTTGGACCGCATACTCACATGCTGCACCCCCGTAGGCCGCCCCCACCTGGGGTTCCGGCCCACTGGGGGCGTCGGAGCTCACAACCGCCGTCGAGCTCGTCGATGGGGCCTGACCCGCACCGGTCTGTTGAATGGGGAGCTGCGAGGCAGTGGCCTAGGTCATGCCACGCGCCTCAAGCAGCTCGACCCGTCCCGTCGCCTGCCACTGCCCAGGAGACGACACGTCGAAACGAACCCCAAAGGGAGCCCAAGAGTGGCTAGCCCGGGCCAGGGATGCCTCGAGGGCCGCAACGCGGGCCAATAAGGCTTCCACGCTGACATGGGGCAAAGGACCAGCCGGCCCGCCTACTACAGGCATGGGTACAGGTCCCTGCACCCCAGGGCCCGAATAGGGCCACAACCCCACACCCGGGCCCGTTAGGGCCGATGTAGCAACCTGCCAGGGAAGGGGACCGGACCACCCCCCAAGGCTGGAAGGCCTCGGAGCGAGCTGCGCTCCTATAAAGGAAGGCCCAGCAGAATGGGCAACACCAGGAGAGGTGTCCACCACTTGCGGGCCGAGGGCCGCAGCCCCTACTGGCCCCGTGTGTGGGCCCCCATCCTCTGGCCAGGGAATAGACCCCATTCCACCGGTCCCGGTGGGTGCAGGCAAAGGCGGCTGCTGGGGAGGCGCAGCCGCGGTCCTCCGACCCTGATTGCGCCTCCGAACCGCACGAGCCGCGCTCGCAGCCGCCTTCTTCTTCGCGGGCCTCTCAGCCAATCGATGGGAAGCCGAAAACGAGAGAATTCAGCGGCCAAAAGGCTTCCCGGTAAAAGTAAAAGCGACGGAGGTAAGAGGGAAAAACTTCTCCGCTCCGTCGCTTCGCAAAATGGCAGCTCGGCTGCCTCATGGCCACCCCTTTTATAAGGGAGCTGGCCACGCCCCCTAACTACCCAGATGCCTTCGTCCGATGGGGGGGCCCGCAAAGAGCGCGGCTGCCATTTTGGCGCCGCGCTTGCAATCTCTATGTTTTGCAGTCTACCTTAAGTCTGAAATAGCAATAACAAAAACAATAGCAATTACACTTATTTACCACCCTATAGCACTTAGTGCACTCTCTGGGTGGTACACAAGGTAATTAGTATATCAACCCCATAACCTGAGGGAAGACTGGGTCAACCTTGTGTTCCATCAAGATTGAACTCACAATATAAACAGTTTTGGCTGCAGTACAGCAGTACAACAATGCTAATGTTGGGAAACATTTCACTCATTTTTAAAAAAATATTTATTTATATCTGGGAGATTTTCCCACTCCAGGCAGGATCCAGTTAAACAAAAAGCAAACACATAATACATGTATTTTAACATTAAAATTATATTGCAACCATAACAAGCCCAGCATTCCCTTCCCACAGTGACATGATAAATTTAGTTAGACGCTATTACTCAGCTACTTATAAGGTGTCCAGTAAATAATAAATACAGTAATGTAAACTAAACAAACTAAAGAACTTCTTCTTCCATGTCTAGGCCAGACATGAAACTGCCAAAATAAAGGCACCTTTTGGTAAATTTATTCTTCAGTTCCTTTTGCCTAACCTAGTGTGAGAAAGATTAGCTAGCAACACAAGGTTCATTTATTTATTTATTTATTTATCGGATTTATATTGCCACCCAACTCCAAAGACTCTAGGCGGCTCACAGAAAATAAAACCAATCACATTTTAAAAACCAATAAAAACCCCATCAAACTGTCACCAAAAATTACTCTGACTCCTACAGATTAAAAGAGATTAAAAGAGGGAGAGAGTGTTCTTACTAAATCAGACAGCAGGCATGGGTCACCACATCGCTGGTGCACTACAGCTGCTTTGCCAGCCAGGTTTTTAGCCCTTTCCTGAAGGACAAACAACTCCATCTGGAGACGCAGCTCAATTGGCAAGAGGTTCCATAGGGCTGGCGCAGACACAGAGAAGGCCCTCCTTCTTGTGCTAGAGAGACGAGCCTGCCTAGTGGATGGAACAATGAGAGAGCCTCTCCGGTCTGCTCTGGTGGGATGGACAGATGTTCTCAGAGTGACTTGGTCCCTTAAGTAACCTGGCCCACTACCATGTAAGTTTGCTGTTGCAAGGGTACACCTGATTGCGGTTCAAAGATATCACGATCTTCGAGGAGGCTCTTTCTGTGTACCTTAACTAAACTAAATTAACTGGCTACAGTGCTTCTTGTGAGTTATAGTTCTTTGGAAGGTGACTTTTGCGGAAACATATGGGCATCAAGATTACAACTCCCAAGAATTACTCCAATGCTTTAAAAAAAGTGGTTTTTAGTTAATGAATATGCACATGTTTTCTATCTCGATCTACAGTTTTGTCTAACTTGCAATATACTCTCATTTTAGGCCTATGTGGAACCTCTCTTTCACTTATAGATTACCTTTTCATTAAGTCAAAAGTATATTTCTTTCTCCCATAAAGCTACACTGTTTTTCAATATTGTGTATGTGGGTTATATAGAAGTAGGGCAGGGTAGGTGATCTTAGTGGATCAGTGGATCAAATATTTTACACAGATCCCTTAAGACCCAAAGAAATGTCTGGAAATTATGTAAAAAAACAACACATAAGTAGTAGTACTCAAAGTCTGGTGAATTATGAAGTTACATTGTCTGAGCTATGGCCCCTTAAACCGCTCATTTGTTTATTTCCAAACCAGCTGGTGGTGGCCTAAGACTTTTGCAAAGTATTGTACTGTACTGTGGGAATACACATCCCTTAAGCTGCCTTCAGATAAATCAGGGTTTAAAGTTAAAAAGAGAAAAAGTGTGTTAGATTGTTCCATAATCAAACAGGGAATCAATTCTGGTAGTGTCATACTAAAAGTATTAAACAGGTTGTAGCGTCTAGACACCATTCAAGGACAGCCCAAGAGACAGTACTGAACAGTAACCTAACCTTGGTGTAACCTCAGGCATAGATCACCATAATAAAATTATTTTTCTCCAGGAAAAGTGAGAACGGTTCAACCATCTTATGCTGGCTGTAGGAACACCAGGCACTGAGGTCACTAGTTAAAAATAATATGAAAACAGATCAACAACAGCAACAGAAACAAAAGGCAAATTCAATAATAATGTTTTCAAACCATCAGATAACATCTTGATTAGCAATATGCAGCGCTTCACATTATAAAAACTATAGAATTACATTTTCACTTGCGTAATGAGGATTTCTCATACTGAAGGGTCTTTCGGCATGCGTTTTTGGTAGCAGGTGTATCCAAATTATCATGGCCCACATTATGACTATTAGGAATGACAATTCTACATCTAAGTGATCTTGAACAGAAGAAGTATAGCAGCTTCAGTGTGAATGGCACAATTAAAAAGAAATAATCTAACCCTACCTATGTACTTAGAAACCTATTATGAAGTTGCAACAGCTGTTGCAGATTAATCCATCATCATGCCCCAACAATGTATCAACAGTTCCACAATAAAACTCAAGATTCTTGAAAACTGAAGGTTAGTTCCCTGCTTTAACTTTGCATTCCCTTTAAAATGCAGGGTGGTTTATTTCTCTCTTGATTCTGTGCACCTGCCACATCTAAAGCCAAAGCCAACAGAACTGAATTAAAAGATCTTTCATTTGAGGTTGTGTCCTTAGATTTACAATTCCATCCCCCTACCCCACAGGGGATTACATATTAGCAGACTATAATGAATCCCTCACATCTAGAACATTGCCAAGGAACCTACTGACTGATGGATCTTCATTTTAATATGTTTATCTCTTATCTCAACTTTTCAGAGAGACTAGCTTGGAGAACAACACATTTTGCTAAAGTAAAACTCATATTAAACTGTATGGTTCTGTAAACCCATCTGCCTTCCTCCATGGGATTCTGGAGAGAGTCCAATCTTTTCTGTGGTGAAAAACTGTCTATTAATTTCCATCACAACTGAAGAAGCACAGTGAAGGGTCACAGTCTTATATACACAGTTTGATTTATCATGCAAATCAACACCATTTACAGCCAAACATCTCATGGTTACTCATGCTATGCTGCTTTGCACAATGCATCCCCTCATTCCTGTCCATGTGCCACACAGGAAGGAGACGTCAAAATATAATCACGCCCCGACAGCTTATGCCCTATGTCTGTCAGGTTCTTAGCCAAGTCACTTTAGAAAACAAAGAAAAAGGAATTGTGGGTTGCCCAGGCCACTAATTGGACAGCTACCTTTCCCAAAGGGTTTGTTGGGGTCTGCAAATGATCCCAAGACCATCCTGGCTCAACAGGAAAGGCAATTGGTTACGGGCAAGTTAGTTATAGGGAGCAATTGTGACTCCATATTTACTTGGCTAAGGGCACTGAAAGCAAGTAGAGCAAGTGTCATGTAGAGAGATACTCAAGGTCTACGGTATCTCACTCATGTCCACGTATAAGGGCTGAGCAGACACTAACCACAGTTAGACCAAATAGCTATGCATAGGTACACAGAGCCTTCTAGGAGATAGATAACATGGGAACAATGAGTCCCACCACAATCTACTGATATAACCTGCCTATGGGCAACCTGGGCATGCTGGCTTGTAAGTGTAACCCAATCAGCCAGGTGCCACGTAGTATGCTTTATGACACGGGGGTCTCACACGGGCTGTGCGTGCTGACTCCCAATTATAGACAGTTCACCAGAGAATTCGGGGCTGACTTTTACCATCATACTTCAGTCTCACATGCCTTCCTTGAGTTCAGCACCTCAACTCCCATGGACCATTACAACATCTGGTGACCCTGAGATGTGATTACTCGGGAGTAGTGGAGTGGTTCTGATTGGAAAGCATCTCCGGTTGGAACTCAGTACATGCTCAGGGGAGGCAGTGCGCTCGCACGCCGGCAGACCTCACGCATAGGAACAGACATGTTCCAAAGCCAGGGAAAGCCAACATCCAGAACGACCAAAGGCAGAACAGCAGACTAGCATCCAGCCAGCGCTGCAATTCCAATCCACCAACCAGTCCTGAGGGACCTCATTCAATGCCTCACCCACCCCGCCGTGCTACTTAAACTTGTCCCACAGAAGCATTGACTCGTAAGTTGTGTAAGACTTCTAGGGAACATTTTTCCCCGCTGGTAGCAATGGGGGCTAGCTTGGGAAAGCTAAACTTCTCCATCGAGCAAGCGACTCATAGGGATGAGCTCGAAGTCCTGGCCAGGCAACATCAGATTAGGATAAACAGACACCTTTTGACAGATCTTGTGAGGTACCTGGGAGAGCATTGTTTGTTCTACACAGAAGCGGGTACATCAAACCCAGAGGTTTGGGATAGGATATGGTACTGCCTTAAACAGGAGCCCTGTGCTCCTGCTGACACCATCAAAACGTGGAGTTAGTGTAGGCAGATCATTTCAGTAGCAAGTCCAGTCTAGACAGATACACAAATACACCAGAGTACATGGAACCATCAGCCCCAACACGTCTCTGTCCGACCATCCAGTTTAGGCATGGGGGAATGGGGGATTCTCCCCCAGCAGCATCTGAAGGAGCCACGGGAGGGGGTGGAGACTCAGAAAACACAGGCATTTTCCGAGCGACCAAAAGCCCTTTTCAATTGATGGTAGAGGAGGAAACACGCAAGGGAGAGATACCGGCCGATGAGTTGGCCGCGTTGCAGCAGTTATGTCCGGTCCTCTTAGAAACATATGCCGTCACGGACGATCACACGGCAGTGTACATGCCAATTCCATAAAAGTTGCTTGTGGAAATCCGCAAAGCCATTGTAGAGACAGGACTCCAAAGCAGATTCACAAAGGGCACATTCCGGCAGCTCTGTGAGTCCACCTTACTCATTCCTCATGACTGGAAAGCTATCATGAGAATGATGTTGAAACCCAGTCAGTATCTCTTGTGGGATAGCAAGTACAGGCTGGAAACGCAAGCTAGAGCAGCCAAGATGGGCGGGTTGGTGATCCCGGAGCAGCTTTATGGCTCCGGTCAATTTGAGACTGTTTAGGCACAGACCCTCCTGCCAGCGGCCCCACTCCAACTGGCTTCGGAAGTAGCCTTTAAAGCATTTCTCAAGGTTCCAGCTTCCGGCAAGGGAGCTAAAAATTACACCTCCATCAAACAGGGTGCGCAGGAACCCTACATGGACTTAATTAATAGGCTAGAGGAAGCAATTAGTAGACAGGTAGACAATTCAGACGCACAAGACAACCTGATAAAGACAATGCCAACCTCGACTGTCGCAAAATCTTGCAGGCAATGGGCCACAGACCTAATCTGACACTTACTGACATGATCAGGGCTTGTTCTGACATTGGCACGGATGCATACAAAATGGGTCTATTGGCAGCAGTGGTGCAAGGGGGAAACAAACCCAAGGGAGCTTGTTTCCACTGTGGCAAGATGGGACATTATGCTAGAGAGTGCAGGTCGAAGCAAAGCCCAGAGAAAAGGGGGTGGCCAGTCATCCGGCTGCCCAGCCACACCAACCACCCAGTGCCCAAGGTGCCACAATGGCTTCCATTGGGCTAGGCAATGCCCGAATTCGGGAAACCGGACCATGGGCGTGTCCCTGGCCCCAGTCCAAACAGGGACAACGCCTGCCCTGGCAGCCTCAGGGCAGGGATCCCAGTAGCCACATCCAGTCTGGCGCCCAGCGTTTCCCAGGCACAGGCAGAAACGAAGGGCAGTGCAGGACTAGATTTAGTGTGCCAGGAGGAGGTCACTTGTGACCTGCCAGCCACAGTCTATCTGGTCAATTCCCAGTATCAGGGACCCCTGCCTCGTAACATCGTGGGAATAGTCTTGCCTCGGAGCAGTGCTGGGAAAAAGGGAATATTTGTGATCCTGAGAGTCATCGACTCCGATTACACCGGAATCATTAAGATCCAGCTTTGGACACAGTTGCCCCAAACAATTGGCAAAGGATATTCAGTAGCGCAATTGATCATGGTTCCGTATCATCTACCAGGTGGGGGTAAGGAGATTGTCAGAGGAGATGCAGGATTCGGGTCAACTGACCGCTAGAGAGAGGAATGGGCAGTAGAAGGATTCCAGATCATAGCGACAGTGGAGCAGAGCATAGAATGGAAACAGCGACCAGTCATTAAGGTATTTCTGAATGACAGATTGTTTGAAGGACTGTTAGATACAGGAGCAGATGTGAGTGTAATCAGGCAGAAATTGTGGCCCCCAGAGTGGGCCACTGAACCAGTTTCAGATGTGTGGGGAGTAGGAGGAGTTCAAGAAGCTTACAGGAGCCGTCACTGGGTAGAGGTCACTATTCCAGAGACAGAAGGCACAGCGGTCATCCGATCTCACATTTGAAATGTGCCTATCAATCTCTGGGGTAGGGACATTCTGCAACAGTATCATGCAACCCTGACATTTGGGTAATGGCCCTACTGCTCAAATGGTTAACTGATGAGCTGGTATGGATAAACCAATGGCCCTTAGTTGGGGAAATATTAGTAGCCTTGAAGCAGCTTGTTAAAGAGCAGCTTGAAGCGGGACACATAGAGCAATCCACCAGTTCCTGGAACTCACCGATATTCGTAATTATGAGAAAGTCTGGTAAATGGAGACTTCTTCATGATCTCAGAGAGATCAACAAATGCATTCAGCCCATGGGACCACTTCATTCTGGCATTCCCAACCCAAACATGATCCCCGAAGGGTGGGAGATCCTAGTCGTGGACTTGAAAGATTGTTTTTACACCATCCCTTTAGCTCCTAGGGACAGGAAAAGGTTCGCCTTTACAGTGCCAGTCATTAACCATAGGGAACCAACCCAAAGGTTCGCGTGGAAATTTTTGCCACAGGGCATGCTCAACTCACCCACTCTGTGCCAAATTTATGTCCATGATGCACTGGGGAAGTTCCAAAACCTGCACCCCAAAGTCTTAGTTTGCCATTTCATGGATGACATATTGATCGCAGCACCAAAATTGAGCAGTGACACATTCTGTGACCTCCAGAGCACTCTGGGGAAAAAGGGATTGATCATTGCCCCAGAAAAGGTTCAGAGAACTGAACCCTATTTGTATTTGGGTCATCGGCTTCTCAGATCTTATGCAGCACCAGTGCTGCCTAGGGTCCGTATCAGGGATTCCATTACGTTAGTGGAACTCCAGCAAGTCCTTGGAAATATAAATTGAGCCAGACCGTATTTCAGGCTAGACACAGAGCTTTTGAAACCGCTCTTTTCGCTGCTTACACTAGGGAAGCAGCCAGCCGATCGCATATGCATTCCGCGAGAGGTGAAAATAACTCTTCAGGAGGTAAACCATGTTCTCAGCCACAGATGGATAGATAGAATCAGCGGAGAGCCAGGTGCTCATGTCCTAAATCTGTACATAGTAAGAACTGGGACCATGTTCACCAGAGTGCTAGGAATAGATTCTGATGGGGGGCAAAAATAGTGGAATGGGTGTATCTTCCAAACACCTCATCCCGCAACGTCATCCCTCCCCAAGAGCTGGTAGCGACAGTAATCTACAGAGGGAGGTTAAGAGCGAGAGATATCTCTGGATACGATCTTGCTAGGATAGTGGTACCATTCACCAAAGACCAGGTTGAAAGACTCATGCTGTTAGGAGACTCTCCCGATTGCATTGGAGGGTTTTACAGGGAATTTAGCGTACCATCTGCCTAAAGACCCTAGACTTGTCTCGCTATAGACACGAACAGTCGAATTGCAGGGAATGCAAAACTCTCAACATAAACATAAAGTAAGTCAGTGCATGCCCCCCCTCCCCCGGTCCACAATTCAGATAGGATGAAAGTTCAACACTTTAGTGGGGATTCTAATTTCAGGCAAAATAATTCACAAAAGAATTGACCTGGACTGAAAGTTATTGTAAATTTGGGTCACCAGCCTACAATTGTTTTGCACTGGCAGGTCAAAATAGTGATTCAAGTGGGATCCCCATGCTGGCCACAAGAAGCCATTGTTTGCAATGTAAAATTTAGGGTTAGCTATTATCCATAATTTCAGGCATGCACAGTAGGTCTCAGAACATATATCCTGTGGATATGGAGAGCAGCCTGTGACTTTGGAGATGTGATAGATTCTAGCTGAGATGGAAGTTTAGGTAATTAGCGTCAGGATGTTCTGGCACCTTTCAAAAAATAGATTCCAGAAAAGTGTAAGAAATTCATTCTCCTAGCCATCCAATCTCTTGCAGAGCCTGGCTGCTTCTTGGAAGAGGAGGACTGTAGTAACAGATATTTCCCCTTAATGCTATCACCTTCTGCCATGAAACAAGCCAGTGAGTGGATAATGCCCAGCCCAAGAAGTTCAGCTGACCAATCAATTTCAGATTATCAGAGGTAAAATAGAGTAAGGCAAAGATATCAGTTGAAAGTTCCCAAAACTGAGATGGAATTCAAATGAGATTAATTTCAGGAGCATTCTAAAGTGACAACTTCATAATGAAAATGGAACAGTGGAATCTGCATTAGCAGAATTCATATCTAAATAGAAATAAGCCTCATGGTATTCATTAGAAGTTAAGGTATATGACCTTGACCTTAAAAAAATATTTCTTCACTCCTCCACTTTCTTATTATCTTTTTAGTAAACAGATTTGCTCCATTTCTTTTAATTGTCACATTCTGTTAATATTTTGTTCTGTGCTAATCACATTTTGTTAATGTGGCTAGATTGCTCTGATTCACCCCTAATAACAAGCATTGTTAATTGTGTGTTCTCTCTCTCTCCCCCCCCCCCACACACCTCCTTGATTACTCTATTGGAATATGTCCTGGATCTAATTAGATATTTCACTTAACAAATAAAGACTATATTGAACCTTGAGGTAGCACTGCTATTAGAGACTATTTTTCAATTATCATGGCAACTTCCATTCATCACTGTAAATGTGCAACAAAGCAATTTGTCCTCCAGTCATATTACAAACATGCCCCCCCCCACTTCTTTAGGCTCTTCTAATTGATACAAACTCATAAAGAGCTATTAGTGGATTCTCAAGAACATAACCTATAGTTGACTTCTTAGCCCTATTTTTTTACAATCCTCCATAATAAAATTGCACTGCATTAAGAATGAGTTTCCCCCCAAAAAACTAATATTATTGAATTGAAAGTGAAATTTCCTGTATCCCTCATTTTTTTTTACCTGGAACTATAATCTTGGAAGATTTAAAGAAAACAAATATAGAGTGCTTCTGTTTGTGCATTTGGGCAGGTAAAGAAAGAGAGAGCTAGATATATTGTCCATCATGAGTGCCCAAACTTTTCGGGCCACGGGCTGGTCATGTGGTTGAGCATGTCAGTCATGTGGTTCCTCCCACCAGAAGCAGAAGCAAAATGTGCATGTGCCCTTTGTAATGTGCCCACACATAATGCACCCGCACATGTGCATAACACTGCTGCAAATGACCCGTTGCATTTATGACAGCCATTGGTCATTTATTGCAGTGTTATGTGCATGCATGAGTGCATTATGCATCCATGCATGCATGTTTTACTTCTGCTTCCAGAGCAGTGAGAGTAGCATGGGCTGGATGATTTGGTGCCATGGGCCGTAGTTTGGGCACCCTTGTTGTACATAAACATTTATTTGGACTAACAGTACAATATAGGTTACCATAATCTAATTTATAAGAACATATCTTATGTTTAAATGTAAAATCATTAGAGATCTGCAAATAAATCAGATCATATAGAAACCTATCATACGTTATTATAATTAGGCAAAGTTACATTTATGTAATGTCTTAATAGATGAAGTTAAGAAACCAGACACACTGGATACTGCATCTGAAAGTTTAAAAAATGCTATCTGGGATATGTCCGTCTTACCAAGTTATCCTGTTATTGTAATAGAATAGACCATACTGCTAGTCACTCAGCACCAATCATCAGGTGGCAGTTAACTAAACTGACAACCCTGAGGACTAACAGCCTTGAGTGGTAAAGTCCACAGGGGAAGGTGATGGTCCCCAAGTGGATTAAATCCCACCTGAATCCATCTTGTTGGAGGTCAGCAGTTTCATCAATGCAGGTCGGTGCTGATGAGGACTTTGTGTGCTAAAAGGGCTCAGGACCAAAAAGTGACTTGTGGAACTGAATCAGTGGTATGGGTGTCATGCTGCATTGCAGATGTCAAGCATCTGCAATATATTGTGTCCAGGACAAACTTCATGGCTGATTGCCATGATGATACCCAATATTTGGAATTGGATATGGCACTTGAAGAAGAAGAACAATATGGGATACAGACTTAGCAACATGCTCTAGGGTAATTCCCAAAGTTTTAAAAAGATACAAACAATGACATCCTAGAGAAGATTAGAATGTTCAAAGTTGCTGAATTGTGTTTCCAAAAATGCTTAGCTCTACAACCATTTTTAATAGCTTCTGCTATACAAAGCTAATTTTAGAAAGGGGATATCAAAGCACACAAATACTGGTAGTAGCAATACAGTGTGAGGCCTCTGACATCCAGCCAATAGTAAAGAGTCCGATCAAACTTTTTAGTTCAGATATTATTATTATTATTATTATTATTATTATTATTATTATTATTATTATTATTATTATTATCCCGCTTCCCTCAGCCCGAAGGTGACTCAAAGTGGCAAACAACAGTAACAGCAACAATACAATAAGTATACAATATACAAAATAAATAAATACACAATGGTGCAAAAATAACACATTACAATGTAATCAATGCAATATCAATAACAGGAGCAAAAAGCAAAGAATACAATATAATATACAAAAATACAATACAATCCATATCTATACCTATAAAATGGTACGTTAACCATTGGAATGTGACAAAGGATGTTTAGCCAGGCCCCTTAGCCCCATCCGAGCCTCTGTGCACTCGCCCGAACGGGGTTCGCAGGTAATTGTCGGGTTGAAATTTGCGCCATTGGGAAAAGAGCCCCCCGGACACAAACAAAAAAAGGGAACTTCAATTCCCAACATTCCTTGCCCCGCACTGCACCAGAGCCAATCAGGCTGAGCGGCGCAGGCAAAAGGAACATTCAGAAACACACCACAGCCAATCAAAAATAAGCTGCAGGAAAAAAAGGTGCACTATCTAAAATCGTGCATGCCAAACTACAAGCCCCAGCATCCTGTACGCCATTAGCGCGCAGAACGCTGAGGTAGCTGGCGCTCAAAAAATAAAAGTAAAAAAAAAAAAACGCCGCCGCTGCCCTTCCTTCCCACGGGCCAGCCAGCATGGCCCGTGGAAAAGAAAGCTCCCTCGCCACCACTGCCCTTTCCTTTCCACGGGCCAGGCTTTGAGCCTGGCCCGTGAAAAAAAATAATCCCCCTCACCCCTGCCTTTCCTTTCCATGGGCCAGGCATTGAGCCTGGCCCGTGGAAAAGAAAGACACCCCCCCCAAAAAAAGTAAACATACAAAAAAACCACAACAGTCAAAAACACTCAAAATTAAAAAGACAAAAAGGAAACACAAAAACAGACAAAAACAAACAAGAAAAAACACACAGAACCCCCCCAAAAAAACCAAAACACCCCACCCCAAATAAAACCAGAGAGCTTACCATGAGACGTCTTCACTCCATGACGACCGGAACTCAAATGAGAAAAAAGAGAGAATACTTACCAGAAGAAGCCACACCCAGAGGACAGTAGAGAAAAATTGTAGAGTAGAAGAAATGCTCACCAGCCCCACCCAGATTAATTCCAAAAACACTGAAAAAAGTTATCAAATCATTCAAAAATATTCACACTAATCACAAAAAAATCCAAAAAAAAAAGTTTTCACCCAAAAAAACAAAAACAAAACATCTAAACTCAGTATGGAAACATTGATTAAAAAAAACCATATTCTTACACATTTTAAAAATTATTATCCAAGGCACAACTATTTTAAAAAATACACATAGTAACACATTATTTGATTAAATACAATAATTATAAAAAATTATATCATCCTTTCCTCTTTTGAAAAAACAAAACAACAAAACAAAAAACAACAACACAGTTTCGAACAGCCCATGTGTAAAAATTAAAAATTAAAAAAACACAATTAAAAACTAACCTCATTTGCATAAAAATAAAACAAAACCCTTCCAAAACCATTTTAAAGAGCCTGGCACTGAGGAAGCAGGCGCGCAAAAAATAAAAATAAACAACACACTGGGAGCACAAGTCCGCTGCAGGCGGATACAGCGCCTCGAAGCCACAAATTCACAAAACCATTCAACACCATTTAAAACAGCCCGGCACCATTTCTTCAAGTAAAAAAACCCCAAACCCTTCACTATCCAACACAATTTTAAAAAGCCGGGCACTGCCGGGCAAAATCTGCTAGTAATCAATATTACAAGCACCAAGGGGACAAAAATACAATATAGCAGAATTCTGAGTGATGGCCGGCAACAAAGAAACATCCTTATGGCTGCTGCGTTAGGAATCTCGTGGCACTGACTACATTTCCCTGACTCCCTTGGCCCGCGGCACTGAGGGAGTGTGGGAAATGTATTCACTGCCGTGAGGTCCCCAATGCCATGGATTTCAAAGAGGGGACAGAGCTGTTCAGAGCTGTCCAAAATGCTGAATATGATTTCATAAACACGACTAACCCCATTTCCCCTAATAAAGCCCACTTTCCCCCTCATAACCCCCTTTTCCCCATGAAATCTGCATCTTTGCAAAGATTTACCTCACTCTGTTGTCATTGTCTCCTCCACCTCCTTCTTTTTCTCCCCTCAGCAGCCGTCATCTCAGCCTCTTCTCCTCCTCCTCCCTCCTCTCTGGGCCTGGCTTTGTCTCTTTTTCCCTCATGGGCCGCGGTACCCGGTGTCGCTGCTGTGGTGGCCACCTCGGCCTGGCACTCTCCTGCCTTCTCCCTCGGCCTCGCCCACCTCCTCCCCACAAAATGGTAGCCAGCAGCAATGGGAGGAGTTGTAGCAGTAGTGGTGGTGGCGGCCTAGCTTTTACCTCAGTTGTGCCAACTTAAGGTGCACTTCTTTCCCCCTCAGGGGTAGCCGCCACTGCCATCATCCCTGTCCCGCTGACACTGCCTCCTCTTCCTCCCCCTCCCCCTTGCTCCAAAGGGCCTCTCCTGCTCCTTTTGCTGGCCCACAATGCCCAGGCCTCCTCCTGGGCCACCTCTATGGTCTCTTCTTTAACTCCATTGGCCAACCTCATGACCTTCCAAAGAGGGGAGAACAGCCCCGAGTGCAAGGGCCACTGGGAGCTGTAGTCCCACTCCCCATTCTTCTCAATGGGGCCCACCCTCCCACAGAACTATGACTCGTCATACACCCCCAAATGGGTTTTGGGAGCCCCAGTGTTGATCTCGCAAGGCCAAGGAAGGTATGTGGTAAGGTTGAGCAGGTTCAGTCCAGGCGGGTGGGAGCCTATCGAGCACATACAAACCCACACCTCTGTTTTATATATATACTAGCAGAGTTTGCCTGGCATTGCCGGGCTGTTTTAAATTGTGTTGTAAGGTGGTTTTTTTTTTTTTTGGTAATGTATGTAAAAAAGAGGTTAGTCTGTAATTGTTTTTTTTAATTTATTTTTATGTACACTTTTTATGTTGTCATTTGTTAAATAGATTGTATTATTTTGATACTATAAAGTAATAATAACTTGTAGTTTGTATTTTTTCTAATATATTTTTGAATATTTGTTTTAACATATATGTTATTTTTAGTTACACAATTTTTTAAAAAAAAGAATAAATATATTAACATTTATTTTTTATTTTTTTGTGGATTAAAAAAAGAACAAAGGATGATATAATTTTTCAAATTGTTTTATTTAACCAAATAATGTTTTATTTTGTGCAGGTTTTTTTAATAGTTGTACCGTAGGTAATAATTTTTAAAATGTGAAAGTACATGTTTTTTACATTCAATGTTTTTAAACTGTGTTTAGATGTTTTGGGTTTTTATTTCAGTTAAAACTCAGCACAGGATTTTAGAAATCTTTTTATTTTATTTTTTTCACATATGTTTGTGATTTGTGTAAAATTGTGATTTATTGTTATGTTTTTGACTTGTTTTTACTATTGTGGCCTCTAGGTGGGGCTGTTGAATCTTTTTGAGTTGTTTTTACTATTCTGCCCTGCAGGTGGGGCTGCTAGGTGTTCTGTTTTACTTTCATTGTTATTTCTCTCCTGGCCTCTGGGTGGGGCTTCTTCCGGTAAGTAGTCTCTTTGTTTCTTCATTTCTGTTCCGTTCATCGTGGAGGGAGGACGTGTTGGTGAGTTGTCTGGTTTTCTTTTTTCTGGGGTTTTTCTGTGTTTTGCTTTTGTGGTGGTGGGCTTGGAGGTGTTTCTGTTCTTTTTTGTTTTTGTTTAGTTTTAGGTTGGTTTAATTGATTTGATTATTTCTGGTTGTGTTTAATTTGTTTTATTTCATTGTTTATTTTTGTAATTAGTTGTTGTTTCTTTGTGTAATTTGTGGTTTTTTTCCTGTTGTAGTTAGGTGTTTTGTATGTGGTTTTGTGTAATTGTGGATCTTTTTGTTTGTGGTTTTTGTGGTTTATTTCTTTTTGTTTCTTAATGTTTTTTAATTATTGATTTATTTTTGTTTTATTATTTTTAAATAGTTTTGGTGTTTGTTTTTGTTGACTACTTTGCGAGCACACACACACTGGGCAGGTTTGAAATGTGCAGCCCAGTAGGTGTGTGTATGTGTGTGTGTGAGTGAGTGTGAGAGAGAGGAGACTGCAGTTGAGGTCGGAGGCTGCGCCCGGGTGAGTACCTCCGGGAGGCAAAGGCAGCGACCGGAGCCCCGTTCGCTGCCTTTGCTTCCCTGAGAATTGGTTCACTTTCAACGGGGGGGGGGGACGTACTGGTGCATTCGCCCCCTGTTGAAAGCAAAACACTTCCTCAGGAAGTAAAGGCAGCGACCGGAGCCTTGTTTGCTGTCTTTCCTTCCCTGGGAATTGGTTCGCTTTCAAGGGGGTGGAGAGATACTGGTGTATTCGCCCCCCCCTTTGAAAGCGAAACACTTCCTCGGGAAGTAAAGGCAGTGACCGGAGCCTCATTCGCTGCCTTTGCTTCCCTGGGAATTGGTTCGCTTTCAAGGGGGTTGGCAAGGTACTGGTGCATTTGCCCCCCCCCCTTTGAAAGCAAAACACTTCCTCAGGCAGTAAAGGCAGTGACCGGAGCCTTGCTAGCTGCTTTTGCTTCCCAGGGAATTGGTTCACTTTTGGGGGGCGGGGGCAAATGCACTAGTACCTTTTTTTCCCCCTTGAAAGCAAAACACTTCCTCAGGAAGTAAAGGCAGTGACCGGAGCCTCATTTGCTGCCTTTGCTTCCCTGGGAATTGGTTCGCTTTCACTGGGGGGTGGGGGGGGGCGAAGGTAAGTGGGGTGGGGTACAGGGACTGGGGGGACACGGGGGCGGGGCGGGTGGGCAGCATGGTTCTCATTGTGCTCCTGTTGCTTTTTGTAAGTTTATATTTTTCGCGCACCGGCTTTCTCAGTGTTCTGTGCACTCACGGCGCGCAGGATGCTGGGACTTGTAGTTTTGAGTTTGAGGTTTGCATTCGTGAGGCATTTTTTTTATGCTGCTCGATTTCAATTGGCCGCAACGCATTTCCCAATGTTCTTTTTGCTCGCCCCTCTCAGGCTGATTGGCTCTGGCGCAGCGTGGCGCAAAGAACATTGGGAATTGAAGTCCTTTTTCTTTGTTTGCATTCATAGGGCTCCTGCCCCACTGGCGCATTTCTCAACCCTGCAGTAACCTCTGGACCGGGTTCGGGTGAGTGCAGGAGGCTCGGTATCGGCTAGTATGGTCTGGTGCGGGAGCCTTTGTCACAATCCAATGGTTAACACTAGGATTTATAGGTATAGATATAACACTGAAAGTAGGTTTTTGGTATTTATCTGTTATCTCAATGTCCTTATATCCTCCAATTTCACCCCAATAATATTGAGCATCACTTTACTTCAAAATAATGTGAGTCCACTTTGTTATGATTAAATGCTCTCTTGCTTATTTTTCTCATCAAGCTTGTTGAATTTTGTCAACAAGTAATTCCCTGAAAACCCCACCTGTTGTAATGCAAACCTATTGAAAAGTCTCTGTGTTTCACATATCCTGGAGACAACACTATTCCTCATCCTCTGCCATTTTTCATCTTACATTGGTACAGCTGTGGAGGCCTTCTATATAAGGCAAAAGGAAAAGGAATATAAAACACCTGTGTTTCTTTATTATATATACAGCCTCCATAGATACATATATCTTTTTCTTTAGATAATGGTATTTATGTTGTTGTTGGCTGCTACTCATGTTCAAGTATATATTTTTCTTGGGAATCATTTTCACAGTTGATGGATGTGTCTCCAGGAAAAGTGCCACTGACATGAATTTGTTTAAGGTGAATCCCAGCTTGCCATGAAGTGACACACACACTGTGATCACAGAGCCATTTCCTGTGGCACGTATGAAATGAGACAAACAGGATTTAACACTGGGACTGCAATGGACTGCCGCAGCCTTGAGGATATTGACAAGGTGTGCGTTCACAGCCTGTCCATCTGGCATGGCCTCTCCCACCTCCATGACTGTTGGAAATCAGAATAGTAAAGTGGTTCCTCCTCCACTCATTTTGCTGTTGGGCCCTATGTAATGACATTTACAAGAAGGATACAACAGTGTACCTACCTCATCACATATGGAGTGCCTACTAACTAGGCAATTGGCATCAATACCAGTGACAATTCTGTAAGGGATCATTAAATATACTGTGAATGCTCATGTTCTGTGGTTATCAAGACTCAACATGGGGTACACAGAGAGCATTCATGAAGATTGTGATATTTTTGAACCACAATCAGGCTTACCCTGGTAATGGCAACTTTGTGTTGCCAGCTAATCTTTCTCACACTAGGTCGGGTGAAAGGAACTGCAGAACAAACTCACCAAAAGGTACTTTAATTTTGGCAGTTTCATGTCTGGCCTAGTCATGGAAGAAGAAGACGCAACATAGGCTTATCAAAAACAAATTACCCCATGTCAACTTTACTTCTTATTATTCCTGCCCTGCAACTTCATTGTTTCTTCACTTTAACTCAGGATTTTTTCATCATATATACCTATTTCCATAGTATAAAATACTGTATATTTACCATATTTTGACATGCGACAGCTAAGTTTTAGGGCAATTCTGTATCTCTGTTTCAGTTAATATCAAATGGCATATGTTTTAAAATTTACAAAAGACGTATTCCCTCTGAGATTGTTCTGAATGCTTTAAGATTAATTAATCATCTGAGGAAAAAGCAGTCAGGTTCAAATAACTGCTAGATTTGCAAATACTTCCCACACATCCATGACTGATAATTTGTGAGCTGCATCTTTCCAGAAGGAAAATAAAATAAAATTATGCGTAATGGTTGATGAAATTGTAATGAATCCAGGGAGCCAACCTTCTTAGTTTGCCTAGAAGAGGTCATGTATACCCACTTTTACCTTCAAATTTCCCACCACCCTTCAATGGGAGCCTAGCCTGCAACCATTTCTGCTCCAAGGTACATGGAAATATGGGGCTAAGGAAAGCCTCTTCTAGGTTTCTTCTGACTCTTGTGACCAGAGACAAAATCCTTAGTAAAGGAAAAGTTCACCCTAAAGCTAACTTTAGAGTTCAGTGCTCTCCTCTGTTTACAGCCAAAGAGCCAGAGCTGTCTGCATCTGCAGACATTTCCATAGACATGTGGCAGGCATGACATAGTGCACAGAACTCTGTTTACCTTCCCACCAAAGTAGTACCTATTTATCTACTTACAATTTTTTGCTTTCAAACTGCTAGGTTGGCAGGAGCTGGGACAAAGATGGGAGTTCACTCTGTCGTGCAGTACTCGGGCCTCAAACTGCTGACCTGCTGACTTTCCAGTCATCAAGTTCAGCATCTTAACCACTAAGACACTGTAGTCCCAACCACAAAATCCTTACTTGGTTGCTATTTCACAACAGCCAGACCAGGTGGACCATTCTCATTGAGTCCAAGTTGGCAAATGTAATGTAGTGTGAGGCCCTTTTTGCAAGGCATCTTTTTTAGACACAGCAACCCTTGCTAAATATCAGAACCACACCTTAGTAAAATATTTAAAAATTAATTATAAAAAGTAAAAAGTTTTCAAAAAGGAAAACATTTCAAAAAATACAAAAGTAAAACAGGAATACAAAGCAAAATCTTAAAAAACAGGACAGTTGGATATTTCTCTCATCCTAAGAGAAAATAATAAAAGAACTGGCTAAACTCTAATTCTAAGTAGCATATATGCAAAGCCATCCTAAGGATATGTTGCTAGTTCCCAGATCTTGCTTTGAGAAGATGCATAACATAAACTCCTCAAAACTAGAACTGCTCAAACTACTACTTGGAATAAAGAAAACTACATTTCCCATCTGGCTGCAATTAATTATTCTCCTCGCCTCCATCCTAGAATTAACCAGTTAGGTAACATTACATCATAGGAACTCATTCCCTATCCCCAAAGTTTGTGTTCTCATGAGAATGATATGTTGTCAATTAGATTGGAATGTTCACTAATCATTGCTGTGACTTTCTCCATTTCTTTCTACCTTGAATATCTCAGTACCAGCTCTTCTAATCAGCCATCTGAAAGAGACAGCTTAAGAAAAACAACACATTTTCTCACAAATTGAACTACAGAATGACTTCAGCAAAAGGTGGCTTCATTTTGGCAATTTCACATCTGACCTAGACACGAAGAAGTCATTACAGAAATTAGTTGAACAATGAATAAGTCACAATTGGAATGTGAAAGGTAAGAAATGCAAACAAATATTTGGAGATGTTTATGTTAAAGTAATATATGGACAAATCATCTATGTTTTATCCTTTCCATGTTCACTACTACTTTGAAGTTTAATTCCTTCTTTAATTTAATGTCTCCCTTAATTACCTTAATTATTTTAACACATTTTGGAACAGAACACAATAGGTGGCTTTCTCCCTGGCCATGCCCACCATACCACGCCCACAGTGTGGTAGTAATTTTTTTGAGCCCACCACTGGTCAGGACTACCAATTGAATACAGTCCATTATAATGTGGATTATTTCTCCTCGGGTCACATTGACCAGCCTGTGTCCTCTTCTAAGAGGAATAGCCAATCATCTTTATGTGTCTTTCCCCTTTTCACTGTACATCTTTTAATATTTCCTTAGTGAATGATACTTCCATCTTCTGCTTAGTCAATGTTGTTTTCGACATAGAAAAATCAGTAATCATCCTTAATCATATTTAATAGCAGGAATTACAAGGATTTGGAATTAAGCTTTAGTACTGAAAACAGCAACATGGTCTCTGTATTAAGGCCATCAGATTGACCCTTTGCAGGGCGTTCTAGGCATTGAGCAAAGAAATGATTTAGCATTCCCTTCTTCTGGTGGCACTCTGAGACTATGCAGTTTATCCAAGGCTACACAATACAAAAACTGCATTCTGACCTTCAGAGCAGTATAAAGTGTGCTTATATGGGGAAAAAAATGTACAGTGCCATTTGAAGGGGAAACATAGGAAAGGGTTATATATAATCACTAACAGGAAGACCCCTTCTTCTAAATTGTATGACTTTGTAAATGTCTTAATGCTTTTATAATAATAATAAAAAGATGAGATGATAAAGAATGATAGAGAATTATGACAGCATAACACTCTGAGTAAATTACATCCATTATCTCAAAGGGAAAACAGACTTACATTACAAATCCTCAGTGTAAATTTAGGATAGATAAAGAAGTTTGCTTAGGTTGCCTCATATGTCCCGAATGGTTTCATTGTATTCATATGTGGTATGATTTCTAAACTCTTCCCTGCTTCAGTGGGAAAACCTTAGGTTGACCTCTGAGTGTTACCTGAAAATCGCTAACCCTTTTTTTATTTCTCATCACAGGAAAACCTGTGAGCGCTGGAGATGCATTTCCATAATTTAAAGGTTCCTCTACTGTTTGAGCCCCCCAAGAACCACAGAGACTTTGAATTCAGGCAAAATTAAAAAATGGTTTAATGAATATGCACTTAATCCACAGTGGCCTGCTGCTGGCCAAAGACAGTTCTCAACCTTTTGCCTGCTACAAAAATCTAATTGTGAGCTTCCCTAACTAAGTTGTTCAGAGAGAGCTGGAGTCCTGATGCCGCGACACTCCTTTTATACATTTCTACAAACTAATCCTATCATCTATCCTATCTTAAAGTTAAAATAAAGTTTTTCAATAAAACAATAACCTTGCAGCAGGCTTTTCTTTCATAGGCAAATAAGTCAATGTTGAATTACAATAGTAAGTTTTTATGTAAATGTTGGTGTTTGATAAAAGATTACAAAATTCAAGGAAAAGATTACAAATTCCAGGAAAAGATAGAGGCAGGTGGTTGGGGGAATTAGGTGGAAATAAGATGGTACATTAACCAATAGCAGGCTATAGTTGTTGTGGCTTGAAGACAGGAAACAATCAGGAACATTGCACGTCTGAAGCAAGAGGTTTGACTGACCAGTCAACATCAACAGACTTCTTCTTTATGAATTTGGTGAACTCACTTGATGAATTTCTTGCATTCCCCATCCAAATAATCTTTTTCCTGTTCCCAGGCATAAACCACCCCTCACTGTTTACATATGATGATTACAAAACCCCATAAGCAAAAGACGCAAGATATACAAGCAAAAGAATTAAGGTGAGATGTATTCAAAGAATCAATGCTGTTTATCTTTTCTGTTGATTTCCAGGAAATGTAGACATGGATTTGTGGCCCCTGGGGCTTCAGGTGATGATTGAATGTTTCCTGAGGAACACAGTAAGCCTTTTGGGTGTATCAGGCAGAATCAAGTTTAAGAAAAACATTGTGGAATTTTTCCTGCTTTTAAATAAAAAATAGAACATATTAAAATCATTTTATAACATTTTTAATGATTTTTGGAATATTTAATTGCAACCCCTAATTAAAGATCAATCATGGATCAATGAGTTATGTTTGCAATGCCTATGGTCAAGCAAGGCTTCAAAGATGCAAAAACTGCATTTTTATTCAAACCACAATAACTTTATAGTCATTTAAAAGCCTAATTTTGCTTTGCCTTGCAGCCGCGGCCTGACTTTTAAACAGACAAAGAGAGGCAAAGGGGGAGGGGGGGGGGTCAATTTCAAAAAGCCTACTCTTCTTACGCTGGAGCCTATAGGAAATAAATGGAATTTTTCTGTCTTACTCCTGAGGAGACCTTCACCTGTTGGCTCCGCTACCAGCCCCTGGCCGATCAAACCGATCCCGGGGGTAACCCAAGCTCCGGTAGCAAAAACACAATTTCTAACAATTATTTTAAACTTTTATTCAGCATTTAAAGTTTTAACTCTTGACTTGAAGTCTCCCACACCGTCATTCCCATCGCTCTGTATTTTTCTCTAATATTTTTTGTATGCGGTGCTATTGAAGAATCGCTAGAAAGCACCACTTTCATTTAAGCTTTTTGAAGTCTGATTGAATCTGCCAGGCTGATACAATTTTGTGATCCTCCAGCCTTTGATCTTCATTCATAAATGTTCATAGGCATTGTGAGGACACACATTCTCTGAACGCTTCCCTCAAGCCAGCAATGGTGCTTCTTCCCCTGCCTCGCTCTCATTGTTTCTCAATTGGAGCCCCAGTCGACTCTCATTCAAATGAATGGGATTTGCAGAGCTCAAAAGATCGCTTATAGCGATCCTTTTAAAAATTGTTAGAAATAGATCTTTTCAGTTATTTACCTGCAATGTGTGTGAATGAGTGTGTGTTAGTGTGATGCTTGGTGTGTATGGAAGACTAACCTGAAAGTGGAGGGCAAATAAAAAATAAAGAGAAAAATATCTTTATTGAAAATAAAAGTCTAAAAAATAATAAAAATGTATTTTTCAGAATTGGGGTTACACGAGCATTTATTCACAGATTCAATGAAGCCTGTACATAAGTAATACCCTTTCTTCCATTCTTAATGTTCAAGATAAGGGCTACCGTGTGTTCTTTACTTTTGATCCATTTAATCCCAGCACCCTCTAACTCTCCAGGATAACTTCCAATAGACATGAAAAGGCAAACAGACCTAGCCAGTGCCCCAACCTTCCTGGCTCCAGAGTCTTGGAGACACATTGTTGCCCAGGCTCGGTACCTGTTCCAACTTGAGACACCAAGTCATCAGAGGGCATTTACGATGGCTCACTGCCAGATCCTGCCACCTGTGGTTCTCAAGGGAAAGTTCCGATGGACACCAATGTTGGAGAGACAATGTCTCTGTGACCATACACTGCTAGCATATTCCGCTGTGAACTCTCACAGGGACAAAGTTGGTGTCCTTATTCCTTGTGGATGTGTACCCCAGGATGGCATACTGTTAAGGTGCTGAATTTGATGACTAGAAGGTCGGCAAGTCAGCAGTTTGAGGTCCGAGTGCTTCACAGTGACCGTCAATCTACCAGTTCGAAAGCAAAAAATTGCAAGAAGGTTGCATTCCTTAGAGCAATTCATTGAGCCAACGCAAACTGACAATATGATTTAGGTCAATATAGATTTTAGAAGGACTTTTTTTTTTGCTGTGTGGTGTATTCAATGTGAAGGTTTAAAAGAGCATTCCTTCAATAACCTACAGTATCTAACTTGGTATAACGGGAAAAGGTGGGCAAGAGACTTGAACAGACATTATTTTCCATATTCTTGTAAATTTCTTTGACTTTCTTCAGTCTTAATCCAGAATATTTTCTGTCTCATTTCAAGGAGAATTCGGCATAGCTATTAATTAGTAGTAGTTTGATTGAAATCAATGACTCAATCTCACTTAATTTATTGAGACAAGTCTCAGGCAGTATAAACCTCCTGGCTATTGTTTTCAAAAACAACTCTGTTTTAATTTGCATGTGTTGAAGTTATAAGATGGCAGCAGAGAGCTTGGCAGACTTTGTACAGTCTCAGTCTACTTTTGTAATTTTCTCTTTTTACAGTAAATACAAATTAGAAATGCCAGGATATGTGAATGCCAAGCATGTGAAATGTCTGAGCATGCAATATATGCATGTATGTATGTATAGATAAGTGTGTACAGTATATGCATGTTTATATTTGTATATAAAATGCTATAGCTGCCACATGTCACTTTTTCATTCTCTTTCTCCCCATCTCTCTTTTCTTGGCTGATTTCTCAAGCATCTGTGCTGGCAATTGTGAGAAGATGCATCATATAAAGGCGACTGATGAGCTTTCAAGCTTGCCTCATTATAACTCCAGTACATTTTCTTTGTTATTCACAAGGTCTGAAGCCTTCATGAATGAATTCCCACTCAAATCCCTCATGAGATCTCCTAGAAAGGAGATAGACTTCTTTTTTGTTATGCAAATATACAAAACAGTCTGCTGCAGCTGAACAATCATTTTAAATAGGAAGGCCTTTCAGAAAGCAAAAGAAAACTCCCCCTTCTATAACACATTGGGTGTCTCTCCAGTGAGAAATGTATTGTTCCATTGGTGGGTTTTCATGTTGTTCACTGTAGCCTTATTCAAGTATAGAGTAATAGGTTCCATTGACTTCAGTGGATCTTATTGTCTTACATTGCAGCCATAGAATTATCTATACTATGGTTATATCAGTTTGATAGGGGATGCAGTAGCTCAGTGGTTAAGAAGCTTGCCTTGTTAGCTGGAAGGCTGGCCAGTGTTGGATCGGGGCCCAATGTGGGCCGGAGGGTCCTGGAGGAGACTGGTCAAGCAAGACACATGAGGCAAGATGGAGCGAAGACCAGTGTTTAATGATGATAATTCACAAGTTTATATCCTTGCCTAATCTGGCTGCATGCATATGTTGCGCGTAGCGATACAAAGGAAACCCTGAGTCTGCACATCATGTTTACACAAGTTAATTGGGGAAGTCTTCACCGGGGGAAGTTTCTTATCTAACTTAATCAACTATCGGGGATGAGCATTGTTCCTCGTTATCAGGGGCAAACAACTGGCTGAAGTTTACTCTTAGACTTTCGGCATCTGCGGATGCAAGATTATCCATTACATGCCTATTGAGTTAACCATCTGTGATTTCTGGCTTTCCATTGTCCTAGCTGCCTGTCAGGTCAGCAATAGGTGAATCAAACTATATCAATTATCCGCTCCCCAATTTCTGTCCCCTCGAAACCTTACAGCTCGAAGGAGTGATCTCCCAAACCAGGGTTCTGTCAGGGACAGCTGTACCAATTGTGTGCGTGGATCCCACAGGCCAGCAAATCAGCAGTTGAAGACCTAGGTACTGCATGATGGAATGAGTGCCCATCTCTGTCCCAGCAATTGCCAACATAGCAGTTTGAAAGCAAAAAAATTGCAAGTAGATAAATAGGGATCACTTGGGTGGGAAAATATCTTGGGGACATGGAAGGAGCCTCATTCGGGTGTCCCCTGAGTGGAGTTTCTCCAGCAAAAATCCTTTCAACCCAGAATAATTTGTCATGATGCCGCCGCCGCAGCCGCCACAGCCGCTGCAGCCCCTGCAGCCACTGCAGCCTCCTCCTTATATATATTGCAGAAGACAAACCTGGGGTACCAAACTGCCAAAAATTCAAGGAAAATTTCTCACCTGTTATACATGGATGACCTGAAGCTGTATGGGAAATCAGAAACCAAAGTACAGTCACTGACCAACACAGCCCGAATTTTCAGTACTGACATTAGCATGGAGTTTGGATTGAATAAATGTGCCACAGTGGCACTGAGAAAAGGAAAAATCACAGAAAGTGAAGGAATTGAAATGCCAAAAGGGCAAGCCATTAAGTGTTATCAGTCTGAAGCCTATAAATATCTGGGCATATTGCAATTGGTTAACATAAACATAGGCAAGTGAAAAGTGTGGTCATTAAAGAATACACTCAAAGGATCAGAAAAGTTCTGAAAAGCAAACTGAATGGAGGCAATACCATCAAAGCCATTAACATCTGGGCCATACTTGTTATGGCATTATACTGCTGGCATTATAAATTGGACTCAGGCGGAGCTTGATAGTTTGGATAGGAAAACAAGAAAACTTATGACTATCCATTATGCATTATGCCCATGCAGTGATGTGGATAGGCTGTACTTATCTAGAAAATCAGGAGGTAGAGGTCTCTTGCAAGTGAAACAGTTGAAGAAGAGAAGCATGCGCTAGCAGATTACGTAAAAAACAGTGTAGAGCCAGCTTTGATGGAGGTCAAGAACACGGAGTTGCTTAAAACACAGCAAACAAAGAGTCAATATAGGAAAACATGGGCTGACAGCTGGTATAACAAGGCATTGCACAGGCAGTTCCTTGAAAAGATTGAAGGAAAAGTAGATGAGGAGAAGACTTGATCATGGCTTACTAACGGAACACTGAAAAAAGAGACAGAAGCCTGATCCTGGCAGGTCAAGAACAAGCCATCAGAACAAATGCAATTAAGGCTAGAATAGAAAAATCAGGTGATGACCCCAAATGCAGACTCTGTAGAGAAGCGGATGAAACTATAGACCATATCCTGAACTGCTGCAAGAAAATTGCTCAGACAGATTATAAACAGCGCTATAATACATTTGCTCAAATGATTCATTGGAATTTGTGTCACAAATACCATTTACCCATAGCAAAGAACTGGTGGGATCATAAGCCTGAAAAGGTGATTGAGAATGAACATGCAAAAGTTGGCATTTTCAAATACAGACTGACAGGGATTTGGAGCATAATACCCTGGATATTATAATTGTGGAGGAGGAAAAGTATGGATCATCAACATTGCCATACCTTGTGACAGCAGAATCAGTGAGAAACAACTTGAAAAAATTACTCGAGATCAGGATCTGAAAATTGAACTGAAGAGATGCTGGCAAAAACCGGCACAGGTGGTCCCATTGGTAATCGGCAGACTGGGTACTGTGCCTAAAGACCTAGGCAGGCGCTTAGAAACAATTGGAATTGACAAAATCACCAACAGTCAGCTGCAAAAGGCCACCCTACTGGGATCTGCTCATATAATTTGCCGATACATCACATAGTCCTAAATGCTTGGAAAGTGTTTGACTAGTGATTTGCGATACAAAATCCAGCATTGTTATCTTGTTGGCTGTGTGTTTGAGGATGATAACAACAACAACATCATCATCATCATCATCATCATCATCATCATCATCATCATCATCATCATCATCATCATCATCATTATTCCAATGTATATGTTGTGATTTCTTTCCTTGTAAAGCAGTGAATGTGTAGTTTAGTCAGTTACTAAGAATTGTCTTCTAAGGAGCTCCAGTGAACTCCCCTGAGCTACAGGGGAGAATTCTGACCATGCCACTGTTGCAGGAGGAAATCCTGATACCATGAAAATGCCCAAGCAGAGATACGGTCCAGCTGGCTGCTTGGGGAGAGCTCTCACGAACAACCCCAACCAGTATCTTTTATTGCCCAAATTCAACAGCAGATAAGAATGCAGGTACAATAGTGCATTCAGTAGAAAGGGAGCAAAATGGATTACATAATGAACAATAGAGAGTGTTCAGCTGTAGGTTACATTCGGCATACATTGTTTCTAACATTAGGGTACCGTGTGAGAATCATGCAAGCTACAGTACATGCCTGATTCCTGATTGGTTAGAGCAGCTAAGAGAGCATACTATCCGCGTGAAACCTGCGTGATCAGTCTCTCCATAGCAGAAGCTTAGACCTTAATTACTGACATTCTTTCAGGGAAATATTGAAACATAGTAAAGGGATGCAGGACATCTCTCGGGAGGAAACTCAAAGCCAAACATGTTTGCACTCATGAACTTGGCTTATGGTTCATCCCTATCAGATTCCCACATCCCCCCACCCCCACCCCAATACTCCAACATGCCACCATAGTAAAACTCCAGGATTCACTTGGATGGAGCCAGGACAATTGTCTGGCATCTTAAAGAAGAACAAACCTTTTACGCTAAGCTTTCATAGACTATCACTTGAGAAAGTAAGCTAATGTTTGTGACAGCTGAAGCCCAATAACACCTTTCTTCAAAATTACACACAATTCTATGTCATTTTCACAGCAGACACTAAAACAGTGGCAAATTGTCTGCAAATGACAATTAAAATGGTTTCAAGCTGCTCTAGCTAGAATGCTAATAGACTCTCAGAGACACAGGAAGCTCAAAAAGTTAGCAAATTATCATATTTTAGTGATATACAGTGTACAGAGTGTCAAATTAGAAATCAGGAGATCTGAATTCAGATTATATTGCCCTTTAAAATATTCCAACATTTATCCTACTTCTATCACTGCCACCTCGTACAAGGTGCCTGTGCCTCCAGAATTGTGTTTCTCTTCTCTGAATAATCAGGGAACAATTCATAAAATAATCTGAAATAACACTGAAATAATCTTGAATAGGGTTTGATTTTCTAAATATTTCAATAATTTTTGTATTGTATTTTGAGATATCCTAAAGGTATTTGAGATATCCTAAAGGACTGCAGTGGGTCAAGTGGTTAAGACGCTGACTGAAAGGCAGGAGGTCAGCAGTTCAATACCCGAGTACTGCACAACATAATGAGTTAAAGAAAGGAAAATGAATGAAAAGCAGAACCTATAAAAGGGGCTGTTCAATTTCAGTGAGAACATAAATATTCATACCTTTAACAATACTGTAAGGATTTTCCATATGAAAAGACAAAACTTCTCACATTTTGTAGAAAAGTTCAAAAACCACTCACAAAAAAAGCCAACTCTTTGTGAGATCCCTCTTGCAACAAGATGGCAATTTCTTTGTGACTCACTAGCATATTTGTTTTTTGGCTTTTTTGGTTTTGGGGTTGTTGTTGTTTTGGTTAGGGGTGGTTTGAGTGGTGGTGATTTGAATTTGTGTTTATTTATTTATTTATTTATTTATTTATTTATTTATTTATTTATTTATTTATTTATTTATTTATTTATTTATTTATTTATTTATTTATTTATTTATTTATTTAATCATTTATTTATTTATTTATTTATTTATTTATTTATTTATTTATTTATTTATTTATTTATTTATTTATTTATTTATTTATTATTTGGTTTGTTTAATTATTTTTTGACTGTTTGTACTCTTCCGGCCTGTAGGTGGGGCTGCGGTTAAGAGTCCTGCTTTTGCTTTTTTTAAATAATTATTTGTTTGACTGTTTTTACTCTTCCAGTCTCTAGGTGGGGCTGTGGTTAAGAGTACTGCTTTTGCTTTTTAAAAATTTAACAATTATTTGTTTGACTGTTTTTACACTTTCGGCCTCTAGGTGGGGCTGTGGTTAAGAGTAGTCTTTCTTTGTTGTTTGCTCAGTTCTGTCCCAGACTCATGGAGGGATGATGTGTTTGGTGAGTTCTCTTGATTTTTTGTTCTGGTTTTTTTATTTTATTTTTTATTTTGTGGTGTTAGGCACCACAAAGTGTTTTTGCTTGTTCCTTTGTTTTTATTTGGGTTTTAGATGTGTTTAATTGTTTTGTTTATTTCTGGTTGTTATTTATTTTTCTGATTTCTTTCATCTTTATTTGTTTAATTTGTGCTATTTTTGTTGTTTGAGTTAGGTATTTTCGTGTTGTAGATAGGTGTTTCTAGTGTGCTTTTATGGTATTTCAGGTGTTTTTGTTGATTTTTTGTTTATTGTTTTGTTGTTTAATGGGTTTATTTATTTATTTATTTATTTGTCTTTTATTAATTTTGGTGCTTTACGTTTTGGTTTACTGTTTTGTTTTGTTATTGTTGTATTTTTGTGTGTGAAGAACAGCCTGTCTGTCATTTCTTCTTTTTTCCCATTGCTGCTTTGAAATTAGATTTCGATGCAGCAATGAGGAAAAGGAAGAGCCAGCAGTCAGCTCGCTCGTCGACCAGTAATGTTAGGTAGGTCGTGTGAAAAGGAGGCAGAGAAGGGCTATATGTTTGACAATAGTTCTCTTTCCTGGGCCTCCTTTTTTTACCTGGCTTACCTATCAGGGGGATCTGCAGGCAAGGGCAGTGCTCTTCCTTGCGGATTGTTGGCTGCTGCTTTTCTATTACCTCCACCACTGTTTCGTGCTAGTTCTCAAAATTGCGGTGTGGGTAGTAGAAAGGCATAATCCAGTCATTCGCCAGGGAGGGTGCTTCCCCTGATGAATTGCTGCCTGCAGGTTTTTTCCCCACCCTGGCTCAACTTACCTTGAGGCCGGCAGTGGTCTCACCGTGTCTTCGGTGGGGTATTGGGTAGGAGAGGAAGTTCCTCTTCTCCCCGTTGCTCTGGGAAAGAAGGGCGGCATTTGTCTCGTAGTGGTTGTTTGCAGGGTTTTTTTTTGCAAGGCCATGAGGTGTTGCATCTGCCTGCAGTGGCTTTGCGCTCTTGTTGCGTGAGGCATTTTTTATTTTATTTTTTGTGCGTCGGCTTTTTTAGAGTTCTGCGTGCTTGCACCCTTTAGCCTGATTGGCTGAAGTGGTCATGGCGTGGAGGACGCAGGGACTTGGAGTTTAGTTTATTTTGTTTGCGTTCGTGTGGCAGCTTTTTTTCTGCAGGTTGGTTACAATTGGGTGCGCCGTGTTTCCCAATGTTCTCTTTGCTCTCACCTGTCAGACTGATTGGCTGAGGGGCAGCGCGGTGCAGATGACATTGGGAATTGAAGTTGTTTTCCTTTGTTTGCGTTCATGGGGCTGTTACCCCACTGCCAACTGCGGGACCATTGTGGCGCTCTGTGAGCCAGGTTTAGGCGAGTGCAGGCGGCTCGGTATGGGATACTATAGTCGGGTACGGGCGTGTATGCCGGAGTCCAACGGTTAACGTCCCTCCTTGACATACTTAAATGTATGAAGTTTTCACGTTTGCAACAAGATGATGAACCAAGTCAAGATTTACTTGACTTTATTTGTGAATGGGGAATCATTTTGATTCTATCTCTCGTTAAAAGGTTTTAAGATGCATTATCTAAGGCTGCAGTTAGAAGACTAAAAAAAATTTAAAACCTTTATTTTTTCCAAATAGACTAAAAGTCATATGGAATAGAAAACTATGTCCATGCCCATGACTAAAGTCTTGAAAATCTCCTTCATGCCCCCTGCCCCAGTCACCACTACCACAATTCCAGGTACTCTGTCTTATCATATACAACCTGAGCTCTTCTCTCTCCCCTCCTTCTCTTACCAGCAAATTAGTTTTCCTTCACTTGCCCATTGGAGGGAAATGTGGGGGTGGGAAGGAGCTCTTTCCTTCCCCTTTTCTGTCATCTATTTGTTTGATTATCCAATCCTCAGAACCAGCTACAGATTAGACCACAAATGCCCATCCCAAATGTTCTGTTAGATCAGGGGTTCTCAATCTTTTCAAGTTGGGGGCCGGGTCACACTCCCTCAAACAATTGGTGGGCTGGACTGCTGGTTCAGCTGCCGCCGCCTGTGGAATTGGCCATGAACACACAGTGGCTCACCATTGCAGGCGCACCCACCCAAAGAAAGACTCAGACACCGGTATTGGATTAAAGGCATCGGGCCACTTTTATTGCATAATGCCCTAGTCCGAATTATCACTTTCAATTGGTGTATCATCCAATTGAAATTCTTTAAGGCAAGCAGGCCACAGTAGCACTGGTAAGGTTCCACCCTAAATGCCAATGGAAATTGGCTACATGGATCAATTTGTATCAATTTGTTTGTTGACACAAACAAATTGTTGACCAGAGTCAATATACTATCTACTGACCCCACCCTATGACGTGTATCCGTTCAAATATCAAGGTGATGCAGGCTGTGAAGCTCCTGACATCACCCCTTTCATGGTTCACCCTTGACCGGCCAATCCTGTTTTCCCTGTACCTATCTACGTGTTGGCCAGTCAATTGCGAACCTGCCGGATACCTATGTGTCATAAATCTTTACCTTACCCAGTGCTACCCGCCACACGGGGAGGCGTCCATGATGACTCACCTCCCCCCCCCAGACCATCAGCTCGGTCACCAGGCCTCCTTGCACCTACTCCAGAATGAGGTACATACCTCCAGCCGACAGGTGGACCCCATATACTGCCTATAGGTCAAAAATTTTGCAAGCCTATCCTCAGATGTCTACTGGCTGTCCCCAAACCAATCCCAGCAAGGAACCGGGCAACAGCCCTGTCCACTGACCACCGGGGATGGTCCAAACCATGTCTCCCCTAAATTGGTGTCTCGGCAAGATGTTAGACCATAGCGACCGCGTGTATGGCCATAAATGATTTAAAAACGCCAGGTCGCTGCACCTCAACATTTTAAGGAAAGGTCAGTGATCCGTATGAGATCATCGCCGCCGAGGTGCAGAATAAGAACATCAGGCGGTCCAGCATCCCTGATGGACATCAGGAATGGCAACAGTTCCCGCCCTCTCATGCCGCGCATACCATACCACCGCATACGTGCGGATGCATGCAGCCCAAGCTGGGGTCCATTCTCTGTTGCCGCAGCATATACTGCCACCCAGTGTACATAGCTGCGGCCCTCCAGCCCCACTGCCACCGGTGTGCAGAGACACACAGGATCTGTAAAAGAGGAGAAGGGGTGAAGGACATAACTAGGTACTCATATAATGAGGGGACGTACATATAAGGAAAATACACGCACACCCCCACGTGCCCACATATATCCGCCTCCGGGTACCCAAACGCAGCCGCAGTCAATGCGACGTCTATCCTAAATGAATGGGTGCCATAACGGGCCCCACACTGTGAAGCGCGGTACCGGTCACCCTCCAGAACTTAAATTTGTTAAGGGGCGACCCATCCTTGTGGCAGAAAAACAGGCCAGGGCACGCAGCAGGCACTGCCAATTGCATGTAGGGCACCAACCGGAACGATGTCAGCATATGTACGTCATAGCAGTATACACCACTGCCCACTCCATGCTGATCGGCCTTCAAGGGACGAATTCCCAACTGAGCCCACTCTTGATTGATATAGACATCTTCAAGTTCCAGTGCCCTACAAAACACGTCCCCCGTTGACCATGGGACCAGCTCGCTGAGTTGTCGAGCTCCAGAAAAAAGGCTACAGCGGTAGCTGCATGAAAAGAGACTCCTCATACCTACTGCAACATCGTCCATGCCAACCCCATGCAAGGTGGGTCAGAATATCTGTGAGAATAGGGTGACGTGTGTCGGGCAGTGGCCACGTACATGTGTCCACCCTTCCAATACATGGCATATGCAGAAGACCCTCGCATAGTCAGGAAAGCCCCGTCCCTTGGCCATGAATATCAAGGCTTAAAGCCTGGTGGCTATGGTGCCTGGAGCCAACCCCAGATCATAAGGGCGTACTAGACATTATAAAACCAATTCGACCAATGTCGGCCACATTTTGGGCAATTGCCTTTGCCCACAAAAGGCTCTAAAGTGAAGGAGTGGATGCTGATGCACAGTGCACGTGCGAGTTGCCAAGACATGCCATTCGCCCGGTTCATGTCTCCTTGCCAAATGACCATATCTCAGCCAGGAGTGGAGAGGGCAGCTCCCAAGCGTCTGGAGCCCAGTCACGGAACCGGGAGACCTGCAGGCAGGATAAAGCATCAGCAATATCGTTATAAATGACTGGCACATGTTTAGCCCTAAGGAGCGCCTTAAAGCGCGCGGACCCAAGAAAAATATGCGAGCTGGGGCCATGACTCCAGGGGATTTAGACGCAGCATTGCCACACCAAAAGCAAAGCACAGAATCATGCCACCTGTCCCCCCAGAGCATAAAGTGTACCCAGAATTGAGGAAAAATTTTTGAAACGTAAGATCGCGTAAGCGATCCGTGCCCTGCCATCCCTGGGGCCAATGACCACAGGCACACTGTCCTTAAATAAAGCCCCCCACCCCAGGGAGCCGGAGGCATCCAACTGTACTTGGAACTGGGGCTGCCCAGAAGCTCAGACCTCCCAAGGAAACAGCATGGAAGTCCTGCGGGAATGTGAGCCAAACCAACAGGTCCGCTCGTAAACCGCTAATCAGCCGTACACTGCGGTGTCATTTAGCGAGACCCGCCATAGTGTGTCCCAGACACTAGGCGAAAGCACTGCCTGGTATTACCACTCTGCAGGCGAATTTGATGCGGCCATGCATCACCTGTGACTCTTGGAGAGGCACCTTCCACTTGGCCACATTGCCACATTGCAGCAGGGGCCGCTCCCCTTGACCGACAATTCGGTCACCTGGCCCTCTCGCACGTTATTCAAAAGATAGGTGCATCCACTTGTTGACAGGCGAACCCCATCTCCAGAATACAGGCAAAATTCCTGTAACCCTATTCCCAGACGACAAATGGCTGTCCCCAAGCCATTCTAGACAAGGAACCAGGCAACAGCCCTGTTCACTGACCGTCGGGCACGGTCCGATCGCTGGGTGAAAGTCTCGCCTATGATATTGCATCGGCATGATGTATGACCATAGCAATCGTGTAGACGGCCATAAACGACAAAGAAACGCCAGGTCACTGCACTCGGAAGTCTTTAAGTCCGGGCCAGCAATCCGTGCAAGATCACCACCTCCAAGGTGCAGAATTAAAACATGTGGCGGCCCAGCATCCCCAATGGACATCAGGAATGTCAACAGCTTCCGCCACCTCTATGCCGTGCACCCCATACCAGTGCATACGTGTGATTACGCGTAGCCCGAGATGGGGCCCCCATTCTGACGAAGCAGCATACTGCACCGCCCCAGTGCACAGAGTTGTGGCCCACAAGGCACACTACTACCAGTGTGCGGAAACACACAGGGTCTGTAAAATAAGGAGGGAGAATAGAGGGCAGAACAAGGCACTCATTCAGTGAAGGGATGAACAGACAGAGAAAACTGGGCAAATCCCCACCTGCCCATGCAGCAAATGTCAGGCTCCGGGCACCCAAACGCAGCCGCAGCTGATGCGGCGCCCAACCGGAAGGAATGGGTACCAATTCTAGTTCAGTCAGTGTAGACCCGGCTTGGTAGCAGACGACAGGCCAGGGCGTGAACCATGTGCTGCCACAAACACCTGTGGGGGAGCAACCGGACATATGGCAGCGCCAGGCTAGTACCCTGCCATTCCTCAGAGCCCACTCCCAATCGAGCAACCCATAATCTAGTGCCAGTGCCTTGCAAAACATTTCCCCTGTTGAAGATGGTAGCGGCTAACTCAATCTGAGAGCTCCAGATCAAGGCACAAAGGTGGTTGCCCGAAAGTGGACTCTCCGCACGGGGCATAAGTGCTGCCACGTAGGAGTCACATATAGTAACTACAAGTGCTAGCAGGGCTCATCGCTGGCATCTCAGGGTGAAGGGACGCCCTAAGCCTAAAGTCTTGACCCAGGGTAACCATGACGGGCCAGGAAAAACAACCACGGCCCGGCAATCAATGTCCAAGCACTGGACCATTGGAATGGCCAAATCATGACGGGCCCTCATATATCCTGCAATGGATGCCCAATAGGCCGGTAACCAATTGGCCCCATAGGGAGGCAGGTTGCGGCAACGGGGCAACTCCCAGTCCCCATTGTCCTGCCCCTCCATGCCCTAATCAGTGTGTTCACGTTGCAGGGGGGTAAAATGTGAATATATTCCCCAAGCCATGTAGTCTTGCTAATAGCCCGGGACAAATGGTCACCCATGGGTATGGAGTAACCGGCCATCAGCAGAACCACCATTGGCATGGATTGGAGTGGGGAAACACGCAATAGGCTCTTTGGGCCCCAAAGAAATTAAGGAAAAGCATAGTGGCGGTCACCACAGTAAGAACCAGGGTGTAATTGGCCTGTTGCGACCATGGCCACTATACCCCCCCAGTGTTATGAGCTAGTGTCACAGGTGTGCTAATTTGACCAGGATACTCACTCGGTGCACCCCCACGAGCCACCCCCACTAGGGGTTCCGGCCCGTGGTGGGCGTCGGAGTTCGCGATGGCCATCCAGCTCCGTGTTCCCGTGCGTCCAAGCCAGATGGGGAGCTGAGAGGCGCCGGCCTGTGCCGGCCTGAAGGCCTCCGGCAGCTCAACCCTGTTGGCGGCCCACTGCAAAACCATGGCCGGCATGTGGGCCTGAACCACCAAGTTGGCCCGCCCACCATCCAAAGGTGGTGGAAGCAGCTGACCCACCAGGATAAGGAGGGCTGGATGGGCTGGATGGCCCACCGAGTAATAAATGAGGGCTAAACCCATGTGGTCATCCCCAGCCAGAATAGGGGCCTACCCGGTAATCCAGCCCATGAGGGGCCGGAATGATGGCGGGGCGGAAACCCGCACCGTGCCCAAGTGGGCCGCTATGCCCCGAGCCGGGCAAGAAGCAGCGGGGTAAGAACACCAGTGGGGCAGGCCTGTGCCGCCCCCCACCCGAGCCCTCAGCCTGGGCTCATTGGTGGCAGTGTGTCCTATAACCCCACCACCCACCTGCGGGGGTGCCGCCCGAGCCCTCCGGCCCGGTGGCACTCCCACAAAGTAGAGAGGGTGGGCTGATGCCCCCCCCAGGCATGACCAAGGGGGTCGCCTGAGTCTTGAGTCTTCCATCCTGCAGTACTCCGGAATCAAACAGCTGACCAACTTCCCAGTCAGCCTCTTAGCCACCTGAGCCACTGCAGTCCGGCGCTGTTCAGAGAAAGGGAAACCTCCAATCAGAGTTTTAAAATAGAGAGAGAGCCTGGGTCTCGCTGAGTTGCTCAGGCTATGGTGAGACCCAGAAATGTTTCTCTCCACGGAGATCTTCAGTAAAAGGTGAAAGATTTATGCGATCAAAAGAGAAACCAGGGAGCAAATCGAGCCTCTAAGAAAGAGCCAAGCAAGGAAGCGATGGAGCAAACTTCTCCACTCTGTCACTTCTAAAATGGCAGCCAGGCTGCCTTGTGGCCACCCCTTTTAAAGAGGGTGGCCACGCCCCCTAACTAACCCAGATGTCTGAGTCCGGGTGGGTGGGGGCCCCGCAAAGAGCGCGGCGGCAATTTTGGTGCCGCGCTTGCATTTCCTTCAGGGTATTCCCAAGCAGATGCCTTCACCTGCTTAGGATTCCCTGGAAATGGCATGAGAGAGAACCTGCCTATCTCTCCAACCCTGAGGTTGTCCTTAAGTATCCATAATTATAGCCATTGATACCCTTGTCCTCCATGAACTTGTCTAAGCCTTTCTTAAAGCTGTCAAGACTGACAGCTGTCACCACTTCTTCTGGCAGGGAGTTCCATAGACCAGTGATCCTCTGGGTGAAAAAGTACTTTCTCTTATTTGTTTGAGAACTAGTACCCAAAAGTTTCATGGAGTGCCCCCTAGTTCTAGTGTTATGCAATAGGGAAAACAGTTTTTCCTTATCTACTTTGTCCACACCATGCATGATTTTATAAACTTCAATCAGATCACCTCTTAGACACTGTCGTTCAAGAGTGAAAAGGCCCAACCATTGCAGCCTCAGATGGTAAGGAAGGTGTTCCAGTCCCGTAATCATTTTGGTTGCCCTCCTCTGCACTTTTTTCCAACTCCATAATATCCTTCTGGAGGTATGGCAACCAGAACTGTACACAGCATTCCAGATGGGGCCTCACCATAGATTTATAAAGAGGCAAATGACACTTGCTGACTTATTTTCTATACCCTTCCTAATGATCCCTAGCATTGAGTTTGCTTTTTTCATTGCTGAGGCAAACTGGGTTGACACCTTCATTGAGCTGTCCACCAGGACACCAAGGTCCCTTTCCTGGTTTGTCGCAGAGAGTTCAGACCCCATCAGTTTATAAATGTAATTGGATTTTTCTGCCCCAACGTGCATCATTTTGCACTTACTAGTGTGGAAGCTCATTTGCAACTGGTTTGCCCACTCCTCTAGTGTCAAGAGATCCCTCTGGAGCTCCTCATAATCTCTCACAGTTTTCACTACCCTGTATAATTTAGTGTCATCAGCAAATATGGCTACCTTGCTATTTACTCCTACTTCTAGATCATTTACGAAAATGTTGAAAAGCAGGGATCCCAGTACTGAACCTTGGGGGACCCCACTCTTTACTTCCCTCCACTTGGAGAAGTGTCCATTTAGTGCTACCCTCTGTTTCCTGTCCCTTAGCCAGTTGCTGATCCAGGACAAGACCTGTCCCTTTATTCCATGACTGGTAAGTTTATTCAAAAGCCTTTGGTGTGGGACCTTGTCAAAAGACTTCTGAAAGTCCATATAAACAATGTCAACTGGATCCCCCTTATCCACATGCTTGTTGACACTCTCAAAAAATTCCAACAGATTAGTGAGGCATGATTTGCCCTTGCAAAAGCCATGTTGGCTGTCCTTTAGCAGCACCTTCTCTTCTATGTGCCTATTAATTCTATCTTTTAGGATGGTTTCCATCACTTTACCTGGGACACCCTTTACAACAGTTTCATCAGTAGTGGTGATAGTAGCACAACTTCCTTCCTTCTTTCCTTCCTTCCAAAGGGAGAAATCAAATATTGTGTTTTCAGCCTGACCATTTTTTAAATCTTCCATGAAGTTCCAGACCCGACAGTATATTTGTGGAGTTGTGGAATGATAGCTGTTGTTACCCAAAAACGGATGTCCCCTTTTTCTGATTAATTACAGGAGCATGTGAGTTGGGTACAATTGCAACTTCAGTACGATCGATGGCTGAACCCTTCTCCCAAGGACGAGGAGGCGTTTATTTCAGACAAAAATATAAATCAAGTTTTTTGAAAAGGAGTTTAAAACAATGCTTGCCAGGCACTGGAAAAAGTCCTAATCTCAACCTTTTTGTCTAAAATAAATTTCCCCAGTGAGCAGATCTATTGGGTTCATGCATGTGTGTGTGTCAAGAGCGCTGCTGACACCTTCTATCAAGGGATTTTTATACCTTTCACCCAAGGGGGCTCAACCTTGCCCAACTACTAGCTAATAGTTACAAAATAAAGAATTGCAATGATTCAAATAAAACCAGCACCTGACTCTTTTGTTACAATAAAAATGTTAATCACATAAAACAATGGGTAAATGGGTAGAGCAAAGATCAACAGCTGCAGGTCTTGACATCTCCAATGTGACATCCAATGGGAGTGAGGATTGTAAATGTGCACAAATGCAGGCTTCAGAGTTCATGGTTGGAAGTTCAAAATGACCAATGGCATCGTGGAGTGAGAATTCAGGAAAGGCTGAATGTTGAGCTTGCTTGAGGAAATGGTAATCATCTCATCCCCACCCAGTTATTAATTCATCCTGTCTCATCTCAAGCACTATCTAGATTAAGTACAGAATGAATACCAGAATCAAGAGCTATACAATAGCCACCCTTAACCCAGTTCCGCGTGCCCTAGGATTTACCCATTCCAACCCCCCAAGGTATGCAAGTATTGGTAAAAACAATCAGAGGCAGGAGGACTGCAGGTTCAGATGGATTATCTTGAGCTCCCAGGGGCTAGGAGCCAGGAGCCAGGGTTAACAATAGGTAAAAATAAGTGATGTTTTCCTGTGTATGCTGGAAGGCTTGGGAATTAATTTGATTCCTGCTTGGAACATAGAAGCGAGAGAGCATGTTAGAAATCAAATTTATATCATTTAATAAAGCTCTGGACCCTTTAATTAAAACCGCATAATTAATTAACTAATAGGCATCAAATAATTACATTTGCTATACCATGCAGCAAGCAATGCTTTAGAATCCTTAAAAACCTGATTTAATTCAAACCATGACAAAAAGGACCCAGCTGCGGCTTGACTTTTAAAAACCCTTTCTAAGATTTGACAGCTTTCTCTGGGCGGGGCTGTCACCTTCTCTTCCAGAGCTGTCAAAGTATGACAGCTATTTGAATTTCCCACCATTCCTGTAGAGAGAGCAAGGCAGGCATCCAGACTGGAAACAAAATATCTTTATGAAAAAGAGTGCAGGTGTCCAACTTTAAACAATATATTATTGGCAATGAGGCTAGAAGCTGTTTGACAGCTCTAGGAGAATCTTGCCTTATTTTGACAGCCTCGCAATATTTGAGTGTAGTTATTGTCCATGTACAGAGTTCCATTCATAAAAGTAGGGGTTAATTAAGGACACGGTTGTGCCGGTTGTATGCCTCTAGTGGATGTGTATGACATTGCTCCTGTCAGATTTCCTTTTTAGCTGAATGAAATTGACTGATTCAGTGGAGGATGGACTGAGCCTTTGAAGGGGGGGGGGGTGTTCTTGCAGTTATATACCCACAAGTGTGTGAATGAATGGACGCGTGTCAGAGTAGTGCTTGGTGCAAACGGAAGCCTAAATGTGGATGGCAAATAAAAATATGGTGAAAGAAATAACTTTATTGAAAGAGTAAAGGATCGTTTGAAAGGAAAAACAGAGAGACAAAAATTGGGATGCTTATTTCTGAAAATGGGGTCACACTGTCAAAAACATGGAGAATACCTAAAAAATAAAAAGTGACCTTCTTTTGATGGGGAGAAGGAGGGATGAAAGATACACTAATAAATCTCAGAAATTTATTCAGAGAAATAAAACTTTTCCAAGGCACAGAACTGCATGTCAGATAGAACAAATGGAATACTATCTCATCATTGACTGAGGAAGATTGCTTGCTTCCTCCCTCACATACTGAAACTCTTATCATTCAGTCCACTGACTTCAATCTGTTCGTCTCCCTGTGGTGCATGTGAGAATTCTCACTGTAATACTCCCTCTCTGCATGGAACCTTATGGACTCCAGCCTTCCCATTCTGTCAGAAATCATGCATATATTCCGAGTGTCCTGACACTACTTTCTATACCCCTATTAATTTAATTCCATATGCAAATTAAAGAAAGAAAGAAAGAATAGGGTTGACTAGAGCTAATTTGAATTAATAGCAATTGCATTTGTATACCACCCCATAGTACTTTGTGCTTGGTGCACTCTCTAGGGGCTGTGGTGGCTCAGTGGTTAAAAAGCTCACCATGTTAGCCGGAAAGCTGGCAAGTCAGCAGTTCGAGACCAAGGTGCTGCATGATGGATTGAGTGGCTGTTTCTGTCACAGCTCTTGCAGACATGAAATGAGCCTCATTTGGGTGTTCCCTGAGTGGAGTTTCTCCTGCAAAAATCCTTTCAATCTAGAATAAATTCTGACATGAAATTATGATGATGATGATGATGATGATGATGATGATGATGATGATGATGATGCACTCTCTGAGCAGTTCATTTTGTCCCCAACATCTTGGGTACTCATTTTGCTGACCTCAGAAGGATGGAAGGTTGAGTCAATCTTGAGCCCATTCAGGATTGAATTCACAACTTTTTGACTGTGGTACAGTGGTTTAACCACTGCACCACCAGGGTTCCTGAATTAGAGTTCAGTAGCATCTGGAAGGTGACACTTGGTTAAATTAGAGCAATAAAACTGAGAGGATGGCTACTCTAGCAGCAAGGAGCAAGTTAGTGTGGACCTCTTTAGAATAGTTGGGCTTCATTAGAATAGCCTAATCAAGCCTGACCATCCACATGGAATTGGCTCTTATCAGTATCATGAAATAGTTTAGTAAGTGGCAGTGATAGTCTATGTACAGTCCAAAAATAATTTAACTTCCTCTGTTCTGCCCTTTACTGAGCAGATGAAGTAATTAATTTGTCAATATCCTGAAGTAGGTAATTTGTTAAGCCAGTTTTTGACACTGGCAAATTCAAACTGGGAAGGTTGATTATTTATCAGTTCTGGTGATCAGATGTACTGTAACCAATGCAAACCAGCAACCCTACCCACACCAAAAAAGTAGAAGGTCCTTGATGTGGGCTAAAAAAAGTGTAGGTAAGGAATGATCTGGGGGTTGATACATTCTAGAAAAGAAGTCAACCGAGTGCTGTCTTTAAAAATACACCAGCCTGCCCCTGAAGCATTCCAAACAATAGGCTAAAAATCTTGTGTTATCAGCCTTTGCATTTCAAACCCTATTTCCTCCTTGCCTACTAACAAGAGTTCATATTTTCCCCATTTTAAATAAATGTAACATCCATCTCACTCCAAAACTATATTGTCATCTGAGATTAGTTTAAAAAGGAGGGGGCCTGTGCAACACATTATGATGGGAGAGAAATCAGCTATTTTAGTGTAACTGCAAGAAGCATTTACAAAATGCAGCATGATAATCGTGATGACAATAGCTGAATTAATATTTCTTAGCAAGACTGGCATTTTTTGACTCTGTGCCATGGGATTTTTAAAGAGACTCCAGCTGATAGATAGAAAGAAAGAACTTGAGGCATAGAATAAAATCACTTGGAGCTTTGACAGTCACCTATGCGGCAATCCAAACCATACTGAGTTCAAAGGATGCTGATAGAAATCACCTGAAGTCAGAAACCGCTAAAGGACATCCCATACATAGCTCTGAATGAGATTTAGAGTTACCTCATATGTGACAGATGAATATACTATCTGCCAACTCTGAGGTTCAATATTTTTATGTCTGTCATGGCAGAAACTGAATGACCCCTTAATCTTTCTGTGTGTCTCTAAATGTCACATTTTGAAGTTGTCCACAGAGAGACACCTTGAAAATCTCTATATGTGTGGAAGAAACCTTTCTAAATACTTTGTGCTTTCTCAGGTCTTTGAGGTTCTCAAGTTGCTGAGCAAATTGGTGTCAGCTTTTTTAACACAACTATGTAACCTTCTCCTTTTCCATTGGAATATATTTCTATACAATCCTTGGCATGATCAACAATTGAGACTTATTTCTATTTACAGACTTGGACTCCATTAAACTCACATATAGATAGGAAGATTGTAAAAAGGTTTGTGTGTGATGCAACATAACCGGATTGTGCATGCAGGAGAATCAACTGATTTTAGAGATGGGAAGGGGAAAATTCTGGAATAAGTGAGGAAAATGATGGATCAGTTCATAGGAAAAATAGTAACAAAAATGAATTAGAGAAGAATAATTTGTTGTTCAGTCACACAGTCAATTCCGACCCTTTTCAACCCTATGGACCATTGCCCACCAGGCACCTCTGTCTTCCACCATCCTCCTCACCCCGCCCAGCCTTGTGCCCATTGCATCTACAATACCATCTAGCCATCTCATTTTTGGCTGCACCTTCGTCTTTTGCCCTCCACCTTTCCCAGCATCAAGGCTTTCTCAAGTAAATACTCTCTTCTCATTTGATGTCCAAAGTACTTTAGCTTCATCTTTACTATTTGACTTTCTAAGGAGCAGTCAGGGTTGATTTCTTCTAGGATCGATCTATTTGTTCTCTTCGCTGTCCAGGGTATTCTCAAAACACCACATTTCAAAGGCATTTCTTTTTCTGCGCTCAGCTTTCCTTATGGTCCAGCTCTCACAACCATACATTACCACCGAGAATACCATTGCTTTGACTATGAGAATTTTTGCTTGCAAGGTGATGTCTTTACTTTTAACTATATTTCCCAGGTTTCTCATAGCCTGTCTTCCAAGAATCAGTCACCTTTTTATTTCATGGATCCAATCACCATCTGCAGTGATCTTTGATCCTGAGAAAGTTAAATCTGTCACTACTTCTACTTCTTCCCAATCTATTTTCCATGAACTGATAGGGCCTGTTGCCATTATCTTGGTTTTCTTGATGTTAAGTCTCATGCCAGCTTTTGCACTCTCTTCTTTCAACCTAATCAGCAGCTTCTTTAGGTCTTCCTCATTTTCTGCACTAGGGTAGTATCATCTGCATGTCTCAAATTGTTGATGTTTCTCCCACCAATTTTGATTCCAACTTGTGATTCATTTAACCCTTCATTGCACATTATGTACTCTGTGTATAAGTTGAATAAGCAGGGGTGACAAAATGCAGCATTGTCTTACTCCAAACCTTTCTGTCATTCCATGTTATGTCCTAACTGTTGCTTCTTGACTCATGTACAGAATTCTCATGAGGCATATAATGTGTTCTGGTATTCCCATTTCTTTAATTACTTGCCACATTTGTTGTGGTCCACACAGTCAAAAGCCTTGGTGTAGTCAATGAAACAGAAGTTGACTTGTTTCTGATATTTCTTTGTTTTCTCCATGATCCAACGTATATTGGCAATGTGGTCTCTAGTCTCACTGCCACTTCGGAACCCAACCTGCAGTTCTGGTAATTCTCTCTCCACATGCTGCTGAAGTCTATCCTGTATTATCTTGAGCATAACCTTGCTAGTGTGTGGGCTGAGTGCAATTGTTCGATAATTTGAACATTCTTTGGCATTATCCTTTTTTGGGGATTGGAACATATACTGATCTTTTCCAATCCTGTGGCCATTGTCGTGTTTTCCAAATCTGCTGGCATATAGAATGCAATAATTTGATTCCATCATCTTTTGGGGCTTTGAAAAATTCAGCTGGGATACCATCATCTCCACTGGCTTTGTTGTTTGCAGTGCTTTTTACGGGCTTTTTGACTTTACTCTCTAGGAAGTCTGGCTCAAGTTCAATGTTCTCATCTTTGTGAGTATCAGAGCTAAAAGCTCCATAAACGAAGCATACGAAGAACGGTTGGGGGATATTGATATATTTAACTGAGAAATTAGAAGTTTGCTAGAAGATACGACAGTTATTGTTAAATATTTGAAGGGGCTGGAAACTGCAGTGTGTACAAAGTACAGCGGCTAGATTGGTGATGGGAGAGCAGAAATTCGACTGCATTTCCCAGATTTTGACAGACCCCAGACATGTGTTGTTTGTAAGCCTCATTGCCAGATTCAAGGTATTAGTTCTGACAGATAAGACCCTACATGGTTTGGGACCCAAGTAACTGTTGTTGTTTAGATGCATGCACAGCAGTAGGCAAGAGATCTTTACAAATAGCTATAGTTGCAAGTTCGCCAAGCATTACACTCCCATTCTAACCCAACAATTCAACTCCCAACACTTGTTTTGAAATATAACAAGATAGTTCTTTACTTACAGTCTGACTCATGTGCATCAGACACACAACTATGTTACCCTGAGGACAACAGAGGCCATAGCTTTAATTCCTAGAACTTCTGCTGATGAGGGCTTCTGGGAATTGAAGTTCAAGAACACCTGGAGTGACAAGGTTCACCATCACTGTCCTAGATTATGCACTACTTTAGCATTCTCTACAGATCAGGGGACATAAATAGATTAATTAAGTTAAGAACCTGCTTTCAACCCATCTCTTGTGTCTTCCCTTTTTATTTCTGGTTTGTGATGGTTGGGTTGACAAGTAATACCATACCTTTTGTTTCTAATTCAGAGATTTGGCTGAATAAAGCACTTAAAATGATGATGAAAACAAGTAAAAACAACTGCTATGGTTATTATGTTGAAAGCTTAGCTTCTCTTCATTTTTAAAGAGCTGTGTGAGCAGAATCTACTCCCCTCTGAGTTCTCTCCTTAATAAGAATGTTTCAGATTGCAACTTTCAACCCTTTTAAAATTATTACACCTTTGCAGTCAAATGACTTGGCATAGCTCTCCAGATGAATCCACTCAGTATGTTGTTTGTTGGAAGTCTATTTTGCTTCTTCTCCTTCAGTGGTTGCTGCTTCAGGCATCTGCATGGTTTTCCAAGTAGACACAAATGAAATATAAGTACACAAGTTTGTCCTTTATGTTTCAGTGCTGGGAGCTCTTTTTCTTAGTAAAGAATGCAGGCTTTTGTTCTTATACCTGATACTGAAGTCCAAGCTAATGTTCAGTGTACAATGTATAAATGTGCATGGCACTTATTGGTCTATCTATTTGTGAATATATGTATTTCTTATTGTGTATATTTCCACATTAAAACATAAAATATGCTATATCAATGGATGCCTGCATTGAGCAAGACATTAGTCCTGATGGCCTTATAGCCCCTTTCTAACTCCATTATCCTATTATTCTATTATTACTCTTTTTGTTAAAGTATTTGTTTTCTTCTCAATCTACAGTTTTAAAAATAAACACAATTGTTATTTTAAACTCTTTTAAAAGTGTTTGATGAACTGCAAAATATATCTTGTAAAATATATACAACATATATGTTACAAAAGGTATCTTACAAAAGATACATTTTATTTATCTGTTAAACATGCCATATGTTAACCTCATTATACACAATATCTTCCCATATTTGGCTACCCATGTCTCTTTCAGTCATGTGGGTAGATATTTTTTCTCTCATGACAGTTTAAATCAGGAAAGAATAATGAAATGGAGTGAGCTCAGTGGGATTGATAGGCTGGTTTGATATTCAAGCACATTTTGAGTCAACTTTACATTTCATATATAGTGGCATTGCACTATTTGCAACTATTTTATGCGGATGAAAAACAAGTCTGCTTTCAGTATTTTTTTCTGGTGTTTTTATATATACATTCCAACAACATCCTTTCCAAAATTTCTACTACAGAGTTTTCCACGTGTTTCTACCATTTGTAAGATCCTACGTCAATGTTCATGGGTGACCTTGAATGATACTCTCCACTTCAGGAATAAATATTTGTCATTTCTTTTAATATAAAGTATACATTTGGGGTTCATTACATAAATTGAATTTCTTCAATCACCAGCAAATGAAGATAACCATCTGAAATTACATGCCTTGTTAGAAAATTTCATATTTAGCAGCTTACATTTATTAGCTCTTCTTGATGCTGTACATTTTGTACATAAAGGTTTGCACCTTATAGTTTTCAACTGTTTTTCAATTTCATAAGAACATGTTAACAATAATGTGTTAACAATAATATGTGAACAATAATGTCATGCAAGACATCTTTGAGTTACTTTGAGTTTAGAGCAGGGGTTCTCAACCTTTTAAAGCCTGGGGCGGGTCATGCTCCCTTAGACAGCTTTGGGGACCGGGCAGCCATTTTGCCCCTCCTCCACTACATGACACTTCCTGGTGTGGTGGAGGCGGTGGGGGCACATGAAATGGTGCCATGGGCCACAGGTTGAGAATCCCTGGTTTAGAGTGTACAGATCTTTAGTCATAATAATATTTCTAATGTTGTTTGTGTTCCTGTCTTCATATTATATGCCTTTGTCTCGGTTTCGGATTCTATCATTATTATTTTTTACTTTTTAAGTGCATACAACACCTAGGGATATGAAAATATCTCTTTCCGAAAGTCACTCTTTCTTTGAAGTCACTCCTCCACCCTGTCGTTCATTTGAATTTTTTTTAAAATGTGTGCACATAATTATGCACATTAACAAACTTGCAATACTGATTTGAGAAAGTGTGTTAGTCTGTATTTTTAGCCTTCATTCCTTAAGGTGCTGCTGAAGGGATGCAAAGTGCCTCAGAGAGGTTGAGATCAACGTTGTCAGACTAGGCTCTGTTGCAACTTTGTACTTCTAGGCAAGGTCACTCAACATGGAAAGGTTAAATGTGAGACACCAGAAGCCGAAACACAAGGATAAAATGTGTCCACCTTCTCTAAGATTAGAGGTCAGGTCAATAAAAGAGAATTTATTTCAAAGACATCTTAAAACAACCCTGTTAAGGAAATGCTTAAAGTGGTAGCCATGTTAGTCTGTGCAAGCACATCAGAGAGTAAACAAAACAAAACAGCAGGGAGAAAAAGACAAATAAATGTTTTGGCACCTTAAAGACTAACTGCTGTATTTAAATGTGAGCTTTCATGAACCAAATCCACTTCATCAGACCTGTTAAGAACATTCTCCCAACAGCCAATTAGCGTAGGTAAAGGTTGCCCTTGTTCGGAAGCCACTCATATCTGACTCTAGGGTCTAGTGTTCATCTCTGCTTATAGCCAAAAAACCAATGATATCTGTGTCTGCAGATGTTTCCATGGACATGAGGGAGGCATGACTAAACACTGGAGTTCACGGAGTGCTGTTTACCTTCCCACCAAAATGGGACCTATTCATCTACTTGCAATTTCTTGCTTTCAAACTGCTAGGTTGGAAGGAGCTAGGACAGAGATGGAAGCTCATGCCATCATGCAGCACTCAAGTTTCAAACTGCAGACATGCCAACCTTCCAGTCATCAAGTTCAGCATCTTAACCACTAAGCCACCGCAGTCCTTCTTAGAGTAGTTTTATTTAATTACTGGTCTTATCAGTCCTTGGAGAAGAGAGAGGGGCTGTCATGAAAATCCTTGTGGGTCATTACTATTCTTTGAATTACTTTAAGGTAAAGGTAAAGGTTTTCCTTGCTCGAAAGCCAGTCGTATCCGACTCTAGGGTGCAGTGCTCATCTCTGTTTCTAAGCCGAAGAGCCAGCGCTGTCTGCTTCTGCAGACATTTCCGTGGTCATGTGGCAGGCATGACTAGACACCGGAGCGCACGGAACGCTGTTAGCTTCCCACCGAAGTGGTCCCTATTTATCTACTTGCAATTTCTTGCTTTCGAACTGCTAGGTTGGCAGGAGCTGGGACAAAGACGGGAGCTCATTCCGTCCTGCAGTACTCGGGAATCGAACTGCTGACCTTCCGCTTCCCAGTCAGCGTCTTACCTACTTGAGCCACTGCAGTCTATGTGCATTTAAATTACACTATGATTTTTATATTCTCTTTAAGGTTGAGAAAGGCTAACTCTCAAATAGAGAAGGCATTTACATCATTATCATTCCAATACACTCAGCACACTCCACACATTAGCATGTGATTGAGAATAGGGATGCCAATCAAGAAAAGGGGAATCCCAGGAATGGGTACATTGTGAAAAATAACACGTGAGAATCTCAATAATCATGACAATAGTCAAAACAATCAAAACATCTTTCATCTTTAACATTGTAAGGGAAGGTGTGAGGAGTTGGAAAAAAGTATTTAAGATCGAGTTTTTAGCGATCGAGAGGGACTTTTCCCCTGGTAGGCGTCAGCCTACGTTACCCTTTATCAAGACCATGGAACAATGAAGTCTCACATGAGCGCTATTAAAGCCCATCATCTACAATCTTTTTAAGGAGGTTAGCTATTTATTTTTTATTATTTTACCAGTTTATAAATTAGAATAGAATAGATCAGTTCTTTTTTAATGTTATTATTATTTTCCAATAAAAACACAACAAAACTCAAATTACCATAACATATAACAAAAATAACAACACAGATAGGACCAATAGGATCCATTCACATTCTGCACAGTTGTATAATTACTCTGATTATTCTGATAATTTTCTTAATGATTCTGTTTTGCTTTGTACCACATTTTCAGTATCTATTCAAACCAAACCTTTAGTCCCCTCCCAGTGCCCCCTCATGCTGTACATTTACAGTGTCTTTTCCTTTAAACTACTCTCATAATTCTGTGTAACTCCTCCTCCCCCCAAAATTTATATTCTTCCTGATTTGGTCTAAGACTTTCTTCATTTGTTCATTGCAAATACAACAAATGGTCTCCAGATTGCCCAGAAATTATTATTTTTTTGTTGTTCCTTTTTTTATCCTTAATTCAGATGTTAATTTGTCATTCAGTACAAGGTGCCATGCTTTTTTATACCAACTTTCTTTGCTAATATCAAATTTATTTTTCCAATTTATGGCTATTAATTGCCTGGCTACTGTTAATAACATTATTAAGAGTTCCTTCTTATCTTTATCCAGGTTTATCTTCCCCATCTCCCCTAACAGAGCGATTTTTGGGGTTAAATTGACCTTATTCCCTAAGATTTTCCTTAGCTCCTCCTCAATGGTTGCCCAAAACTTCCCTGCATATTCACACTCCTACCACATGTGTAGGTAAGTTCCCCTCAAGTTTTCACATCTCCAGCAATTTTCCGAAACTCCACCATTAATTTGGGCTAAACGGGTAGGAGTCATGTACCATCTCCACATTAATTTGCTCACATGTTCCCTTTCCTTAATAGACAGGGAATTCATCAAACATTGTTTCCATTTTGGGTTCCAATCTTCCTCCTTGATTGATATCCCCAAATCCTTTCCCCAAGTTTCTCTCAATATTCTTTGTGGTATTTCATTCTTATTTATGATCTGATATACTTTACTCACCAAACCCTTGTTCTCCATAAGTCCCCTTCTAAAGAATAGTTGAGTTCTTTGCATGTTTATCCTGTATATTATGGATGAATATTAAGCTTCAATAAAATCTTCAAAAGACAAGCCATGGAGTCACATCTTTACTCAGAAGATGGGAGTATTCGTGGAGAACTGATAAAAGGTTTGGAGCCGTCTATAAGGCTAAACATTCACACCAACATAACCAACAAATGTCTTCCTCAAAGGGGACATTTTACTTGTAGATAAGGATTGCTACCATTGACCTAGGGGGAGTTTACTTTCACTCTCAAACAGCCTGGGAAATTTTATCAGCCGGGACTTACTTGCTTTGAAGTTAAAAGTTACTTTTCTTCACTTCATCACTTTCCCAGGGCCGAACGCTCACTGTGAGTTTGTGTGGTTGTTTGGGAGGTGGCTATAAAAATGGGATTGCTGCTTTGCCGCAATATCAGCTACCACCATTCTGGCTAGAAAGTGGGATCGCCACTTTCCCAATTAATTGCGTAACTGGGCTAGAAGTCCATGCCGGCGGTAAAACGCACAGATAGCAGAGTTCCTCAGCCTAGGCCACCAAACGACAGGAGGGCAGAACGGGATTAAGGGTTGATTTGGGCCGGCAGGGTTGTGACGGCAGTGCAATCTGACATTTGCGACCCTGGCCCCTCACGGAAATTCATGACAGGGGCTACAGTGTGAAGTCTGATAAAATAATTTCAACCTGACTTCTGGGAAACTTATCAATGTATCAATAATTCATGTCTGCAATCAAGAAACAGATACTGAATAAGAAATTGCAAGCTTTTATTCAAATATCCAAAATGAAATGTATCCTACACAAAACAAATATGTGCTAATCATTACAGGTGATTGGGTTATAAAATTAGGAAATTTAGAAAAATAAAACTGAACTGCAGATTGTTGGGAAATGTCACCGCTAAGTAAAAAATAAAGCAGAAATGTGCCTCATACGTTTCTGTGAAATCAGTCACCCATTTATTTCAAATAATGTTTCAGCTAATCAAACAGATGGCTGCATGAATGAATGTCACCAGATGGTTGATTTTTTAAAAAGTAAAATGAGTTCATAATTTGATGGAATAGATAATGATGTCACATTCTTTCTGCAAAAACAAAACCAGGAGTAGACTGTGATACAGACCATAAATGATTAGTGCAAAAAATAAATAAAAATAAAGTGAAGCTGAAGAAGAATACTGAATCATAGTGCCAAAATATACTTGACATAATATTAATATAACACCCTATACTTCTGTTGATGTAACCAAGTATTACATTCAGGGCTGTATTTAGGATCTGTGGGCCCCTAGGCTGAACCTGTGGAGCGGGCCCTACTGGGGAAAGCATTTTTCTAAAATTAACCTACAAAAATCGCATTTTCAGCAATTATCCAATTAAAAACTGAAAAATAAACATTTAAAGTTTATTATTAAATTATAGAAATTGTATGTACACCATTCCTATACAGTATTTAGCATTTGATGAATTCATGAGATGATGAAAATGAAAAGAACTGAACATTATTAAGGAAATATATCTTAATGGTATTTAACATGATTTTTAACATTGCTACAAACAACTATATTATTAAAAAAGAATACAAAATTGAGATTCAAGTCTATGTTTCTAAATATGCAAATATGAGTATTACGGTTTTAAAAATAACATAGCATAATTTTAAGTAAACATGTTAAAAAATGCAAGATAACAAAAAGGAATGTAATGAACAAGCGACATTTACTTAACCTATACAACATACATAATATATTATTTAATTCAAATACAGAACTTTTCCAAACAATCTAACTATAACGAAAGTGTCACATAATCTTAATGGCTAATTAGTTTACGACTACACTTCGTACTAATGAAGCTACTTATAATATCTTCATAATTTTGTTGTCATAAAATGTCACTTTCAATGCTGAGTAAAGCTAAAGCGTTGAGCCTCTCTTCTCTTTTCCCTACTGCAACCAAAATATTGTGAGTTCCATCCTGAAAGGGATCAAGGTTGACTCAGCCTTCCATCCTTCAAATGTAGGTAAAATGAGTACCCAGTATGTTGGGGGTAAAATACTAATTAATTTGTGAACCACCCAGAGAGTGCACTAAGTGCTACGGGGCAGTATGTGAGTGTAATTCTTATTGCTATTGTTTATGCACTGAATATTTGTACCTTTGAATGTCTGGCTGAGAACATGTTCTGAATGGAGAATTTGGGTCACTCTAAAAAGCTTCCTACGTTTATCTTTCTAAAGGATCAAAAATTAAATAATGTTAATTATTTTTCTACTTTGTAGTTAATAATTCAGGTTGGAAAATCCCATAGTCTTTAATCAAACTGTTTCATTTCCTGCTTACCACATGGGAATTTTGGCCACCAAACTGAAATCTTAATAGGAAATCAAAGACACAACCTTTAGCTCTGCAGTCAGATGTCAAAGTAATTTATATTTCTGAATTATGGTGACTGTTTAGATTAGTGAGCATTGAAATGTCCCACCATTGACAACCTGTCTCAGGTCTTGCAAATTCAAAGCCATATGGCTTCCTTTATGGAGTCAATCCATCTCATAGTTAGTCTTTCTCTTTTCCTGTTGCTTCCTCAGCATTAACTTTTCCAGTGACTCCTGGCTTCCCTTGTCACACCCAGAGAACAATACAGGCAGTTTAAATCAGTTTTGCTTCTAGGAAAAAATGTTCAGGCTTGATTTGACCCAACACACACTTATCCCTCTTTGGAGACACATTGGTTATCCACAAATCTCTCCTCCAACACCATATTTGGAATAAATTGAATTTCCTTCCCTGTCAGCTTCCTTCCTGGCCAAGCTTCCACATCTGTAAATCTCGATGAAAGGTCAAAGTCTCCCTTTCTTGAAAAGCCAATCAGATCCAACTCTAGGGTACAGTGCTCATCTCTTCTTACAGCCAAAGACCCAGTGCTGACTGCATCTGCAAATGTTTCTGTGGTCATGTGGGAGGCATGACTATGCCAGAGTGCATGAAACACTGTTACCTTCCCACCGAAGCAGTACCTATTTATCTGCTTGCAATTTCTTGGAGCTATGTAGATATACTACACACAACAATCTCCCCATATAGCAACAAAATCGCATAACAATTAGGTTTGGGGGAAAATGGCATCCCACATAAAAAATTTCCCTATGGAAAAAAACGTTACAACAATTTTTCAATGGAAAAAACCACTTAGTGAAAAAAATCTTTGTACGATGCATCCCATAGGGAAAATTGCTATACAATGCATGCATGAGCCCTGTGGAATGGATTAAAATCATTGTATCAGGTACCACTGTACATACATACATACATACATATTTATGTGTGTAGACACACACACATTCTTATTCTTATTCTTATTCTTATTCTTATTCTTATTCTTATTCTTATTCTTATTCTTATTCTTATTCTTATTCTTATTCTTATTCTTATTCTTATTCTTATTCTTATTCTTATTCTTATTCTTATTCTTATTCTTATTCTTATTCTTATTCTTATTCTTATTAGGTTTATTAGGTTTATTTCTATACTGCCTTCTTCTCCAACAGGCAACTCAAGGCGGTTCACAACAGTAAAATAAACACTAAAACAAAATACAGCATTATAATGTCAGAACAAATAGCAATAACAATACAATAATCAGCAAAATAAAAGATAAATACATACAAAATAATACAGTCAAATCCATATAATCAATGACATAGTAACAATAAATAAGATCCCCAGAGATGCAATGTACAACAGATCATAAGCCCATACAGTGTGATACAAAGCGTCTTGCCTCACAGACCACAGCCCTAACACAGAACAAGGTAAACTTCCCTGGGCGATGGAGAGGCTCCAGGAAGAGGCGAAGTCTGGCTTTTACGTATTGGCCTTAGGCAGGACCCAGGAGCACGAAGAAAAGAAAAGGTGTTCCCCCCGCCCCGCAGCAGCAGCAGTCCTCGAGCGGCAGTGGTCTTCGGCTCAGCCTGGTAGCCCACAGCCCTTTATCCTCCCCACAGATGGATTGGGAAGGAAGGGCAGGGCTCCCCATAGCTGTGGGAGCAGTCCTCGGGTGGCAGCAGGTCTTCCATTCAGCCTGGTAGCCCACAGTCCTTTATCCTCCCCACAGATGGACTGGGAAGGAAGGGCGGGGCTCCCCACAGCTGTGGGAGCAGTCCTCAGGTGGCAGCAGGTCTTCGGCTAAGCCTGGTAGTCCACAGCCCTTTATCCTCCCCACAGATGGACTGGGAAGGAAGGGCGGGGCTCCCCACAGCTTTTAACTAGACAGTTAAAAGAGGAGTCCTCATTCATTCTTGGCTTGAAGGAGCCCTGGTTCTATGCAAAGATGGCCCAATGGGGCTGTCTGGGGAAGGTGGGAAGTGGCTGTAATTTAGGTGCAGGTCGATACCGTTAAACAGGCCTAATTCTATGGGTCAGATGCTCACTCTCCTTTATGGGGCCGCCAACAATGCTAAGGACTTCTAAGAAAGGCAAACACATCTGAAAATCCAAGATTGGTGACAAGGGAGGCATCTCCTCCCTCCTTGCCTGATCCGACACCCCCCTCATGCCAGCCAAGCCCTGCCCCTTTTCATTGTCCTCCCCCTCCTGTTTATACACAAAGACACCCCCATCTCTGTGTTCTGAGAAGGGGGGGAGATGACGCAGAGCGCCAGGGGGGAAGGAGGGGCGCACACGTGGCTCCTACCTCCTCCCCTCCATCACTGGGGCAACACACCAGCCAATCCCCTGAGTTAGATGGGTGGCTGTCACTCTCGCTCCCGTCCCTCCTTTGCTCCTTCCTTTTCCCACACACCTCTCTCTTGCCTGCCTGGTGCCTGCCTTCATTTTTGGGGGGTTTTGTGGTGTGGGCCCCCCTGTGGTGTGGGCCCATAGGCTGCAGCCTAGGTAGCCTATGCTTAAATCTGGACCTGATTACATTTACTTTATTGTTGCAGTATACAGTTGTTTAAAGTTTAGCTTGTGGTCTGCTAAGACTTCTAGATCCATTTGGTATGTACTGTTACCAAGACAGCATGTGTCTCAGTGAGAAAATGCCACTTTTACATGACTTGAAAACATAATTCAGCTACATTGAGGAGCTTGGTTAAAGTTTAAAGGAACTTCAATTCCAATGACCAATTTTCAGAGCTAAACAGGAACTGTATGTCAATTGAATGTGACCAGATGAAAAGCAGATTCAGTGGGCTCCAGAGTGGATAAAATATCAGCAGAATTCTTCTAAAATGTAGAAAAGGTGAACAAATCTAGCTTACAGAAAGGCTCCTATCTCAGTGGTGGTGAACCTTTCGCACAAGTGCCAGAGGTGGTACTCAGAGCCCTCTCTGTGGGCATGCACACTGTCACTCCAACACAGAGTTTGCCCTGCTCCTCTGCTCAGGAGACCAATGGGAGCGTTTCCTCCCTCCCCCAGCACAGATAGCACCCTATTGAGTTTGGGCACTCGGTCTCTTAAGGTTTCACCATCACTGTCCTATCAGTTACTTTTTGGTCCTCAACAAGTACTGATGCAGAGAGGTAATCAGTATGAATCCATAACAATTCCATTAATAGCAGACAACAGCATGAAAATATAATTGGTGACATCAAGACTGAAAGAAAGAGGTTTTGGCAAAAGAGTCTTAGTTTTGGCATTCTTATGTCTCCCACAAATTTTACTTCATTCCTCACTTCTCCTTTTTCCCTGCCAAATTATGGGTGTTGGTTTTAATTCCTCCATTGAAATTCACACACATTTCCATATTTCTCCTTCTAATATACACATTTGCCACAATTAGTAAAGCATGTTCATGCATATATTCCCAATATACCATTATTATCTGTTCACATTTTTCAAAATGTGCAAGGTTTTATGTGTCTATACATAGCTTCATAAATATATGCATCTTGAAAAATTGTAGTTTTCCTCATCATATATGATTTAGTGTAAGGGACCAAAGACAATGAAACAGCCGAAGGGTTGGCTTAACACAGGTTTATTGCATGATGATCCGGAGGAACATGTGGTAATGGCGGATGAGTAGCTCAATATATACAGCTGGCTATACATTTGAATGTGGCTCGTCGACAGACTATTGGTTGCTGCCTGCGTGACGTCGTAGAAGGTCACGCCCTTCTTGACCAGGTGAAGGGGTGGCGGGGAATCTTCCCGCGCTGCTGAACCAGGTGAATATGATCCATGGGAGCTGGACGCTCGCTACTGCCCTCTGGTGGTCACTAGCTCGCGTCCCCTTATTAGGTTTACATTGATACAGCTGATGGTTATAATGTTGCACACAGGAAGGTTACATTGATAACACATGGCAAAGATACATTGTTAAAGGCACAGCTTTACAGAACATAACAATATGTCAGCAGGTAAAATGCATAGTTTTGATTAGAATGTCAACATTATCATAATTATTTTCCATATCTGGGGAATATTTATATGGAACAATCACATTTGCTTGGTGTTTCATGTTCTGTGAACATATTAAAATTCCTGTATCCCCATCTCATCCTGCACTGCAAGTGATCCTCTAAGGTTGAAAGTGCTACAGAATACAGAATTGTCTGACTGCTGAATGAGATGCATATTGTTGCAACTTTGACTCAGGGCTTAGATTGGTAATGAGACCATTCAAGGCCTTTACTGTACCCCTCAAATTACTTTATCTCAACAGTTTGGAACTCATTAGGTGCCATTCATATATTTTGCCTGTCTCATTAGAGATGTTTTCATGAAGTAAAAAAGTGCTTTGGAACCAGCATTTTTAACATTTCCCTGGCAACTGGTGTGAGGTTTTTTGAATACTACTTTCTTTTCAGTAATTTTATCATGTTAAAGACAAGAAGGAGGTGGAAAAGCATCAAAAACCAATAAAGCGGGCAGAAACAAAAGTCAAAGTCATCTGCATGGAAGCAATAAGAAAGATTTTTTTTTTGTGGGATCAGGAACATGGATTGAACAAGAGAGGAATTATGATGCTCATCACTTTTGCTAAAATTGTGAGTGATGTGGGTTGCCTGCGCTCGTAATTGGCTAAAACCCTTCCTGAAAGGTTCACTCACCAGCACACGGCTTGAGAAGCAATGGGCTTGGATGGAAAGGAAATTGGGGTACGGGCTATTGATACTGATGGAATAATTCATATTGCCTTGGCTGGCAGCTCTGAGAGAAGTAGGGCAAATGTCATATGGTGATGAACCCAAGTTAATGCACAGATACCTAACCAGGATAAAACTCGCTCTTCCTCTTCTGGCTGAAGATAAGGTTGGGTTGGGCAAACTCGCTGAGTCAACAGCTAAGGAAGTTAGTTTCCCGGAGACCATATGGGTTCCAAGATAAGGTGAAGAACAGTGGGTTTTGCCCATCCTGTTGATTAGTTCCTCAGCAGAGGTCCAGGGTACTCAGTAACTCCCAAGAGCTGACAAATGTAACTTGATCAGCAAAATGCGATGTATGCAAAAGCCCTCTGTAACGAGGTCACGTGCACATAACCCTCAAGGCAGGGTAATAAATACGTCCACCCAAGACTGATTGGGACTGGACTTTCACCACACATTCATCTCACATGCCTTCCCTTGTGGCCAGCCATTACAGCCTCCATGGGCCATTGCAACAGAGTGAAATAACCCAAGACACAGAAATAGGGAAAGAATGCACACAGAAAAAATCAGAAAATTGTACATTCTTTCTTTTTCTAATTTGTTTTCCTACACATAATACAGAAATATTTTCCCTCAGATTTTTAACACAGTATTCCAGCCTGAAGACTAATAGATTCACACATTTTATACATAATTAAACCCAATTTAAATTAATCAGGAATATATAGTCCAGAATTTCATTAGCATTGTCAATGCCACGGCATTTCCCAGAGTAAAATAGAGATATGTGAGTAATCTGTCAATAGTATCTTAATTTATATCTGTTTAAATATTTGGGGTGGAATATACTCCCTCAAGCACTTGAAAGAAGGCTAAAATTATGTTTGTGCAACCATGCAGCATAAGATCATAAGTCACCCCCAAAAAAATGGCATTAAGATTCCCTCGGTACTGAAGTTCCTGAGATTCCTGTGGAATCCCCTCCATCAAAGGGAAACCTGTGGGAATCTGTCTGGTTTAAAACTGCCTTAATCTGCCTGTATTGCCTTTCTGTGTGTTTCTGAGTCTATGGACTGTGTGACGTGAGACAATGCTTGCTTTGGTACATGCGCAGACAGTGTGAAAAATGCTGATTCACCCTCCATATATGGGTCGGAGATTCTGATAGGCTGATGTGTGTGTGACTCATGTATCTTATACTCCGTTTAATAAAGAGACACCATTATTCCTTTGTTGAGCTCTAACGATTGCAGCTGTGTAATTCATTCTATCTCTATTTCTTCCCTATTCTCCCTAATGGAGCTGGCCCTCCGTTTAGGATTCCTAATTCTCTCTCTCTCGCTGTGGCTATAAACTGCTCTGCTTCAGGCTGATAAAATCTCTACAGAAACCACTGGGGACTGTCATACATGGGGAATATTTAATTTCCAAAACTCACCACCACTGGAAAACCCACCCCCTCCATCAAAGGGAAACCTGTGGGAATCTGTCTGGTTTAAAACTGCCTTAACCTGCCTTAACCTGCGAGACACATTCAATGCTGGTCAAAGGATTGTGCCACAATTTATTCAAACTTTATTTAAGTTGACCAGGAGGGCTTTTGCCCAGCTTCGGGTGATTCGCCAGTTGCGCCTGCTCCTGGTCACTCATGCTCTGGTCACCTTCAGACTAGATTATTGCAATGCGCTCTACATGGGGCTGCCCTTGATGACCATTCGCAGGCTACAGCTGGTCCAGAATGCGGGAGCCTGGGTGGTGATGGGGTGTGGGCATTATGCCTGTGCTTAGCCACTGCTCCGGGAGCTGCACTGGTTGCCAGTTTGTCTCTGGGTGCAATTCAAGTTGCTTGTTTTGACCTTTAAAGCCCTATATGGTAGTGGGCTGGGTTACCTAAGAGACCGCATCACCCTGAGGACGTCTGTCCATCCAACCAGAGCAGACTGGAGAGGCTCTAGAATCATTCCATCAGCCAGAGGGGCTCGCCTCTCTGGCACAAGGAGGAGAGCCTTCTCTGTGTCTGCGCCGGCCCTCTGGAACCTCCTGCCAACAGAGCTACGTCTCCGGACGGAATTGCTGCCTTTCAGAAAAGAACTTAAAACCTGGCTGGCGGGTCAAGTGTGGGGTGCAGGTGAAAAGGTAACCTCTATTGGGTGGCTGGTGTAGAAGAACTCCTCCCCATGGTGCCTTTGGATCCTTGTTTTAGGGGGTGGGTAGTTTTAACTGTTTTAACATGTTTTTAAATTGTCATTGTGAACCGCCCTGAGTCGCCTTTGGCCGAGTGGGCGGTATATAAATTTGACAATTAAATTAAATTAAATTAAATTAATATTAATCCCTAACTTGCAGTGGTATCAGAGCAGGAGAAACTAATCTTCCCCCTCTGTACCCAGACAGGCAAATCCTTGCCCCTGCATAGTAAAGATCCTTGTCAGCTACTGGTGAGGCCAGTTGCTAGTCAGGGAGACCCCTTTGTGGCTGTTTCCAACTGTTTGCCATGCCCCAAAGGTGCCTCATGGTGGATCCTGTATGCCCAACTGATTCACACAAATTGTGCCAGGCCATCAGTGTCACCTCATCAATAAACACCCTACAAGGATCCACTGCTAACACCATCTACCAGCACTACCCACCAAATTGTGACCTATTTATTAACCATGTCTTTCTAACCTAATCAATCAAGAGACCTCAAGTAGAATAGGTGGAAAAAAATACCCAGCTCTCCATAGCCAGTCTGGAAATTCAGCTAAAAAATTCCTCTCCAGCCCCTTAACAATCAGTCGTTAAAGTACTCTGGACTACAGGGTGGATGGGTGAATCATCATGTCAAAACATCTAAAGAGGAGGCAGCCAAGGTAGGTAAAGGTTGCTTTAGGCTTGTTTTGCTTTTGAAGCACTCTTTATTGTCTTTATTCCTATAAGTGAAGGAAAAATGAGTTCCATTTATCCATTCTGGAATTTCTGTTTTAGCTTCAAAATGAACTGATGATATGTGCAGCCAGCTATGAACACTTCTAGCTCAATGGCTTGAAACAGCATTTGAAGAACTAATCTTTGTCTCATCCAGAAAGCTGGTGAAGAAGTATTAAAGTTATATGAGAAAATGTTGCATTTTTGAGAGCAAAATTTTGGACATGGCATATTTCATAATGATCACTGTGGAAGTACATATATAGTTTCTCCATTGGCCAACATTGGTTATTGAATCTATTTCCTATGATTCAAGCTGTTTAGGATCTAATGGATTTTTAATTTTGTTCATTGGCTTCCTTAGGAGTTATGGAACACCTAGAGATATATGCTGATTTGGATGCCAGATATGAAAGAACTTAACAGCCAGCATACTTTATAACCTGCAAGGTCTACCTTACCAGACTCTCGTGCTGGGAGTATTTTCATTCCTCCATTGAAATGCAGATTGTCATTAATGAGTCTACTTTTGTTGTTCAGTTGCGCAGTTGACTCCGACCCTTTGTGACTCCATGGACCACTGCCCTCCAGGCACCTCTGTCCTCGACAATCCTCTTCAACCTGCCCAGCTCTGTGCCCACTGTGTCTACAATACCATCTAGCCATCTCATTTTGGGCCATCCCATTCTTCTTTTGCCCTCAACCTTTCCCAGCATCAAGGCTTTCTCAAGTGAATCCTCTCTTCTCATTTGATGTCCAAAGTACTTTAGCTATATCTTTACTATTTGACCTTCCAAGGAGCAGTCAGGGCCTATTTGTTCTCCATGCTGTCTATGGTACTCTCAAAACTGTCCTCCAACACCACATCTCAAAGGCATCTATTCTTCTGCACTCAGCTTTCCTAAATGGTCCAGGTCTCACAACCATGCATTAGCACCAGGAATACCATTGCTTTGACTATGCAAATTTTTGATTGAAAGTTGATGTCTCTACTTTTAACTATGTTCCCCAGGTTTCTCATACTTTGTCTCCCAAGCATCAGTTGCCATTTTATTTTATGGCTGCAATCACCATCTGCAGTAATCTTAGATCCTACAAAAGTAAAATCTGTCACTGCTTCTACTTCTTCCCCATCTATTTTCCAGGGACTGATAGGGCCTGTTGCCATCATCTTGGTTTTCTTGATGTTGAGTCTCAAACCAGCTTTTGCACTCTTTTCTTTCAACCTAATCAAGAGCTTCTTTAAGTCTTCCTCACTTTCTGCCATTAGGATAGTGTCATCTGCATATCTCAAATTGTTGATGTTTCTCCCAGCAATTTTGATCCCAACTTGTGATTCCTCCAGCCCTGCATTGTGCATTATGTGCTCTGTGTATATGTTAAATAAGCAGGGTGGGAAAAAATGCAGCCTTGTCTTACTCCTTTTTCTATTGTTAACAACTTATTAAACAATAAAGCTTTGCAGCTTTTGAAAAGCACTATCTTTGTTGTTTTGCTTCTTAACAGGAGGGTCATGTACTGATTTCCTAACTGTCATGTTTTGCCATATTTAGTAGTATTGATTGTGTGCATTTGATTGTGTCCGCACCAGCCTTGTGGAACTTCCTGCCAGTAGAGTGCGGGAGCAGATGGAGCTGCTGCCTTTCAGAAGAGAATTAAAAACCTGGTTGGCAGGGCAGGTGTGGGGCTCAGATCGAAGAGTGGCCCCCGCCTGCTGGCTTATAAAATGAAGCCCCCATCTTTTTAATGTGGGCAGTTTTAATGTGGTTAGTTTTAATAGGTGGGTGGGTATGTTGGGGTTTTAATTGTTTTTAATATGTATGTTTTAATTTTGTTGTGAGCCGCCCTGAGTCGGGTTCACCGGATTGGGTGGCATAGAAATTTGAACCATAAATAAATAAATAAATTAAAAATTTTAGGAGTGAGTCTATTATATTCTATAGGAGAAGCAATTAACTGTCTGATATGTTTTTTCAACAAATAATTATGGGTTGCCAGAAAAAGGGTGGACTTGAAAGCCAAATTTCTCTCCCTAATATATTCAGAATCTTAAAACTTCTTGATTTATGAGGATTACACAGGATAGACTAAAATGTCTGCTGTTCTGTGATTTGTAGAAAATAAGCCTAGGAAAATGTGAATCCATCAAAATTGCTGCTCAAGGAACTAGATGTTATGTTAATCTTGTATTTAGAAAGAGTTCTCCCTCAAGTTAAGACACTGAACTTGAAGACTGGAAGGCTGGAGTTTGATACCCGAGTACTGCATGACAGAGTGAGTTCCTGTCTCTGTCTCAGCTCCTGCCAACCTAGCAGTTTGAAAGCAAGAAATTGCAAAAGATAAATAGGAACTTCTTTGGTTGGAAGGTAAACAGTGTTCCACGCACTCTGGTGTCTAGGTTTGCCTGCCACATGTCCATGGAAACATCTGCAAATGCAGACAGTTATGCAGACAGCTATGAACAGATATGAGCACTGAATCCTAGAGTCAGATAGGACTGGCTTTCGAGCAAGGGTGACCTTTACCTTTACCTAATTATGTCTGGAATATAAATTCTAGTTATTTTGCAAGTCTAATTATGGGGAGATGCATATCAAAGCAGAACACAACTTGGAGTAATAAATGATATGGGAACAGTTAAGATACATTTTCCCCCAGTATGTGCTTTGTCCTTTAGTTTAGTATTGCATACAAGGAAAATAGCAATATAACATTATTTTCCAATATCACAAAACTTCAGAAAACATTGGAAAAAGCAGAGGGGACAAGAGTTCAAATAAAAATGAAAACATCTTAGATATGAAGAAGTTTATGATGCTACAGTATTTGAGATTGTTATTGCTCATTTTATTAATTCTCATGGAGCCCTTCAGTATTACTTTTTGCTCCAGTTTATCATTTCAGCTTCCACTGTAGTAAACTATGCCTTAGGCTGTCCCCTACACCCGTTTCATTTGGAGAGTCACTGGAATTTATTTTAAGAGAGTTGGCTTGCTTCAGTATCAGTCCTGGTTCTGACATTTCCAGACGTGGTTTCATCTGAGAAAGTCATTTTCCCTGCTGTAATATTTACACTTGACTCATCTGCAGCTGCAATTGCATGGCTAAGTGTTGTTACAAATATTAGTCTGTACACATTTGCATTTTACATTGTCCGCAGTATCCTGTGTAATATTCCAGTGATTTGATTGACTATATTTAGAGGATAGCTTTATGCTAAAACATTCATGGCTCATTTATAATTTCAAGTAATGGTTGAGAAACATTGTAAAAAATGATTAAAAGAGAGGGAAAAGCAGGCAAATTCAAGTGAAAACATTTTTAGACTATTTCCAAACAAAATTATATAATAAATGGGTGTAATGGTCAGTGTAAAATAATGATCTTGAAAGAAAGAAAAATATATATATATCAGGGATATCCCATTTATTTCCCACAGCTATTCTCCTTTAAAAACAGTTTACCAGAGTAAAATAAGGATCAACTAGCTGGCTAATTTATTGTTAAAGTCAGTAATTGACACCCCCCAAAAATAATAATAATAATAATAAATTTTTTTTGCCCTTTCTAAATTCCTTTTAAAGAATTTATTTTGGAGAAAAGACCTGTGAAATTGCTGGTATTGATGATGTTGCTACTCACAACTTCTTTTCCAGGTTTGCATTGGTCAGTCTGGAGAACAGCCAACTCTTTGCGATGTTAAATTTGGAAAATTTGCTGCAGTAAGTTGTAAGTTGTAGATGGGGAAAAAGTAGAAGCAGTGACAGATTTTACTTTTCTAGGATCAAAGATCACCGCAGATGGAGATTGCAGCCATGAAATAAAAAGGCGACTGGTTCTTGGGAGACAAGCTATGAGAAACCTGGGGAACATGTCATACCTGTCAAGTTTCGGGAAACTTCTGTCAAATAAGGGAAATTCCCTGGCCAAAACAGGAAACTGGACAGCTATGCTTATCTTGTGCTGGCCTCCAATCTAACTCCAGTCTAATTGCAGTCTAACTAATACAGGATGACGGCAGGAAAGAGTGTAAAATATGGGGGTTTGACAGAAAATTCCCGAAACTTGACAGGTATGAACATAGTTAAAAGTAGAGACATCACCTTGCAAACAAAAATTCACATAGTCAAAGCAATGGTATTCCCGGTGGTAATGTATGGTTGTGAGAGCTGGACGATAAGGAAAGCTGAGCGCTGAAGAAGAGATGGCTTTGAAATGTGGTGTTGGAGGAAAGTTTTGAGAATCCCCTGGATAGTGAGGAGAACAAATCTTAGAAGAAATCAACCCTGACTGCTCCCTAGAAGGTCAAATAGTAAAGATGAAGCTAATGCACTTTGGACAACAAATGAAAAGAGATGATTCTCTTGAGAAATCCTTGATGCTGGGAAAGGTGGAGTGCAAAGGAAGAAGGGGACGGCTGAAAATCAGATGGCTAGATGGTATTGTAGACACAATGGGCACAGAACTGGGAGGGTTAAGGCAGAGACAGGGGTGCCTGGCAGACAATGGGTCACAAAGGGTTGGAATCGACTGTGTGACTGAACAACAACAAAAAGTTGTTCCAAACACTGATGCCTATTCCAATTCCTCAAAGTGGGAAATGCATCATTGCTTACAGTATGTAAAACAAGTTTCTCAAACAAGTCCTCATCTCTTGTCAAACTCTGCAGTTATCCCAGAAATGAAAGCGGCCAGTTGGGCAGTATTTGTTCTGTACTTTGTCTTGTCACAAGCCAGAGAGAAACTTTAGAAATCTCCTGCAAAATCCTTCAGTGGTTTTCCCCAATATCTTGTGTTAAATCAGTAATCCAATCTGAGACAGTTCTCTGAGTCAAACGAATACTCTGAAACATTTGGTGCTAACAGGTCGGCATCAGCTACCATGCAATCTTTCACAAATTCTCTCTCTAGATGAGACTTCAGCTTCTTTGGGATTAGTTCACTCACTACATAACTTGTCGGAATAATGTTGTCTTTGTCACAATGAGGCCTAATGAAAGTGGCTGGCTGTGATTCCAAACTCTCCTCAAGAGCATTGATTTTATACAGATGCATTTGGCCACCCAATTCTTTGAGTTTAGCATGTTTTGAGCTGTAATAACACTGCAAATTAGCTTTTTTTGTTACTTATTGCCACGAACTAGGCACACAGGTTTGCCTTTGACTTCAACAAAAAATAATAATCATTTGTCCATTTCTCTTGCAATGATCAGCACACTGCGTCAACTTTTCTTTTCTTTGTAATCACTATTTGTGGGATGTCACACCAGTGTGTGTTGCCAGCAAGAAATTGCCATTAGATAAAAAGGACCACTTCAATGGGAAGATAAACAGTGTTCCATGCACTCTGGTGTTGAGGCATGCCTGCTACATGTCCATGAAAATGTCTGCAGACACAGATAGCACTGGCTCTTTGGCTAGAAACAGAGATGAGCACTGAAGCCTAGAGTCGGATACGACTGGTTTTCGATCAAGGATGACTTTTTCCTTTACTAATATAAATTTATGTTGCTATAAAAAAGCTATATTTATTGATTTTTGGGCCTGGCCAGCAGTTGCCTTGGTAGGGCCAGACCAAAGGATTTTTGCAGGCCTTATATGGCATGCAGGCCAGATATTCCCTACCCCTGTTGTAGAATGATGGAGGCATTTGTGGATTCTATGCCTCAGACAGACCCAGCGTGTAATCTGGGGGGTCCTCCTGGACTCACGACTCCTGCTCAATGAGAAGGTGGCAGCTGTGGCCAGGAGGGCTTTTGAACAACTTCGTGTGATTCGCCAGTTATGCCTGCTCCTGGACCGGGACTCTTTGATCATGGTCACGCACGCTCTGGTCACCTCCAGACTTGATTATTGTAATGCACTCTACATGGGGCTGCCCCTGATGACCATTCGGAAACTGCAACTGGTCCAGAATGCAGCTGCCCATGTAGTGATGGGGTGCGGGCATTATGCCCATGCCTCACCACTGCTTCAGTAGCTGCACTGGTTGCCAGTGTGTCTCCGGGTGCAATTCAAGGTGCTGGTGATTACTTTTAAAGCCCTACATGGTAGTGGGCCAGGATACTTAAGAGACCACATCACCACAAGGACATCTGCCCATTTATTTATTTGTTTGTTTGTTTGTTTATTCAAATTTGTACACTGCCCTACTCAGCGCAAGGCCAACTCAGGGTGGCATCACAACATATTAAATGCAAAACAACAATAAAGAAATGCATAGGGAGGAAAACATCCTATCAAAATTACACATCAGAAAAAGAAATACAATAATCCGGGGTGGGGGGAGGTTGGAGTCAAAGCTCAACAACCTTTAGCAGGGTTTAACAGGGACTGGGCTCAACAACCATGTCGGAGCCCAACTCCAAATCCTCAGCAACATCGACAGAACGAGGGCTGAGGCGAGGCGGCAGCGACAGCCAAACTTAAAAGTCTTTTGTCATGCCAAGAACCAAGATGTTCACTCTCCCCCGTGGCAAATGCTGGACTGGGGAAGAGGGCTGAGGCAAGGTAAGGCTGGGCCAGAAGGGAGGTGGGGTAATCAGCCACAGCTGGCTCCCATCCCGGGCTGATGGCAAGGGCCATCCCACTAGAGTGGACCAGAGGGGCTCTTTCATTGTTCCATCCACAGGCTTACCTGTTTCTGCTCCGGCCCTGTGGAACCTCCTGCCAATCGAACTTCATCTCCAGGCAGAGCATTTACTCTTTCACAGGGGTCTTAAGACCTGGCTTGCACAGCAGGTATGGGGGGCAGCTGGGGAGATAGCCACCTTGGGCTGGCTTGTTTGAGCGGTCAGTTCTTGAAGCTTGGGATGTGGCACTGGAAGTATTTTTAAAGAAAATTTTTAAATTTTTAAATTTTAAATGATTTTAATTTAAAAAAAATGCTTTTGTGTGAGCCACCCAGGGTTGCCTCAGCAAGGGGGCGGCATTAGAAATATGATTAAATAACTAAATAATAAATAATTTGCAACTCCATAGCCTTCTATTATCCAGCATTTGTAAATATGGGATTTTCTGTTTTCTGTGTTTTCAGATATCAGAGATCAATAGATTTTGGAATGTTTCCCCCATGAATCGGGGGGGGGGGGGAGACCTGTACTGTATTTTATTGTTCCATTGATTTGTTTTGTCCTGACTTCTTTATTGAATTCTGATTTATCTGTGTTTCTTCCTTTCATCATGGCTTGCTGCTTAATAGGAGAAGGAATCTTGCTAACCTGCAGGAAGTACTGACAACATGTAACACAATGCTCCTGGCATTGGGGACTGAAAGGCTTTAATATGCCTGCTTTACCATGCCACCTGTAACTCTCCTGTAAGCCAAAGTGAGTTTTACTGGTTGCCCTAGACTGGATAGGAATGTTTGGCCTGGGTTCCTTGGCTGATGTACTGAAATAAAAAAGGGATACAGGATGTTTTTGCCTATCCCCGCCCCAACTGTTTTTTTTTTACAGGAGATAGGGGCAGTCTGGAGGTAGTTAATATTTTACTAGGTCACAGTTTGGTTAGTAATATTGGAAGAAAAGATGGGATTGGTGATCCCCTAAGGACACTGCTGGGTGACTGTGCACCTTGGTAGTTTCCTTTGACTCCAGTAATTCAAACACACAAATTGTGATGCACCATGAGGCTGGGCCAGACTAGAACAGGTCTATGTGGGATCCACGCACATAATTGGCATACTGTCCCTGACAGAACCACGGCTTGGGGGAACACTCCTTGGAGCCTGGTACCGAAGGGACAGACATTGGGGAGCGGATTAATAGTCATAGTTTAATTCACCGATCGCTGACCTGGCAGGCAGTTCAGACAATAGAGGGCAAAAGATCACCGGGTGATGAACTCGATAAGCATGTAATGGGTAATCTTGTATCTGCAGAAACTCTGAGTACAAGAGCCAATCTAGGCACAGGTTTACTCCCGATAGCAGTAGACAATGCATGTCCCCTGGTAGTAAATTAGATAGATAAGAAACTTCCCCCCGGTGAAGTCACCCCTGATGAGTAACTTGTGTAATCTTAAAGTGCAGACCTGCAGTTTTCCTGTAATGGCCACGCGCAACCTATGCACGCGGTCGAGCAAGGCAGGGTATAAAGATTAGAGTCTTCTGATCAATAAACACTGATCTTCGCTCCATCTTGCCTCATGTGTCTTTACTTGACCAGTCTCCTCCGGGACCTTCCAGCCTGTATCGGGCCCTGATCCAACAGGTCTAGAATAATGTGCCTTGGATTACAATGAGTTGGTTTTAGTCAGAAACAACTTGGCACCATATGAAACTTATACAATTCTGGATTTCACCTGCAAATGAAGAGGGAGTTGTTCACATGCCTTGTTTGAAGGGTCTATGGGGATATCTAGCTGGTTAGTACTATAGACAAAGTGTATATGGGACTTTAAAAAAATACTATGGTAAATATTTACAGAGCTTTAATTTTGAGTGCAGTTTGAATGCAAGAAATTGCAAGCAATTAAATAGCTACAACTTCAGCGGGAAAGGTAACAGTGTTCCATGCACCCTGGTGTCTAGTCATGTCTGCCAAATGTCAATGGAAATGTCTGCAGACACAGACAGCACTGGCTCTTTGGCTATAAACAGAGATGAGCACTGAGCCCTGAGTTGGATACGACTGGCTTCTGAGCAAGGGTGACTTTTACCTAGAACAACTATAATCTTTAATTACTTTTTGAAAGAAGAAATAACTGCTGCAGTAATGGTGTAATTGTCTTTCTTTCATCTTTGTTTCATCTCTGCTCAGGAAATGAGACAACTGCTGTGCTTACAGAGACCTCAACAAAGCATTTATGTCATACTCAGCAGGAGCCAAAGTATACTACAAGGCTGTCCAAAGCCTTGTCAGGAAGCCCTGTGCTATTGAGACAGACTGAATCGGCATAGATCAAATGTATATTTCTCACAATCCTCGGTAGCAGTAAAAGTTGAGGAGTGATCCAGCACTGGAACCATATGATAGCCCTTCCACACAAATTATTGAAGCAGTTCATCCAGAAGCAGGAAAGAGACTAAAATTAAAGTTATCACATAAAAGGAGTGAAGTTAGATTTTATTAAATTACAGTCACAATATAAAGTTTTTGTCTTCTTTACTGGGGAAAAAATTATTTGTAAATTCCCCATGACATTTTTTACTTGTAACTAAAGATATTCAAGGTATGCTATCTGGGGGATTTTTGGAGCTGAGGGACCAAAACTACAAATCTACACATTTCTACTTGTAATCAATTATTTCCAGCCTCTGAACAAAATAATGCATTGCATTCACTATTGGCCTCAGCTAGTCTTGAGTTTGTTTTGCATTTTTAATATTATAAAAATAAGAAGACTTCTAAAATTCATCTAGTCCAGAACTTTGGTTCCCATCTCAACCAGTTAGATATGTATACGCTAGGGAAAAAACAACAACAGTAGTCTATTCCAGATTTTGTTCAACAGCATATTTCCTCTGAGCATAAAGGCTGGCATAGCCATTCTCATGATTATGATCAGTTCACTCAAATTGGCATCTACTGTAATTTAGTGTACATGAATTTGTCAATATTCATGTACACGGCCAGAGCTGTCAGACTTTCTGCGCCTCTCCCGGGGCTCTTGCCATCAGCCCTGGAATGGGAGGCAGCTGCACCTGGCGCCACTTCCCCTGGCCCCGTCCAGGTGGGGAGTAGAAGAGGCACTGGGGCCGCTGGGGCCATCGTAACTTCCATGCCTCTCCCGGGGCTCTTGGCATTAGCCCTGGGATGGGAGGCAGCTGCACCCAGCACCACTCCCTCTGGCCCCACCTGGGTGGGGAGTAGAAGAGGCACCGGGGCTGGTGGGGTCATCGGACCTTCTGCACCTCTCCTGGGGCTCTTGCCATCAGCCCCGGGATTAGAGGCAGCTGCACCTGGCACCACTCCCCCTGGCCTCCAATTCCCATCATTGCCGGAGAGAAAAGGAGACTGGCCCCAGCTGCAGCAGCATGGGTGCTGGAAGTGGCTCCCGCCTCCCTTCCTGGGCTCCACCTGTCTAGGGAGGGATAAAGGCGGTCAGAGCACTCCCACCTGCACCTCTGAGCCCCGTCACCACACCTCCAAGCACCGTCACCACTGGAGGAAGAGAAAGGGTCACCTTGGCTTGGGGTGGCCAAAGAGGAGGAAGATGTCTGCTGCTGCTGCCTTGAGGCTTCATGCACCTTCCCTGCTTGACTCGCACACTCAACTTTGGCCCTGTCATCACTGGTGGAGGAGGACTGAGGCAGCAGTGGCCCCTGCCCATTGGCTCTTCTAAGATAAAGTGTACCTCCTGTACTGATGGGTGGGTCTTTTAATGGTTTTTAATGGGCCTTTTATGGGTTATAAATTGGGGTTGTCTTTTTAAAGATGGTTTTTCCCATTTTATGCTTGTGATGAGCCGCCCAGAATCGCCCTTGGGTAAGGGGGCAGCATACAAATTTAAATAAATAAATAAACACCAGTGGTAGCAATAAAAATGATTCATGGGATACTATCACTTGTTCACTACCATTCACTTTTGCTGAAACAGCCACAACAATTGCTTTGTGTTTTGATGAGGAGTGTTTAACTGGTTAAAAAAGGAGGCAGCTTCTTGGATTTCTTCTTCCTTGGTGTTTCTATGTGAACTGCACTATTCTCTATGTGAAGACAGACCATCTTGACTGCAGCCATTGGTGTTTGTCAGGACTGAGACTGTCCTTTCCTAAGCAAAGCTTGCCATTCTTTTCCTGCTGGCAACGCTATTGTGCCATTGTGTAAAAATCAGGCCATTTCCTAGTGTTTTGAATGATGAGTATAGAAGCACAATATCCCATTTGATACTTTCCAAAAGAAACGTCTCTCATATAGAATTGCCGAGTGCTATAGGATCCCAAAAGATGAGCACATGATCTGCATTATGATTGCTTGGAGAAACAGAAGCAAGAACAGCTGGGATATGGCTGTAGTTCCTCTGTGCCAAAATATTTTGAAATACTGTTTCAGACTGAATGTAGTGATCAAACAAAGACATGAGTAAGCGCAGCATATACAACACAGATACAGATACTGTACACCCTTAAACCATTCAGGCAAATTAATGTTGTCAGGCCCATTTCACACAATGGAGACTAGGAAGCTGTCTTTGAATTCTAAACATTTTCCTTGGGTTAGGCAGCCTGAGGAAGAAAAGCTGTATTGAACTAAAAACTCTACAAATGTGTTGTGTGTTTGTTTTCCAAAAGTTGTCCCCTCACCCTTAAAATAATTTTTAAAAAGAGAGCTGAGAGCAAAGATTGTCACTGGAGATTAAGGTCTAGAAAATCCATACTAAGTTTTAAAAATGGTGGGAGTTGCAATGTGATGTTGGAAGAGAGCCTTACAAAATCCATAAATACTAGGAGAGCATATGATATGAAACTGAGGGATGGATTATTAAGTTTGTATTATGTTTGGTTTTTTATGATTTTTCTTTTTCTTTTGTTTAATATTCTAGATTGCATTTGTAATGTTTTCCCCTTGGAAAATTTTGGCTTTGTTTTGTACTTGTAGTTTTGTATGTTTTTGTTTCTTTTTTATTTGAAAATTTAATTAAAAATGCAATAAATAGTCAGAAAAGCAGATAAGTGAGTGCTCAATCAAACCAAGTCTGAACTCTCTCAAAATAAAAAAATGAGCAAATCGGCAATCATCATGGTGATCAACCATGAAGACTGTCCTAAGAATATAATGCAGAGGCCTTTCATCTGCCTTCCACATTGCAGCGTGACAACCTGTATCACTGATCCAGTTCCACGAGTCACTTTCTAGTCCTGAGTCCTTTTGGCACACAAAGTCCTCATCAGCCTCGGCCAGTATTGCTGAAGCTGCTGCCCTCCATTAAGATAGATTTAAGTGGAATTTAATCCACTTGGAGATTATATAGGCCATGTTTATATAATGAAAATACATTACTGACAGGAAGAGACAATATTGCTGGAGAAATTCAAGGGGCAGTAAGAAAAAAAAAATTTAGCATGAGGTGGGTTGACTCAATATAGGAAGACTCAGTTGTTAGTTTGCAAGACTTGAACAAAATTTACTGAAAAAGACAATATTGCTAGGAAAGGAGAGAGTAAGAAGAGAGAAAAAGCTAAGAGGTGATGCTGTTAGTTTTCAAAAACAGAATAGAGCTGTTAATGACAAGCTAAAAACCAAAGAAAAGTAATTTCACAGCTTAAACAACCGAGATTTGAATATCAATTCTCTATAACAGTGATGGGCAGTCTTGGCCCTCCAGCTGTTCTTGAACTTCAATTCCCAGAAGCCCAAGTCAACACACCAGCTGGTCAGGGTTTCTGGGAATTGAAGTTTAAGAACAGCTGGAGGGCCAAGACTGCCCATCACTGCTCTATAATCAGCAAAACATTTTTACATATTTTTAGAACCAGAAACAAAACCTCTTCCTAATGTCAGATTTATTAGGAAAGAGTTGAAAAGTTCAGCAAATCTGAAACAATGTATCTTTACTTTGGAAGGTTGGTTCTAGTAAGCCTGCACCACATAGTTTATAGTAGTCACTGTTTTACCCTTTTGAGAGGTCTTTTATTAAGTTCAATATTTCAGCCCCTGCAGCCGGAATTCATTCAAAATTAAAAAAAATGTGGATGACATTAGTTATTGTCCTTCAAGATAAACAAAATTAATATTTACAATGTATATCAGCTATTTTTCATCTGGGAACATAAGGTGGTCACGGGAGGTGGGAGCGAAGCCCAGCTGTTCTCCATCGCGGCAGGGGCCGTGAAAAGCCGCCACCGCCACCCCGGACGCCAGCGCCTTCGGCTCCCTCCCGTGGCCCTGCTGGTCACGGGAGGTGGGAGCGAAGCCCAGCTGTTCTCCATCGCGGCAGGGGCCGTGAAAAGCCGCCGCCGCCACCCCGGACGCTAGCGCCTTCGGCTCCCTCCCGTGGCCCTGCTGGTCACGGGAGGTGGGAGCGAAGCCCAGCTGTTCTCCATCACGGCAGGGGCCGTGACAAAGCTGCCGCCGCCACTCCAAACATCGGCCTCATGGGAGGTGGGAGCGCAGCTGAGGACTGTTTCATCAAGCCTGGAGTTGTTGGACTTACTGGACACCCGCCCTGGTGGGAGCAGGGCGGGGAGGAGAGACTGGCTAAGCCGCCTCCAGAGCTCCTGGTCTCCTCATTCTTTCCTTAGTGTGAGTAGGAGTGGGTGGAGAGTTCGAGAACAGGGAGATGGACTGGCCTAGCAGCTGTTGATGTTTCCTCCACTGATGAGCTGGACTCCATCTGGGACATGAGCTGTGCTCTGTCACCTAGGGATTTTTGAGTATTGAATTGTTAAATGATTTACTATATTTTGTTGTTGTTTTCCATAAGGTTTTACCTATATTAACATGTCCATTGTGTATACAAGCTGATTCTTATTACTATTGATGTTGCTCTGTATTGATATATTGTATTTTGTGGTTACTGTAATGTAATTTGTGGTTGATTTTTTGTATTGAACCTGCTTGTACATTTATTGTATTTACATGTTGTAAGCCGCTTTGAGTGGCACTTGTGTCAGGAAAGCGGGATAGAAATTAAACGTAATAATAATAATAATAAATAAGGTTTCTGTATGGGTGTAAAAATATTATTCTGTAAAAAATTATAATTTGAAAACCCTTTGCTGAAAGTTCCCCAAATTTAGCACAACACAAGAATACACTGTCTTCTATGTCTGTGCCAAGATTATTGTTCATCTGAGTTTCAACATTACAGGTTTTTGTGTGTGTGGTGCCCTCATTTTTGGAATTCCCTTGTAGAACATTGTTTTGCTCTGATGTACGATTAACACAGAGACATGCCTGTGTAGATATGCTCCTAAATTCCATCTACAATATTCTGGTGAAGAACTATCAGTCTTCTCAGAGCTACACAAAAACAATTCAAGCAATTCACTCTTCAATTTGACAGAATGACGGACACATGAAGAGACATGGGTTTCTCTGCTGAATGTTTCCAATCTCCTCTATATTCTAAGGCAGACACATACAGAAGGTACATAAGAACAGCCTTGCTGGAACAGGCCACATGAGCCCATCCAGCCCAGCATTCTGTTTCACACAGTGGCTCACCATTTGCTTCAGGGTATTCCCAAGCAGATGCATTCACCTGCTTAGTATTCCCTGGAAATAGCATTGAGAGATATCCTGCCTATCTCTCCAACCCAGAGGTTGTCCTTAAGTATCCATAATTATAGTCATTGATATCCTTGTCCTCCATGAACTTGTCTAATCCTTTCTTAATGTTGTCAAGACTGATAGCTGTCACCACTTCTTCTGGCAGGGAGTTCCATAGACCAGTGATCCCAAATGTGACCCCAGAGGAGAACTGCCTCTAAAAATGGGAAGGAACTCCAGGAATGTAAGATCACGTACCAGGCCGGTCGCATACCAGCTAGCAGGCCAGAGGCTACAGCACCATTGACCATGGCAGTAGATACCATAGCCGTGGGACCCAGTTGCATCTGTGTGAACCGGAAGGTGGTCGGATGACAGAAGGGCCGCCCGCCAAAAGGAAGCCCCATTAAAGTCCTGCAAGAACTCGAGCCAGATGGCCAGGTCGCACCTGATGCCGCCGGTGACTCTGGTGCAGTGAAAAGGCTTGGAAAGACCGCACATCGCATTGCAGGTGTGCACACAAATGCCCTGCCTGGAGCAATACCTCATCAAGCGAAGCTAAGGAAGCTGTTAATCTCCTGAAGTTCCTTAAGGAACACTTTGCGCTTGGCCAGAAATCCATTGATGCTGTCGACCAGCCGGGCTATTTTGTCCAGTGTGAGATGGGACACCTGTGCTACCGTGTTGAGTTCAATGCCAAGGTACGTGAGGCACCAGGAAGGGCCCTCAGATTTTCAGGCAAGGGGTATGCCCAGCTCTAATGCTAATTCTTGAAAGCAATGGAGGAAGAGGCAGCATGCTTCAGGGGTGGAGGTGACACAAAAATGGAAATTGTCTAGGTAATGGATGACCATAGATGACCAGGATCGGCGTTCATAGGCCCATTGTAAAGAGGTACTAAATCGCTCAAACGTGGCACAGGAAATCAAACAACCAAAAGGCATGGCCTGATCAACAAAGAAGGAGACTTCGAAAGCAAAGCCCAGGAGGTCAAAATCCTCCGGTTAAAACCAGAAGGAGGCAAAGGGTAGACTTGATGTCACACTTGGCCATCCACGCTCCAGGGCCACAAGAGCACACCATTAACACAGCCTGGTCAAACGACATATAACGCATGAAGCAGAGCTTGTGAGGTATTGCATCGTTAACCAATCTGTCCTCGGGGTAGGAGATGTGGTGTATAATGTGGAAATCTTCGGAAGACTTATTGGGGACCAGGCCCAAAGGGGATATTCTCAGGTTGGGGCAAGGTGGGGAAAGAAATGGCCCCGCCACTTGGCCCAACCTGACCTCGTTAAAAATTAGGTTGTGAACCAGGTGTTCCTTGCTTCCCAGGGACCAGAGATTTGGGAGTGTCTTGCGGAAACCAGGGACTGACCACCAGTATCTGGAAGCCAGAGGAGAAACCATCTAAAATATAAGTTGCGGCTCTCCGATTGTGGTACACCTGGAGCCAGCGCTTAAGTGCTCCCAGATAAATTAGGCTGGGGCCCTTTCCCAGGGACAGGGGAGTCAGGGGTGGGATGTTTGAATGGCCTGGGCTTGCGGCCTCTCCCGTGGCCGGCTCCCGAGCAGGGGCAGGCGTAGGGCAGATGGGACCTATAGCATATCAAGCACTCATGCCAGAAGCGGCATGGTTTTTGGGAACAGCAGCCAGTGATAGGATTTTGTGTCTGTGTGTGTGCATTAGCAGAGCATGTGGTTAAGCAGGACATAGCAGGGCGTGGGTGCGAGATACACACAGGGACACAGTTTGGTTTATAGAAAAGATTCATTTATAAACTGTAACTGAAAATAAAGATATCTTCTCTCAACACAAGTATATAATAGTCTCTGTAGCAGTTAGCAACCCACAACTGAGTTACATAAATCTTGGCAACAGTCCCACAAACAGAAGATAAGCTGACACTGGCCCGGGCAGGGTTCGGCATCTTATCTGAACAGTTAGAGATGGAATGCTTACTCAGAAGTCCAGTCCTGGCTTCAAATTCCTTCTCCCTCGCTCTCTGCAGCTCCAAGAAGCTTTCAGTCCCAGTGGACTTGGTGCAGACATCTTTGCTGTTCTTCAGTTGCTCTCATTCCAGATTCAGCTCACTCTATTTGCTCTCTCCAACATTCCTCATACTCTCCTCAAAGAGGGCTTCTGAACCCATTGCTTATATCACAGTGAGTTTGCTGGCTCACTCTGCAACCATTATCAGCTGTGACTAAACCCTTAAAGTGATACACATTTCCCAATACAGTACATAGAAACCCATGTGGCTTAACAGCCAGCCGATGAGAACTCCCAGCACAGCATGCAGTTTTGAACTGCCTGCCCCACCACAGGGTGGGAACTCTAGGTAAGCTGTGGGTGGAGCACAAGGTGGCCACTATTGTACCGATCACCCAGAGCCGAGCGGGAGGTGGTCATTAGCTGCAGCCAAAGCTGCTGGTGTTGGAGATCCCAGCGCATGTCAGGCCAGGTGGCCACGCATATACGAAACGTCTCATCATACAAAAGCCATGACGTCCCTGGAAAGTCGACATAAGCCCTATATATTATGTCGAGATACTGGAATAAGGGAAGAGCAGACTTGGGGCGGTACCTAACTGAGACCCCTGCAAAAATTAAGTATGCAGGGAGCCAATTGCCCCAGGTATGAGGGAGCTTCCTCCTCTTAGTCAGTTCCTTTTCCCTATTGTCCTGTTCGTCCCTTCCTTTCTTTGGCACCTCACGGTACAAAAGGCTAAAAATATTGATGTATTCACCTCGGCATGGCACAAACGACCCAGGCATTTGCATTGGTGCCCGTGTTCCTTGTGGTGAGCTGTTGAGGACATGGCCAGAGGCTTCCGGAAAAGCGGTCACGGTTGTGGTTGGACCCGGCGATTCTTTATATTCGTGGGCCGACCTGCGCTGGAAGTACTGGCACAGTGTGTGCAGCAATGCCGGCAGAGAAACTTGTTGGAGCACATCTGGTGGCAGAAGCTTTGAAACCACGTCAAGAGTCTCTAGCCCACAGTGGGCCAAGAACATGGCCTTCCACAACACCGGATCAAGTTTTATTACTGTGAAGTCGCTCTCCAGCTGGACTTCATAGTACAGCCAAAGGCGAGGCTTGATGATGTCAAAAAGTCACAGCCAAAGGGGGATTTGGTCAGCCATCTCGTCGTTCTTCAATCCCACCTTCATCGCCAATGTTAAGTCCGGCCCTTATAAGCACCAGTCCAGACAACAATGAACAAAACAGCAGTAAGTCTTTATTCAACAATCTTTTAGAGATGTTCCAGACACGGAGATGGCTATACAATTTATTTATTGATTTACTTGGATTTATATTCTTCCCTCTTGTCCTAAGGCAACTCAGGGTGGCGCACAATCACATAAAAACATTACAAACCCCCCATAAAAACTACAATATAAGACTCTTTAAAAACCAACCCATACCTAAAAAGACCCTTCCCTCCCCACAATCAGTAAAGGGACAAGTAACTCAACAGAGCCAATGAGTGGGAGTCAACACCCCATCGGCCCACCAAACTTGCCCTGCCAGCCAGGTTTTCAACCCTTTCCTAAAGGGCAGCAATTCTGTAGCCTTAAATTACTTTATTCAAAATAAAAAGATACAAGTATTTGCTTTGGACTACATCATTTTGTAAATGGTTCATTCTTTCTCCATTATTATTCACCGTTTGGCCATCATCATCTTGAAACAGAATAAGGCATCACTTTCAGTAGGCTTCATAGAGATCGTGAATGACAACTGCTTCTTCATCCAAATTTATCCATGGATTTAAGAGTTCTGAATCACTTGGTACAGAGCAGAAACTAAGTAATCTAGGAGTTAGAATAAATGGATTCTTTGTGTAGACTCTTCCAACAGCTGGTTCAAGTATACACAGTTTTGTGGAGTGAGAAAGAGAAAACTGATTTTCACCTTTTATCCTGATAAAAGCAAACTAAAATATTTTATATCTGTCTTAAAATAAATTATAATTATTATCATTATCCATATAAACAATAATCCTCCTTCAAACTTGATTCTTCATTGATAGGACTGGAAATCAACATGCAGCCCTTCCCTCCTGTTCATACCTGTCACGTACCCCATAATGGCCATAAGCATGCGTAGAAGGGTTCTGTGCAGAGGTGGATGCGTAGAAGGCTTCTATGCATGCGTAGGAGTGACCTGTGCAGAACGGTTCTGCGCAGGACTATTCTACGCATGCGTAGAAGGCTTCTACGCATGCGTAGAAGCAACCTGCACAGAACTGTTCTGCGCAGGTCCCGTATTGTCCAGAGCAGCACTTGACAGGTATGCTCCTGTTCCACCATTTTCTTTTCACAAATTCTGCAACAGCTTTCAGGGGGGAAAATAAGCTTGGAAAATTCCCTATAGTTTCATGCTGGTCCTAATTCCTGTGCCAAGTTCTCTCAAGAAAAGCGAGCAAGGGAATTATTTCTGGCAGCACATTTCCTTCCAGGGGCTGGTGTAAGCAAACAGCTCTTGCTTTCTGGGTTGTTGGGTTTTTTGGAGTCAAAAATAGAATTTGTCATTTTTAACTACTTAAAGTAAATGTCAGTTGACTAGCTATGCACCTTTGGAGAACTGAATTATAACATTTTAAACAGAGATTTAGATGGTTAAATCCAAATTTTTGTTACTTTCTTTCAAGTCTCAGAATTATTAATCCTCCTTTCTGGTTTTTATTTTTAATTGTGTCAGAAGCACACAAAGGTGCTTTCTGGGTTGAAATGAGTTTTTCTGGAGGAACTCCGCTCAGGGGATGCTCAAATGAGTCTCCTTTCATGTCCCTAAGATTTTTCCCCACCAAAGTGGTCCCTATTTACCTACTTGCAATTTCTTGTTTTCAAACTGCTAGGTTGGCAGGAGCTGGGACAAAGACGGGAACTCATTCCATCATGCAGTATTTGGGTCTTGAACTGTCGACTTGCTGATCTTCCAGCTAACAAGGCAGGTTTCTTAATCATTGAACCACTGCAGTCCCCTCCTTTCAGTACACAGTAAAACCTTGCATATAGAGTGCCTCACTTAGAGACTAACTCATTTAAAGAGCAGAATTTTCTCTGAATGGTCGCCTCACTTAACAACTGAAAACAACCAAAAACTTGCTTAACAACTAAATCGGGGTTCACATTCTCCCCCACCAGAAGTCACAACTGGTCACTTACAATGATGTTTCACTTAAAGAGAAACCTTGCTTAAAGAGCAATCCCATGGAAGGCATTATGCTCTTTAAGTGAGGTACCACTGTATTGATGTTAACATGGCATTGGGTAGAATGAATACCAAACCCAAGCCAGCACCTCATTTGTTACTAATTAATAATTGTGTGTCATCAAGTCAATTCTTACATATGGCAATCCTTTCCAGGTAGAGACCATACTGGAGTGGTTTATCATTCCTTTCCGCTAGGGCACTGGTTCTCAACTTGGGACAAATGGGCGAATTCAAATTCCAGAAGCCTAAGTCAGTACATTGGCTGATCAGTGCTTTCGGGAATTGACTTAGGCTTCTGGGAACTGAAGTCCAAACACGAAAGGTTGGGAAACACTGCTCTAGGGGTAACTCCTGGGACAGTGCAACTTCCTCAAGGCCATGCAGACTGGCTCATCTTCTTCGACACACAGAGTGGAATTGAATTCCTAACATCTGACTCAACTGAAGCTACTGAGCTATCCATCCAGAACTTAATTGTTTTTATGTATTGCATATAACTTGGAAAATTATAGTTTATATACAGTTTATTCCAATTGACAAAGCAGCACAGTAGGGAAATAATTATGCAGATCTATTTACAAGTACAAGATTTAAAAGGACTGGATGTATTAATGGATGTGCAGTAAGCAAACATAGAAGAATATTCATAAATATGTTTTCCTTCAAAATGATAGAGCCTTGGTGGTGCAGTGGTTAAATTGCTGCACTGCAGCCAAAACATTGTGAGTTCGATTCTAACAAGGATTCAAGGTTGACTCAGCCTTCCATCCTTCCGAGGCTGGCAAAATGAGTACCCAGCATGTTGGGGGCATAATGTTATTTAATGTGTGAACCGCCCAGAGAGTGCACTAAGCACTATGGGGCAGTAAAGGCAAAGGTCACTCTTGTTCAAAAGCCAGTCGTATCCGACTCTAGGGTCCAGTGCTCATCTCTGTTTCATAGCTCAAGAGCCTGCGCTGTCTGTTTCTGCAGACATTTCCATGGTCATGTGGCAGGCATGACTAAACACCGGAGTACTTGGAACACTGTTTAACTTCCCACTGAAGTGGTCCCTATTTAGCTACTTGCAATTTCTTGCTTTTGCGCTGCTAGGTTGGCGGGAGCTGGGACAGACAATGGGAGCTCATTCCATCTTGCACTATTCAGGTATCGAACTGCTGACCTGCTGCCTTCCACTCAGCATCTTAGCCACTTGAGCCACTGCAGTATATAAGAGTAATTGCTATTCCTATTGTTCCCCATGTCTTCCTAAATGAAAGCATTACAAAGCAAAAAAGTATCATAATTCTAATGCCATGTTCTACTCATAAATTGAGGACCTGAAGACTAAAGAATATGCATAAGTAGCAGTTTTTTGACTCTAAGTTAAAGCTCCCAGTTGAAAGCTGCAAACTCGTAAGTTACTAGTTTGCAAACTAGCAACAGTGAACAACTCTGCCCCATGACTCAGCAATAACTAATAATCACATAAATGTCATGATAATCCCAAGGGACATTCACACATTTTTATTTCTTTACATTTATTAAGTAGTAATGTTCATATAACATATTCTCTGTAAAGTTCAGAAAGGCTAACTCGATAAGGAAGCACTCGGAGTCAACTGTATTCCAGTACACATACTGTACCTGTCACATTCCACACATCAAGAGGTCATCAAGCATCTAGGTTGCTAAGCAGCAGATAAACACCTGTGAGGGAGCCCACACTTGCGCATTAGCATCTGAACAGAGATGAACTCAAGGTAACAATAGTTCATTCAAATGGAAAGAGGACAAGGGAATTCTACCCAAGCCTTAACAGGAAGAAGAAGACTTTCACCTGTCCTTTCACACTTTGACATTCACACTTTCAACCATCACCTTAGAAAGGGGAAAGGTGACATTCTCATAAAAGTGGTCTATGGGATATCCAACACCTGTGAAAGGGGTTACATCATTAGTTACATCATTTTCTGGGAAAACACCGGGATAAACACCTGTTAGTCAAAACAACCAGATGCTTCACATTCTGGAGGGAGGTGTGAGTGGTCAAAATACAATATAAACTCCAAGATTTGAGGGTTCAGAAGCACTCATTTCAGAGTAGGCAGGAGCCTATGTTCCATGGAATTTGGAACATGGAACTTTAGGGGGAAAATCCTATGGGGGTGTCCAGCCCAAAGCAGCAGCACTTATTTGTCTGAGTCTTTGCCAAAACCATCTGTGGCAAAGTACTTAGAATCTGACATAAGAAATGCCAACTTAGAAGAGTTAGTTATTTCTTATTTTATTTAGATAAGTTTAAGTTAGGATAGATATAGGGGTCCGATCTATGGACATGATAGTGAATTTAGAGATTCAAAGTAGAGTTAGATTGATTACTTTGATCTGCATTTTGATATATAATATTTTTGGATGAAAATACTTCTTCAATAAAAAGCCTCAATAACACCAGCACAAGCCTTGTCTTTGACCATCAGAAAGAGGGAGTATCTGCGGAGCGGAGAGGAGCCAAGATAAGGCCAAGCTAAAGGGTACATCTTTGCAAGGGCTTAACCTTGAGACACAACTCTTCTCAAAGAGGACATTCACTTTGGGAGTGATAAGATTGCCATAGTGATCCTGAGGAGGACACCTGCATCCCTTGCCAGGCCTTAGAATATTACCTGCATCCCAATCTTTGAAGGTAAAAAACTATCTTCAAGCAGGGTAGCTTCCCAGGGCCAGGTACACTCTGTGTGTGAGAGAGTGAAGGTGAGTGGAAAGGGGCCTGTTTTAAAAAGGACAGTGTCTCTTCACCCTCCACTACCCCCTCCCCTCATGTGTCTACCGGGCATTGCCATCGCAACAATAAAAACCAACAAACCACTTTTAAATTTCTTCCCCATTGTTCACCCCCAGTTTCATGTGCTCTCATTGTGTTGTGTTCTCAATTCTATGTCTTTAAACAACCACCAACTGTATCAATGTAACCCGTTGTAATTAGGACGCGAGCTAATGACCACCTGGTGGCATTAGCGAGCGCCCAGCTCACACGGTTCCAATTCCCAAAGAACTGCAGCGCGGGAAGATTCCCGCCACTACCTCACCTGGACAAGAAGGGCGTGACCTGAAATGACGTCACGCTGGCAGTAGCCAATGGGCTACCGTGGAGCCACATTCAAATGTATAGCCACCGTATATATTGAGCTGTTCGTCCGCCATTACCACATGTTCCCCCAGACCACCATGCAATAAAGATATGTTAAGCCAATACTTCGGCTGTTCCTGTGTCTTGGTTCTCATACACTAAACATTGCACATACAGAAAATGTCCAAAACTTTTTTTTTTGCTATAAAATCATTGTCCACTGCCTTTTACTACTACCAATCTGGAAGTGGGAGGCAATTTTCACTGCCAACACTAGACGACAGGAGATTCTGCCATCTGTTTTTAACAGTAAAATAATTTTGCCAGCTTCCTAAGTTGCTGGCAGTTAATGCTTTTGTGTTCACCAGCACAATTATGTGTTACTTGAGAGCCATCCATAGTCATGGGAGAACAATTACATTTAAAGACAATGGAGAGGAATTATATTCTGCATTTAAAAGTGGATTCAAAACATGGTCTGTGTCTGAGGAGTGGACTGGCTGAGGATATATGAACTAGAGGAGAGGCAAACCCCTACTTGTCTTAAATGACCAGCTTCCACTCTCTTTAAGACAGGTTGAGCCAAGAGGTCCTCCTCAGCCAAGGAGACTGAATAAACATCAGCGATGGCTGCTACTCATATCCAAATATACATTCCCACCACCACCACCACCACCACACATAATGACAAACGGGGGGGGGGGGAATGCCACTGGCATGAATTTGTTTAAGGTCGATCCCAGCTTGCCATGAAGTGACCTACACACTGTGATGACTAGCCAACTCCTGCAGCACATATGGAATGAGACATGCAGGAGTTAACGCCGGGACGGCATTGGACTGCCACAGCCTTGAGGATATTATGAAGGTGTGCCTTCACAGCCAGTTCCTCTGGCCTGACCTCTTCCACCTCCATGACCGTTGGGAATCAGAGTAGTAAAGTGGTTTCTCCTCCACTCATTTTGCCATTGGACTTAGTATAATGGTTTCCAGTGGCATTTCTTCCACAGAGGAGACCATCACCCTATCCAACGGGGCTCATCCACCCATAGCCATTGGCCCCTTTTAGCAAGAATTTTTTTATAACTTGAACAATTAATATATGTTTTGGGGGAAACTCTGGGAGAGGATGCAGAAAGAGTCCAATGAGGATTATGTATGTTAATTGGCTACAACATCATGATGTTCAGGGGATCTGGAAAACCAGAGTTGAAGGAAATGTTGATTGAATTAGGAAAAAAGGAAGTATTTGATTAATATTCTGAATAGTAGCATTCAGACCACAATATTTATGTGGAGCACTATGCTTAACATAAGAAATGGACCTTCTGCTTTATATAAGTGAACCTTCTAAATACATTTAATAACTATCAATGAAATAGGGTGGGGCTTTCGACCGGCCGCCGGCCGGTGGGAATGAGCGGCACCTGAGGGATTTCCACTGCTGACCGCCTTCAAAAGCCACTCCAGCCTTCACTGAGCACAGCGGGGCTTTCGGCTGGCGGCTGGCTGGTGGCAACGAGTGGCACCTGAAGGCTCTCCATCACCCTCAAAAGCCACTCCAGCTTTCACCGAGCCCAGCAGGGCTTTTGACTGGCGGCCAGCTGGTAGGAACGAGCGGCACCTGAGGGCTCTCCATTGCCTTCAAAAGCCTTTCCAGCCTCCACCGAGCGGGGTTCAATTGGTGCCCTGCTGCTGTCGCTGCTCCTGGGACTAACCCCCTTTTTGTCTCGGCTAGAGCCGATACCAGCGTGAAGACCTTCACCGGCACCCATGCAGCTGCTGTCACCCTGGGGCCAACAGCGCTGGAGGACTCTCACCTCAACTGGACTCCTGACGTGTTTCCCCATCGCCCTCACCATTGGCACGGGGAAGAAAGAGGTTATCACCTGAGCTCCTTCCCCAGTCCGGCATTGGCCGCGGGAAAGTGGGAGTACTTGGGTGGTACCTCTTGAAGGGTCTCTTTATGGGGCTTGTACTTTGTATTTTGTATTTAATGCTGTATTTTTTCTTGACTTGTAATCTTGTAACTTGTTGATATTATTGATTTATTATTGTATTATTGATTTATTGAGTTATATTTATTTGTGTTACTGTACATATTCCTTTATACTAAGGGTTCCCAACCTTTTTACACCGCTGGCCTGACCATGCCCCTCAGACAGCTGAGCGGCCAGACCACACCCCCAGGAAGAATAAGCAGGCACATTTACAGCTGTTGAAAATGCACCCACTTCCGCATTTATGACAGCTGCGGGCACATTTATGCATGCAGGGGCGAGTTTTACAGCTGACGTAAATGTGCCTGCTTCCACTTCCAGGTGCGGTGTTGGTGGTGTGGGCCACATGAAATGGTGTCGCAGGTTGTCGGTTGGAAACCCCTTCTTCATACCCTTTGTTTCCCTGATGAAAAGCGAATTGCTAATCAAGGCCCTTCCTTTTGGAATAATAGACAATTTTGTTAGAACTATGCCAGCTTTGTAATTCTCTATCACTTTTTAATATTGTTTGATTGAGGAAGCAAACTATGGAGCATCTCTCAAATGCCAGAGGTTCCCCCAAAATATTTCTGTGTGAATTGATAAATGAGAATTTAATTTTCCAGTGCAAATAAGTGTGAAATTAACAATATACAAAACACCTTGTAAAGAACCAAACACACTTTTACTTATTATTCTCATGAAATGTTTACTGAACAATCTGCTTTAGAAGGTGGCTTGGCATTTGATTCCAGTTAGCTTAAAGAAATTGCTCTCACAGCATTCAAAAAGATATTGGAAACCAAGAACTGTTTTAAAAATTCATTTTTGTAACTTATTCCTGAAAAGAAGGGCACCATACCAGATATAACAGACACATAGAGACATATTTCAATTATTTATAGGTCCTTTATACATATTCATGCTTTCCCTCCATTTTTATCTTCTATTCCTTGTGTGCACCATGGAGACAGACATACCTTCACTCAGGGAAGTCCACCCCAGTTACGCCCATTGTAAGCATGCAGGATGGATAAAACTTGAATTTTTATTTGTATATTTTGTTTGTATATTTCCAAATTGGTAGATTGGGGAGGTTGAAAATGTGTGTGGGGGGAATAAAAGGTTGTGTCCAGAGATGGACTGTTAATAACTGCTGCTTGACCTTCAGATAAAGCTTCCACCAGATTTCATTTTTCTTTCCTTCCTTTCCTTACACCAGGAGCCATATACTTCCCTCCTTGCTTTGCTTTTGTCTTTCCATGAATTCACTCTAGATCAGCCGAGCACTGTTATATTGACAACACCCATCTCTGGTTGTTCAGATGGGAAACCTAACCATGTGTCAAGTCTCTAATCTAGCTATATTAGCAGGGCTCTATTGACCATCTGAAATCTTTTCCTAAATATTCTCAAAGGAAATGTGCTGCATCTCCTATCTGCCCACATTCTGAATCTTCAGAAAGAAAATATGTCCACCGTAGGCTAGGTATTGCTGTATAGCCAACACCTATCACTGGATGAAAGTAAAAGAAGAAAGGAACCTGCTGGCAATTCCGCCCCCCCTTTGAGATCAGAGTATCTTGGGTACAGAACCAGAAGCAGAAGAGAATTTGAACCAATCTTGCTCTCCTGCTTTCCAGATTTTGTAAGAACAGTGTGAGGTGGGATACCTTGGTGTTAGTGTCAGACTGGAAATGTGTTGGCAGCCACAGTACAATTCTTTCAGAACCAGTGTTATATGGGTCTGAAAGGGATCGCGCTCACTACAGCATCTGTATTGTATTCAAGGGCAGTCCTTTGAAACGTGCATTACAGTAGACTAACCAGGAGATTGCCACTTTCTTTTTTTCATTTTAAAGGGAGGAAGGGCCAATCAAGATTGAATGAGGTGTCACATGGTTTCTGCCCCAAAACCCACTTATTCTTGCACATTTTATGCAAGGATCTACCCAAAAGACAAACTTACACCTACAAGTGACAATGTTTAGGTTGAGTTTAACTGATCCAGTTTGGGATAATTTGTCAATCTAGTCACACCCTTTGTTTCAGCAGGGTGTGCACCAAATATTAATTCTTATTTTCTTTTAGACAAATGAAGCACTCATTTTATGTCAACTTTAGAATACAGTTATTTGAGTGTCTCTGTGTGAATGAGCCATGGCAGTCTTTAATCTCTCTTGGGGCTACCCTTGACAACCATTCTGAGGCTGCAGCTGGTCCAGAACACGGCTGCCCGGGTGGTGATGGGATGTGGCCGTTATGCCCACGCCTCACCACTGCTCCGGGAGCTGTGTATTTGTATATTTTGTTTGTATATTTCCAAATTGGTAGATTGGGGAGGTTGAAAATGTGCCTCAGAGTGCAATTCAAGGTGCTGGTTATGACCTTTAAAGCCCTATATGGTAGTGGGCCAGGATACCTAAGAGACCTCATCGCCCTAAGAACATCTGTCCATCCAACCAGAGCAGACCGGAGGAGCACCCTAATTGTTCCATCAGCCAGGGGGGGGCACCTCTCTGGCATAAGGAAAGGGGCCTTTTCCATGTTCACTATGGCCCCTTGGAACCTCCTGCCAGTAGAGCTACAGTTGCAGATAGAGCTGCTGCCCTTCAGAAAAGGACTTAAGACCTGGCTGGCAGGGCAGGTATGGAGCCCTGAGGGCAATGTGGCTCCTGCTCGTGGCTTTTACCATGAGATGTACCCTCTCTCTGCTTCTTGGGGTGGGTGGGGTTTTGATGTGGGTGGGTTTTTTAAACTGTTTTTATTGTATGGGGTTTAAGATTATGTAAGCCGCCCTGATTCGGGCTTGCCTGAGTGGGCGGCGAACAAGTTGAAATATTTGTTGTTGTTCAGTCGCACAGTCGATTCCAACCCTTTGCAACACCATGGACCATTTTCCTCCAGGCACTTCTGTCCTCCACCATCCTCCTCAGCTCACCCAGCTCTGTGCCCATAGTGTCTACAATAACATCTAGTCATCTCATCTTTGGATGCCTCCTTCTTCTGTCCATGGGACTCTCAGGACACTCCTCCAACACCACATCTCAAAGGCATCTATTCTTCTGCATTCAGCTTTCCTCCAGCTCTCACAACTATACATTACCACTGGGAATGATTATGCAAATTTTTGTTATCAAGGTGATGTCTCTGCTTTTCACTATATTCCCCAGGTTTCTCATTGCTTGTCTCCCCATAATCAGTCGTCTTTTTATTTCATGGCTACAGTCGCCATCTGCAGTGACTTAGATCCCAGGAAAGTAAAATCTGTCACTGCTTCTACTTCTTCCCCATCAATTTTCCAGGGACTTATCAGACCTGTTGGCATTATCTTGGTTTTCTTGATATTAAATTTCAAGCCAGCTTTTGCACTCTCCTCTTTCAATCCAATCAAGAGCATCTTTAGGTCTTCCTCAATTTCTGCCATTAGGGTGGTATCGTCTGCATATGTCAAATTGTTGATGTTTCTCCCCGCAATTTTGATCCCATACTGTGATTCCTCCATCCCTGCATTGTGCATTATTTGCTCTGTGTATAGATTTAATAAGCAGGGTGATAAAATGCAACCTTGTCTTACTCCTTTTCCTATTCCGTGCTCTGTCCTAACTGTTGCCTCTTGGTTCATGTACAGATTTCTCATGAGGCATATGAGGTGTTTTGGTATTCCCATCTCTTGCCACATTTTGTTGTGGTCCACACAATCAAAAGCCTTGGTGTAGTCAATAACTACAAAACTAAGACACAGGACACAGCCTCGGGCTGGGTTAACTCAGGTTTATTGCATCGTGGACAGAGGGAACATGAGGTAATGGCGGATCGATAGCTCTTTATATACAGTAGGAATACATTTGAACGTGGTGCCATGGTAGCCCATTGGCTACTGTCTGCGTGACGTCATTGTGGGTCACGCCCTTCTTGTCCAGGTGTAGGTGGTGGCGGGAAAGCTTCCCGCGCTGTTGCCTTTGATGAGTTCGGACCAAGAGAGCTTGGACGCTCGCTGCTGCCAGCTGGTGGTCATTAGCTCGCGTCCTATTACAGGGTTTATATGATACAGCTGAAGGTTACATTGTTGCTATAGGCAAGGTTACATTGGCTCAGATACATTGTAATCCATGTGGAAGGTAAAACCATTAGAACACAACACCCCTCCCCCCTAGGACGAGACAATGTCTCGAGCCCACACTTAAACACACTCCCCCCCCTTAGGAGACAAAGTCTCTCAGCCAAGATGGCTTATTTCGAACACGCTGGGGTCTCGATGCGGGCTGCCTTTCCCCGGGTTTGCTACCTTCTCTTTGTCCCCTGGTTTCCTGCCCTGTAATTGGAGAGGGAGACTTGCGCCGCCGCCGCCGCCGGCCAACCACCCCAGCCGGGGGTGAAGAGGAGGAGGAGGAGAGCCGGGGCGAGCGGCAAAGGGGCCTGCGCCGCCGCCGCCGCCGGTCAACCACCCCAGCCGGGGGTGAAGAAGAGGAGGAGGAGAGCCGGGGCGAGCGGCAAAGGGGCCTGCCGCCGCCGCCGCCGGCCAACCACCCCAGCCGGGGGTGAAGAGGAGGAGGAGGAGAGCCGGGGCGAGCGGCAAAGGGGCCTGCCGCCGCCGCCGCCGGCCAACCACCCCAGCCGGGGGTGAAGAGGAGGAGAAGGAGAGCCGGGGCGAGCGGCAAAGGGGCCTGCGCCGCCGCCGCCGCCGGCCAACCACCCCAGCCGGGGGTGAAGAGGAGGAGGAGGAGAGCCGGGGCGAGCGGCAAAGGGGCCTGCGCCGCCGCCGCCGCCGGCCAACCACCCCAGCCGGGGGTGAAGAGGAGGAGGAGGAGAGCCGGGGCGAGCGGCAAAGGGGCCTGCGCCGCCGCCGCCGCTGGCCAACCACCCCAGCCGGGGGTGAAGAGGAGGAGGAGGAGAGCCGGGGCGAGCGGCAAAGGGGCCTGCGCCGCCGCCGCCGCCGGTCAACCACCCCAGCCGGGGGTGAAGAAGAGGAGGAGGAGAGCCGGGGCGAGCGGCAAAGGGGCCTGCCGCCGCCGCCGCCGGCCAACCACCCCAGCCGGGGGTGAAGAGGAGGAGGAGGAGAGCCGGGGCGAGCGGCAAAGGGGCCTGCCGCCGCCGCCGCCGGCCAACCACCCCAGCCGGGGGTGAAGAGGAGGAGAAGGAGAGCCGGGGCGAGCGGCAAAGGGGCCTGCGCCGCCGCCGCCGCCGGCCAACCACCCCAGCCGGGGGTGAAGAGGAGGAGGAGGAGAGCCGGGGCGAGCGGCAAAGGGGCCTGCGCCGCCGCCGCCGCCGGTCAACCACCCCAGCCGGGGGTGAAGAAGAGGAGGAGGAGAGCCGGGGCGAGCGGCAAAGGGGCCTGCGCCGCCGCCGCCGCCGGCCAACCACCCCAGCCGGGGGTGAAGAGGAGGAGGAGGAGAGCCGGGGCGAGCGGCAAAGGGGACTGCCGCCGCCGCCGCCGCCGGCCAACCACCCCCAAGGGGGATGGGGGGTGAGGAGGAGGAGGAGAGACAGAGATCCAGGCAAAGGATAAGTAGTAGATATATAAATGTAGAAGACCTAATATAGCAACTGACATAGAGACTTTATACTGACTAAACATAGAAACTTACATAGAGACTGTTAAAGTGTGATAATATGCATGATATTATGTTGTCTTAAATGTTTTTAAACTTTTAAAAACTGTGATACAATGTATGAGGAGAGAAAAATGGCGTAGACACCGGCAACCACGCCAAAAATCTTGCCAAGAGAACCCTATGGACCAAAACAAAAGGCAAAACAAAAGGGCAGGCTAGGTGATACAGGATGCTTAACACCTCAGAGGGGAGAAAGGGGAGGGACAGGAAGGGGGGAGGGGAAATGCAATGTTGCAAGGAGCAATACTGCATAGGGACATGGAATGTGAGATCAATGAACCAAGGTAAACTGGAAGTGGTAAAAAATGAGATGGAAAGAATAAGCATTGACATCTTGGGCATCAGTGAGCTCAAATGGACAGGGATGGGTGAATTCAGCTCTGGAAACCATCATATCTACTACTGCGGGCAAGAAAACCTTAGAAGAAATGGAGTAGCCATAATTGTCAATAAAAGAGTGAGAAAAGCAGTAATGGGATACAATCTCAAAAATGACAGAATGATGTCAGTTAGATTTCAAGGCAAACCTTTCAATGTCACTGTGATCCAAATATACGCACCAACCACTGGCGCAGATGAAGCCACAATGGACCAGTTCTATGAGGACTTACAACACCTCATAGAACAGACACCAAGAAATGATGTCCAAATTATATTAGGAGACTGGAATGCCAAAGTAGGAAATCAAAAAGTGGAAGGAATAACAGGCAAATTTGGTCTGGGAGTACAGAATGAAGCAGGGCAAAGATTGATAGAGTTCTGCCAAGAGAACGCACTGGTCATAGCAAACACTCTCTTCCAGCAACACAAGAGGCGACTTTACACATGGACATCACCAGATGGCCAACACCGAAACCAGATTGACTACATACTCTGCAGCCAAAGATGGAGAACCTCCATACAGTCAGCAAAAACAAGACCTGGAGCAGACTGTGGCTCAGATCACAACCTATTGATCGCAAAATTCAGGCTTAGACTAAAGAAAATAAGGAAAACACAGAGACCAGAAAGATATCACCTAGACAACATCCCTAAAGAATACGCAGTGGAGGTGATGAACAGATTCAATGGCTTAGACTCAATAGATAGAGTGCCAGAAGAATTATGGACAGAGATGAGGGACATCATGCAGGAAGCAGCAAAGAAAACCATACCAAAAGAAAAGAAGAGTAAGAAAGCAAAGTGGTTGTCTGAGGAGGCTCTTAAAATAGCAGAGGAAAGAAGGAACGCAAAAGTCAAAGGAGAAAGGAAAAACTACAATCATTTGAACACAGAATTTCAAAGAAAAGCAAGGAGAGATAAGGAAAACTACCTAAAAGAACAGTGCAGAGAAATGGAGGAAAACAACAAAAGAGGCAGAACCAGAGATCTTTTCAAAAAAATCGGGGAAATTAAGGGAACATTTAAAGCAAAAATGACCATGATAAGGGACAAAGAAGGAAAGGAGCTAGCTGATGCAGAAGAGATTAAGAAAAGATGGAAAGAGTACACAGAGGAACTCTACAAAAAGGACCTCAACACTCCTGACAATCACAATGATGAAGAAGTAGAACTTGAGCCAGACATCCTGGAGAGCGAAGTCATAAAGGCCCTAAAGAGCACTGCAAACAACAAAGCTAGTGGAGATGATGGTATCCCAGTTGAATTTTTCAAAGCGCTAAAAGACGATGGCGTCAAATTACTGCATTCAATATGCCAGCAGATTTGGAAAACAAAACAATGGCCACAGGATTGGAAAAGATCAGTATACGTACCAATCCCAAAAAAGGGCAATGCCAAAGAATGTTCAAATTATCGAACAATCGCACTCATCCCACACGCCAGTAAAGTGATGCTCAAGATAATACAGGATAGACTTCAGCAGCATGTGGAAAGAGAATTACCAGAGGTGCAGGCAGGTTTCAGAAGAGGCAGGGGGACTAGAGACCACATCGCCAACATACGCTGGATCATGGAGAAAACAAAGGAATACCAGAAACAAGTATACTTTTGTTTTATTGACTACACTAAGGCATTTGACTGTGTGGACCACAACAAGATGTGGCAAGTAATTAAAGAGATGGGAATACCAGAGCACCTCATATGCCTCCTGAGAAATCTGTACATGAACCAAGAAGCAACAGTTAGGACAGAACATGGAGTGACAGAGTGGTTTGGAATAGGAAAAGGAGTAAGACAAGGCTGCATTTTGTCACCATGCTTATTCAACCTATACACAGAGCACATAATGCGCAGTGCAGGGATGGAGGAATCACAATATGGGATTAAAATCGCTGGGAGAAACATCAACAATCTGAGATATGCAGACGATACCACCCTAATGGCAGAAAGTGAGGAAGACCTAAAGAATCTCTTGATTGGGCTAAAGGAGGAGAGTGCAAAAGCTGGTTTGAGACTAAATATCAAGAAAACCAAGATAATGGCAACAGGCCCAATCAGCTACTGGAAGATAGATGGGGAAGAAGTAGAAGCAGTGACAGATTTTACTTTCTTAGGATCCAAGATCACTGCAGATGGGGATTGCAGCCATGAAATAAAAAGGAGACTGATTCTTGGGAGACAAGCAATGAGAAACCTGGGGAACATAGTGAAAAGCAGAGACATCACACTGAAAACAAAAATTAGAATAGTCAAAGCAATGGTTTTCCCAGTAGTAATGTATGGATGTGAGAGCTGGACAATTAGGAAGGCTGAACGCAGAAGAATAGATGCCTTTGAAATGTGGTGTTGGAGGAGGGTTTTGAGAGTACCCTGGACAGCGAGGAGAACAAATAGGTCAATCTTAGAAGAAATTAACCCGGATTGCTCACTGGAAGGTCAAATAGTAAAGATGAAGCTAAAATATTTTGGACATCAAATGAGAAGGGAGGATTCACTTGAGAAGGCACTGATGTTGGGAAAGGTGGAAGGCAAAAGAAGAAGGGGGAGGCCAAGGATGAGATGGCTAGATGGCATTGTGGACACAATGGGCACAGAGCTGGGAGGGCTGAGGGGGATGGTGGAGGACAGAGGCGCCTGGAGAGCAATGGTCCATGGGGTCGCAAAGGGTCGGAACCGACTGTGCGACTGAACAACAACAATATTTGTTTCTGGTATTCCTTTGTTTTCTCCATGATCCAATGTATGTTGGCAATGGGATCTCTAGTCCCCCTGCCTCTTCTGAAACCGGCCTGCACCTCTGGTAGTTCTCTCTCCACATGTTGCTGAAGTCTATCCTGTATTATCTTGAGCATCACCTTGCTGGCAAGTGGGATGAGTGCAATTGTTCAGTAATTTGAGCATTCTTTGCCATTGCCTTTTTTGGGGATTGGAACGTACACTGATCTTTTCCAATCTTGTGGCCACTGTTTTGTTTTCCAAATTTGCTGACATATTGAATGCAGTATTTTGATTCCATTATCTTTTAGGGCTTTGAATAATTCAACTGGGATACCATCATTTCCACTAGCTTTATTGTTTGCAGTGCTTTTTAGGGCCTTTCTGACTTCACTCTCCAGAATGTCTGGTTCTAGTTCAAATTTCTCATTATTGTTATTATCAGGAGTGTTGAGATCCTTTTTGTAGAGTTTGTGTACTCTTGCCATCTCTTTTTGATCTGTTCTGCATCAGCTAATTCCTTTTCATCTTTGTCCCTTACCATGGTCATTTTTGCTTTAAAAGTTCCCTTGATTTCCCCGATTTTTTTTGAAAAGATCTCTAGTCCTCCCTCTTTTGTTGTTTTCCTCTTTTAGGTAGTTTTCCTTATCTCTCTTTGCTTTTCTTTGAAATTCTGCGTCCAAGTCATTGTATTTTTTCCTTTCTCCCTTGAATTTTGCATTCCTTCTTTCCTCTGCTATTTTAAGAGCCTCATCAGACAACCACTTTGCTTTCTTATGCTTCTTTTCTTTTGGTATGGTTTTATTTGCTTCTTCCTGCATTATGTCCCTCATCTCTGTCCATAATTCTTCTGGCACTGTCTATCGAGTCTAAGCCATTAAATCTGTTCATCACCTCCACCGTGTATTCTTTAGGGATGTTGTCTAGGTGATATCTGTCTGGTCTACTTATTTTCCCTATTTTCTTTAGTCTAAGCCTGAATTTTGCAATCAGTAGGTTGTGATCAGAGCCACAGTCTGCTCCAGGTCTTGTTTTGGCCGACTGTTTGGTGGTTCTCCATCTTTGGCTGCAGAGTATGTAGTCAATTTGGTTTCGGTGTTGACCATGTGTAAAGCCGCCTCTTTTGTTGCTGGGAGAGAGTGTTTGCTATGACCAGTGCATTCTCTTGGCAGAACTCTATCAGTCTTTGCCCTGCTTTGTTTTGTTTACCAAGACCAAATTTGCCAATTATTCCATTCACATTGTCGAAACATTAAATTAAATTAAATTAAATTAAATCTCTATAGCACAAGAAGGAGGGCCTTCTCTGTGTCCACACTGGCCCTCTGGAACCTCCTGACAATAGTGTTACAGCTCCATATGGAGTTGCTGCCCTTCAGAGAAGAACTTAAAACCTGGCTGGCTGGGAAGGTGTGGGGCACCGATGGATGACCTCTGCCTGCTGGCTTATATAGAATCCCCCTCTCTTGCTTGCTCTCTTTATGGGGTGGGTGGATCTTTAATGTTTTAATATTTTAATAATGAGAGGGGTTTAATGTTTTATAATGGTTTTCTATATTTTTATCTGCGACATTGTTGATTTATGTTGTGACTGTTGTGAGCCGCCCTGAGTCGGCAAAAACTGAGTGGGTGGCATACAAGTCGAATAAATCTAATCTAATCTAATCTTGCAGAATTTTATTAAGGTATGTTACAGTGTTTTATAAAACTGAAAGCACAGTCTATTTATAGCCAGCAATGACTTGAGCAGGCAGGATAGTTCAGATTTAAGAATCTGGCTGTGGAGGGAGAGTATGGGAGTTCAATTCCCAACTGTGCCTTCTGCAAGAAGAGTCAGACTGTTTTCTCATTGGCAGGTTGCATAGTCCTGGGGCAGTGATGGTGAACTTTTCAGAGACAGAGTGCACAAACAGAGGGGTGGGACAAACTCTGTGTTGGGGGTGGGAGGAAGTGAGCTGATGGGCAGAGGAGTGGGGCGAACTCTGTGATGGGGTGATGGCACCCATGCCCACAGAGAGGGCTCTGAGCACCTTTGCTGGCACATGTGCCATACGTTCACCAACACTGTCCTAGGGTGTCCCAAAATAAGAGAATGGTAAACCACTTTCAAGTGGTTAAGATGTTGAACTTGATGACTGGAAGGTCAAAGTTTGATTCCCAAGTACTGCACAATGGAATGAGTTCCCATCTCTGTCCCAGTTTCTGCCAACCTAATAGTTCAAAAGCAAGAAATTGCAAGTAGATAAATAGGGACCACTTCGGTGGGATGGTAAACAGCGTTCCATGCACTCTGGTATTGAGGCATGCCTGTGATGTGTCCATGGAAACATCTGTGGAAGCAGACAGTGCTGGCTCTTTGGCTGTAAACAGAGATGAGCACTGAACCCTTGAGTCAGATACGACTGACTTTCAAGCAAGGATGACCTTTACCTTTACCTTTTAAACCACTTTCTGAAAAAGGTTTTCCTTACCTCTCCTTGCTTTTCTTTGAAAATCTATGTCCAAGTTTTTGAAAATTCCTCCCTCCCTTTCTTCAGGACAGTTTTTGTTTACCTTTCTTGTAGGTGGTGAGCAAACAAACTCCACCCAACTATCAGAGCTACCCCACTGGTAACCTTTACTACTGAAATTCTGCCAAAGGGTTTCCTTTCTCACATTTTGCATGGGTTGTTGGGGAAATCATTTCTTTTAATCTGCATAAAATTTAGATGGGAGCCGTTGGGGCAATCCAGGTGGCTGAAAAACAACAACAAAACAAACAACATTGCTTGCTGATTTATCTGGGGAAATATGTTGATGACTGTTGAATAATTATCCATTTTAAGAATCAGTCTCTACAGTGTAATCACATAATAAGAAATGGGAAAGAATCTTAACTTCTGGCAGGTGTAAAAGCCATTTCTACTACATAAATTTAAATATTAATATTACATAGAACCAGGACAGAGATTATACCAAGAAATAACAAAGACTCGTGAAGTCAAAATCTCTCTGTCTCACATTAGTTCCCCAATTTTCCTATAGTCAGAAAGTTCTTCACTGAGCTATGTTAATCCAGGTTTATAAATTGCCTAAATCCATTTGTGTAGTTATCCCAACAGCATAAATTTTGAAACTGAATTGCTATAGGCTAAAATCTGTGTAAACCTTATTTATTCCATATTGATGTGTGTGACTCATGCCTACAGAGATGTCTTAATTTATGACTATTTGCATCTAAAAGTTCAATTTTTAGCAATTACAAAACAGATTTTAGTCATCATCGTTGTTGTTTCTTCTTCTTCTTCTTCTTCTTCCCAATCAGGTGCCAAGGGAGATGCAAAGTTCTTGTTCTGGCACTTCTAGCAGCCTCCACCTATGTTGTTTTATGTTCTTCTAATATTTATTTGTTATTCTTCCTCTGAGTTGCCTTCTGGTCTTTGTCCTTCTCCTCATTTGGATTTGCTGCTCATTACTACTGTGCTTTTTCCTGTTTCCTTCTTTCTCCATGGGAAAGAAAAGTCTTCTTCTCTTTCACTGAGGAAAACATCACCACTACCTTTGCAGTTATGTAGTGGTGGAGTGAAAGACATCTGTGATGCCATGCGCAGAATTAGATTTCAGGCTGGAGTCCCCTTCATTAAGTGGCTGCTTTGCCACCCAGATGGTTCATTGCCTGAGATTATGTCAAGGCCAACTTTGCATCACTGCTAGCAGATGTTCTACAACCTTATGAATGTGAGCTCACAAATGTTAAATTAATGAAATGCCCTTGGCTTTTATATGGTAAAACTAGCAGAGGACCCAGCATAGCCCAAGGGTACCCTACCCGGGCCAAGGAGAGACCCAAGCCTGCCCCCCATCCCAGCTGACTTACCTTTTTGTCTGCTGTCATTGCGGCCACTCTCTCAGCCCCACTGCAAGATGCTGTCTCAGCCTGACTGTGGCTGCCGCCGGCCTCCCCAGCGACTACAGTCAGTGGGCAGCCATTACAGCCCTGCTCCTCTGTCCTCCCGTGGTTTGTGTCAGGCAGAAGGGAGGCTCCATTTGGGTGGATGGGCAGAGGACCAATGGGGGGGTGGAGGCCTGCGGAAGGCAGCAGCCTGGTCCCGTCCTCCACCTGTCCCCAGCTGTGGGTTCTCCCTTCCCCTGAGGTGTGATACAGGAGTGCAGAGAAGCCATGCCACGGTGGCTGCCCACCAACAGTATTCGCTGGGGTGGGGACGGCTGTAATGGCCATAATTGCCACCGTCCATACTGGTGGCTAGGCCATGCGCCACCTGGAACACCAGGCAGACTTTGGTGCATGCATAGAATTTTGTGCATGTGCCACAGCCTGGAATGCCAGGCAGGGTTAGGTGCATGCATGGATTCTCGCGCATGTGCTGTCACCTCCCCATGTCATTTCTGCCAGCCCGGGGGGGGGCGGCATTGCAGCCTCTTTTCAGGGACAAGGACCCCAAGGAGGGCTGCGGTTACCCATGCCACCCCCCAGATGTTTTAGGTAGGCGTGCAATGCAGTTTCCAGCACAATCGGTGCAGGGGTGTCACTTTGTATGAGGGAGCCCTGTTATGTCATGGAGCCCAACATCTGGTCAGCTGGGAATTGGTTAAGCTGTGGCGATGAGATCACAATCCCCCTGGTTGGCTTTTTCCCTTGCTTTTTCTCCTGTTGGTGGGGGGTCTCCTTTGTGGATTGATTTAGGGGGAGTACCCCTCACCATGGGTCTTGACACCCCCACAGTGACCATCTCTTTGGCCTGAGGTATGTATCTGCCGAGTTTCAGCGTGATCAGTGCAGGGGTGTGGATTTGTATAAGTAACATACAGCACCGGACCTTGATTTTAGTTATATAGATGAACACATTTTAAATTAAGTGGGAGTAGGGTCTAAATTTTTTGAAAAGCCTCATACAATGATCCAAAGAAACTCATATACTCTTTGGTATATGAATGAAAATAAAAATAGATAGATGAAATTATCATAGTATCTCTTTCTCTTTTTGTAATGTTCTTTTTTAAAAATAAAAAACAACAACTCTACTGATCCGAACTAAGATAAAAAAAGCCAGTTTTATGTCTTCACTAACTACTAACTTCAACCTTTGTCACATAAATGTTCAATATTAAATCAGGTACTTAACACATTTAGGATTGGCTGAAAGTGTTCAGGAAGGATAAAAGCTTTGCAAAATAATTCAGGAAAAATCATATTTATCTGAGCCAATTCTATAGCTTGACATTTCATGATTTACTTCTAAGCTGCTAAAACAGCTTAGTAAACCTTGTTCTTCATGGTTTGTCTGATATTCTACATACACTGCTTAATCCCTTCTGGGGAGTTTTCCCCCTTGGTAATTAAAAGTGAAGGAAATACCTCATATGTTGACTTTGACAAATCTGAAGATGTGTGAGATTAGATGCTAGAATAAACTTTCCAAAAGTGGATGAGGCACAACAATGAAACAGCATAAGCTCTGAAAACTGTATAGATGCTGAAAGAGGCAGGGAAGATGCAGTCTTAGAAGCACCTGATGGAAATGTGGTATGATACCTATTTCATATGTGTCTACACAATTTAGAAAGAAAAAGAATTTTCAGTCCTACAGGTCTATTGAAAAATTGTGGGAAATGACTTGCATTTAATCTCCCAAATTGTCTTCAGATTCCCTTTTCCCATCATTTCCAACCTTATGATGTAATATTTTTGAGTGGAGGCCTTCATTTTTATGGAGCGTAAAATGTCATACACATTAGTACTATTCTATTCACCAACATCATCATGGCTAGAGCATAAAGAATAAGTAGGGATGAGATACCATTTTTGCACTGAAAAAACTTTACCAAGAGACAAAGCAAGTCTGTACTTTTCTGGATGTGCAAGAAACATGGGGCATTAAACTTCTCATAAAAAAGATAGAACATAAATGCAATTACAGTAAATTAATAGTGTCATAAGATGTCACCTTTAAGATTTTGAAAGCGCGGCGCCAAAATGGCCACCGCGCTCTTTGCAGGTCCCCCCCACCCAGACTCAGACATCCAGGTGAGTTAGGGGGCGTGGCCATCCCTCTATAAAAGGGGTGGCCACGAGGCAGCCGAGCTGCCATTTTAGAATAGCGACGGAGAGGAGAAGTTTTCTCCGTCGCTGTTTTTTCTCTGTAGTCTTCGGCTATTGAGCCCTTGCATTTAGTTTCCTGGCTGGGAAAGGAGGATTGCAGCACGCGGAGCCCCTGGATTGCTTGGCTACCGCGGTGCTTAAGCGCTTGGAGTTTGATCCCTGGATAGGGATCCTGCCTTTCTTCTCCTAGGGAGCCATGGCTCCCAAGCGGAAGGCCCCGGCACTAAAGCTGCAGCCGAGGGGAAGAACTTTTACCGGCCCGGATGGGGGCCAGCCTTTGGGTCGGAGGACCAGGGCTGCGCCCCCACGGCAGGGCAATGTGCCAGTCTTGCCCACTGGTACCAGTGGGGCTGGTCAGGTTGACACTTGGCAGCCTGGCTCCTGCTTGGGAGCTGGTCAACCACAGGCCGGGCCCTCCGGGGCTTCGGCCCTCGGCCCGCCTTTACCGGGCATGGGACAGGGCGGCCTGGGGGGGCCTCGTGGTGGTGTCCAACCCTCTGCCCCTCCGGCCCCTCATGGGCCGGAGTTTTGGGCATGGCCCTATTCTGGCCCTGGCTCTCCTTTTGGGTTACCTTTTCCCCAACTGCCTAGTGGGCCGTCCGGCCCACCCGGCCCACCTTATGCTGGGGGCTCTGGGGCAGTGGATGCTCTGTTAGCATGGTTAGCAGTGCTGGAAGCATCCTTGGGCATTGCACAGCCTCCTTCGGAGGGGGGCGCTACTCTTTCAATTGGGGCACCTTCGACGGCCCCGGCTACCTTGCCGGCCGCAACGCTTCAGCGTGTGGCCAGCCGGGTCGAGCTGCTTGAGACAGTCCAGCTGGCCCCAGCGGGTGTCTCGCAGCTCCCCGTTCGTATGGATGTCCAGACTGGGAGCAGTCAGGGTTGGTCCCAGAGCTCGATTCCGGTCACGAGCTCCAACGCCCACCGTGGGCCGGAACCCCCAGTGGGGGTGGCTCACGGGGGTGCACCTCGTGAGTATCAGGTTCAATTTAGTGCACCAACACCACAGCCCACTTCCAGTGATGGGGTTCAGTGGCCCTGGCCTCGTCATGTTGAGGCGAGTGGGCATCAGTTACCAGCCTATCCCAGTGCTCCATGGTATCAAAATTGTCCCTTGTTAAGGGCGGGGGTGTCCGCCCCTGGGGCAGTGCCGAGCATCGCAGGGGCTATCCAGGTCCCACAGCGTATGCCCTCTATACAGAATGTGCTGACGGCGGCTTTGCCGACGGCTGGTTATTCCTTGCCCCTGGGTGATCATTTGTGGTCACGAGGGATAAGATTTGGCGAGGGGAGTACGTGGATATATTCTCCCTATTGAACCATGAGCCCACTAAGGAAGAGAGAGAGGGATAGGACGATAGAGACAAAGAGCTGTCCCGTCGTCGTAAGCCACCGTGCACTTGGGCCAACTGGTTGCCGGCATATCTTATTTATATGGCGGTATACCTTAGGGTCCGGCCTGATCTGGCCATTCCTATGGTCCAATACTTGGACAATATTTACAGGGCGATGGTTGATTTCCCTGGCCCATCGTGGTTGGCTTACGATGAGTAATTTAGATTGAGGGTGGCCCTACACACAGAGATGAGGTGGGATGAGCCCTGCCAGAAATTGTGGCTCTTGTACATGACCCCCATGCGTCCGGCGCCTGGGGGTAGGTACCATTGTGGCCATACTGTGCAGCGAGCTGCTCCAACACAGGCTCCCCACCATCCGGCGGGGCAGGGGATTCCAGCCCGCTTGCTGTGTTGGAGCTTCTCAGCTAATGGCGTGTGCAATAAGCGACAGTGTCGGTACAAACATGAGTGTCCCTCTTGCGCTGGCCCCCATGCTGCCTCCACGTGCCCGCGGGCTGGTGGGTCATGGGGCAGAGGTAGAGGTGGACAGGGGGCGGGCAGGGCTTCCTCTGACGGAGCTAGCCAGTCAAAAGGCTCCCTCCCCAGCTACTGTGTATATGCTGGAGCGATGGCTCTCAACTTATCCAAGAAGGGAGGACGCGAGGTATCTTCTGGAGGGTTTTCAGTGGGGCTTTCGTATTCTGTTCGAAGGGGTTCAGGGACCCCAAGATTCCCCCAATTTAATTTCCCTGAAGGGTAAGGAGGGAGTAGCTGCAATGAGTATTGCCAAAGAAGTGGAGGCCGGGAGGGTAGCGGGCCCCTTTTCCGAACCGCCTTTCCCTAACCTGGTCTCCCCTCTGGGGCTAGTACCTAAAAAGACCCCGGGTGAATTTCGTTTAATCCACCATCTATCGTACCCGACGGGTTCTTCTGTCAATGATGCTATTCCTGATGACCTTTGTTCGGTCAGGTATACGTCGTTTGACCAGGCCCTAAGGATGGTGCGCTCTTGTGTTCCCGGTGCCGTCCTGGCAAAATGTGACATTAAATCGGCATTCCGATTGCTGTCAGTGCACCCTGGGGACTTTGAGCTATTGGGTTTTAGGTTCCAAGGGAAGTTCTATGTAGATAAAGCCATGCCTTTTGGCTGCTCTATATCATGTTCGGTGTTCGAACGTTTTAGCACTTTTCTTCAGTGGGCCTTTGTCTGCAGGTCCGGGTCTCGGTCTGTAGCCCGTTACCTCGATGACTTTTTGTTCGGGGGTGAACGAGGCTCGGACACGTGCACGCGTCTCCTCACTACATTTCAGACGCTAATGCGGGAACTGGGTGTCCCATTAGCACCCGAAAAGACCGAGGGCCCATCTACTACTCTCACATTTCTAGGTATTGAAATCGACACGGTCGCACAGGCATCCCAGTTACCCATGGATAAGGTCACCCAGATCTCCGTGATGATTTTGGCATTGATGGCCAAACGTAAAGTGTCACTTCGTGAGCTGCAGGTACTTCATGGTCATCTTAACTTTGCCTGCAGGGTGGTGACACCCGGCAGGGCATTTGCCCGGTGCCTATGTGATGCCATGACTGGCCTGTTAAAGTGACACCACAGGGTCCGACTGACCAGGGGCATGTGGGCTGACCTTTTGGTTTGGCTCACATTCCTACGGGAATTTAACGGGGTCTCTTTCTGGAGATCAGACCTTTTGGTTTCCCCTAGATTCTAAGTACAGTCGGATGCCTCCGGCTCCCTGGGATATGGGATTTATTTTGAGGGGAGGTGGGCTTACGGCCGATGGCCTCCTGCATGGCTTGGCACGGATCGCCTCCGCAATCTTACCTTCCTTGAGTTCCTTCCTATCCTGGGAGCTTTGATGCTATGGGGCGAGGAGTGGGCCAACTCAGTGGTCCATTTTTGGTGTGACAATGGGGCAGTGGTGCACATTGTCAACACTCAGACGTCTAAATCGCCTAGGGTTATGGCGCTGGTTCGCCAATTTGTGTTACAAAGCCTACGCCTAAATGTGCTTTTAAAGGCCAGACATGTCCCAGGCATTAATAATGATATTGCTGATGCTTTATCCCGCCTGCAGATCCCCCGGTTCTGTACCTTGGCTCCGGAAGCAGAGGAATTCCCCTCGCCACTCCCAGCCGAGATTTGGACATTTGGCGAGGAGAGGTGAACCGGGCGATCGGCATGTCTTTGGCACCTTGCACGTGTAAGGCGTATCAACATGCTTTTGTACAATTCAGAACCTTTTGTGTGCAACTACAGTTGCCCGAAGTGTGGCCCATTCCAGTTGAACATGTTTTACAATTTATGGTTTATCTACACAGTCAGGGTTTGGCTCCTCATACTATAGCATCCAGGCTGTCGGCACTGGCATTTATGGCCAAAGTGAGGGGTTTTGCTGACTGCGTGAATGATTTCCGCATACGTCACGTTTTGGAGGGGTGGACACGGGAACGTGGCCGCCGCCCGGACACTCGCCACCCAATTTCACCAGAGGTACTGACCCACCTTGCACGAGGCTGGCATAACTTGTGTTATGATAGGTATGAGGTGGCTCTTTTTCATGCGGCTACCACGGTGGCCTTCTTTGGAGCGCTCCGCATCAGTGAGTTGGTACTACTGTCTAAGGCGGATGCGACTCATAGGGCACTGGAACTCAACGATGTTTATGTCACTAATGAGTGGGCTCAGTTGAGGATACGGTCCTCAAAAGTTGATCAGCACAGTGTAGGCAGTGGAGTTAGACTGCTACGATGTTCCATTACAGACATCTGTCCGGTTTGTGCCCTACATGAGTTTTTGGCAGTGCGTGGCGCACACCCTGGCCCGTTTTTCTGCCACCAGGATGGGTCTCCCCTTACTAAATTCCAATTTTGGAAGGTGACCGGTATGGCACTAACCAGTGTTGACCTCCCTGGGGCTCGTTACGGCACCCATTCATTTAGGATAGGTGCTGCATCCACTGCAGCTGCATTTGGGTACTCTGAGGCTGATATTCGCCGGATGGGAAGATGGGGATCCATGCGTTTTGCATTGTATGCCAACTTCAGGCATGAGTACCAGTTAAGTCATTATTCTCTTTTCCTATTTTACAGACCCTGTGTGTCCCCGCACACCGGTGGCAGTTTGGCTGGTGGGCCACAGTTACATGCACTGGTCAACGCAGTATGCTGCGGCGACAGAGTGGGGACCCCAGCTTGGACTACGTGCAACCGCACGTATACGTTGGTACGGTTAAGTGCGGAATGAGATGGCGGGAACTGTTGCCATTCCTGTTTTCCATCAGGGATGCTGAACCGCCTGATGTCCTTGTACTGCACCTTGGGGGCAATGACCTTGCCCAGGTCACTGGCCTTTCCTTAAAATTCATGATCTGCAGTGACCTAGCCTATTTGCATTATGTGTGGCCGTCCACAAGGCTGCTATGGTCGGACATCGTGCCGTGTCATACTTACAGGGGAGGTATTGACCTCCGTGCCCTTGACTGCGCTCACCGCTCGGTGAACAGGGCGGTTGCCCGGTTCTTGTCAGACAAGGGTTTGGGGATGGTCATCCGGCACCCCACGATTAGTTTGCAAAATTGCGATCTCTATGCAGGGGATGGGGTCCACCTGTCGGCTAGAGGTATGAACCTCTTTCTGGAAGATTTGCAAGCAGGCCTGGTGACCGAGCTGACGGTCTGGGGGGGGGGCAGTGAGTCTTTATAGACGCCTCCCCGTGTGGCGGGTAGCACTGGTAAGGTAAAGATTGATGACCCATAGGTATCCGGCAGGTTCGCAATTGACTGGCCAACACTTAGACCGGTACAGGTGTAATAGCTTTGGCCAGTCAACGACGAACCAGGCAAGGGGTGATGGCAGGAGCTTTACAGCATGCATCACCTCGTGATTTGATGGATACACGTCATAGGGTGGGGTCAGTAGATAGTTTATTGACTTCAGTCAACAATTTGTTTGTGTCAACAAACAAATTGATACAAATAGTTACATTGTAGCCAATTATCATTGGCATTTTGGGAGGAACTTTACCAGTGTTACTGCGGCCTGCTTGCCTTAAGAATTACAATTGGACGAATACACCAATTGAAAGTTATAATTCGGACTAGGGCATTATTCAATAAAAGTGGCCCAATGCCTTTATCCATATACCGGTGTCTGAGTCTTTCTTTGGGGGGTGCGCCTGCAATGAAAGTGCGGCGCCAAAATGGCCGCCGCGATCTTTGCAGGCCCCCCCTCCACCCGGACTCAGACATCCAGGTGAGTTAGGGGGCGTGTCCACCCCTCTATAAAAGGGGTGGCCACGAGGCAGCCGAGCTGCCATTTTAGAATAGCGACGGAGAGGAGATGTTTTTCCCTCCACCCCTCCCTAGTGAACAGTGTGATATTTTGGTCGCTTCGGGGCCGGGTGGGAATTTTTGGCCTGAATCTACAATTGGCCCTTGGGTTCTGGCTTTTTTGCCCATCCCACACTGTTGCTAGTGTTTGAGCAAAGGGGTTCCTTGACTTTGGTCACTTTGGGCGGGTAGCACTGGTAAGGTAAAGATTGATGACCCATAGGTATCCGGCAGGTTCGCAATTGACTGGCCAACACTTAGACAGGTACAGGTGTAATAGCTTTGGCCGGTCAACGACGAACCAGGCAAGGGGTGATGGCAGGAGCTTTACAGCATGCATCACCTCGTGATTTGACGGATACACGTCATAGGGTGGGGTCAGTAGATAGTTTATTGACTCCAGTCAACAATTTGTTTGTGTCAACAAACAAATTGATACAAATAGTTACATTGTAGCCAATTATCATTGGCATTTTGGGAAGAACCTTACCAGTGTTACTGCGGCCTGCTTGCCTTAAGAATTACAATTGGATGAATACACCAATTGAAAGTTATAATTTGGACTAGGGCATTATTCAATAAAAGTGGCCCAATGCCTTTATCCATATGCCGGTGTCTGAGTCTTTCTTGGGGGGTGCGCCTGCAAAGCCTATGTGCTATTATTCTGCTTCCGTGATCCTCAATTAGCTTTTGAACTAGGTTGTAAAATCAAAAGATTAGAAGGAAATTGTTCCAAACATGTGAGCGATCCTCAGCACAGTGGATTAGGATTCTGGAAACTCCCACAGGAATTTAGCTTTCCTGTGGGAAAGAGAACAGCTTAGTAAGTAAGTAAGTAAGTAAGTAAGTAAGTAAGTAAGTAAGTAAGTAAGTAAGTAAGTACATACCATATTTGCTGGTGTATACGACCCACTTCCCCCCTTAAAATACACTGGAAAATGGAGTGTGTCTTGTGCTGCACATAGTGGTCTATTTTGGTAATAATGGGTCTGATTCATACTCTGATGCATCTCATAAGCCAGCAAATATGGTAAGTAGTTGTCTGCACAAGGGAATATAAAGTGTTCTGTTCTGTGGCTAAATGCTTTTTTTACTTTAATAAGTTGCATCTGCCACTTGAGCATCCCTTCCATTTACACTAGATATGTTTATTCTTCCATGAAAAAGATCTACCCTGGTCTGTAGATTAATTTGCCTCCTTTACATTATTGACACATGTACCTATCCCATTCCCTGCCTTTGCTGAGGACCAGGGTTGGAAAACATCCAGCCTGTGGGCTATATAAAGGCCACATAATCATTTTATCTGGATGTGCCAAATCAACCACAGGTGGGACATGAAATTCAGTAAATCTAGGTGCTTTTTTCATATCAACATAAATTTACATCTAATGAATCATAATAATGTACATATTGAGAGACAAGCAAGGAGCATCCATTTTGGGATATACAGGATACATGTGATGATTTCTTCTAATCTTGATAACCTTGCCTGTGATGATTGATGACAATGTTGTTGACTTCTCTGTCAACACAGACGATAACTCCAATCCAACTCTTATCCACATGTCCACGATAAAAAAAAAATCCTTGCAAAAACTGAATCTCAAATTACAGTACACTGAAAAGACCTCAAGAGTTGACGGCATGAACTTTGGATATGTTCCAAATCCATGATGCAAGATTAGAACCAGTGCTGGGCATCAGCCAGTCCGCCCCGGTCCAACTGGACTGGTAGCAGACCTGGCTGGCCATGCCCCTTCCCTACCCCACCCTGCCCCCCTCTTCCCAGGAGAGCGGGCGACCGGACGGCATCGGCTCTTCCAATCCTTCTCCTCCAGAGCGGCTGCTGCTGCCTCCTTAATAAGCTGCAGGTGCTGTTGGGGGTGGTGGTGGAGGTGGTGGCATGTGCGCGCCTGGCCCTGGGGGAAGGGGAGGGGGAGCTGACATCACGCACCACCCTGGCGCCCCGCACCCCCACCGCCACTCCTTGTCTCCTTCTAGCAGCAGCAGCAGCACAACTTTCGCGATGCCTGGACCTAGTCCTGCAGGAAGAGAACTTCCTGTAGGATGTCTGTCTGGGCATTGCGAGAGGTGTCCAGGCAGCATGGTGTAAGCAGGGCAACTCTCGCAATGCCCAGAGACAGACAGACATCCTGCAGGATGGAAGTTCTCTTCCTGCAGGACTAGCTCCAGGCATCACGAAAGTTGTGCTGCTGCTAGAAGGAGGCAAGGAGCGACAGTGGGGGTGGGCATCCAAGCTGCTCTGGGTGGTGTGACATCAGCTCCCCATCCCTTTCCCCAGGCACGCACACGCCGCCACCTCCACCACCACCCGAGCGGCACCCACACTTATTAAGGAGGCGGCAGCAGCTGCTCTGGAGGAGATTGGAGTAGGAAGAGCCGTCGTTGCTCTCCTGGGAGGAAGTAGGTGGGATCGGGAAGCAGCAGCAGGGCTGGACTCGCTGGTCCTGGAGGACTAAAGGAGGAGGGAAAGCCAAAGCCGTCACATAAGCACTCCTTTGTTGTGTATGTAACATTGTACCTTTAAGAATGTATCCTTGCAAAGGAGTCTCTTTCTAACAATGTAACTCAATGTTAACCAGCTGTGATTACAAGCGATTCAGCTGCCGCTCGATGGCAGCTGCAATAGCTCAGCTCACATGGTCCAGATCACCCAATCACAGTGTATCGCAGGAAACATTCCTGCCATAGGTAAACCTTATAAGGTATGCAGTATGTCCCAATGACATCACTGATACCACAGCCAATGGGAACTCTTGGAGCGGGATTCAAAGGTACTGTACAGTATAAAAGGAGCTGTGCCATTACCGTATGTTCAGATTGCATACCTTGCAATAAAGATGTGTCTGGCCCCCTGAATGCTGCCTACCGTGTATCAATCTGTAAACATCAAATCCTTCCTCCCGCACTGGGAGAAAGGAGCAGCCTGAAGTGGCGCCTTCTGGGTAAGTGTGTCTTTTTGTTTTGTTTACTCCCCCCCCGTGTGTGTGTGTGTAAGTATGTAGGGGAACAGAGGCTAAAGGGATTTCCCTGGGTTGGTGGTGGAGGGGGAATGAGGGCCGTGAAGCTCCCTAAACAGCAGTGAGTCTTTAAGGTGCCACAACATTTTTGTGTTTTTGTTTTGTTTACCTCCTGATCTGCTTGCACAGAATAAAACTTTAGAATTGGTAGCCATTTTATTCTGTGCAAGCATATCAGAGAGTAAACAAAAAAATGTTGTGGCACCTTAAAGACTCACTGCTGCTTCGAGGTAGACTGCAGCTAACCCAGGACACTCCATGGTAAAACAGAGATGACCACTGAACCCTAGAGTTGGATATGACTGGCTTTCAAGCAAGGGATACCAGTCGTATTCCATGCTAGGGTTCAGGATGTTCATCTCTGTTTCAAAGCCAAAGAGCCAGCGCTGTCTGCTTTTACAGACGTTTTCATGGTCATGTGGCAGGCATGGCTAGACACCGGAGTGCACGGAATGCTGTTTACCTTCCTGCCAAAGTGGTCCGTATTTATCCACTTGCAATTTCTTGCTTTTGAACTGCTAGGTTGGCAGGAACTGGGACAGAGATGGGAGCTAACTCCAACATCCAGCACTTAGGTCTCCAACTGCTGACCTGCCACCTTCCAGTCAGAGCCTTAGCCACTGGAGCTAAGTGGTTAAGAAGCTTGCCTTGTTAGCTGGAAGGCTGACATGACCGTTTGAGCACCTGTCTCTGTCCCAGCTCCTGGCAACCGCAAGTTGATAAATAGGAACCACTTCGGTGGGAAAGGTAACAACATTCTGGTGTCTAGTCATGCCTGCTACATGTCCACAGAAATATCTACAAACAGACAGTGCTGACTCTCTGGCTATAAATAGATAAGCACTGAACCCTAGAGTCAGGTATGACTGGCAGCTTTGGATCTAACAATAGGTAAAGGTAAAGGTTGCCCTTGCTCAAAAGCCAGTTGTATCTGACTCTAGGGTGCAGTGCTCATCTCCATTTACAGCCAAAGAGCCAGTCCTGTCTGTGTTTGCAGATGTTTTCATGGGCTATGTGACAGGCATGACTAGATTGGCCACCCAATCACATGCCCACCGATTAGGCCACACCCACCAGTTAGGCCACACCCACGGTGTGGTAGTAAAATAATTCGGTGCCCATCACTGATTAGAACTGTGATGAAAGCAAAATAATTGTGTTGCTGGCTAATCTTTCTCACACTAGGTCAGGTGAAGGGAACTGCAGAATTAACCCACCAAATAGTGGGTTCATTTTGCCAGTTTTGTGTGTGGCCTAAACACGGGAGAAAAAGATTATTTCTCTAGCAACACATATCAGTTTGTTGTTCAAATTTAAGTGGTGCAAAATCCTACAAATGGGGACTACAAAGAAAAGAAATGTTGATGCAGAGTGTTGATCTTTCCAAGAGAAATGGACAAATGATTATTTTTGTTGGAGTCAAAGGCAAACCTGTGTGCCTAGTTTGTGGCAATGTGTTAACAGTAAAACACAGTAAAAGCCAATCTGGAGCATAATTACAGCTCAAAACATGCTAAACTCAATGAATTGGGAGGCCAAATGCATCTGGATAAAATCACCGCTCTTCAGCAGAGTTTGGAATCACAATGAGTGGCTTTTACTAGGCCTTGTTGTGACAAAGATGTTATTCAGACATTGATCATCTGTTGTTTTGTGGTCTTCTGCACCATAATGGTTTGGCACCCAGTTCCATACAGGGACAGATGGCTGGCATGTCTTTTTATCCTCATTCTCAAGGATGGGCACTTTACCAGAGTTTTCCAGGTTAGTAAAATGCTGGAGGGTTGGTCCAGGGCAGGGGTCAGCAAACGTGGCTCTCCAGTTGTTCTTGGACTTCAATTACCAGAAGCCCAAGACAATACACTGCTGATCGGGGCTTCTGGGAATTGAAGTCCAAGAACATCTGGAGAGCTAAGTTTGCTGAACCCTGGTCTAGGGAGAGGGGAGTGGTTCCTGATTCCAGAATGCCCATATCTCCTGAAGCTGGTGGGAGTCTGTCCAAAAGTTTGCATTGATGACTATGAATCAGCCTTGTTTCATGCTGCTACTATAATGGCATTTTGTGTGTGTGCAGAATTTAGGGTCAATGAACTTGTTGTGTTCTGTAAAGCTGTGCCTTTAACAATGTACCTTTGCCATGTGTTAACAATGTAACCTTTCTGTGTGCAACATTATAACCATCAGCTGTATCAATGTAAACCTGATAAGGGGACGCGAGCTAGTGACCACCAGAGGGCAGTAGCGAACGTCCAGCTCTCATGGCTCAGATTCACCTGGTTCAGCAGCGCGGGAAGATTCCCCGTGACCTCCTCACCTGGTCAAGAAGGGCGTGACCTTCTACGACGTCACGCAGGCAGCAACCAATAGTCTGTCGACGAGCCACATTCAAATGTATAGCCAGCTGTATATATTGAGCTACTCATCCGTCATTACCACATGTTCCTCCGGATCATCATGCAATAAACCTGTGTTAAGCCAACCCTTCGGCTGTTTCATTGTCTTTGGTCCCTTACACTAAATTGGCGACGAAGGTGGGATATGGCAGCCCACGGGACCAAGACATGCGCCGGTTTCGAAATCAGGAAACCGGGCGACTGGGAGATCTTCGAGATGGACTTCCAGGCCGCACTGATCGAGTCCGAAGTCACGGAAGAGGCGAAGAAAAGGGCCATCTTCACCAGGATGCTTGGACAAGAAACCAAAAGGACCTTGGTGGACCTGATTGCACCGAGGAGGGTGAGCGAATTCAAGGCCAAGGAACTCATGCAGATGCTGCGTGAGCACGTCCGGCCCGCCACGGCGATGTTTCCCGCTTGGAGTGCGTTCTGGAGGCGAGTCCAAGCGCCCGGGGAGACGGTCGCCGCATTCGTGGCGGCCCTGCGGCTGGCGGCCGACCCGTGCAAATGGGAGAATGCCGAAATCACCCTCCGAGACTGTGTGCTGTGCGGCCTGAACGACGCCGAGACCCAGCGCACATTAATGAACCAAGAGCCGCCTCCCACGTTGCGGGAGGTCGTCAGAGCGGCCCAGGCCGCAGAAGCTACGAAGGCCGGGGTCCAAGAACTTCAGGACTGGCGGCCAAAGTCGAGCAAGGCAGAGGCTCCGGTACAGGCGGCCCGGCGAACTTCGAGGTCGTCCACAGAGAGCAGCGACGACGAGGACGTCCGGAGGGTCCGGAAGGAGAGCCAGCGATGCGACGGCTGTGGAGCGGCCCACGACCGCGTGAAATGCCCCTTCCGGAAGGCCGAGTGCCACAACTGCAGCCGCCGCGGGCACATCGCCAAGGTGTGCAGGAAGAAGCGCGAAACCCGGAGGAGCTCCGCAGACCGTTCCGCGGGGCAAGACCGCCCAACGAGACCCAAGGACGGCGCCCAGGCCACGCGGAAGCAGGACGGCGTGGGCCGCATCTCCGACGGCAGCGAGGACGACGCCCCAGTGTTCAGCGTGTCTACAGGACACCCCCGCTACTTCGTTGAGGTACTAGTCCAAGGGGTTCCCATTAGGATGGAAATTGACTCGGGGTCCTCATATTCAATCATTTCCCAGAGGGAGTTCCCAGGGGGGGTTTCGGAGTGGTCCCCCACCCGTCCAAGCGAGAAGAGGGGTTTTTCGTTAGCCCCGACTGCCCCCGGTCTGCCCACAATGGAGTTTTTCCCTTCCCCTAAGGCCGCCAGACAGCGGCAAGCCACTAACAAGTCTCCCTCTCCTATTTCAGGACAAGGGACCAGGGAACAAAGAAGCAATAACGCCCCCGGGGGGGCAGCCCTCTTCACGGCCCAAACGCACATGCAACAAGCCATCTTGGCTGAGAGACTTCGTCTCATCGTAGGGGGGAGGGATGTTGTGTTCTGTAAAGCTGTGCCTTTAACAATGTACCTTTGCCATGTGTTAACAATGTAACCTTTCTGTGTGCAACATTATAACCATCAGCTGTATCAATGTAAACCTGATAAGGGGATGCGAGCTAGTGACCACCAGAGGGCAGTAGCGAGCGTCCAGCTCTCATGGCTCAGATTCACCTGGTTCAGCAGCGCGGGAAGATTCCCCGCGACCTCCTCACCTGGTCAAGAAGGGCGTGACCTTCTACGACGTCACGCAGGCAGCAACCAATAGTCTGTCGACGAGCCACATTCAAATGTATAGCCAGCTGTATATATTGAGCTACTCATCCGCCATTACCACATGTTCCTCCGGATCATCATGCAATAAACCTGTGTTAAGCCAACCCTTCGGCTGTGGATATATCAGGTAAGGGCTACACTACGGTGATCAAGTCACTGAAATACTGGTTACGTTGTGAATTCAAAGGTTTAAGAAGGATCAGTCAGGAAAGGCAAAATGCTTGTATTAGGCCTATGTATGTGGGATGATTTTCATATTTCTTGGCATAAGGAGAGTCACACTAGTTCCTTATTGTGCCACCAGGATGCCCCTGTGCTTACAAAATTTCAGTTCCCTTCTGAAGTGAACAAATACTTGCTCACAACCATTTGTTCTTTGTTGCTTCAGGTTTGATGTTGGAACACCATTGGCAGATGTAGGTTGATAATCACATCTTCATTTAATGGGTGGTGTGGTATGTTGCCAGGTCTTTCTGGGGCCTGAATATCAGGCTTTGAGCATAGACCTTGCTTGAGTGGATGGGCAAGCATGGCACACTATGGAGTGAGTGGCTTAGCATGGTGCAGCAAACCTAAGTACAAAGACCTCTGATGTATTGATAATCCATTTGGGTGGCAATGATTTGGGCCGTAGGACTGGCAAGTCATAGATCTTGGACATTCTGAAGGACATGGGTGTTGTTAACACTTGTTCACCAAACATAAGGATAGTCTGGTTCACCATCATACCTAGGATGATATGGTGGCTGGTTTGTGTTCACAGTTGTATAAATAAGGGCCACAAGGTTGTGAATTGGGGAGTGAAAATAGCTTGGCTGGGTGGTCTGGGTTCTGTAAATCTACACCAAGACATTAGGAGTAAACAGAAGAATCTGTATAGACAAGATGGGATTTGGCTTTCAGATTTAGGTTATGAATTCTTCCTCCAGGATCTGCAGTATGGCCTTCATGCTGAAATGGGTGGCATGGTAGGGATCAAGGGTGTTAAAGTAGTTTAGCCTATTGCTTTGGCAGGCAGTGTGGAGGGAATAACTAGTGTTGGTGAGTCCCAAACATAATTGGGTGGGTTCAACGTGCACAGCCTCTTGATCAACTGGATCTGGAGTGGTCTTCAAAGGTCACAGGACTTTGGAGGCTATAGGTGGCACTCTGCATCACCTTGATTTGCCAGCCAGAGTTTGAAAGGCTAAAAGTTTAATTAGTATCAAGGAGTATAGATTAGCAAGTATAGCTGAGGGAACAGTATTTAAAAGGTTCAGCAAAGGTCAAAAAGGAAGTGAGGGGAAACTATGCAGTTTATTAGAAAATGGAACTGAAGCGTAGTTGTGAGGAAAAACATAATGGGAATAATTCTTGGAGAAAATAAATGGCAAGTGCAGATAAGCAAAAATTTAGAAAGAAAGAGAGAGGCTATGCTTTATGCACATAAAGATACTTGGTTAAGTTACAATAATTTTTGATGAGCTAGGCTCTTTTGGCATGCTGTGAAAGCCTGTCAAGAGTTTGTTAAACCTGAAAGATTGCTTGCCTCCAACTTGCAAACGAGACATTGAGTATTGTTGGTCAAACCTGCAACAATTTGCACCAAATGGCTTTTGGCCAAACTAGTGGAACAAAGGGTTCGTAGCAAGAATGAAAATATTGGCAGATTGATACAAAAATATGCAAATCACTTCTTTTTTTCTTTTTTTAAAGAATATGTGCATTACTAATACTTAAGAATATGTGAAAAGTAACAACAGCAAAGAAGTTTAGGTATGGAATTTGTCCAAAAGAAGTTCTTGAAAATATGTAACATATTTAGGTAAAGGTTTCCCTTGCTCGAAAGCCAGTCGTATCTGACTCTAGGGTTCAGTGCTCATCTCTATTTCAAAGCCAAAGAGCCAGCACTGTCTGCTTCTGCAGACATTTCTGTGGTCATGTGGCAGGCATGACTAGACACCAGAGAGCACAGAACGCTGTTACCTTCACACTGAAGTGGTCCCTATTTATCTACTTGCAATTTCTTGCTTTCGAACTGCTTGGTTGGCAGGAGCTGGGACAAAGACAGGAGCTCATTCAGTCCTGCAGTACTCAGGAATCAAACTGCTAACCTTCCGCTTCCCAGTCAGTGTCTTAGCCACTTGAGCCACTGCAGTATTTAGGCCAGCACAATATATCTTGTCATCTCACACTGGAAAGAAAGGGTGGGTGGGGTGGAGTGACATCTGTTTCTCATGAATGGGAATGAGAGCAGTAAAGTTCTCTCTCTGATCTTTCACTCTCTCTGCCTCATTTCTCCCATAAAGGAATCCACAGGATTGAGTTAACAAGAGACCTTAGACTACCAAAATGATAAACAAATGGGTTATAGATCTAATCAAGCCTATATTGTCTCTGGAGACAAAAATGAAGTAACAGAGGCTGTCCAACTTTGGGCATGTTATGAGATGGCAAGACTCTCTGGAAAAGATAGTAAGGCTGAGAAAGGTGGAAGGCAGCAAGAAAAGAGGAGGACCAAACGTGATATGGATTTTACCCTCTCAAAGAGGTGGTCATTGCTACTTCTTTCCCTTTTGATCTTTGCTGGTCCTGATCTCAATTTGAAATATGCAATACGGTCACCATATGTCAGATCTGGCTTGACAGCATAACACAATGTGCTACATGATACTACAGACAGATTAAATGAGAATGGTTTTCCTTTTTTCAGTTTCATATTCTGGCATATTAGGCAGCAAGATATATAATTATATCAATCAATCCATCCATCCATTAATTCATTCTCTCTCACACACACACTCTCTCTCTCACACACGCACGCACGCACGCACGCACGCACGCACGCACACACACACACACACACACACACACACACACACACACACACACACACACACATTCTTGGAGTCAGGAACAAACAAGGTTTATCAGCCAGCTGGGTTATATAAAAGAGGGAGTTATGTTGTTGCAGCTGAAGTGAAATGGTTCTATCAGGTCAGTGGTAAAAGTTCGTATAGGCTTATCTGAGATCCATAAACCAACCACAAGTATATGGACAAAAATGCTGGCTTTTAAAGATGGCTACTCTTGATGTGGTCATCTTTGAGAGCTCCTTGGAAGGACAAATTCTGAAGCTGAATCTCAAGTACTTTGGTCACCAAGTGAGAGGAGAGGATTCAATACAGGGCTGTGGCATGGGGCACTGGGTGGGGGGCTTTGCCTACCCTGAGTTAGCAGCTTGCCCACCCTCAAACTTCCTAAAGTCTCCCCTCCCCTATGAATTCCTATGGGAAACTACGCTTTGCACCTTGTATATAACATTGTTGCCAATCTAGAATCCTGGCTATGGCCCAGATTCACTGGAGAACACCCAGATGCTGGGAAAGGTCACAAGCAAAAGGAGAAGGGGTGACAGAAGATGAAATGACTAATGGCATTGTTGACACAGTGGGCGTAGATCTGGGCATCCTACGGAGGATGGCAGATGACAGTGGAGCCTGATGTGTGGTGGTCCATGGGGTCACAAAGAGTCAGACTAGACTGTGTGACTGAACAACTGTTGGGATGACCTCTTGGCTGCTCTCTAGTGACTTAACCAGTGGCACTGCAGACTATGGACAGATTTTAGTGACTGGACATTAATCCATTAAAAATAATAATACACCTTCCAAGGCTTCCTTAATGTGCCTGTTATATTTGAGGTGTCTATGTTTCACAAGCTCTGAGTTACAGCAGAGACAAGATACACATATAGAGAATGTCTTTTATTATTTTAGATGCCATCATTTAGTTAAAGCTTGTCACATACAGCCTCCTTGTAGCATAATTTAGGAGAGCAAACATGCCTTGGTGATAAATTTTTAAAAAATAATATTTACCCCAGGAGAGAATAGGTGAAAGCAACAAGAATGCTATCCCTTCTGTGCTGTATAATGAGTCGCTGTTCTCATTTTCCATGTGAAATCAATTGTTACAGAGCTTCAGCAAATGCTACCTCATCTATACATATATATCATTTTTCAAAAGGATGTTCTGAGGACATAGATCAATATGAACCCATTTCCCCTGGCAATTGAAAATATTTAAAATGTTCAGTTATCAAACCATATAGAATTTCAGGGGAGAGATGCTGATGCTTTTCTTCAAAGTCCAGGGCATATGTAAACATTAAGCTGAGTCTGCATACCTGACAGCAGTTTAAAAGGCGAATAGCTTGTAATGGCATATGTTTTAAATACCCCCAGTTTCTGAGCATAATTCTATTTCTTTGAATGATTTTGGTTTGAATGCCACCTCTGTGATTCTGCCACTAAAAGGCTCAGAAGGAGGGAGACTGCTTCAGTTTGGAGTAGTTGACACAGTTGTGCCTCAGAATGCTGGCTTAAATGCAGGGCAAGAGGCCTTAAAAGCAAATCCTGCCCCAAAGGTGTCCTCTTTGATTGATTTCTGCTGCCAGACATCCATCCCACCCACCCTGTAGGGCGGGGGTTCGCAACCTATGGCCCGTGGGCCGGACCTGGCCCCTGATGCCATTCCATCCAGCCCATGGCAATGACCCCCAGAACTGGAAGTGGACATGTTTACAACAGCTGCAAAATGTGTCCACACATGTGAAAACAGTCTGTGCACATGCAAACACATCTGCCATGGTTTATAGATGCATTTACGACAGGGGGAAACCACGTGTCCAGCCTGCTCAGCTGCCAGAGGGAGAGTGGTCTGACCCATGCCCCATGGATTTCATGTAGGGTTCTGTTTGCTTCTCATGGACTGCATGTTTTCTGACTGGGTTGTTGTTGTTGTTGTTGTTGTTTGCCTACCCTGACCTTTTATCTGTAAGTCAACCTCTTTGGTAGCAGAATAAAGAGAAGCATATTACAGTATATGCCTAGTGAGATATATGTAACTTATGCAGCTTCTCCAAGGTTCCCTTTAGTCTCCAGCCTACATTTTTGAGACTTGAGCTAGTCCTTCTTTTTCATTCTTCTTCTTGGTATATAATAATTTTGCATCACAATTATTCTGGGTTGATTTTTTTTTTGCTGGAGAAACTCCACTCAGGGGATGCTTTTTTTAAAAAAAATATTTTTATTAAGTTTTTCAAAAAATAATAATACAAATGATATATTAAAAAAATACAACAAATACAAGAAATTACAAATAAAAAAAAAGAAAATCACATTACATTAATTTGTTGTATTACAAATTATAACACCCAGTGATATTTACAAACCATGAGGATCGAATTTCTAATTTAATTTTCCCAGAAACTCATATGTTGAGGTACCGGCTTATCCCCTTTATCACTCACAAGAACAAATTCCACAAATGGTTTCCACATTTCCCAAAAATTGTTCTCTTTTAAGATACCTTTCTTCACATTCAATTCACATGTCAATTTATCATTTAATGCAATTTCCCACATTTCTTTATACCATTCATCAATTTTTAACCTTAAATCACTTTTCCATTTTCTCGCTATACACAGTCTTGCAGCTGTTAACATTATTGACACCAGTTCTTTTTTGTTTGTACTCATATTTATATCATCCAATCCCGTCAGCAAGGCGATACCTGGCTCCAGTTTTATATCGACTTTAGTAATCGCTGAAATTTCTTTCTCAATTAGTTTCCAAAAAATCTTAACCACTTTACAACTCCACCACATGTGTTCATATGTTCCAAGCTCACTTTTACATCTCCAGCAATCTCTTGATTTACTATTATCCATTCGATACAATTTAACTGGAGTCAGGTACCACCTCCACAATATTTTATAATTATGTTCTTTTAATCTTACAGAAAGATTTTTCATAATTCTTCTCCTCCATTTATTCTTCCACTGTGATTCTGAAATTCTTATATTTAAATCTTCTTCCCATAATGTTCTCAACACATTTTGTGAGCTTTCATCCTTATTCAAAATTCTATATATTTTACTTACTAAACCTTTTATCTCCATTTCTCCTTTTCTTATTTTACAAATCATCTCCTCAAATTCTGTTTTCCCTCTCTGTAAACTGACTCAGGGGATGCTTGAATGAGTCTCATTTCATGTCCCCAAGATCTTTTCCCACCAAAGTGTTCCCTATTTATTGGCTTGCAATTTCTTGCTTTCAAATTGTTAGGTTGGCAGGAGCTGGGACAGAGACAGGCACTCAATCCATGCAGTACCTGGGTCACGAACTGCCAACTTACCAGCTTTTCAGCTTTTTGGTGAGAATGAGAGAGAGGGATAGGTATAATATTTTATTGAAATAATAAAATATTTTAAAATGATAATAATTTGAACTCTCTGATTGGATATTGCAAAGGTTGTGGTGGAATAAAGAAATAGAAAAAAAACAGGTCATACTGGATGTGAATCTAAAGGATCTGATAATCCTGCTTTTGCAGGATAAGGCATGCCATCATATTTCTGGATGCTTCTGCTTCTATCTAGCATACCTGTCCTTTATCTAAGGAGGTGGAAGAAAAGAGACAATTGATTCTACACCTCCATAAAGTAAAACCTGATACTATCCTATCTCAGATTGATTCTTCAAATGTCCAGTCTCTGTACTGAAATGTTAGTTTAATTGCAAAACCTTCACCATCTTTATATAGGCTAGAAGATTATTAGGCTTCCCTATTTTTCCCTGTCCTGGCTTCTGTATTATTCTTTCTTTTGAAGATAAAAGGAAAGGATAAAAATATAGTAGTGTAAATATAGTATTGTGCAGGAGGAAGAAAGAAAAGGCATGGGAAGGGATTTTGGTGAGAAGGATGCAAAGTATTCAAAAGCTCATTCAACTCTTTCTCTTCCCTCCAAAGTTTAAAATAAGCACAAGGTAGCACAGAGTGGGAGGTAAAGTAGATATACTTCATTATTTGCTTCCCCCACCCCTATAAATGTTAGTGTAGTAACAGAGAGTAACGTAACTCTAAAAACAGTTTAAAATGGTAGCATCAATTGTTTGAAATAGAATAGAAATTTTATTAAATTTTTTTAAATAGAAATGTTATAGAAATATCTTTTTAATATAAAACTGATTTAATCAGATGTTTCACTCATCAAATCAAATTAAAGCATGGCCTTTGCCCATTGATATTCCCATCTCTGCTCTAAACCTTATACTGCGCTGGCCCTGCTAATGTGGTAGGAACCTTTAGAAATGAACTATCCCCAGAGAATATGAAAACTGATCTTTGGTAAGAGGAAATAACACAATCTATATATCAGAGACTAAATAAAACAAAAAGACAAAACCATTGTTTTACCTTAAATACTAACTGCTGTACAGTATTTTGATGTTAGCTTTTGTGGATCAAGTCCACTTCGTCAGACGTAAGGGTGATAATTTGTGGCATCAATTTAAATATATCAGGTACAGAGGTACAATTATTGCTAGTTGTAAAAACCCGGCCAACCATTTTGTACAATCTTTCACCATTTCAGAATCTGTTTCAATTGTCAAAAGTAATGTATATAATCTCCTAATTTCTTTATATTTCTCAAAGGGAACTGCACGTCTAGGTCTTTTCTGTTTTTACAGAAATCCATATTGTATTTTATCTGATGTAAATATTTCAAACAATTGCATATATTCCAACCAATTCAAAGCCACTCTTTCTTCTTCTAGCCTTTCTTTAGTCTTAATTTTGATCTCTCCTTAATCAATAAATACCAGATCTCTGTATGTTAAAGGCAAAGGTTTCCCTTGCTCAAAAGCCAGTCATATCTGACTCTAGGGTTCAGTGCTCATCTCTGTTTCAAAGCTGAAGAGCCAGCACTATCTGTTTGTGCAAACGTTTCCGTGGTCATGTGGCAGGCATGACTAGTCACCGGAGCACACAGAACACTGTTTACCTTCCCACCAAAGTGGTCCCTATTTATCTACTTGCAATTCTTGCTTTCGAACTGCTAGGTTGGCAGGAGCTGGGACAAAGACAGAAACTCATTCCATCCTGGATTACTCAGGAATCAAATGGCTGACCTCCCACCTTTCAGTCAGTGTCTTGGCCACTTGAGCCACTGCAGTTAGCCAATCTTTTTCTTTACCATTTTCCTTCTATGAAAGCAACCCTGATGTTTGTTGATGTTGAGAAGGCTTTTGATAGTGTGGATTGGAATTTTATGAAAAAAGTTTTGGAATATATGAAGTAGATTAAGAAGCACTGGAGTTGGCTTGCCTTATACCCTGAGAAGCCACTTGCCTGCAGTCTGGTGGAGCGAGTCCTCTCTTTGTACTCTGCTGTCTTGTCATCTCTCTAAATAAAATGCAGCAAACCCACAAAGTTATAATCATTGAATGGGGATTAACATCAGTTGACAAAACAGATATGTGGAAATCCAAAGCGCAAGAAGGTGCTTCTGGATTGAAAGGATTAGCCGGAGACAGTTACCATTGTCACTGTTCCCCAGGGTATGCCCGGTCACTGAAATAGCAACCTTTGGGGAGGCTCCTTTCAAAATACACTTGCTATTTCATCACTAACCACCAAAGCAGAGACTGAAATCAAGGCACAGTTTCCTCAAAACCTCTGCTCTCCCCAAACAAACAGCCTGTACAGACCACCTCAGAACTATGGAAGGCAAGCATGGAGCTACCAGACAACTGGGCAGAACCACACAATTCTCTACCACCTGGCCAAGAACAACCATGGCCTTTGTGGAAAGCTTTAAACAGATAGTGTGCCAGGGTAGGAAGATTAAATGCTAATCTGAGAAAGTGGGGTTTCCCTGTAAATGACAGCTTGCGTGAATGCAGAGAAGAACAAACTATCTCCCATATGATGCACTGCAAACAATGCCCCTCAACATGCACTGAGGAGGATCTTATTATGTTGGCAAGAGGAAATGCTGTTGATGTGGCCTGATATTGGTGGAAGTTATCTAGCCCTTTTAATTCTATTTTATTTTAAATGTGTTAATTTTAGCTTTGCATGTTATTATATGCTGGTAGTGCATCTGACATGAATAAAGAAAGAATCCAAATCCCAACCTTGATCTAGGTCCATATCAGAGGGCATCTGGGTCATACTGGATTGAATAATTCCCAGTTCAAATCTTCAAATTCCAAACAAGATCAAATGGGGGAGGCCCTGCCTACGACTCTCATTAAAAACAAACACATTAGCAGGATTGCAAGAAAGGAGTTGTAAGGGCCTAGTAATAAGTTAAACATTTTAAAGAAGCTGAAGAGAAGCATGCAGAGATGCAGGACAAGTGATGAATGTAGTCATTCTTGCTTACCGTGGGCAACAATAAGAACATTAAAAAGTTGCAGCTAAGGCACCTTCAGAGATGTGCAAGATGAGAACTGTTGGGAAAAGATCCCTCTGGAAAATATTGAACAGAATAAACAAAATCAAAAGCAACGAGGCTTTAACAAGCATGGCTCGTAAACCTATTTTTATGTATGAAAACACCTATGTAAGCTTCTATCATTGCCTTGTGTCTAGGGACTGCATAAGGCTCAAGGATCTGTATATCTCCTCTTGCTAGCAAGTTATTTAAATATAGTAATGGATATCTTTTGGATAACTTCTCTGTGTCTTTTGGGAAACATTTTATCCACAAAGTAATCACAGTGAGCAATGTTTTTCTAGCTTTCCCACTGAATTCATGGGGTAGTCTTTATTAAAAGTATTCCTCCAAACTTTTCTCATGTAGAAGGACCCAATGCAGTTTACAACATTTAAAAAAGATAATATAAAAATGAACAGTCAATTATTGCAGCATGAAAAGAGAATTAAAGACCCGAGTCCCGCACAATGGAGTGAGCTCCCATCATATGTCCCAGCTCCTACCAATCTAGCAGTTTGAAAGTAAGAAATTGGAAGTAGATAAATAGGTACCACTTCGGTGGGAAAGGTAATGGCATTCTGTGCACTCTGGAGTCTAGTCATGCCTCTCACATGAGCACAGAAACTTCTGCTGACACAGATAGTGATGGCTTCTTTGCCTGTAAACAGTGATGAGCACCAACCCATAGAGTCAGACATGACTTGCTTGTGGGCTAGGGAGACCTTTAACTTATAAGAACTCCCTCTTTGGCAGTCATCAAATGAGTATATGCCTAATTGTGGGAGGACAGCAGATATGCTGCCCATGTGAAGGAGTTCCAGAGTCTGGGAGCAAACAAGCCCCGTGTTCCCATAAAACAGAGGGTGGTGGGGCAGAGAGGAAGGGCTCTTCTGAAGAGCTGAGTGCCTGTGTGGGTTCATAAATGGAGATGCAGTCTTTTGATTTGATCTGATTTGAATTTATTTTTATATACCACTTTCCTCATCTAGCAGATGACCCAAAGCGGTTCACAATACATAGAAACATACACAAATACAATATTAGAATAGTGCAAGGCAAAATACAGTTTTACAAGTAAAAAATATTGCAAAAATTACATAACAGTACATAGTATTACACCAATAATAATGCAAAAATGCAATAGATACAAATCAGCCAAGACCACCCACGAAATCCCCTGCCTTTAGAGTCTTTTGAAGAGGGGGAGGGAGAGGGCAGGGCCCAGGAACGCTGGCCGGTGGTGTGGCCGGGAGGGCCTCTTCGCCCCCACTGGGGCCAGGAGCACAGCGGCGGCAGTTTGCCCGGCACCTCCTTGCCTTTTGAGTCCGAAGGCGAGGTGGGAGGGCCTGGCCCAGGAATGCTGGCCGGTGGTGTGGCCGGGAGGGCCTCTTCGCCCCCACTGGGGCCAGGAGCATGGCGGGGGCAGCTCACCCGGCACCCCCTTGCCTTTTAAATCCCAGAGTGAGGGGGAGGGCAGGGCCCTGAAACGCTGGCCGGTGGTGTGGCCGGGAGGGCCTCTTTGCCCCCACTGGGGCCAGGAGTGTGGCAACGGCAGCTCGCCCAGCACCCCCTCTTTGATGTAGGCAGATTGATTGCACACAGAGCCAGCAGAAGGGCCAAACACTTCTTTATTGCAGCATGGTTAATCTGTACATGAGGTAATGGTGGAGGCTTGCCTCCTTATATATGGTACAACACATTTGAATTTCCCCCGAAGGGTGCCCATTGGTTGCGGTAGCAGTGACGTCATTCGGACGTACTGCATACCTGACATAGCTCACCTGTGGTGGGAAGGTTTCCTGCACTAGCTACTGATTGGGTGATTGGAGCCACGTGAGCTGAGCTCCTTCAGTTGCACTATAGCTGGCAGCTGAACTGCGTGCAGCGGCAGTTGCTGCGCTATAGCTGGCAGCTGTGTTGCATGCAGTGGCAGATGAATTACATGCATACACAACAAAGCTCTTCGGCTTTGAAACAGAGATGAGCACTGCACCCTAGAATTGGACATGACTGGCTTTCAAGCAAGGGAAACTTTACCTTTACCTCGCCCCCTAAGTCTGAGGGGGAGGGTGGGGCCCAGGAACACCGGCAGGGGTTCCCAACCTAAGGCCTGTGGCCCAGATCCAACCCACAGCACCATTTATGTGCCCCCACCCCTCCAAGGGCATTCAAGAAACAAAATTGCCACCCCCTTTGAAGCTGTTGGGACAAAATGGCCACCCCCATCATGCAGGCAGGGCAAAATGACCATCTGGCCCTCGAAGCTGACTGAGAGAGTGTGACCCGGCCACCAGCTTGAAAAGGTTGGGAACTCCTGGTTTAGACTCAAAACCTAAGATTAAAACCAGCACTTTGGGTGTGCTGGGAACTTTGGGAGGGTGGTGGACAGGAAGTGATGGGGGCACCTATGGGGATGGTAGAAATGCCATGCATTCCCATTACCTCTGACTGCCTCGGGGGGCATTCACTGGGGTGAGTCCCTGTATCCCTGTGGGCCCGCACACCACTGGCTCCAAACACCCCTGTATTGTTTTGATTAAATTTCAGTTTATTCACCCTCATCGTGTCCATTACTAACACCAGACTTCCTCAGATTTAGACGGAAAGGAGAGGTAGAGTTGAGTGTCATCAGCATACACTTCACGGTTTGGGACCTGGATATTTCTCATTTGCTGAGTTCTTCACAAACCATGCTGTTGAGAGTAGCCATCCTGAGAGATGTCAGAAGAATGGATACTCATAGAAATGCCTTCCAAGTGGTAGCTTCCTCTATCCAGAATGATCTTCCAACTGAGATATGTCTGGCTGCCTCACTTCAGATCTTCAAGAATTTCCTAAAAGCCCTTCTATTTAATGAGGTGTATAGAGTGTTTCTCAACTGAGGGAGGGAAAATTTAAAGTTTAAAGGAGAGTTCAGTTTAGTTTCCCTCATTGGAGGAATTACTGGACTATGATCTGCTTGATAATCTGTCACAGTCTAGGGTTCTAAAATGTAAATTCAATCTGTAGTGTTTGGGTTTGTTTTTGATGGTTCTTATTTTATTGTGAATGGATGCATCACAGTAAACCACCTTACAGACAGACAGACAGACAGACAGATGACCCCTAGCCCAGTGGGTCACACACCTGATTGGAGAACTTCAATTCCCAGAAGCCTAAGTCAGTACATTGGCTGATCAGTGCTTTGGGGAATTTCTGGGAATTGAAGTCCAAAAACCAAAGGTTGGGAAACATTGCCCTAGCCCCACAAATTTCTGTGGTTGAATGTGTCCAGGTCTCCTGAGTCCTCATCCTCCAAGCATTCAGTTATTACAAACTACAGTGGAACCTTGTATAATGAATGCATCATACAATGAAAAAATTGTACAACAATGAGAATTTTGGGACAAATGGGTGCATCGTACAACGAAAATCTCTATGGGAAAAATCATACAATGAAAATTTTCTTTGTACGGTTTTCCCATAGAGATTTTTGTTGTCAATTTAACTTAAGTTGATCAAGTAATGCTAGCTTTTTAGTCTGATTATTGCATGTTCTTACCCAATCTTTTAGCGTAATTATTTAATTTCTAATTAGGACTTCTTCTACTTTAGTATCAAGTAAAGATCCCAAGTCACTCAGAACCATAATTGGTGATACGTCTGGTGCTAACTTTTTCTTCAGACCATTCCAATTTGCCATTAATGAGTTTAACAATTTGTTCACTGAACTAATTTTTGTCTTGTCTTTACCTAAAAAGATTGCTTTACCTATTTTAGCCAATTCCTTCATTTCATTTTTTCCCCAAAGCACATCCTCTTTCATCAACACTTTGCAAATATTTTTGAGTTTGAAAGCATTGTAATAGTTTTGAATATTTCGTATCCCTAAACCGCCAGGTTTTGAGAGATGTACCACAAATTTTTTGCTATCCTAGGTCTTTTCCCACCATCACAGTAATTAATAATTAAGTTCTGAAAAACTTTCAACTCTTAATCCTTAAGATGAATTTGTTACGAATCGGGGGATAAGTTTAATTTTGGAAATATTTTCATTTTGCAAAGCGCCACTCGTCCAAACCAGGATAAATTTAGTTTTTTTTATACTATTGTACTTTATCTTTCAATTCTTTTTCTAACTTATCATAGTTTTTTTTAGGTTTTCATATCTGTTTGATATAACTACTCCTAAGTATTTTATGTTGTCCCTAATTTGAATATTAAATTTATTGCAAATTTCCACATTGAACAACTGGAGTAAAAAATACTTACAGGAAGAAAGTCTAAATAGGGATAAAACAAGCTTTGAAGAATTGGTTTATAAATTAAGATCAGGACATTTAGAAATTAAAGGATTGGTAAGCAAACTTTATAAAATATTAAATTATGAGTAAAAACTGCAAGAAACCCTCAGAAAGAAATGGGAGCAAGACCTAAACATAAAATAAATGAAGAATCATGGAACAGAAATCGGAAGAAAAGAATCATGAGAACCCTTTCCGTCAGAGTCAAAGAACAAAACTATAAAGTTTTATGGAGATGTTACTTGACTCCAGTGCGCTTACATCAAATGGATGCAACAAAATCTAATGTTTGTTGGAGATGTAAAAATTCCCATGATACATATACCCATTTGTGGTGGGACTATAATTTCTTAACACCATTTTGGCATAAAGTTGAAAATTAAATTAAACAAATATTAGGTATAGATATTAAATTGGAGCATCGCATGGAATTGTTAATGGATGTTGATAGTATAAAGATAGATCAATACAAAAAAGACTTATTAACAATTATGATATAAAACATGAGGCATTGTATAGCGTGAAATTGGAAGAACAATGTTGAGATAAAAATTCATGAATGGTCTAGAGAAATGTGGACAATTGCCGTAAATGATAAGTTAACCTGGGAAGTTCACCACAAAAGGGGGATGATAAGAGACAATAAATTTTATGAAATTTGGAAGCATGTCTTCAAGCATACACTGATTAAAGGACATGGAAGAGCACCAGCATCCGACCATCTTGCATTTTGGAAATGAAAGTGGAAAAGAAGCCTTAACCCATCTCTTCAGGTCTTGTAGATAGCACTGGGTGATATGTAATTGTATATGGTTTTTGTTTGATTTGTTTTCGTCTGTGTTTTTTGATTGTATTAAAGTTTCTTTAAAATAAAAGTATTTTTTTAAAAAAAGGTTTTGTTGTACGATTTTTCCCATAGGGATTTTCATTGTACAATTTTTCCCATAGAGATTTTCGTTGTACGATGCATGCATCATACAACAAAAAAAATCATATAATGAAGTGACTTGTGGAACCAATTATTTTCGTTATACGAGGTTCTACTGTATTAGTTTAAAGTATGAATGCATTCTTATAATGTGAGCTATATGTTCTCAGATAACTTACAATGTCCCAGTTATTTGTTGTAGACTGTCCAGGATAATGACTTATCATTCAATAGGCAGTCTAAAAACAAACAAATAAATAAGTGTTGACCCATTCTTCTCTTTTTATTACTTTATTTTCCTAAACTTTTGTCTGTTCAAGAATAGAGTCACATCTGCTACTGTTGCCATTGTTAAACAATACATATGTGTTACTGGTATCTTCCTTAATATTGACTCTTTTTTTGAAGTAAACAGGAATGCTCCAGTTATAAAAGAAACTAGCATGGGTATTCTGTACTTTTTTTTAAAAAAAATCTGTTTTTATTTTTGTTTTTAGTACTGCTTCTCTATTCTTGATTTTTTTAAAAAAAATCATTTAAATCAACACTAGTATATAATACTGTTCTTAATGTAATGATCTTCCAAAACAGCACTTTGCAAATTTATCATGTTTGTTTACCAAATGTTTCTTCCACACACCTGGACCCTACTCATCTATAGCACTGCTTAAAATGTAAAAAATATGTTTATGAAATGACAATTTATCAGATTCAAATTACCGAGAAATGCTGCATGATAGAAGGCTACAACTAAGCTGTATCAGCACCTAGAAAATATACATTCTTAAAAAAAAGTTTTTTATTAATTAAAAACAGAAGACAACATATGTGTACACACCAGCACAAACAAAGAAAAAGAAAAAGAGAAGAAAAAAGAAAGAAAAATGCAATTCAATGCTACAAAGTTAAATACTCTTATAGTTACTACTAGCATAGATTCCCCGGCGTTGCCGGGCTTTTAAAAATTGTGTTGGATACTAAAGGCTTTCGTTTATTTGTCGAAGCAATGGTGATGCGCTGTTTTAAATGGTGGTGTAAGTTTTTTTGATTTTGTGGCTTCGAGTAATTTTGTTTTTGAACTTGTTTTTTATGTTTATGTAAAAAAATGTAAATTTAATTTAATTTAATTTAATGTAATATTATTTAGTTTTAAATTTAATTTTGTTTTTTAAAATGTTCTTTTAAATTTTTTTTGTTTTGGTTTTTCATAGTGAAAAGTGGTTTTATTTTGGTAATTTTTGAGATTAGTGTGGTTTTTTTTGAATGTTTGTATAATTTATGTGATTCAATTTAGAATTATTATTATTTTTTAAATATTTTAGAATGTTGTTTCTGTTTTGGCCACTGGGTGGTGGTGGTGAGCTTTTGAGCTTCTCATTGCATTTGGTACCTTCTGTCCTCTTGGTGTTGCTTCCGGTAAGTTTCCTCTTTCTCATTTGTGTTCCGGTTCTCATAGAAGGAAGACGTCTTTTTGTAAGTAATGTGGGTTTTTTTGGGGGGGTTGGGGGTGGATTCTTTTTGGGGGGTGTATGTGTGTGTTTATCTTGTTCATATTTGGCTGTTTGTTTGTGATTTTGTGTGTTTTTTCTAGTGTGTGTGTGTGTGTGGGGGGGTGGCTTTTTTTCTCGCAGGCCATGCTGGATGGCCCGTGGGAAGGAAGGCCAATTGCGGGGAGGCTTTTTTTCCCCATGGGCCGTGCAGGATGGCCCGTGGGAAGGATAGGCATTTGCGGGGAGGTTTTCTTTCCCATGGGCCATGCTTCATGGCCCATTGGAAGGAAGGGCATTTGCTGGGAGGTGGTTATTTCTTTCCCACGGGCCATACTTGCTGGCCCATGGGAAGGAAGGGAGAGGCAGTGGGGTGTTTATTCTTTTTCCCCGCGGGCCATACTGGCTTGCCCGGTGGGAAAGAAGGGCAGTTGCGGGGGGTGGGGGGGGTGGGTTGTTTGCTTTAATTTTTGGTGCTCTGGCTGGCCCTTCGAAGAGAAGGGCAGCGGCGGCTGGGGGTGTTTTTTTTTGTTTGTTTCTCGTCTTTTTGGGCCGCCGGCTGGCCCTTCGATCGGAAGGGCCATGGTGGCGTTGGGGGGGGGGGTTTCCCCCACGGGCCATGCTGGCTCGTTCATGGGGAAGAATGGCTGCGGCGGTGGGATTATTTTTAACTTTTATTTTTTGTGCGCCGGCCCTTCGAACGGAAGAGTAGCGGCGGCGGTTTCTTTTTTATTTTTTTCCCCCACGGGCCATGCTGGCTCGCCCGTGGGGTTGAATGGTTGCGGAGGCGGCTTTTTTAGTTTTGTTTTTGCACGCCGGCTGCCTCATCGTTCTGCTCGCACATTGCGCGCAGGACGCTGGGGCTTGTAGTAATGTGTTGGTGCTTTGTATTTGTGCTGCGTTTTTTAAAATTCCTTTTCTTTTGATTGGCTGCGGCGCGTGTTCGAACGCTGCTCTGTGCGAGAGCCTCTCAGCCTGATTGGCTCTGGCGCGGCGCGGCGCAAGGACTTTCGGGAAGTTTCTTGCCGTTTCTTGCCGTTAGTGGGGCTGAGGCCCCCGTGCCGGATTTTTAAATCCTTCGTTGACCTGCGTAGGCAATTCGACCGTGCTCTCGAAGGGAGGGTGCGGGTCAGTAGGGCAACGCACAGCAACGTATAGCCAATTCCAACGGTGAACACTTGGTTTTATAGGTTAAGATATCTAGTCTAACATTAATGATATCCATCAGAGACAGGTTATACATTCCGTAGAAGAACCAATAATAAAATGTACACACAAACATTTAACTCTCATTCCAAAATGATAAATTATCTGTAGGAGGCTTGCTCCCTTTGCCTTTAGTTATAGTATGATCTAGGAAGGGCTTCCAAATCTCATAAAATTTATTTTTGCTCATGATACCTTTTTTAATATTTATTTCGCATGTAAGTTTGTCATTTAATGCTGTTGTCCAATTTTGAACATACCAATCTTCAATTTTTATTTGCTCTCCTCCCTTCCACTTAGCAGCTATACAAATTCTTGTATTCACTATTAAAATAGATAGCAAATCTGCATTATAATGATTTGAAATGACATTACCAAACTCAAGTATCACCACACTTGGTGCATCCAATTTAATACGGGTACCAAACATTTTTGTTATCTCATTTTCTACTAACATCCAAAAACCTTTCACTCTTTCACACTCCCACCACATATGGAGATAAGTCCCAGTCTCTGTTTTACAATTCCAGCATAAGCTAGTTTCCTTTGGTTTCATCAATTTTATTTTTGCTGGGGTTAGATACCATTTCCACAATACTTTATAATTGTGTTCTTTTATTCTAATTGATGAATTTCTCATTACTCTATTTTTCCATTTTAACTTCCAACTTTCTTCACTAATGTTTATATTTAGGTCGCTTTCCCATGTCTCTCTCATACTATCATTGGTGTAATCCATATCAGTTAGCAGTTTATATATTTTACCAATTAACCCTTTTAATTCTATTTTCCCAGACCTAACATTACATGCTAATTTTTCAAACTCAGTTAAACCTCTGTTTAGGTCTGATTCAGTGGCTATATGAGAGTTCCAATTATTAATTGCGGCTACTTGAATCCAGTTCATTTGCGTAAACAATTTTATCTTTTTTTCTTTATTTTTACAAAAATCTATCCAATCCTTTAGAAACTCTATTTTATTAATTTGAAGTAGCAATTTGTTCTTACTAGTTACCGTATTTTCCGGTGTATAAGATGACTGGGCATATAAGACGACCCCCAACTTTTCCAGTTAAAATATAGAGTTTGGAATATACTTGCCGTATAAGACTACCTCTCTTCCAATGCACACCAAATAAAAATTAACCCACACTCAACCCGAAGACGCGCAGCCCTCCAAGTCGAATGGGCAAGTTCTGTGGAGAGCCAATCCACGCTCACGTTCTCCTCCTCGAGGTACAGGAAGATGTGTGCAGCTTGCTTCCCCTTGCTTCATACTCCCCGCACAGAGCAGGGACTTGGCCGCGGCACCTCCCACCATATGCACCGGACATATGAAGCAAGGGGAAACAAGCTGCAGTTAAGTACCTGTCCTAAAAGACGACCCCCGACTTTGGCACAGATTTTTCGGGGTTAAAAAGTAGTCTTATACGCCAGAAAATACAGTAATAGTATTGGGAAGGATTTTATATCCCCTAATTCTATTATGGGCGAAGTTCCCGGAGCAAGTTTATTTTTAACAGAATGCCAAACATTCAACAAATGTTTTAAAATTTTATTATCATGGTTAATTTTAACTTTGTCCTTACCTAAAAGTATTACTTTTCCAACTTTGTGTAATTCTTTCATATCAATGCCTTCCCATAATGTGTATTTGTGCATTACATTTTTTAGAATGTTTTTCAATTGATATGCTATATAGTATTTTTTAATATCTGGTAAACCTAACCCCCCACTTTTCTGATCTTTATACCACAATGTCTTTACAATCCTTGGTCTCTTACCATCACTACAATAATCATTTAACAAAATTTGTAATTTCTTGAGATCCTTATCTTTAATTTCTACTGGTAATGTTTCAAATATATAAATAATTTTGGGGACTATCTTCATTTTAATCAGAGCTATTCTTCCAAACCATGATAATTTTATTTTTTTGTATCGAATTATTTCTTTTATCAATGTTTCAAAATTTAATTTTTTTAATTCATCATACTGATTAGATATTCTTATTCCTAAATATTTTATATTAATTTTGATGTTAATATTGAAAGTGTTCTTAATTTTATTCTGAGTTTCCATAGTTGTATTAAAAAGAATTATTTCTGACTTATCCCAATTTATTTTTAAGCCAGTCGCATCTTGGAAGTTTCTAAGATGAGATTGTATTTTAATTAATGTATTTTGTGGTTCCTTTACAAATAGCAAGGTATAGTCTGCATACACATTAATTTTATTATCATTTATCCCTTTTAAATCTAAGTCTTCTCTAATTACGTTTGCAAACATTTCGATAGCCATTATAAACAAAATTGAAGACAACGGATCACCCTGCTTTGTACCAGCTCCTAACCTTATATCTGGTGTAAATACATCATTTACTTTTATTTGCGCACAGCCCTGACGGTATAAATTATCAATTACTGTTGTAAATTTAGAGCCAAATCCATAATTTTTCACTATTTCTTTAATGGAAAACCATTGGAGAGAATCAAACACTTTATATATGTCTAAAGACAATAATCTGATTCCTTCTTTACTCTGTTCTGCAGTATGCATTAATGCTACCACTCTCCTTGTTATGTCTGATAAATATCTTGATTTCATAAATCCCGCTTGGTCAATATTTATATAATCTCCCATAAATCTATTCATTCTATTTGCAAGTATTGCCGTGAAGATTTTTAAGTCCTGGTTCAATAATGAAATGGGTCTATAAGACTCCACTCTCTCTTGATCTTTCCCAACCTTAGGAATTAAGATTATTATCAATTTATACCATGAGTCAGGGGACTTTCCTCCATCTAATACATAATTAAATATTCTAGTAATTTTTGGAACTATCATTTTTTTTAAATTCTTTATAAAATTCTGACGCTAGTCCATCTTCTCCTGGTGCCTTTCCTATTTTTAACTTGTCTATAGTTGTTGAAACCTCTTTTTCTGTAATAGGAGCTTCCATTATTAGTTTTTTGTTCCTGACTCACCTTGCTTTTAGTCCAGTTTTTAATATAATCCGATGCCACTTCTATATCTAATTTCTTTTCTGAATAAAGATTTTGATAAAATTGCCTGGTGATTTCTATTTTTTTCTTCATTTTATTACATCTATTTCCTTGGTTATCAATTAATATTCTTATTTCTCTTTTTTCCTTTTTTTCATTTGCAGCTCTTGCCAACATTTTGGAATTTTTATTGTTATACTGAAAATAATTTCTTTTTAAATAAATTAAATTCCTTTTAACACTTTCAATATCCTTTCCAGTTAATTCTGTTTTCAATTGTTGCAGTTTGTCAAATATGTTTTTTTGTTTAGTTCTTATATGTTCCTTCTGAAGTCGTTCAATTTCTTCTTCTATATATTTTTGTTTTTCCTTATATTGTTTGTTCTTAATACTAGCAAGTTTGATACTTTCACCCCTAAATATTGATTTCATTGTATCCCACAGAATGTTATCTGATACTTCATCTGTATCATTAAAACACCAAGATTCCTCCCAATTTTTAATTATTTTCTCTTTGTCTTCCTGTTTGTTAAATTTTTTTGAATCATATCTCCAAATAATCTTATTATTTTTTCTTTTAGAAAATATACATTTTATTGAAGGGAATTTTAGCTTCATCTGGAAAATGTAGTTTTAATATTGAGCACAGGATTGACCACTTGTTTAAAGAAGAAGGATGTATGTGATGTTTCAAGTCCCAGAATCTATTCTGTTTGAATCAGTGAGACAAATTCTAGGGGCGTATATCCCTTTAGTGGTAATCTTTTTTAAAAATGAAATATATGTTGATCCCTATTGAGATTCACACAGAGCAAGAAGACATAATGGGATGGGGAGGTAAGACCTCAGCATTTTGAGAAGACTGGAACAATGTATTATCTTTATGCCACTGCAAAAAAGATGTTTGTTCTTCAATAAACAACTTATGTGACTAAAGATCCTAATAGGATCTTAAAAACAAAACATAGGGAAAATCTGGAACTAAGTTCTGAGGTATCACTTTTTAATGCATAGAACTGCCCTGCAGAATTAGTTAACATATTGCACATAGGAATTTAGTGGGGAATTTAGTGGGTGTAACTGCAGTTAACAATGGTGGGTACAGTAAAACCCTGGCTTACGAACACCCTGGTTTATGTTTGCCACAGTTTGCGATGGGAAATCCCTTGGAAATAATGACCGGGAATCCCCCACTGTGCATTGCAACCCACAGCCCAGGGTCATAGGCAGGATTCTAGTTTGGGGTGTGTGTGAATTTTTCAGGGGGGGGGTGCAACAATGTCACACTCACATATATAACATTGGCATCACAGTGTGGGTTTGGGGTGGGCTGTTAGCTCAGGAGGGTTTTTGCCCCCTCTGGCTATGGCCTATCTACAGACATTTTGGAATCTATGGGTCGTACAATTGTAGTGGGGTGACCTTGCCTTGTGCATTCACGATGCCTCTTCCGGAGTCGTCACTAAGGCACAGGATTTAAAAGGCATCCTGCACTTTAGCAACGGCTCTGGATGAGGCACCATGAACGTGCAAGTCAAGGTCACCCCACTATGATTGATCGCCTCTCCCCCCCCCCCCTTCTGTGACTGGGACAGTGCTGCAAGGGGAGGAGAGGCAATCAATCACAATGGGGTGACTTTGCTTTGCATATTCATGGTGACTCTTCTCGAGCCATCATTAAGGTGCAGGATTTAAAAGACATCCTGTGCTCTAGCATGGCTGGCTTCGATGACCAGACAAACTGCTTCTGTTTGTCATCCAACACCAACCCTGAGGAAGAAGTGATGGAGCCCAGGCAAGGTAGGGAAAGGTAGGGAGCTTAGCTCCCTCCTTTTTATTCCCCTTTACTGCACGTCCAGCTTTTTTTTTGGGGGGGGGGTGTTGGAATTTTTTAGGGAGGACGGGAACATTTTTTAAAATTTTCAATGCATCCCTATGGGAAAATGTACTTTGGTTTCTGACAAAACTGTTGGAATGGACTACAATTGTAAACTGAGGTTTTACTGTATTGATAAGTGGATAAGAATACATAGAATTATTTGGAATGGCTGATATAAAAAACCTAAAATACTTCAGGAAAATATTTATCTTAGAACATCACAAAAATGCATATGTAAGTTTTTAAAATATGTGACTGTTTTAATGTTTGAGTTTTTATGTTGTTAGCTGCCCAGAGTAGGATATTTCCCTAGAGAGGCAGGGTATGTATAATAAATTTATAATAATTTAAATAAATAAATAAATAACCCAATGATACACTGCTAAATTATTTGTATTTATAAGGGACTGTGAAAGACAGTTCACATTATTTCTTCACATGGGTTGCATTATAAGGTGAAAAATTACTTTGTGTTATTGGTGTACTTGACACTGTTTGGAAATGGACACTGATCAAGCTAATTTCCATCTTCTTTAAACCACTGCTGTTCACATAGATCTGGATTTAATTCACTTCAAACTCTATTATATTCCTATAAGGACTGTCAGAACATGATACACTCCCTGATATCTTTGCTAATGTTGAAAATGCATATGTCTGAAGAAGCATCTTTGTTTCATGAAAGTTCACACTGACATTTACCTGATCATCTTTAAAACGGCAGGTGTGACTAGACAACAAAGCACAACATGTGCTTTCCTGCCCAAACTACCTTTCCCACCAAAAAGTACTTATTTATCTACTTGCAATTCCTTACTTTCGAACTGGTAGGTTGGCAGGAACTGAAACAGGCAACAAGAGCTCATTCCAGGTCTCAAACTGCTCTTTCGACCTTCTGGTCATCAATCTAAGTGTGTTAACCACTAAGCCACTGTGGCCAGTCAACAAAATGTTAATGGGATATTTTATGAACCAATTATTACTCAAATATCACTGTTTTATGCTACTGGAGGTAGTAAATATCCATCATGACTGAAAGCCTTTGGTAACAATATCCTCTATTAAAATATATCCCGACTTTTCCTTGAGAAATCCAACAAAGCAGGCACTACAAAAGAATTAAGACTTTGCCACCATGACCTTTGCCAAGCAACAGATTAATTCCTCCATTGTGTTCTTCATTCTATGTCAACAGAAGGAACATGATCTTGATGGCTGGGAATCCACACAACTATAAAACACCAAGTAAGAATATTGCAGTGGCTTAGTGGTTAAGATGCTGAACTTGATGACGGGAAGGTTAGAATTTCAAGACCCAAGTGCTGCATGACGAAGTGAGCTCCTGTCTCTGTCTCCTGTCTCTGCCAATCTAGCAGTTCAAAACCAAGAAATTACAACTATATAAATAGGTACCACTTCAGTGGGAAGGTAAACAATGTTCCATGGTGTCGAGCCATGCCTGCCTTATGTCCATGGAAACCTCTGCAAATGCAAACAGCACTGGATCTTTGACTGTAAACAAAGATGAGCACTAAAACCTAGAGTCGGATCCAACTAGCTTTCGAGCAAGTGCAATCTTTACATTCACCTAAGATTTTTTGTTTTGTTTACTATCATGTCAAGTCAATTCCAACCTATGGAAACAACTCCCAAGGATATTTTTGTTTTTATTTTTAGGAAGACAGTACACAGAAGTGGTTTAAATTCCATTCTCCTGGGAATGCCCTAGGAGTGCCTAGGTTGGCTCTTCTTGCAGGAAGCACAGTCAGGGAATTAGACTTTTATCCCCAGTCTCCACAACCAGATACCTAAACCACTGAGCTATCAAGCTAGCTGAAACAAAAAAGTACTCATTTTACCCTCTCTATTTCCATGATTTCTCGGAGAAAACAAAGAATGGCTGTTCCAGTGAGTCTTGGAGTACAGATAATTCTCTCTGTATCATCTTTTGAACAAAACGATTAATCATAATTACTGCCTGACATTCACTGTTATTTATTACTCTCAAGAGCTATAAATTCTCATTTGTAAATGACCCTGTAGTTGGCAATGGCAAAGCAGAAGAACTATTTCCATATTAAAGCATGAATACATAATTCTAAGTCAACTAAAACAGGTCCAGAGACTCGAAAGATATTGCAGCACCCCTGGTCTACCCATAGAATTCCATCTGAGAATTATTCATGATGCACGCACACATGTGCAAACACGCACACACACACACACACACACACACACACACACACACACACAAATGCATGCCCACGTGCACATGCACACACACACACACACACACACACACACACACACACACACACGGGGTGTGCCCCCTCTCTTTCTCCCGTTGATTGCCCTGTGACTGGCAGGCAGCAGAGACACACACTGTGGCTGGCAGGCAGCAGAGACACACACACACAGTCACACACACACAGTCACACATAAATTCACACACACACACACACACACACACACACACACACGCAGAGGGGGTTATATTTCTACCTCCTCTCTCTCACACGCTCATACGCGTCACACACATGCGCACGTGGGGTGGGATTTCTCTCTCCCTCTTCCCCCTTTCTCCCCTTGAATGTCCTGTGGCAGGAAGGCAGGGATCCCCAGCCAACCCCTCTCTTTCCTTCCTCGGGTGTTGTTCCCCAAGGCAATGGTGTGTGTGTCAGGCTCATCATCCGTTTAGCAGCAGTGGCCAGGTGAGGCGGGAGGCGGTGGTGGAGGAGAAAGAGCAGGAACAGCAGCCTCCTCTCAACTGAGCAGCAGCAGCAGCCCTGTCCGCATACCTGAGACCTGTCCTGTGGCCCTGGAGGGGGTGTTGGTTGTTCCGGTTGAGTGGCCTCACCCCCCCATGTCATGGCCACCTGAGGAGATGAATTGAATGGCCCGGCTGACCGCCTTTAGAATGGGAAGGGCGATGGGGCATTTTGGCCCTCCACTCCATCCTCCCCTTCTGCATACTTGATCTCTGTGGGCCCTGCTGAGTTGGCGGTGCTGCACCCTGTGTTCTGCCGAGTCGTTCTATGGCTTGGCTATGCCCCTAGGTCCCTCTGCATCAGGGGGCACCCTTGTCCTGCCTGGTCAGCTGTATGTGTGTGCACTGAGGTGGATGCTCATTGTTGAAGCTTTGGGACAGCCCTTCGACGACACTCTTTTTTCTTGCGGCTGGCCCCTGCTGTCTCTGGCAGCCTGCACTTCCAACCCCAGCTCCCTGGCTCTGCCGATGCTGGCCTTCATGTTTCTGCCACCCATCACTGGGCACGGCAGCCACTCCGCCCCTGGCGCTGGCCATTTGTTCAATGGTCACACGGCTGTTTCCCTGGCTCTTTCTTGCTTTTTCTGGATCCCATGATTGGCTGTGGTGTCCTGCAGTAGCTTATGGGAGTTGAAGTGTTATGTTTTGGTCGCATTTTGTTGAGTGCAGGGCCCCCCATTGCGGTCCAGACCCTGACATTGACCTTCTCTGACGTGCCAGGTAAGTGTGTGCACAGTTTGGATGGGGACAGTAAAGGGTTGTGGATTTGTATTTGGGACCCACACAGGGACATCTCTGCTTTATAGATATAGATTATTTTCAATATCAAAGTGTTCATTTACCACAAACCAGTATTCACAGAAACCATTGAAGGAATCTTATATAATATGATGACAAACAAGCTTTTGTTCATTCATTCACTCACTCACTCACTCACTCATTCAAATTTATATTGCCACCCGCTTACAACAATACAACAACAGTAACAATAACACTGGTGGTATTACCCAGTGGCTTCCATTTTATTTTCTGGAAATAAAAAATTCTGATTTTCACAAAGTCTCAAATGGCATTCCTTTCCTTGTGGGGAAGGCTTCAGGTCAAGGGGAAAGCACTTGACGATATTCTGAAATTAATAACTGAACTCTTCTCATGTTTTCCTCACTGATTTATCCTGAATAAAGTAATTCCACAGACCTTGGAGACAAAATTAGATTTGTTTTAATTTCTGAAAGGAAATAAAATCAGCCCATCTGATGAAATCTTCTTTACCTTCTTCAGCTGCCGTATCCATTCTGGATATTGGGTACCATCATGGTGATAGTATTCCTATTTTTAACTCCTTGGAATAGTTCTTCTGAGGACATGCCAAACCAGTCTTTCAGGTTCTTCAGCCAGGAAGTCCATCTACTGATCGGGCGGCATATAAATTTAAAAATTAAATTAAATTAAATTAAATCTACATCCAGAGCTTCTTTTCCCAGGGATCTGGGAAGTTGGAGTATTCTATATTTTATGTTGTTACTCATGATATGACCAAGGTATTTGAGCTTTCTTTGCTTAATGGTCTTAAACAATTCTTGTTCTTTATCCATCCCTTGGAGCACTTCTATATTAGTCACATGGTCAACTCAAGATATCTTTATCAGCCATCTGTAGATCCACATTACAAAATCTTCAATCTTCTTTTCAGATACTTTAGTTAACATTCAAGCTTCAACTCCATATAGCAACACTGGGAATATGTAACATCTCACTATTTGGTATCACGAACTTGACCCTTGCTGGGGCTCGAGAGGCTGGTTACGATCAGCAGGCTGTTAGATTTTTCCATTACTCCGCAAACTCCCTCAACAGACATTTGTCACCTTTCCTTCCAGAACGCGGGTTGCTGTGCTCCCACCTGATGGATTCAGGGAGTATGCAGTTATTTAGTTGCTAACGTGTTAAAGCAGAGAGCAATCATACCTGGATATGCCTGATAAATAGACTCCAACTCAGTAGATAGTAAAACTCACAGAGAGCTTTATTTTCCAAGATGCAATTTCATAGAAGCAAAGCATAACATAATACCTGTGAAAAGAAAAGAGTTTATAGAGACAGGTCTCAGAGTTCCAAGAGATCGGTGGGCAGGGAATTATCTCCAAGATAGAATCCAAGATTATTCAGTCCATTCCTTGCCCTGATGGGCACTTCCATCCTGCCATGGGTTGATGTTGTTCCCCTTAGGGAAGTCTCAAATGGCATTCCTTTCCTTGTGGGGAAGGCTTCAGGTCAAGGGGAAAGCACTTGACGATATTCTGAAATTAAGAACTGAGAGTTTGGAAAGCGGAGAAGGGCCTACTGCATTTGGCCTATAAGTGGTGGCTTAAGGTGAGTTAAACAGAACTCATCAAAGACTTAAATTCTCTCCTTAGAGCATTGGACATAAGTTCTTAGAACTAAAATTAATTGTCTAGGAATATTGGGTATAAATGCCTAGAATCTAAAACTTCTGCATTCAAACTTGTTTGGATATAAGGGTTTGAAATAATATTTTAAAATTGGGATACAACAGTTATCCAATTTTAGCATTATGTGATGCGGTTGTTATCCAATGTTTTACTGTACCTGATATTCTGGATGTGGGGGGGGGGCTTGGGATGTCAATGTCAAACATAGCAATTGGGCCCCTTTCTGGTAAGTATGATGAATGTGGAGAATGAGACACACCTGCTAATAAAACACCCTGGCAGTGGGCGTGGAAAGTAATCTCTCCAGCATACCTGGCCCACAAGCAGGACAAGTGTACCTTCATGTGCTTGCTCCCACTGTTGCACTGAAAAGAGGAAACAGGGAGGGACTAGCCTATAAAAGAAGGGTTGGCAGACTATGGCCTGTGGGCTGGATACAGCCTGGGGCATCAAATCATCTGGCCCATCCTCTTGCTCCCACCACCACAGCTGCTCCTGCCATTGCCACCACTAGAATCAGCCACAGACTCATTTTTACGGCTGCTGTAAATGCATTTACAGCAGTGTTTATGGTAGGTGGCCACCAGTCCAGCCCCTTCAGCTGTTTTAGGGATCATGACCTTTCAAAAAAGAATCCAGGGGTGATCCAGGAAATTACCAACCGGTCAGTTTGACATGTGTCCCAGGTAAAGTATTCACTGAAGAAGACAGATAACACATGCCCGAAACACAGCCTATCTTTGTAGGGAGGGAAACCAAAGAATTAAGCCAGAAGGAAATAACTAGGGAGGAGGTCTTTGTATGCCTTGTTAAAATAAATGCTAACAAATCACCAGGACCAGATGGCATCCATCCACAAGTTCTCAGAACTTAAATATGAAATTGCTGATCTTCTAGCCAAAATAAATAATCTTTCCCTCAAATCAGGGTTTGTGCCTGATGACTGGAAGGTAGCGAATGTAACACCAATTTTCAAAAAAGGATCCAGGGTGATCCAGGAAATTACCAACCTGTCAGCTTGACATGTGTCCCAGGTAAAGTGATGGAAACCATCCTAAAAGATAAAATTAATAGGCACATAGAAGAGAAGGCGCTGCTAAAGGAGAGCCAACATTGGTTTTGCAAGGGCAAATCATGCCTCACTAATCTGTTGGAATTTTTTCAGAGTGTCAACAAGCATGTGGATAAGGGGGATCCAGTTGACATTGTTTATCTGGACTTTCAGAAGGCTTCTGAGAAGGTCCCGCACCAAAGGCTCTTGAATAAACTTACCAGTCATGGAATAAAGGGACAAGTCTTGTCCTGGATCAGCAACTGGCTAAAGGACAGGAAAGAGGGTAGCACTAATTGGACACTTCTCCAAGTGGAGGGAAGTAAAGAGTGGGGTCCCCCAAAGTTCAGTACTGGAACTCCTGCTTTTCAACCTCTTCATAAATGATCTAGAAGTAGGAGTAAATAGCAAGGTAGCCAAATTTGCTGATGACAATAAATTATACAGGGTAGTGAAAACTGTGAGAGATTGCGAGGAGCTCCAGAGCAATCTCTTGACATTGGGGGAGTGGGCAAAACAGTGGCAAATGAGCTTCAACATTAGTAAGTGCAGAGTGATGCATGTTGGGGGCAAAAAACCCCAATTACATTTATAAAGTGATGGGGTCTGAACTCTCTGCAACAAACCAGGAAAGGGACCTTGGTGTCCTGGTGGACAACTCAATGAAGGTGTCAACCCAGTGTGCCTCAGCAGTGAAAAAAGCAAACTCAATGCTAGAGATCATTAGGAAGGGTATAGAAAATAAGTCAGCAAGTGTCATTTTGCCTCTTTATAAATCTATGGTGAGGCCCCATCTGGAATACTGTGTACAGTTCTGGTCGCCATACCTCCAGAAGGATATTTTGGAGCTGGAAAACTTGCAGAGGAGGGCAACCAGAATGATTAAGGAACTGGAACACCTTCCTTACCATCTGAGGCTGCAACAGTTGGACCTCTTCACTCATGAATGACAGCGTCTAAGAGGTGACCTGATCGAAGTTTATTTATTTATTTATTAAACTTATATCCCACCCACTTCCCCTAAGGCAACCCAGGGCGGCTCACAACACACAAACAGTATACATACACAACTAAAAATCCAAATTCAAATAATAAAAATACATTAAAGACTCTATAAAAACATCCCCAATTAAAATACCCCTCCCTCCCCCACCCATCCGTAGAGAGGCTAATCCACTAATAGAGCCAACGAGGAGGAGCAAACATCCCGTCGGTCCCCCATATTTGCCCTGCCAGCCAGGTTTTCACCCCTTTCCTAAAGGACAGCAATTCTATCTGTAGCCGCAGATCTGCTGGCAAGAAGTTCCATAGGGTTGGGGCAGACACAGACAAAGCCCTCCTCCTAGTGCTAGTGAGGCGAGCCACTCCAGTTGATGGAACACTGAGGGAGCCCCTCCAGTCTGCCCTTGTGGGTCAGGCAGACTCTCTTGTGGTGATGCGGTCTCTTAGGTAACCTGGGCCACTACCATGAAGGGTTTAAAGGTCAAAACCAGCACCTTGAATTGCACCCAGAGACAAACTGGTAACCAGTGCAACTCCCGAAGCAGAGGCGAGGCATGGACATAATGCCTGCACCCAATCACTACCTGGGCCATCGCATTCTGGATCAGCTGCAGTTTATAAAATCATGCATGGTGTGGACAAAGTAGATAAGGAAAAACTTTTTTCCCTATCACACAACACTAGAACTAGGGGGCACTCCATGAAACTTTTGGGTACTAGTTCTCAAACAAATAAGAGAAAGTACTTTTTCACCCAGAGGATCACTAGTCTATGGAACTCCCTGCCAGAAGAAGTGGTGACAGCTGTCAGTCTTGACAGCTTTAAGAAAGGATTAGACAAGTGCATGGAGGACAAGGGTATCAATGGCTATAATTATGGATACTTAAGGACAACGTCGGGGTTGGAGAGATAGGCAGGATATCTCTCAATGCCATTTCCAGGGAATTCTAAGCAGGTGAAAGCATCTGCTTGGGAATACCCTGAAGGAAATGGTGAGCCACTGTGTGAAACAGAATGCTGGACTGGATGGGCTGTGGTTTGTTCCAGCAAGGCTGTTCTTATGTTCTTATGACCTGGCCCCAGACCTAAAAATGTTGCCTACTCCTGCTATAAGACTTAGCTTCCATCCCTCCTTATTCATGTGGAGAGAGACCATTGACTCCCTTCCGTGCTGTGATCCAAATTCCCATCTTCTAAGCTGGAAGAGAAACAATCCCCCAGCCAGCAGCATTGTGCTTGGCAGAAGAAACCCTTACTTCTGAAAGGGAAAAATAATAATATAAATTTTGCATAAACTGTAGCGATCAGGAAAGGAGACAAAACTCCCTGTTTATTGAAGGGCTGGAGGCATCACAAATTCCTTGTCAAGGTGTCATATTTTGGCAATTGTGCTGAAATAGGGGAGGGGAGGAAATTCATAAATTTTCTACTCATTCAAATCTTCAGGCAAAGGTCTACAGTTGCAAATCTGTAACTCTATGAAAATGTTAGATTCATACATTTAAGCCATGCACAAGGGTGTCTGACACAATCTCCATTATCTGAATGACTTTGTAAATTAAAGAAAAAATCTTAAAGAGGAGCTAAAACACACAATTAAAAGAAGAGGAGAACATAATTATTTTTAAGCTCAGAGAATGCTTCATTATCATCACAGGTATGGTATTACAATTTCAATGTTGCAGTAATTTTATATTGTTAGCCTATATTATTCACAAAAACCCCACCTCCTGTATTAAATTCATTGGGAAACCTTACTGCTTCTACAGAAATTCCTACCATCATATTATAATGGGAGACAGGAGATAAATTTAATTATAATTCACTAAATGAATTATATGGATAAACTCTATTGTTAATCTTGTTGTTCCAAAGATTTAAAAAATAATGCCCTTCTTCTATAAACTTATTCCCCCGTTGCAGACACTGTTTCATAATTTGAAATTCTGGCACAGTTTGTAAGCAATGAGCATTCATAGTAGCTTCCTAGACATTTGTCTCTGACATTTTGCACATTAGAAAAATAATTTTCAAGACTTTCACCAGTCTGAATTATGTTAAATAAAGTGCTGTCATTGATTAACAATTATGTATCTCAAGTCTGTTGTTCCTGCCAGAATGCCATTTTTCCTTCTCACAATTATGAAATTCAAGTTAGCTCTATAACAGTTATTTTTAAAGCCTTTTTCTGCCTTTGAATAAGTTGATGCTGGGCAAGGTGGAGGGCAAAAAGAAGTGGGCGGCCAAAGATGAGATGGCTAGATGGTATTGTAGATGCAGTGGACACAGAACTGGGCGGGTTGAGGAGGATGGTGGAGGACAGAGGCGCCTGGAGAATAATGGTCCATAGGGTTGCAAAGGGTCAGAATCGACTGTGCAACTGAAAACAACAGAGCATTTTCACATAACCTATGAACATTCAAGAAAATGGTGTACATGAATTTTAAACAAATAAGAAGAGAAAATCTTCTCAGCAATGTACAAGAAGTCTGCCCTATAATAAGTTGGTTGTTTGGTTTCTAACCTGTCCCACAGCTTTCAACATGAACATTGAAAAAGACCAATGCTTGTGGTCAGGAATTAGTATATTTTTAATTTTACAACATGTTCCTCATAGAAACTAAAACTCTGGTGAAATGTGACAGTGGATTTGGAGGTAGAAAAGAGAATAAGTCTGTAGAAATGGAATTCACAGATCTTCCCATTTCTATGTATAAAATCTAAAGGTCACCCTTGCTCAAAAGCCAGTTGTATCTGACTCTAGGGTTCAGTGCTCATCTCTGTTTCATAGGCGAAGAGCCAGCGCTGTCTGCTTCTACAGACGTTTCCATGATATTATGGCAGGCATGATTAGGCATGGAACGCAGTTTACCTTTCCTCTGAAGTGGTCCCTATTTATCTACTTGCAATTTTTTGCTTTTGAACTGCTAGGTTGGCAGGACCTGGGACAGAGACAGGAGCTCATTCCATCATGCAATACTCGGGTATCGAACTGCTGACCTGCCACCTTCCAGTCAGCGTCTTAGCCACTTGAGCCACTGCAGTCTCATTCCTATGTATAAACAGGTATCATTTTTTTTAACTTCCAGAATATAAATGTACGGTAATCAAGCTTCCTTTGAATATTGTCTCTTATCAGACATTTTTGGTCATCTCTTAAAGCTATCCTCTCATTACTTTATTACTTTATGCTACTAAAGGAAATACAAACACTACACAAGCTGAAAAGTGGGCCCCACAACTGAACACTCAATAATGCTTCTCTCTGTGTGTGTCCTTCCATAACTGGTTTGTTGAGTGCAGTGTTTCCCAACCTTCATCAATACTGGTCTGGGGCTGATGAGGGCTTTGTGTGCCAAAAGGGCTCAGGACCAGAAAGTGACTCAGAATTACAGGTAGAATATTGGTATGGGGTCATGCTGAGATGTGGAAGGCAGATGAAAGTCCCCTGCATTATATTCTCAGGACAGTCTTCATGGCTGATTGGCACGAGGATTGCCTATATTTGGATGAAGAAGAAGAATAGCACTAACAATAACACAGTTACTCAGTTTAAAAGTGACGATTGAAAGAGGAATCTCTGCTTTATCACTTTGGACTGTTTCCCCCACAAATGTTTAAAGTGCCAATGGCAGCATACAGATACAGAGGTTGGAGTTAATGTTTATATTTTAGGTAACATATGCCGGGGCTCCATCATCTTAAACCTTAAGACTTTCTCAAAGTAGTAAGTACTAGCTCATTTTGAAAAAGTAACATTCCAAAGGTATCTGCAGAGACTGTTTCTTGTCTCCACACTTAGACAAAAATTCTTTCCCCACACATTTATTTTAACTGCTTTCTGAATCCCTGGATAGGGTTATGCAATACTTGTAGGACCATGTGAATTTTAAACCATGTGGAATAGTTGAAGCAAGATGCAGCCCTCAGGCAGGCAGTTAAAGACACAGGACCTAACATCAAGCTTGAGTAAATCTGGCAGATCTCAGATAATCTGAGAAGAATGTACTTCTTTGAAAGCCATGCAAAGACTCATCTGTTTAATTTGTTTTGGGGCTTAGTCAGAGAAATGCTGAGTACATGGTTCAGTGGTAATTGAAATCACAGACCATACAGGCAAACAGTGGACATTGGATCAAATCCTTAATTAAAACATACACTAATCATATACAGTTCAAAATCCTTTTTTTGTATATGTGTATATACCCAGTTTTAAGTGAAGCTAATCAGAGTTCTGCACTGATTTACACAGGAAAAGCATATTACTTTTTTCAGAGAAGGAAAAAAGAGTTCCTGTATAAGAAATAGAAATATCTCTTTTACATGAATTTAATTATTTTTGTAAGGAGTCATATTTTGTCATTCCTTGTCACAAATTCCCCTCCTTTCCTGGCTTATGTTAAGCAATGTGCAAATGTGCCAGTATGCCAAGAACTCTTTTATTAAGTCATATTTCCAAATCATAATAATAGATTTTTCATTTCTCTTATTCCTTTTTCTACCTTTTGGACACACATGCACACACAAACACACACATTCTCTTTTTTAATACTGCCAGATCCATAAATATACAGTAGGTATCCCAAAAAGTAAAGGTCATATTTGTTTAAAAACCAGTTGCATTTGACTCTGGGGCAGTGGTTCCCAACATCTTTACTCTGTGGGCTTGACCATGCCTCCTGGACAGCTGAGCAGGCTGGACCACACTCCATGGAAGTGGAAGCGGGAGGCATTTACGGCTGCCTTCAGTGGAAGAAATGCTACTGGAAACCATCATATTGGTCCCAATGGCAAAATTAGCAGAGAAGGAACCATTTCACTATTCTGATTCCCAATGCTCATGGAAGTGGAAGAGGCTGGCTGTGAAGGTGCACCTTGTTAATGACCTCAAGGTTGTGGCAGTCCATTGCAGGCCCAGTGTTAAATCTTGCATGTCTCTTTTCATATGTGCCACAGGAGATGGCTTTGTGATCACAGTGTGTATGTCACTTCATGGCAAGTTGGGATCCACCTTAAACAAGTTCACACCAGTGGTATTTTTCATGTTTGCCATTCTTCTTTGAATTCCAAGGGGGTGGGTAATGTATACCTGTACTCAGATACGAGTAGCAGCTGATGACAAACTGAGAAGGTTTATAAGCCCCGCTGGCAGTGGTGCACGTAGTGGTTATGTGCAATTTTCTTAAGATTTTCATCTTTTTTGTAGTTGTGTGTTGTTTTTTGCTTATTTTCCTAGTTTCTTTATTTTTCTTAGTAAGAAGAAGCAGAAGCAGCAGCAGCAGCAAGCAAGCAAGTAGATACAGGTAGCAAGTTTAGGGAGAAGAGGATTCACAGTTCACCGAGTTTTCATGCCCATGTTTCAGTCACTGCTGCTGCAGCTAGGTGGAATAGCCTCAAACAGAGCAGCTACAAACTCTTCTATGTGATTACATAGGCTGAATTGTATGTACCTTCAACCAACCAACCAGTCAGTCAATTATTATTTTATTTAAAGTAGAATCTTCAGTGGATTCTGGGAGACTGCAGTGACTTGGTAATTAAGATGCTGAACTTGACGACTGGAAGGTTCAAGACCTGAGTGCTGCATGACAAAGTGAGCTCCCATATCTGTCCCAACTCCTGCCAACCTAGCAGTTTGAAAGCAAGAAATTTCAAGTAGATAAATAGGTACCACTTTGGTGGGAAAGGTACACAGCATTCCATGCACTCCACTGTTATGCCTACCACATGTCCATGGAAATATCTGCAGATGCAGACAGCGCTGGGTTTTTGGCTATAAATGGAGATGAGCACTTGACTGTAGAGTCGGATATGGCTGGCTTTCAAGCAAGGGTGACCTTTACATATTATGGAGTGCATGGAAAATCAAACGCATATCCATCCCAATCTCAGAGCTTTTCCTGCACTATTTGTCAACATAGCTGTCCCTTCCCAAGATTTGGTCTCACAAAAACTAGTGAGGTGCATAACTGCATGTGGTTGCATGTGGTGGTTGATGCTTTAATGGTATGTTCTACATACTAAACAAATAATTTGCATGCTATACAGAAGTAGTGGCCAGGGTTTAGGAAAGTAATAAATAGTATCCAACAAGGAAAGGACAACTGTTGTATTTGGTTAGAGCAGGGAGTTAAGAGGGAGAAAGTTTTGAGGAGGGGAAGAGAAGGGCAGTTGGAAAGAGAAGAAGGAAACGGTTTCTAACCCAGGCAAAGAAGATATGGGTTGAGTGAGTTCTGGGGTGGAGGAAGAAGACCAGTGTAAAAAAAAGAAGAAAAGAGAGACTGCATTCATATGAAGGTGGAACTAATGTGTTTCTATCCCCCCCAAAAATGTAGCAGGATAACATAAATTAAACACACACACACACACACACACACACACACATAATTGAAAGCAGGTCATACTTTCTCTTCCCTGGACTTCTTCACGTCTTATGTCAATAAAACTCAGTGATACTGAGAACCTAGAAAGTAGGATTTGTAAGACAGATGTTCAAATATATCAATCTCCATGAGGTTTAAGTAAAATCCATGGAGTTTAAGGCCTGTCCATGGGGAATTTGACTGTGCATCAAATTACATTTGACTCCTGCCATGGTAGAGTGTGAAGATGATTGCTGAGCCAGCTACTCTGAACATTGGGGTGGGGGAGGGGGTATGTTTTAATCAGGGATGGGAAAGAGAGAGGTTGAGACTCCCTTGCCAGCCAGGTGGGTGGGACAGGGTTCTGTCTGGAGTGGATGGGGAGGTTCTGGGGGCTCATATAGTGATTGTGACAGGCATGGGGCGATATGGCGGGTGCCGAGGTTTGGGTTGCACTCAGGGAATGTGGGACAGATGTTTAGTATCTGTCCCTTGTTCCAGCCCTTCGGTCACATCCCTGGGCCCTGAGCAGTTGATCCCTTAGGCTGCTGATCCCTTAGGGGTCCCTTAGGCTGCTGCTGATGAACACCAGGTCAGTATGCAACAAGGCCCCCCCTGATCTCAGATGCTATTCTGGGGGAGCGAGCTGACCTGGCGTGCATCACCGAAACCTGGCTGACTCCAGAGGATGGTGTGCCTATTTCTGAAATGAGTCCAGCCAGGTTCGATATCTGGGACCAGCCTAGGGAGGAGGGGAGGGATGGTGGCATTGCCATTTTAGCCAGAGAGTCTCTGAGAGTTGCCAGGGCCACTGCTCCATGTGTTTTGGGATGTGAGGCCCTGCTCCTGTGGTTGGGCCTTAAGGGTCAGTTGGGAGTCTTACTCCTGTACCTGCCCCCTTGCAGGGTAAGGGACTCCCTGCCTGAGCTCCTTGAGGCTGTCTCAGTGTTGACGTTGGAGTTCCCCAGGCTGATGGTTCTGGGGGACTTCAACTTGCCTTTGCTGGGAATTTGCTCTGAGGTTGCTCAGGAGTTCATGGCTTCCATGGCAGAAATGGGCCTGACTCAGGTAATTCAGGGCCCGACCAGGAGCAGTGGCCACACACCAGATTTAATTTTCTTGTCAGAGCAGTAGCAAAGTGATCTGATATTACAGAAACTAGATATAACACCTGTGCCATGGTTGTATCACTATCTGGTGACTCTTAACTTTCTGGGGGTGACGCTTCATCATAGGGAGGGAGGGCCTATTAAAACGGAGACAGTGCACCTGCCTCCCATCCCCGGGCGGGTGGAGTGGGCTCCAGGGAGAGGCAGCAGAGCGGCAGTGGAGCGGCGGCAGCTTCTGCTGCATCATTTTCAAGCCCTCTGAGCGGGTAGGGCTCAGAGGGTGGAGATGTCACACCTGCCTCCCATCCCTGGGCTGGTGTAGTGGGCTCTGGGGAGAGGCTGGGTGAGATCATCTGTTCCCATGGGGTGCAATACCACCAGTACGCGGATGACACTCAGCAGTACATCTCAGCCCATGGGGACCTCAGTGATGCTGTCAAAGTCCTCTCCAGGTGCCTGGAGGCCGTTGGGGTCTGGATGGGGGCCAACAGGCTACAACTGAATCCTAGCAAGACTGAGTGGCTATGGATAAGGGGCCCCACGCTATCACAGGAGCTACCATCTTTGGTACTGGATGGGGCAATTTTGCCCCAGACAGACCCGGTGCGCAACTTGGGGGTCCTCCTGGACTCACAGCTGCTGCTAGAAGAACAAGTGGTGGCTGTGGCCAGGAGGGCTTTCACCCAACTTCAGGAGATTCACCAGTTGAGCCCGCTCCTGAACCGGGGCTCTTTGATCATGGTCACTCACGCCCTGGTCACCTCCCGACTGGATTATTGTAATGCACTTTACATGGGGCTGCCCTTGACGACCATTCGAAGGCTGCACCTGGTCCAGAATGCAGCTGCCCAGGTGGTAATGGGGTGTGGATGCTATGCAGTGATGGGCACCGAAATTTTTTACTACCACACCGTGGGCTTGGCCTAACTGATGGGTGTGGCCTAACTGGTGGGTGTGGCCTAATCAGTGGGCATGTGACTGGGTGGCCAATCTAGTCATGCCTGCCACATAGCCCATGAAAACATCTGCAAACACAGACAGCACTGGCTCTTTCGCTATAAATGGAGATGATCACTGCACCCTAGAGTCAGATACGACTAGCTTTTGAGCCCAGGCAACCTTTACCTTTACCTATTGTTAGATCCAAAGCTGCCAGTCATATATGACTCTAGGGTTCAGTGCTCATCTATTTATAGCCAAAGAGTCAGCACTGTCCGTTTGTAGATGTTTCTGTGGACATGTGGCAGGCATGACTAGAAACCAGAATGTTGTTACCTTTCCCACCGAAGTGGTTCCTATTTATCAACTTGCGGTTGCCAGGAGCTGGGACAGAGACGGGAGCTCAAATGGTCATGTCGGCCTTCCAGCTAACAAGGCAAGGTTCTTAACCACTGAGCTCAGGTGGCTAAGGCTCTGACTGGAAGGTGGCAGGTCAGCAGTTGGAGACCCAAGTGCTGGATGTTGGAGTGAGCTCCCATCTCTATCCCAGTTCTTGCCAAGCTAGCAGTTTGAAAGCAATAAATTGCAAGTGGATAAATTCCCACTTTGGTGGGAAGGTAAACAGCGTTCCGTGCACTCCGGTGACTAGCCATGCCTGCCACATGACCATGGAAATGTCTGCAGAAGCAGACATTTCTCTTCAGCTCCTGCCTTTATCCCAGCTCCTGCCATCCTAGCAGTTCGAAAGCAAGAAATTGCAAGTAGATAAATAGGGACCACTTTGGTGGGAAGGTAACAGCATTCTGTGCACTCCAGTGTCTAGTCATGCCTGCCACATGACCACGGAAACGTCTGCAAAAGCAGACAGCGCTGGCTCTTCGCCTTTGACAAAGAGATGAGCACTGAACCCTAGAGTCGGATATGACTGGCTTTCGAGCAAGGGAAACCTTAATCTGTTTAAGGAAACAATACAATTTAAGCCATAATGTGTAGCAAGAGGCAAACTCTGGCCACCTGCCCTGCAAGAACCTCTGGCCCTTTTCCACCTGACCGGAGGTTAAAAAGCCCTGCAGCTGCCGAGGGCGGGCAGCAAGAGAAGACTCTGGCTACCACCCTGAAAGACCTGTAGCCCTTTTCCACCTGGCCTCTCAAGACCTCCGGCAGCTGTGGCAGCAGCGGCACCTCCATCCCCATCCCAGCTGTGGCCGGGTTGGTGTCAGGTGTGGTGGGCCCATCATTGGTTGAGCTGTGGCAGAGTGGGAGCTGCGGAGCTGCGGAGCTGCAGTATGTGGGCCAGGCCACACAGATGCTGGTGGCAGGGGCCTTGGCTGTGACAGAGTCTTGTTACCCATTTGCTCCCTGGCACTGTGGACTTGGACACGGACTTGGCCATTGGCCAGACATCACCCCCTGCCCAGACTTTGGACTCTGAGGACTGGACTCTCATGGTTGAATTCTTGTTTTGGGATGTTTTGACTTAGGTGACTTTTATTATTATACGCTAATTGTATTCTACTAATTGTATCTTGTTCCCTAGTGTATGCTAATTGTATCTTGTTTTATATTGTATTGGATGTGATATTGTTGTTTCCCGCCCTGAGTTGCATCTGCGAGTGGACGGTATACAAGTCAATAATAATAATAATAATAATAATAATAATAATAATAATAATAATAATAATAATAATAATAATAATAATAATAATAATAATAATAATAATAATAATAATAATAATAATAATAATAATAGGACCCGCTGCCTCTCCCCGGAGCCAACTCCACCAGCCTGGGGATGGGAGGCAGGTGTGCTGTCTCCGCCCTCCGAGCCCTGCCCGCTCGGAGGGCTTGAAAAAGATGCCGCAGAAGATGCCACTGCCACCGCTGCTGCTGAGGACCCACTGCCTCTCCCCAGAGCCAACTCCACCAGCCCAGGAATGGGAGGCAGGTGTGCCATCTCCGCCCTACATGCCCTGCCCAATTGGAGGGATTGAAAAAGATGCCACAGAAGCCACCACCACCATCGGTGAGGACCTGCTGCCTCTCCCCAGAGCCCGCTACACCAGCCCAGGGATAGGAGGCAGGTGTGACATCTCCACCCTCTGAGCCCTGCCCGCTCGGAGGGCTTGAAAAAGATGCAGCAGAAGCTGTCGCCACTGCCACTGAAGACCCGCTGCCTCTCCCCGGAGCCCACTCCATCCGCCCAGGGATGGGAGGCAGGTGCACTGTCTCTGCCCTCCGAGCCCTGCCCACTCAGAGGGCTTGAAAAGACACCTCAGAAGATGACGACAACACTGAGTACCCACTGCCTTTCCCCGGAGGCCCACTCTACCGGTCCGGGGATGTGAAGCCCAGGCTCCGTCCAGGCTCTGCTCATGATGTTGAGCCGGGCTACATATCTATATCTATATTTTGGTATTTTTTGTATTTGTGTCTATGATATATTTACATTTGTATTTTGTATTGTATTTATATCTGTATTTATATTTTATACTGGTGACTGTAAAATACTTTGGGTTGCCCCACGGCGAGGAAAGCGGTATATAAAACAGTATAAATTAAAAATGATGATGATGATGATATTAACTAAATTAATTCTCTCTGTATAATATTAAACAATAACTTCCACCATCATTTCTCATAAACTAGTTGAGGCTGGTAGTTCACTCTTATCTAGAGGGCACCAGATTTTCTATAAGAAATAGGAAAGGCTGGATAGATATTGTAAGAGATGTGTAATTAAATATGTAGCAATCTGACTATTGTGCTTTCTATAACATTCACATTTTATCAAGCACAGTATAAGTATATTCCATTGCAGTTCTAAACCAGTTTGCAAATTTTTAAAACTCCACGAAAATGAATTCACTTGGATGAGTGCTGGAGATGTAGAAAAAGCTTCACATTTATCAGGGCAGGGTTTTTTGTGAATTTCAAGATAAAGCTCTAGAGATGTTTGATCAGGAAGATCACCTTACTGTTAACCTTATGGTCTCCAAAAATGGCACCAGCAGTATCACTACCAGGGTCTTCTTCTTCTTTAGTGTCTCAATCAAACCCTGGACTGCCAAAATGAAGCCACTTTCTTGGCTTTGTCGTTGGCCAAACTTAAGTCATCATTGTTGCAGAGTGATGGTGTTTCATGGATGTCTACTCAATTGTGTTTACACATCAGTTTTGTGGACCATGGCCAGTTCATGGATAGCAAATGGCTTCTCTGTCTTTAACCTATACTATGTATGTGGAATTCCAATGCATTGTCCTGTCCTACACCATGATATTTCAGTACATTTCAATCAATCAATCAAACTTTATTGCAGTCAATGACCAGTGCAGTAAAAAGGGTTTAACAGCATGAAATACTGTCAAAATGCTCACCCACAAACACATTCATTTGAATTAAAACAAAATAGAATAAAATCAGCTACATTTGGGATAGGTATCTGGTTTAAAAAGAATAAAACAGCACAGTTATAAAATAAGGATAAAAATGCCTATATATAAGTGCACAGAGTGGATATAATTACATGAGTAGGATATAAAACAGAATTACTAGTGCAAAATAAAAATCGTTATCGTTGGTTTTTAACATTTCCCCCTGTAGCTGGTTCTCCCTAATGCTACGTTCCCTGGTAGCCCTCCAGGCAAATCTGGCAACAGCAGCCGTCAGGTCAGTGGTTCTATCTGAGAGCATGTCTCTAAACATATGGTTATTCAACTCAATCTGAGGGAGCAATGAGGTCACATCTATGGTTGACATAAAACTGGCATGTATTTTAGTACATTTCTATTTGCTAATTTCCACTTCCCTTTATTTTATTTTCAGGAAATATTTTGATTGTCTTATCCTCCAAACTCCAACATACTTTAATATTTGGGAATAGTAGCCATGTTAGTCTGTGTTTCAGGCATATTAGAAAACAAAAACAAATCAAAAACACTGCAGCACTTTAAAGACTAACTGCTATCTTTTATTGTGAGCTTTTGTGGATCAAATCCACTTCTTCAGACATAGGAGTGAGACTTCAAGGCATGAACTTAAATACACCAGATGCAGAGACATGGAGTGATTAATCAGCATGACAGATAATTATGCAAATCAATGTAAAATGTTTCATACTTCTCATACTTCTGTATTGATTTTCATACTTATCTGTGATGCTGATTAATCACTCTATACCTCGGTATCTAGTCTGTATAAGTTCATACTTTGAAGTGTCAAAGCATGACACTTGAGTTCCTCAGGATCTGTTCCAGAATCAAACCAGATCTATCTACTTCACCCCTGAGGTCACCCCAGGGACAATCAACATATCCTTGATTCAGCTTATATTCAAAATTCATCCATAATAGGTGTATAACTCAAGAGGTGAGCATATCTACAGCATGTGCAATTTCTTCAAGTCCATTGATTCTTCCCTTTTCCTGTTCTGTATCGATCACATATGTATCAATCACATATGATGATATCTCTGATCTTGAAAAGAAGCTAAAGGCCTATCACAAAATGTTACACTATGTCCGAGGAGTTTGCATGCATGCATGCATGCATACACACATGCACGCACACACGCAGGGGACTGAATAAGCAAATGACAGAGAGAGGAACCCTGATTTAAATTTCAACCTTACTTCCTATGCATTAAAAAGGGCATGAAAGATCTACGTGTTATTATCTGCTGGATTTGCCGTTGGATATTTTTACCACAAATTTAAAGGCACCTCAGTCTCATCTCTGACCTGCAATAATAATACTTAGAGCTATAAAAACACAACAATTATCTCTATCTATCTGTCTGTCTGTCTGTCTACTCTATCTATCTATCTATCTATCTATACACACACACACACACACACACACACACACACACACACACACACACACACACACACACACACACACACACACACACAGAGGAATTTATCTATCTGTCTCCCACTCCAATTGGTGCAAGTACCATTCTGGGCAGCTCATGATCGTGACCAAACAAAAACACAAAAGTGATAAATCATTTGAGACAATTAAGACAATCCAAATAAAATAATATAACAATAATAAATAATAGTGAAATACCTACCTAAATGGCATCCAACAAATTAAAATCTTACAATGCTTAATAACCTTCATTTTCTTATTCACTGCAACAATATCAATCTAATCAACAAATAAACAAATCAAATTTGTTTAAGTCCTTTAATTAAAGAGAATCCTGCAGGTATAAAGCCAATTTGCTTATGGAGGAAATGCTTGTTAGAAAAGGAATATTTTTAATTGTTTATGAAAAGCCGCAAGTGTGGAAGCAGATATAATTTCCAGTGGCAACTTTTTTCATAAAGAAGGGACCACTGCAGAGAAAGACATTGTTCTCGTTATAGTCATTTTAACTTCTTTAAACAATACAATGGGTAGTTTAAAAGCTTGAGTACTCCAGTTCCAATTCTATAGGAAGAGGCACTCCCACACATAGAGTGGTCCTAAACCATTCTTCTTCTTCTTGTTTTGCTGTATTCAAATCCAAATATTGTTGAGCCTCATGGTGATCAGCCATGAAGACTGTCCTGAGAATATAATGCACCACTGATCCAGTTCTGCAAGTCACTTTCTGGTCCTGAGACCTTTTGGTATGTAAAGTCCTCCTCAGCCTCAGGTCAGGATGGATGAAGCTGCTGTCCTCCATCAAGATGGATTCAAGTGGGATTTAATCCACTTGGGGACCATTACCCTTCCCTGTGGACTTCGGCACCCAAGGCGTTAGTCCTCAGGTTTGTCAGGTTAGTTAACCGCTGCCTGACATTCAGCATTGAATCATTGGCAGTAGGGTCTACTCTATTACCACAGCAGAATAACCTGGCAGATTAAACCATTAAGAGTTTTATATGTTTTGGTATGTGCCGTCAGGTCAGAATTCACCTATTTGGCTTTTAAAGGTAAGTGATATGCAAAGGATGGTTTCATTCCAATAGGTCCCATGGCAGAGTGGGGAAAATTCTGGGCATTTGCAAATCTAAAAAATACTCAAATGTATGGACTGAAGATTTCCCAACCAGTTACAAGCCTGGGGGAGATAAAATAAAGATGGTGTTTAGAGAAATACAATTCTCTCTGAGGAACTTTCACATCTCTAAGCATAAGCAATATTCAACTAGGCACAGTCCTTTGCCAACAAACAAACATGTAAAATGACCTGCAATTCCTTTGGAATCAAAACTAAAGGGACTACATTTATAATATATCACCTTAACTGAGAGGTCCATTTGAGAGGAAAGGGACTCTTTGCTGTCAACAGCAGTGGTGTTGCTGAAATATGAGTGACTGCAAATGAGAGGAGGAAATATTCCCCCCTTTGTTAAATGGATGAAAGACTGAGAGGAGGATGCTTTGCGAAGAGATATTTTAGCATGACATAGTTAAAATGTATGTTCCAACCACCTTTGGAATGGAGAAAATGTTTTAAAGTTACTTGTATTGAGTTTGACACAAGTTAGCAGTCACATATATATTTTTATGTAGTTGTTTGGAGGAAAATTAAACACATGGTTATCTAACGCAAGGAAAGAAAAGGGAGTAGAGGGGATAACTTGCTTTGAATAAAACAGTTACTTTAGGCTACAATTATCCATATCAACTTCATGCTTATGTTCCTATGTTGTTCAGATAAGGAAGAATTTCAGACACTTATATCACCTTGAAAGTCACCTTGATTAAGATTTCCTGCAACATCCAATACAAAGTGAGACACATTTAAGCCCATTGATTTCAGTGGATTCAAAGCATGTTTAACTCTGTGTTGTATTGTACTTGAAACATATTTTATTTATAGACCATGGACTGGTGAGTATTTAGTCAGTAAAAACAAGACGTGGAGCTGACTGTGACAAAATTCATGAGCTACTGATTGCAAAATTCAGATGTAGAATGAAGAAAGTATAGAAAACCATTAGGTAAGACCTAGATCTCATCCCTTATGAATATACAGAAGAGGTGAATAACAGAAAGGGATTAGACCTGACAGACAGAGTGCCTGAAGAACTACGCACAGAGGTTCATAATATTTTACAGGAGGCAGTAATTAGAATTATCTTATTGACAATGATAAAGCCTTGATTTTGTAGATCATAAAAATACTGCAGCAAGTGGTTAAAATGATGGGAGTACCTGACTTCACTTGTCTTCTGAGAAACATGTATGTGGGTCAAGAAGTGACACTTAGGACTGGATATCGAACAACTGATTGGTTTAGAATAAGAAAAGGAGTATAGCAAGATACTAATAGTGCCTAAAGGTAAGACCAGCATGCTCAAATGGGAGCTGCTGGTGAACAACAACATGCTGTGTGAATGTGTAGAGCTACAGAATCCAGCTCATTTTCTTGTCTGCCAGTTACTACCAGAAACATGTACCAATGAAGATTTAATTTTGGCCAATCACAAAGCCAGGAAGGGAGGTTCATTTTGGCAGTTGAAAGTTTCATCTGGACACAAAAGAAGAACCACACTAATGACAGAAAGTTAAGATGATCTAAAGAGCCTCTTGGTGAGGGTGAAAGAGGAGAGTGAAAAAGCAGGTTTGAAACACAACATCACAAAAACCAAGATAATGACATCTGGCCCCATCACTTCCTGGTAAATAGAAAGGGATCCAAGATCACTGCAGACTGTGATTGCAGCCATGAAATAAAAATAGGTTTATTCCTCGGATGGATGGGATTGCTCTCACCCCTAGGGACCAGGTATGCAATTTAGGAGTCATACTAGACCCTCATTTGACACTCTAAGCACAAATTGCAGCAGTGAGCAAAGCTGCTTTTTTCCAACTGTACCAAATTGCCCAGGCAGCGGTTGGACAGGCAGTCCCTCATAACATTAGTTATCTCACTGGCTGTCTCACGTATTGATTACTGTAATGCTGTCTACATGGGGCTTCCCTTGTGCCTGATACGGAGGCTTCAATGGGAGCAAAATGCAGCAGCCAGGCTGATTACTGGGATGAGAAAATTTGATCAGATCTCCCCAGCCTTGGTAGGGCTGCATTGGCTACCCATTCCTTTCCTTATCAGCTGTAGCACTGTGCAGGAAGCTCAAATGAAGGTTGGAAAGGCATGGAAAAGGTATGGGGATCATTTTGTTGCTTTTTGGGGAGGTGGGGGACAATTGCATCTGGTTTTTTTGGGGGGGTGGGGGTGGGGGGTTTGTATTATTTATTTATTTATTTTGCTCCAGTCGGGACTGTTTCCCCTTTTTGGGGAATGATCACATCTGGTGTTTTTTGAGGATTTTTTTTTGGGGGGCGGGTATTTTTTTTATCCAGTCAGGACTGTTTCCCCTTTGTGGAGGTGAGGGACAATTGTGTCTGGCATTTTTGGATGTTTTGGTGGGTTTTTGTTTTTTTTTTTCTAAATTATTTTTGGTCCAGTCGGGACCTTTTTAAATATTTTCAATGCATTCCTATGAAAAAATGTGCTTTGGTTTACATTTTTTTCCGGGTTATGACAGAGGCTGTTGGAATGGACCTCCATCGTAACCCGAGGTTTTATTGTAGTAAATTTTTCACGATGAGTCAAAAAGTGACCCTACCAATACATTGATTAGACCTTGAAGATGTATACATTAGAGATTCATGCTCTCGTAATCCATGTTAAAAATGTTGCAATTGTGAGGAAAGCCTTGCCAGATATGCTTTGCAGATAGAGGAACTTGGCTGGAGAAACTTTGTGGCAAATACTACATGGTGGAAATACAGACATAGCAAATAAACAGGAGACTTAAGAAATTAAAAAGAAAAGGATTTTTAAATAAAAATACACACACAATGCAAGCGCGGCGCCAAAATGGCCGCCGCGCCCTTTGCGGCCCCCCCCCACAGGACAGAGAATCCGGGTAGTTAGGGGCGTGGCCAGCTCCCTTATAAAAGGGGTGGCCACGAGGCAGCCGAGCTGCCATTTTGCCTCAGCGACGGAGCGGAGAAGTTTTTTCCCTGTGCCTCCGTCGCTCGTTGGTATCACCGGGAAGCCTTTTGGGTCGATTTTGCCTAGCTAGCTTCCCTTTTTTGCTGCGGTGAGATGCCTTCCAAAAAGAAGGCTGCTGCGAATTCAGCCCGGGCTGTTAGGAGGCGCAACCCAGGTCGGAGGACCGTGGTGCCGCCTCCTCAACAGCCACCTTTGCCATCCCCGGCCGGGGCTGGTGGCTTGGGGTCTATCGCCCCTTGGCCCGATCAGAGTGCGGGCGCGGAGGGCGCTCCGGCCCGCGGCCCGCGAGCAGTGGACACCGCTCCTCCTCCTGCCCAATCCGTTGGGCCTATTACTTTCGGGCCGCAGCCTCTCCCGGGGCCCTCTAGCCTTGGGGGGTGGCCCGGCGCCCTGCCTTGGCAGGTTTCCTCACCAGCCCTACCGGGCTTCGGTCCTGGCCAATGGCCATATATGGGTCATGGGGTGCAGGGACCTGCCCCCATGCAAGGGTCAGGCGGGCCGGCCCATGGTCAATGTAGACACCTTACTGGCCCGTATTGCGGCCTTGGAGGCGTCTTTGGCCCGGGCCAGTCAGGCAGGCGCCCCTTTTGGGGTACCTTTTGAGGCGCTATCGGCAGCAGGACAACGGCCGGCGGCGGGGTTGAGCTGCTGCTGGCGGGTGGCGCGGCTCCGGCCACTGCCTCGCAGCTCCCCAGCCAGCAACCTGGTGCGGGTCAAGCCCCGGTGATGAGCTCTACATCGGTCGTGAGCTCCGACGCCCCCAGTGGGCCGGAACCCCCGGCGGGGGCGGCCCGCGGGGGTGCAGCATGTGAGTATATGGTGCAAATGAGTACATCCACACACATTCCCAATATAGTGGGGACCTTTCAGTGGCCTTGGCCTCGCGCGGGTGGTGCAGGGGCTACGCCGCTGGCGACCCACCCGGCGACAACTACTGCCACCATGCCCACTGGGGTGGGCCTCGGTTCTTACACTGCTGGGAACGTACTTGGGGTGGCAGGGTTAACTCAGGCCCCTTTTGCTAGGCCGGCTATCCCCTTTTCGGCTTTGCCGGCGGCAGGGTATTCCTTGCCACTGGGTGATCACTTGGCACAGGCTACCAGAGAAAAGATGTGGCGAGGGGAGTACGTATATATCTTCTCACTCCTGAACAGAGAGCACACTAAGGAAGAAAGGGAGGGTCAGGATGAGAAGGACAAGGAGCAGGCACGCCGCCGTAAGCCGCCGCGTACCTGGGCCAACTGGCTCCCCGCTTATTTAATATACATGGCGGTATATTTGAGGGCGCGGCCGGATCTAGCTATTCCCAATGGTCCAATATTTGGACAACATATATAGGGCGATGGTAGATTTCCCGGGCCCCTCATGGCTAGTATATGATGAGGAACTCCGTATGAGGATTCCCCTCCACCCCGAGATGAGATGGGATGAGCCGTGCCAGAGACTGTGGCTCTTGTATATGACACCCACACGTCCTGCCCCGGGGGATAGATACCATTGTGGACATGCGGTCCAGCGAGCAGCTCCAGCGCAGGTTACCCGCCAACCGGCGGGGCAGGGGGTTCCAGCCCGCCTGCTGTGCTGGACTTTCTCGTCCAATGGTTCCTGCAGTCGGAAGAACTGCAGGTATAAGCAGGAGTGTCCCACATGTTCTGGTCCCCATGCAGCCTCTGCTTGTCCCAAGCCTGGGGGGGCGCGAGGCGGAGGGAGGAGTGGACAGTGGGCTGGCAAGCCTGCCACGGATGGAACTAGTTCTCTGAAAGGCCCCCTCCCCAATTAAGGTGGACATGCTGGAGCGCTGGCTCGCATCGTACCCAAGGGGAGAAGACAGAGAGTATCTCATTCAAGGTTTTAAGCAGGGATTTCGTATCCCTTTTATGGGTGATAGATCCCCTCAGGATGCTCCCAACCTTTTATCCCTCAGAGGAAGGGAGGAGGTGGCCGCGGCCAGCATTAAAAAGGAATTAGACGCGGGCAGGGTCGCTGGACCTTTTCCCGCACCCCCTTTTCCCAACCTTAAGGTTTCGCCATTGGGTTTGGTTCCCAAAAAGTCCCTAGGTGAGTTTCGCCTTATTCATCATTTGTCCTACCCAGCCGGCCGATCGGTCAGCGATGCGATACCTGATGACCTTTGTTCGGTCAGGTATACATCGTTCGACCATGCGCTGCGCATGGTGCGCTCGTGTTGCCCGGGTGCCTTGCTGGCCAAGTGCGACATTAAGTCAGCTTTTCGCCTCTTGCCGGTGCACCCGGGCGACTTTGAATTGCTGGGTTTTAAATTTAAAGGGGAGTATGATTTTGATAAGGCCATGCCTTTTGGCTGCTCCATATCATGCTCGGCTTTCGAGCGTTTTAGTACCTTACTGGAGTGGGCTTTCGTCCGCAGGTCAGGGTCCCGGTCTGTAGCCCATTACCTGGATGACTTTTTATTCGGGGGTGAACGGGGCTGGGACACGTGTGCACGTCTCCTCACTACATTTCAGACGCTAATGCAGGAACTTGGTGTCCCTTTAGCGCCCGAAAAGACCGAGGGCCCGTTGACCGAACTAGTATTCCTGGGGGTTGAGATTGATACAGTAGTGCAGGCTTCTAGGTTACCGGGTGATAAGGTGTCCAGGATAGTGACCCTTATCTCGGAATTGCTGGCCAAGCGTAAGGCATCCCTGAGGGAACTGCAGGTGCTACATGGGCACCTCAATTTTGCTTGCAGGGTGGTCGCACCGGGCAGGGCTTTCGCCCGGCGCTTATGCGACGCCATGGCAGGGTTATCCAGGCCCCACCACAGAGTCAGGCTTACCCGGGGTATCAGGGCAGACATGTTCGTCTGGTTGCAATTCCTGAGGGAGTTTAATGGGGTCTCATTTTGGAGGTCTGACCTCCTGGCATCCCCCAATTTCCAGATCCGGTCTGATGCCTCAGGATCCCTGGGTTATGGGATGTACTTCAATGGGAAGTGGGCCTATGGTGGGTGGCCACCGGCATGGGCAGGCACAGGTCGCCTGCGGGATCTCACATACCTGGAATTTTTCCCATTCTGGGGGCTTTGATGCTATGGGGCGAACAGTGGGCTAATCCGGTGGTGCATTTCTGGTACGACAATGCTGCCGTTGTACAAATTGTCAATGCACAGACTTCTAAATCGCCCAGAGTCATGGATCTAGTGCGCCATTTTGTGCTGCGCTGCCTGTGCCTCAACGTCTTGTTCAGGGCCAGGCATGTCCCAGGGGTTAATAACGATATTGCTGCCGCTTTGTCCCGCCTGCAGATCTCCCGGTTCCGCGCCTTGGCCCCGGATGCGGAGGAATTTCCCTCGCCACTCCCGGACGAGATGTGGACTATTGGCAAGGAGAGGTGAACCGGGCGATTGGCCTGTCACTAGCGCCACGCACGCGTAAGGCGTATCAACAAGCATTCACTTCGTATAGGGCTTTTGCTACTCAATTTCACTTGCCAGAGACCTGGCCTATCCCGGTGGACCATGTTCTGCGGTTCATGGTTCACCTGCATGCACAGGGCCTTGCACCTCGCACCATAGCATCCAAGCCCTCGGCGTTGGCTTTTATGGCCAAAGTAGGGGGTCATGTGGATACCACCTCTGACTTCCGTGTGAGACACGTTTTGGTGGGGTGGGTGCGCGAGCGCGGGCGTTGCCCGGATGACCGGCACCCTATTTCCCCAGGGGTTCTTACCCAGTTGGCCCGGGGCTGGCCAGGCCTCTGTTTTGATCATTATGAGGCAGCCCATTTTCATGCAGCCACAACGGTGGCATTTTTTGGAGCGCTCCGCGTCAGCGAACTCGTGATGCTGTCTAAGGCGGATGCAAGTGGTAGGGCACTGGAACTCGGAGATGTCTATGTTGCCAAAGACTGGGCCCAGTTGAGGATTCGTTCCTCTAAAACAGATCAGCATGGCGTAGGCAGTGGAGTAAGACTGCTACGGTGTTCTTTGGCAGACATCTGTCCGGTTGGTGCCCTACAGGAATACCTGGCACTGCGTGGCATGCACCACGGCCCGTTTTTCTGTCACCAAGATGGGTCTCCCCTTACTAAATTTCAGTTTTGGAAGGTGACAGCCGGAGCCCTCACCAGGGTGGGCCTACCAGGTGCCCGTTATGGCACACATTCGTTCCGGATTGGTGCAGCCTCTACAGCAGCTGCTTTTGGGTACTCTGGGGCTGACATGCGCAGCATGGGGAGGTGGGGCTCACAATGTTTTCAGTTTTATGTGCGCCCACTCCCGCCATGAGTACCAATCCAGTCACCTTACCTCCCTTTTTCTCAATTTTCTTACAGACCCTGGGTGTCGTATTACACCGGTGACAGTATGGCTGGTGGGCCACAGCTATGTGCTCAGGGCAGCGCGTTACGCTGCGGCGACAGAGTGGACCCCGACTGGGACTGGGTGACCACGCCAGTCTCGCATGGCATGGTAAGCCTGGGATGTTATGGCGGGAGCTGCGGCCTTTCCTTTTTTCTGGCCCGGGGGCTGACCCGCCTGACATTCTAATCATCCACCTGGGGGGCAATGATTTGGGCCAGGTCACCGGCTTATCGCTCAGGCATGCGATTTGCGAGGAACTCGCCTACTTGCATTATGTCTGGCCTGCCACAGCCCTGGTTTGGTCGGACATTGTTCCGCGCCACTCTTACAGAGGGGGCGTTAACCTCCTGGCTCTTGACCGAGCTAGGCGCGCGGTCAATAAGGCAGTGGCGCGGTTTCTTACCACCAGGGCTTGGGGACGGGTTAGTCATTGCCCCGATATTAGTCTACAAAATTATGACTTGTATGCAGGGGATGGGGTCCATCTGTCGCGAGGAGGTATGGACCTCCTGTTGGGTGACTGGCGAGCAGGCCTGTTGACCGAGCTGACGGTCTGGGGGGGGGGCGTCAGGTCTTCTGTGAAGCCCCTCCGTGTGGCGGGTAGCACTGGTAAGGTAAACAGTATGACCCACAAGTATCCGGCAGGTTCGCAATTGACTGGACAACACTAGACAGGAATAAAGTAGTTAAACGTTGTCCGGTCAACGACGAACCAGGCGATGGGGTGATGATGATTGCTAACCAGCATGCATCACCCCTGTGATTTCACGGATACGCGTCAGAGGGTGGGGTCATGAGTTAGTTATTGACTACGGTCAACAATTTGTTTGTTGTTAACAAACAAATTGATACAAATTGATACATTGTAACCAATTGCCGTTGGCAATTTTGGGGTGGTACCTTACCAGTGTTACTTCGGCCTGCTTGCCTTAGGAATTATGATTGGTCGTTTTACCAATACAAATTTATAATTCGGACTAGGGCATTGAATCAATAAATGTGGCCCTTTGCTGTTATCCACTTTCAATGTTGTCTGTGTCCGTTATTGGGGGGGGGTGCGCCTGCAATGCAAGCGCGGCGCCAAAATGGCCGCCGCGCCCTTTGCGGGCCCCCCCCCCACAGGACAGAGAATCCGGGTAGTTAGGGGCGTGGCCAGCTCCCTTATAAAAGGGGTGGCCACGAGGCAGCCGAGCTGCCATTTTGCCTCAGCGACGGAGCGGAGAAGTTTTTTCCCCTCCACCCCCTCCCTAGTTAACAGTGTGATTATGGTCGCTTCGGGGCCGGGTGGGAATTTTTGGTTGGGACCCATATTGGCTTCGGGTCCTGGCTTTTTTGCCCATCCCACACTGTTGCTATGGTTTGATATAGGGGTCTTTCTTCGTTCCTACTGTTGACTTTGGTCACATGGGCGGGTAGCACTGGTAAGGTAAACAGTATGACCCACAAGTATCCGGCAGGTTCGCAATTGACTGGACAACACTAGACAGGAATAAAGTAGTTAAACGTTGTCCGGTCAACGACGAACCAGGCGATGGGGTGATGATGATTGCTAACCAGCATGCATCACCCCTGTGATTTCACGGATACGCGTCAGAGGGTGGGGTCATGAGTTAGTTATTGACTACGGTCAACAATTTGTTTGTTGTTAACAAACAAATTGATACAAATGGATACATTGTAACCAATTGCCGTTGGCAATTTTGGGGTGGTACCTTACCAGTGTTACTTCGGCCTGCTTGCCTTAGGAATTATGATTGGTCGTTTTACCAATACAAATTTATAATTCGGACTAGGGCATTGAATCAATAAATGTGGCCCTTTGCTGTTATCCACTTTCAATGTTGTCTGTGTCCGTTATTGGGGGGGTGCGCCTGCAAAGATAAAATGTTGCTATACCATGGACTCTCCATGAGATTTTCTTGGCTAGGACACTAGAGTGGGTTGTCAGTTCCTTCCCAAGTCCACATTGTTAAACCAATGGTCTTCCCAGTAGTAATGTATGGGTGTGAGAGCTGGACCGAAAGGAAAACTGAGCACAGAAGAATATACGCCTTTGAACTTTGGTGCTGGAGGAGAATTTTGAGAGTCCCTTAGACTGCAAGGAGATCAAATCAGTCAATCCTTAAAGAAATTAACCCTGACTGCTCCTTGGAAGAACAAATAGTGTTTTTACCACCAAATGAGAAGAGAGGACTCACTGGAGAAGACCCTGATGCTGGAAATAATTGAAGGCAAAAGGAGAAGGGGCGGCAGAGGATGTGATGGCTAGATGCCATCATTGATGCAGTGGGTGTAGATCTGGGTGGACTATTGAGAATGGCAGATGACAGAGGAGCCTGGTGTACAGTGGTTGGACTCGACTATGTAACTCAAGACATGCCATGGACTCAATTGCTGTCACTACAAAGAGTTGGCACAGGAATACTACACAAAGTTTACTTTTCTGAACTCCAACTCCCTTGCTGTCTGAGGGATTCTGGAAAATGCAGTAATAAGGAAAGTACTGATATTATAGGTTGCCAGAAAAAAACTGGTTCCTTTTTGTCTTCTTTCTTTCAAATCTTTAAAAGTTTCCTGGGAGTTCATTTGAGAGCAATCATGAAGAAACTGAGAGTCAGAGACAACAAGAGAGAAATAGCAAAGTGTCTTTTTTTTGCAAAATGAAGCACAAATATTCAAGAATAAAAAAAGAAAGAAAGACTGATTGTGATGTTTCTAACTTTTAAACACCCTTCTCCTTTTACACAATGTGGGCAAAATTTCTTCTTTCTTTATTCATATCAGAGTGTTGCACAATGTAAAAGTATGAACATATATAGAATATAGATAACATTCAAATAAAATGTTAAAATAATTACATTATTTTTGACAAAAAGAAATTACTTGAATAGTGTTATCTCAGCCATTTGTTAGATTTTCTTTTGTACTCATGATGGGACATAAACCACATGCACTTACTGTAAATGCTGCATTCACTGTACTTCTCCACATTCACAGATAATTTGTCCTGTTTCCATGCAATCTCATTTAGCTGGGTTCTTTTTCTTCATCTTCATACTTCACTTTAAAATTGATTGGGTGATTTCCAAATGGTCCAACAGATTCTTGTATTGGTGAGAGACACGATTCAGCATTTGCTTTTTCAGCAAGGTATGTTGTGTTGGCTTTCCACAGGTTCAGCCTAACCTCTTCTCATTTAATGTTTGGAGCTTGAGACACATGCAGAAAACATTTCCTCAATTTTAGCTGACATCTAGAGGGTTGGTACACATGAAGTGCATGGATCTGATGCAGTATTACCATACAGTGCTATCATATTCTACTGTGAATTCTCACTGGGACAAAATTGGTATCCTTATTGTTTGTGGATGTGTTTGTGGGGGAGGGTGGATCATAATTATGTTTGGAGGTCTTTCACCTGAAATGTTGGGGGTGATTATCTGTAGGATAGTGTGATTATCTGTAGGATCAGTGTGAATAAGGTGAGGAAAAGAGAGAAAGAGAGAGAGATATCATGTCTTACTTTGAGTTCTGCCCATGCTGTCCTTAGGAAAGAGACAGAAATGCCCCCACTCATGCTAAATACTGCCCACCCTCTATCCTAGGTACTCTACTATCTGTTTTAGGAACATGACCTGTGCCTTCCCATGTTATTGAAAGGCCATGACACTACCATGTGTCATTTTTAAACGCCCCTTAGAGATTTCTTAATTTCAGATTTTATTTATTTATATATTTTATTATTTACACTTACATCCCGCCCCTCTAGGGAAAAAAATCATCCCTACTCAGGGTGGCTAACATCATAAAACCAGTCATAAAGTTAAAAATTACACACAATAAAACACCCAATAAAATCATCACCACACATTACAATACCACAATCCAGGACCCTTGAAACACAACCTATTTAGAATGAAAAGGAGCCAGGCAGTATATCTAATGACCAGAAATAGGCAACATATTCCCAAAGGCCTCCTCAAAGAGCAGTGTTTTTAGTTGTTTTTTAAAAGAATGCAGGGATGTAACCTGGTGTAGATCAGCTGGAATGGTGTTCCACAGCATTGGTGCCACCACTGAGAAGGCCCTTCTCCTTGTCATGGCCTTTCTAGACAGTCTTGGGGTCAGCACCTGAAGCTGTGCTGACATTAAGGAATGAGTAATGCTGGCTACTGTCCTGAGAGGAAGACATTCCACAAGGTAAGAAGGTCCCAAATCATTTAGGGATTTAAAAGTTAGCACTAACATATTGTACCTGATACAAAAAGGGACAGGTAGCCAGTGCAGGCCTACCAAGGCTGAGGAGATATGTTCAAATTTTATCATTCCCGTAATCAGCCTAGTTGCTGCATTCTGGACTCGCTGAAGTCTCCATAGCAGGGAAAAGGGAAGCCCCACATAGAGAGCATTACAGTAGTCAATATGAGAGACTTTATTTATAAATTCACACATTCTACATCTCATGTTCTACATCTAGCCTCCCCACCTTATGTTTTTAACTGAAAGCCTGGTAAGTGCTTGTTCCCTACTACACATTCCTAGATCTACATCTTCTCTTCCCCACTGACTCAGCCATCCTTCTGTATTCTACACCACAAAACAAATGATATAAAATACCATTTATTCATACTAAATCGGAGAAATATTTAAACAGCTATCTTATGCTTTTGAAATGCAGAAACACATTACAGGACTGAAAGTCCATTTGAAGTGAATACGTGAAAAGGATGGAGAAAGAAGAAAATGGCACCTATGCAAAAGGAAGATGGAGAAAGCCACGTGGAGTTCTGCCAAAATACATTTTCATAAAAATTAGCACACCAAAACTCAATGAGAATCTCATAAGTAACCATCAACCAGCCATTTCAGAGGATAAGTGTAAAGCAAAATGTAACCATTATGTTGCAGTCATGAAGAAGTGGTGTCTTTTACTCCAAAGGAATGGGGAGAAAATATTTTTGCACATGACAGATAAATCTTCTTTAAAACAATTTGGTTGTAATTCCACATGTAAAAATGTGGAACTGGTTCTACTGTTAGGCAGAAGAATTGGGGGGGGGGTCATAAATATCAGCAAATTGTAACTTGAATGATTGTGGTTGCATTGTTTTCAGAGATGAGTAGAGGTTCTGCTTCTTGTGCCAATGCAATTTCGCTGACTTTGTGTCCTGTGTTTCTTGACCTGGAGAACACAGATTGTAAGTAAGAATTGTCAGTTATTTGTCCAGCTCAAGGACAAACATCCTGGACTGGAGGATGCAATTTCCAAAGAGTCAAAGGCTGTAGATCAATGTTTCCCAACCTTTGGTTTTTGGACTTCAATTCCCAGAAAATGAAGTCAGTTCCCCAAAGCACTGATCAACCAATGTACTGACTTAAGCTTCTGTGAATTGAAGTCCCCCTATGGGGTGTGTGCCCCACATTGAGAACCACTGTTGTAGATGTTCTCAGAACTTTTTTGTTGTTCGGTTGCACAGTTGAGTTTGACCTCTTATGACCCCATGGACGGCAGCACACCAGGCTTCTCTGTCATCCACCATACTCCAGAGTCAGCCCAGATCTGTGCCCATGTAGTCAGCAATACCGTCAAACTATCTCATCCTTGGTTGCCTCAGTCTCCTTTTGCCTTCGATCTTTCCTATTATCAAGGCCTTCTCCAGCGATTCCTCTCTTCTCATTGGTGGCCAAAACTTGTAAGACCCCAGAAATTATGTTGACCCATTTTAATGCACTTATATATTTTATTTAAAATGGTCCTCACTCTTTATGGGTGCAATTGTAGCAAATTTTCATTCTGTTGATCTCATTTAGGCTTTGTGGTCATTCTTGAGAACTGTCACTGCTTGAAAGCTTCACAATATCACCCTTCAATATAACAGCTTCTTGTTCTTTGCTGAACTTAGATAATTCACTCTAGGACTATATGGGTGCTGACTGACATTCATGGCAGTCTTGTAATGGTTTTGCTAAGAAGGGTGAGCAGAAATGAGTCACTAAGCAACTAATGCAGCATTACCAAACATACAATGAAAATACAGCACCAAGAAGGAAAAGGATAGTTTCTTGGACTGTGCCTCCCAGAATTCCCCACTGATCAGGTTTTTTCTGTGAATAGTAAGCCAAGAGAAGGTACCCTTAGAAAATTTTAGGCATTCTGTACAGTGATGGCCAATGATGGTAATAGTGATAATGATGACAACAATTTTTAAAATGGCCTGGAAGCTATTGGTGATTATGTAAGGTTTATTTACCTTTATCGTGTTTCTTCTTCTTCTTCTTCAGGTGTTGTATCCATTCCAGATATTAGCTATCATTATTGTCTTCCTGTTCTTAACTCCTCAGAGCAGTTCTTCCGAAGACATGCCACATCAATCTCTCAGGTTCTTCAGCCATGAAGTCCATCTACAACCAGGGTCTCTCTTCCCAGGGATCCTTCCTTGAAGAATGAGTTAGAGTATTCTATATTTTATGTTGTTCCTCATGATATAGCCAAGCTATTGGTCAACCCATGATATCCTTAGCAGCTGTCTGTAGATCCACATTTCAAAAGCTTTGATTCACTTTTCATATGCTTTAGTCAATGTCCAAGCTTTGACTCCATATAGCAGCACTGGGAATACATAACATCTCACTATTTGGATCTTTTTAACAAATGTTATATCTCTGCTGATAACAAATGTCACATTTTTATGAAGGTGGATCTTGCTTTTTCAATTCGTATTTTAATCTCTACCTCAGGATCCTAATTTTCATTCAACATACTCCCCTTGTAGTCAATTTTATCCACTCTTGTTTTTTTTGTGTGTGTTTCTGTCGTTACCTTGCTGTGAGTTGGTGTTCGGCTTATAACCAGATATTTCGTCTTCTTGGTGTTGAGATCCAAACCATATTCTGTGCTTGGAACTCTAATTTGATCCAGCATGTTTATTGTCTCTAATTGATGAGATATCTGATTCCACAATTAGCCATAGCACATTTCTCAGACCTTTTGTGGACACCAGCAGGGTTTTGGCCACAAAATAATATCTTCACCAGCAAGTAACAATCCACTTACTCCAAAGTAGGATTCGGACTTCCTCCAGCCTCCTGGTGATGGGATTGTGCCTGATCCTGCTTCCCTGGTCCAGTTCAGACCCAGCAGTTCAGGCTGACTGAAATCTAGGGAGTCAGCAAAGGGTCCTCATGAAATTAGTGTAGATTCAGGTAATGTGAGCCAAGTAATTACTCCAAGTCTCTTCATGTAATTTAGAAGTATACTGAAATCAAAGCAATGAACCGCCAGGCCCTCTGATGGACGCACGATTTGCAGGTGCCCACCCCGAGAGATGGGAGCATGTCAATTTCCCACCGGTCAGGCTAGGAGGAGCCATTCGGCATTTCTGCTCCGGATAAGCTTCTGCCTCTCCTCCGGCAGAGTCCCGAACCCTCGTGGCTTAATGAAACCCCTGGTTCCAGCCTTCCCTGCTCCTCTTCTTCCCTAACCGCATGTAGGTACATGCCTCTGCCCTGTGCCTCTCGCTTCTTCCATGTGGGCTGCCCAGGCCCCTGCCTGCCATCTTGCCCGACCAGGCTCGTCCACACGCTCCCACCGCCTCCCTTCTCCTCAGGGTCATGGCCAGGGAGCTCCCTACCCCACCTCCTCCTTTGGACAGGGCTGTCCTGCTGGGTGCCACGTGGGTGCCTGGGGTGATCCCTGCCTCTCAATGCTGACATGTATGGTTCCTCATCTGGACGTCCCCTGCATAAATCCTTTCGTTGCTCCTTTTTCCTGCTCTCTCTTCACCCCTGGCCCCATCATTGCTGGGGGGGGGCTGCGGAAGACATCCAGACCTTCAGCTGCAGCTCATTGGGGTGGTGAACACTGCTCCCATCCTTCTTCCTGAGCCTCACCCACCCGGGAAGGTTAAAAGGTGGTGAGTACTCCCACCCACCTACCCCTGGCCCCATCATCACCGGGGGTGCAAAAAAGTCATCAGACCTTCAGCTGTGGCTTGTCAGGGCAGTGAAAGCTGCTCCCATCCTCCTTCCTGAGGCTCACCCACCCGGGAAGGTTAAAAGATGGTGAGCGCTCCCACCCACCCGCCCCTGGCCCCATTATCACCAATGGGGCTGAGGAAGATTCCAGACCAACAGCTTTGGCTTGTCAGGATGGTGAACGCTGCTCCCGCCCTCCTTCCTGAGCCTCACTCATCCAGGAAGGTTAAAAGGTGGTGAGCGCTCCCCCATCAATGCCCCCTAGGGGGAAGGGAGCAGGACATCATAATGGTCCCGGAGCAGAAGATAGGCCAGAGTGCACAGAAGGAGGAGCCTATGGAAGAATAATCCAAAAGAAGAAAAAAACAGTTATTAACAAAGCAATAGAAGGCAAACAAGTGCAAGGAGAAGGCAGGAAGAAAACATTACTCATCCTGCAAACATACTCATACTCATAACATACTCATCCTGCAAACGTAATACCTGGCGGGCCTAAAATTCTGCATGACGGATTGTGTGCCTGTTTGTCCCAGCTATTGGGAATGTGTATTGAGCCTCATTTGGATGTTCCCTGAGGAAGTTCCTTCCAGAAAAATCCTTCACCCAGAATAATTTCTGGCACAAAGATTTTTAGGCCTGCCGGGTATTACATTTGCAGGATGAGTATGTCACCTTCTCAACCATGGCCGCCCCCAGTTTACTTTTTTACGCTGGACAACCCAGTTATTAGTCGGCCTGGCGCATGGAGCTCATATGCAGAGCACCTGGCCCCCTGCCTTTCCTATTTATGCGTGCGCCCCTATACGGTCCAGTCTCCCATTGCCTACTGCCAATGCTCATGCCCCTGCGCCCTCTGCTGCTGCTTGATCACCAGTGGTGGCCCAGTGGATTTGATGGCTCCTAAGCTTTGTAAGTTCCTCTGGGTCTGCTGATCCACATTCCCTCTGTGTTTTACTACAGGAATGCTTTCTTCCTGCCTTCTCCTTGCACTTGTTTGCCTTCTATTGCTTTGTTAATAACTTTTTCTTCTTCTTTTGGATTATTCTTCCATAGGCTCCTCCTTCTGTACACTCTGGCCTATCTTCTGCTCCGGGCCCGTTATGATGTCCTGCTCCCTTCCCCCTAGGGGGTGTTGGCCCATTGTTTAATTCAACTACAGTGTACGTCTCTTCACTGGGGGCGGGGGGCATCTGCAAGGTACAGAATAAAGTTTATCAGAAGCTTAGGAAGCATTTCAAAATAAAGAAATAAAGAAAGGTGCTTATTTGAGGGGAAACCCATGCTCCCCCTTCTGGTTAAAAAGGCTACATGATTTCAGTTAAGATCCAAGAGAGTGTGTGTCTCTGGCCCCAACCTTCTAGGTTATATCTCCTCCCACAGGGACCACCTTCCAGCCATTCCCCTAAGGGACTCCAACCAATGATCTAACAGGATGACATGTCAATCACATTCCAGGTTTTGTTTCTCTCATTTCACGAGGCCAACATGGTTTACATTCCAAACCTGGTATGAAGGGACTCCTCGAGGTTAAAATCTCCATCTTGGATTAGGCTAAAGCACAGGGCATAATTCATTTTGTTACACTGATGTGGCAGCATGTGAAAGAAATGTTAATGTGGAGTTCAGACACATGTATTCTTGGCAAGATCATTCTGCCTGTCCTTTAATGGCAGAGGTACCAGCAAGGAGCATTTTGCCATGGACATGCATTATGTAGAGATTGTTTTTCAGGTATTGGAGCAAACTCCATGGCTCAGCAAAACAAACAGACAAGACATAAATCCAATTTCCTTTACTTGATATGTAGAATTTAAGGGCAACTGTTGAAAAAACAAACTGGTAGAGGAAGTTTTGACAACTTTGTCATTCTATCCAGACAGTTCCAGACAGCAATTCAAACGCTGCTTCTTTGTCAATTCTTATAATAAATGATCAAAGGATCTGGTGCCTTACTGTTGGGCATATATTGTTTTGCTTCTTTTGTTTTATTGTTACTCAGTAGTGACAAATATAGGCAAGATCACTGTTCCAAATAGAAATATGTGGGACAATCAGTGCTAAGGAAAGCTAATGAATTGTATTCAATACACTATGCACTCATAGTGCCTTTCTAGAAAATTGATACTGTATCTAATTTGTCCTTCTTGCATGGCTGTCCTCAGGGTACTACAGTGGAAAGGGAGAAGAGAATAATGATGTGTATACTGCTGCTATACAAATAGCATTTTGGGGCATAATTCAATATGCCTATAAAGCCAAATCAGGAATCTGGCCAGACATCCCACTACGGTAATTGAGTAGATCACAACCAACAACTCAACGCCGAGTGTTGGGTGGTGGTAAATAACCTGACTCCCTAAAGGGGCCAATAGCTATGGGAAGAAAAGCCCCTTTAGGTGGGGTGATGGTCCCCTCAGTGGAGGAAATGCCACTGGAAACCATCATATTAGGACCAACAGCAAAATGATCTGAGGAGAAACTCTGATTCCCAATGATCATGGAGGTAGAAGAGGCCATTCCAGATAGACTGCCTGTGAAAGCACACATTGTTAATGTCTTCAAGGCTGTGGCAGTCCATTGCTTTCCCCATGTTAAATCCTGCATGTCTCTTTTCATATGTGCTGCAGGAGATGGCTCCATGATCATAGTGCATGGGTCACTTCATGACAAGCTGGGATTCACCTTAAACAAATTCACACCAATGGCATTTTTTCTGCTTCAGGAAAAAAATGCATTCTCAGATACAAGTTGCAGCCAATGATGACAATAAAGCCTGATACAGCTCAAGTAGTGGCTTTGTTCACTATTCTCTCCACACCAGTGATGCACTGCAGCAGGTTCTGCCAGGTTCTGCAGAACCGATAGCGGAAATTCCCCCAGGCCACACCACTTGGTTGGCCATGCCCACCACCATAGCCCATAATGCAGGATGTTTGGCAACACCCACATATTTGGCCCCACTCACAGATTTGGTCAGCCCACAGGGTAGGTAGTAATTTTTTTTGCAGTGCATCACTGCTCCACACCCTTGTGGGAGTATGTGGTGCAGTTATTTCCAGATTCTGGCATTCTATTTCAATGGAGGCTATGCTGCCTCCCTGTTTGCCTCTCTGTTTGCTGCTCTTTCTCTGGAAAGTAAAGACGATTTTATTTATATTGCACTTTAACAAATGTCTGGTTTCTGATAAATCTATCCATCTATTCTTATTACCCAGCCAATAGCACAAGCATTCTCTAGTCAGCTTGCGGCAAATAAATTGCAACAAATAAAACACTAATACAATGTAGAATTAATATGAAAAATAAATAAGCTTAGACTACGAGCAGATATAATTATAAGGGAACCTTTGTGGTGCAGCTGTTAAACTGCTGTAATGCAGACAATACACTGTGAGTTTGATCCTTCCATCCTTCCAAGGTTGGCAAAATGAGAATCCAGCATGTTGCGGGGAAATGCTAATTAGCTTGTGAATCCCCCAGATTTAAATATAGGAATTCACTTTTACCCATAGTTTCATGTATCTGTGGCAAGTCACAGAACAGTAGACCTATGGATATGGAGGGCAAGCTGTGTATGAGAATAGCACTTGATAGCCTTATCACTTTATTGCTAATCCTTTGTTCTTCTAAACTGAGAAATGTTCCTGGAATGTGTTTGGAATGCTGCCACCTTTTCTGGAACATTGTCTAACCCTTTCAAACCAAAGGAGATATCATATTTCATTTTGTCTGGATGGCTGCTTCTATGCATGTTGTTAAAGGAACAGATGAGGATACAATTATGGGGAATAATCATAAAAAGAATGATCAAGTGATAGGGCATTATAGCACTCTTCTTGCATGTTGAATAAACAATAAAAGAGATGAGATTACACAAAGGAAATACAATTGGAGGCCAGATCACAGGACAGATGGAAAGAAGGGATAGGATACCAACTGCATTTTATACCCTCTTCCAATGTAGGAAAAACACAGCAAAAAGATCCTTGACAGGTGACTGTAAAATTCTTATTGAAAATCTCCAATAAAAATAAAGTGAATTGAAATATAATTTCCAAACTTAATTCAAACAACTCAACTAATGAGAAGCACCTTTCATAAAGCCAGGAAGAGGTTTTTTTTTTCATTTTAAAAATAGAATGTTAATTTCTTACATTTTTCAGAAATTGGAAATATGATTGATACATTTGAATGTGAACATGTCTCTCAGTCTGTAACATGCTTCTAACATATCTTACCAGAAACAACCAAATTTACTCAGAATAAAACTCTAGAACAAATTCTAGACTTTATAGTTCTTATCAGAGAGATTTCTTTCCCACTGACTTTAAAAAGTTATTTGAAGTTTTGACATGCTATTTTCAGAATATGCATATTTAAATTTCATTTGTGAGAAGTTATTTGTATGTCTTGCCAAACTTACTCAAGGTTTTTGTTCTGACAGATCTGTAAGTAAAGCTACCACATCAGAAATATTAATGCTGCTAATATTTTTTGTTCTGTTTTTATTATTTGAAGGGCCAGCACTACATAGTTCTTTTTCTGAAGTTCTCTTTAGATACCTAATTACTGCCTTCAGTATTTATGCTATCACTGAATGGTTTCACAGTGTGTGGCTCCATCAGTTCTTTTCTTGAATTTCACAACTTCAATTATTGCTAATAAAAGCTGATATTTTTGTGGACTATCAATTAAAACCTCCAGGGACTCAGCTTTAATTCAAAATTGAGTCCTATGGCATCCAAAAAATCTTTGTGTTCAACAAAAAGATTGGACGGAAAACATAATTTATGAGTCCATGTTCACAACTAAGAATGTTAGTGCCCCTGACAAAGAGTGCATTCAGACTCATCAGGGGGCATTATTTTAAAGAAAGAAAGAAAGAGAAGAAAAGAAAATCTTTCCTAAAAGTGTGCCAGTTGAGAAAAATTTCAACAATGTAATTGGTTTTTCATCTTAATGCATGAAGTACACAAAAGTACCATTATAATTGTTTTTATGAGATCTGTTTATAAGAAAACTGTGGGGCTAAGTATTATTCAATGGCTCCAATGATTCAAATGATTTCCTGAATTTCTGTATAGGCAGTAGCAAATCAACTACCCCTCATTCCACTATAACATTCACACACCCAACAACCCATACATCAATTGCCAACCACATGCAAATTACATTTGCTTCTTAAGAAAAATAATAAACAAATCATGTTTTGGCTCATGCTTGGATAAATCACACACAGGAATTGGGAGGGAAGGAAGGTGAGGGTTTTGATACATTGATGGAGGTGGATTATATACATCCAAAAATCATGCTGCATGTGAAAGATGTTCCATCTATACAGGTGAATTGACTTTAGTAGGGTACACAAAAGGAACCTCCACAAAGATTGTGAATACAGTCAGGCATATCCTGGGTGGCAGCCTTGTCGACTAATTCTTCTAACACAAGATCAGACCAAATGAACTGAAAAATGAACCCACCAGAAAGGATTTTGTCAGGATCAACTGTCAAGACCAACTGTAACAATGATCTCAATCAATATTGAGGGACTTTCGAGTAATAGGAGTGTTCTCCTTGTAGACATGTGCAAGAAATAAAAATGTGACCTACTTCTGCTCCAGAAAACACATAGGGGGACAGCAAAATACAGATCAAAATTGGCTGAAATTGAGCTAGTGATTGAGAGACCTCACAACCAGTATGAGAGTACAATTTTTCTTCGGCCTGGCCTCAGCATAATATTAGCCTCATTGACGGAAACAAACAACATTGAAATTCTCACCTCACCATCCAAACCCCACAATTCTCTGTTACCTCTGTCTATAAACCACCAGAATAAAATTTTAGTTTTAATGAACTGGACAATTTTACTTATGAACAAATAAACTTTGTTATTGGAAATTTTAATTGTCACAGTGAGGCTTGGGGATATAGACAAACCAATTATAATGGTGCAAAACTTGTATCTTGGGCAGACACCAATGACCTCCAACTTGTTCATGATCCGAAACTGCCTGCATCCTTTAACAGTGGTAGATGGAGGAGGGGTATAATCCAGACAACATCTTTGTTAGCAAGAAAATAGCAGCACAGTGCATGAAACTGTTGGTGATCTGATGCCACACACTCAACACAGGCCCATCATGTGCATAGTAAATGCTGCAGTGAAACCCTAGGAAGTGCCTTTTTGCAAACAGTTTAAGAAGGCTAAATGGATGAATTTTTGAGAACAGCTGGACAAAAGTGTGGAGAAGAACCCCCCACATCCAGATAATTATCATGAATTTCCCCATCTTGTGAAAATAATATCAAGGAAAAATATTCCAAGAGGATGACACACCCAGTGCACTCAGGGCCTGCTAGATAGGTATCAGCCACTCTACAATCAGGATCCTTTTCAGGAAGATAATGTTGAAGCAAGGCAAAAAGGTGTGGGGGAAATTTATCCGACCAGAGGAACAAGAGGAGGGTTCACTTAATAGACCCTTTGTGGCATCTGAATTGGAGAAAGCTATAAACAGCATGAAACTGAATAAAGCAGCAGATATTGATGACATAAGAACAGAGCAGAAAAAGCAGTTTGGTCCCCACACTTTGGAATGGCTCCTGTTGTTAATGACAAACTGCATAGATGAACTTAAGGTTCCTAAATTGTGAAGACAGGCTAGAGTTGTTGCTTTATTGAAACCAGGCAAAGACCCAGATGGTCCAAAAAGCTACCAACCAGTGTCATTCCTTTGCCATCTTTATAAGGCACTGGAACGGATGATTCACAATTACATCTCCAAATTTATTGATGAAATGCTCCTAAAGGAGCAAGCAGGCTTCAGGCCGGGTAGATCATGTTGTGGTCAAATCCTTAACCTTACACAACACATTGAAGATCGCTTCAAAAGAAAACAAATTACGGGAGTGGCTTTCATTGACCTAACTGCATCATATGATACTGTCAATCATAGGATTCTGCTGCATAAAATAAATAAGCTTTCCAAAGATAACAAGCTTACTAGGGTCATTGGCAACTTCCTTCAGAACTGGAGATTCAATGTGATGATGAATGGAAAGACCAACAGATGGAGGGTACAGGAATGGTCTGCTACAAGGAAGTGTATTGTCTCCAACAAATGATCAGCCAGTTCCTGTCAAAACAAAACTGTTCATCTATGCAGATGACACAGCAATGGCCATTCAAGGTCAAGCTTTGATGAGGTAGCTAGCAAACCTATTGGAACATTTGAAGAATTAGGACAATATTAAAACAGCAACCATTTGAATCCTAATCCAAAGCAAGACTCAAGTATGTGTTTTCCACCTTTGAAAAAGAGAGGCAAGGGTTAAGTTGAATGCTATGTGGCAAAGGAATCGATTACAGGACTGTTCAACCCCAAAATACCTTGGTGTGATGCGACACTGCTTGAATACCAAAGCCAAATCTGGTACAAGGAAAAAAAATCATCAGGAAACTCACAAACTCTAAATGGGGGACTCAACTATCCACACTGCTCATATCAGCTTTGGCTCTGAGCATCTCTGTAACCGAGTATGCTGCTCCAGTATGGAACACATCCACACATGCAAAAGTTGATATTGCTATTAATGAAGCATGTGGATAGTGGCAGGATGCATTAAACCTACACCAGTTGAGAAGATATACCCCCTTGTTGATATTGCTCCACCTAAGATCAGGAGAGAAGTAGCAGCAGATGCTGAGAGAACTAAGCAAGAGAATGACCCTCGACACCCTCTGAATGGATATGAGCCTCACGTCTACCTACTCAGATCCAGGAAGAGCTTTATTATTTATTTATTTATTTTCTTAAATTTATATCCCGCTTCTCTCGAACCAATGGAACAACTCTAAGCGGCTTACAGAAGATTCAAAAACACAATATCAAAAGCACACAATTCAAAAAGCACAGTATAACAATAATAAATCAAAAATACAATATTAAAGATGCAATTAACAACAAAAAATCACAAGAAATCACAAGAAATATCCAAGACCACCCACGAAATCCCCTGCCTTAAAGTCCTCCAAGTCCAAGGGCGAGGGGGAAGACGGGCCCAAAGAACACCAGCCAGGTGGAAAGGCCAGGTGGAGAGGCCGGTGGAATGGCCCTCTCTTCGCCCCCACCGGGGCAGGACGCGCAGCGGCGGCAGGCTCACCCGGGCGCCCCTCGCCTTTTAAGTCCAAGGGCGAGGGGGAAGGCGGGGCCCGAGGACGCTGGCCAGGTGGAGAGGCCGGTGGAATGGCCCTCTCTTCGCCCCCACCGGGGCCGGACGCGCAGCGGCGGCAGGCTCACCCGGGCGCCCCTCGCCTTTTAAGTCCAAGGGCGAGGGGGAAGGCGGGGCCCGAGGACGCTGGCCAGGTGGAGAGGCCGGTGGAATGGCCCTCTCTTCGCCCCCACCGGGGCCGGACGCGCAGCGGCGGCAGGCTCACCCGGGCGCCCCTCGCCTTTTAAGTCCAAGGGCGAGGGGGAAGGCGGGGCCTTCTTTATGGCAAGAAAAAACATTTTTGAGGGTACATAAAAGCAAAAACAAATTAGAAGATGGAAGAAGGAGCTCACTGGAAAAGGAACATCATTAAAGGTGGATATAACTGAAGATCACAATCTCCCCTATGTCACCTGGAAGACCATGAATAGACTGAGGGTTGGAGTACCTCAATGCAAGACCACCATGCTCAAGTGGGGAATGCTGGGGGACAATAACACATGGTATGAATGTAGAGAGAGACAGAGTCTGTCCCCTTTACTGGTCTGCCGATTGCTGCCAGAGACTGTGGGAAGGCATCTGGTTTCTGTCTCCTGTCTGCCTTCACATATTGTAAACAAAGACCTCTTTGCTTACTGAGAGACAACGCTTGATTGTGGGCATGCATAGAATAGTGAAAAAGTATTCTCCTTATTTGGGCTCTGACATTCTGATTGGCTCTGTGCCTTAAGTTTTGTTTCTGTTAAGTTTCGTTTCTGGGATACTCTGCTTGAATAAAGAGAAGCCATTATTATCCTTTGTTCAGCCAAAAGACCAGTGTGTGTGTTTGCTTTTCTCTCTATCTCTGTTTCCCTTCTTACTCCGTCTAATGAAGCTGGACTCCGTTAGACCTTTTAACTCTCTCTCTTAAAAGATATGGGGATATAAACTGCTGCTAATGAGGCTGAATGATTATCTTTACATGGATCAGATTTCCTACAAGAGACATGTACCGATGAGGACTTACATTTGGCCAAAGACAAAGCAAAAAAAAAAGTGGCTTCATTTTGGCAGGGTCTGACCAGGACATGAAAGAAAAAACTGAGTTTAGCCCCTGTCTGTTTTTTTTCTTGTTTCTTCACAAGCCTGTTCCATCCTATTTCTGATTAATCTATGTTCCAAACATACATTAATTTAAAAAAAACCTCTAGATAAATAAACTATACCCCTTTAGTAATAAAATTATTAGCTGCATTTCAATCCATAATTCAACAGTCTTGTCTCTCATGCAAGTTCTGAAGTGTGAAATTAGAAGATGTGTAATGATAATCTGCACAATAGTTTGAAACTAACTGTCCATTACCTTGAGAAATGTATTCACTTCCCAATTGAGACCAAAGCATTCAAAGAACAAACATCCAAACTGTACAACATTGGAACCTTGGGAGGTAGTGAGTGCTCTAGTGCTGGAGGTACTCATGTGAAAATTGGAAACCCTTCTGTCAGGTCTGCTAGGATTTCAATAGTCTTTCAGTTCAATTCAATTATTCTACAATGATATGTGGGAAGACAATTGTGTGTCCTGTGTGACTTCAATAAATGTCCTGTTCTGTTCTAATGCTTGCAGAGATAGCTGAAGACAATGTTGGAGTAACATTCACTTGCCAAATCTGATTGGCTTTTTTCCATGGAATGAGAAGGGTGTCATCATGACCTTCATCTGATGGAGGAAAACATCCCGAATTGGCCCTTGGTTAAAACTTTGAGTGACTTGCCTGATAATGACTAGCAAGGAGAGCTTGGAAAATTTCTTTTTTGAAGGATGCTCATTTCAGAAGCAATGTTGGCAAGGAAATTCTGAGAGCTGTATCGAAAATAAGATCATCACAATAGAGCATGTTTCCCAAGCCTGAGTGAAGATGTGCTACTGTTGTCAGCTTTCCAAGATCAATCGAAAGAGTGAGCCAATAAAGGGTCTTACCTTTCACAACTGTTGGCTGGGCTTCATCTGCATTTCTGAATGATTTGGCAGGCAAAGTATTTGCTTGATAGGCTCCTTGAAACCTAGCCTGCCTTAGTTCCATTTCACTGAAAGTTCTCCTGAACCTTCCCTAAATGACTGACAAGCTGATGGCTCTTTTGGCTGCCCATTTAGTCTAGCAGCTTCCAGTCCAGATAAAATTCTTCATGAAGACTCAACACTAAGTATCTGCTTATGCATGTATGTCATCTTTATTGGTTTCTAATTCATTTGTGGGAATTTTAATGTCAGAATTATTGTTATCATTTCACCTTTTTTGGCCAAGGCCCTAGAACGTGCAAAACTGTAGCCATGTAATTAGGGTTGCCATATTCCAGTTCTCCAAATCCTGGTATCTTAACTTGAGTACTATGTAAAGGGGAAAGATTGTTTAAATTTCAATTTCAATTTCAATTTATACCCCGCCCTACTCAGCCGAGGGCTGACTCAGGGCGGCATTACAACATATTAAAAATACAGTATACAATAAGAATATAATCAACAATCTATAAATCCAAAAACACAACATAAGATATACAATAAAAATATACAATATAGCAGTACAGTTTTCCCCAATACAAAATTACATAATTTCAGATCTCTTCAGTAACAGATACCGTGTGGCAAGGTCCACCAGTGATGGAGCCCTAACTCAACAACTTCACTGAGGGCCCGGCAAGAACAGGGGAGGGAAGGGTGGGGCCCATCACAGCTGTGGCAGCAGTCCCGGGCAGTGGTCTTCGGCTCAGCCCCTGTGACCCATGGTCCTTTATCTCTCCTGGCAAGAGTGGGGGAGGGAAGTGCAGGGCCCCTCACAGTTGTGGCAGCAGTCCCGGGGGGTGGTCTTTGGCTCAGCCCCAGCGGCCCATGGCCCTTCATCCCTCCCAGCAAGAGTGGAGGAGGGAAGGGAAGGGCCCCTCACAGCTGTGGCAGCAGTCCTGGGCGGCGATCTTCAGCTTGGCCCTGGCAGCCCGTGGCCCTTTATCTCTCCTGGCAAGAGTGGGGGAGGGAAAGGCGGGGCCCCAACAGCTGCAGCAGCAGTCCTGGGTGGTGGTCTTCGGCTCAGCCCCGGTGGCCCGTGGGCCTTCTGAAAGAACTCTTGAAACGGCTTATCAGAAGTTGTTCGCCTTGTGCATAGTTTAACCTGTTGCTTTCTCCTGCAGAAGGGATCTCTATGCAAAGGGAAACTTTGCATATAATTAGTTTATTTAATGTCTAACAGTTGAGAATATTTTTTAAAAAACAATTGTTGGTGCAATTGTCATATTATGCAAATTAAACATATTAATAATTGATTTAAATATTTATTTGTTTTTAATGTTTATTAAAAATTTATTCCAGTTAAATACCTAACAGAAAAACAAAACAAAAAGGCAAAAAATACATAACAAATATCAACAACAAAAGGATATACATAATTATTAGTAGAGATACATATATATCTTTTGAGTTCATAGTAAAATTGAATCATTCATATTCTTATTTAAATTCATCTAACATGTACATTACAAAAATCCACCTCTAAGATAAACTGTTTTTATGTGTACTTTTTTCTTTTCCTTACTTAAATACACATATAGATAAATATATAGTATTAATACTATTTTTATACTTTTTACTACATTATTGTCTATCTATAATATAATAACCCAATAGCTCTACTAGTGATGCATTAAATTAATACACATTGAGACATTACATTAAACCCACATGATATTTACATTTGTCGAGGAGTCTGAAAACACTTATGATTATACACTTGATTTCCAAAATGCTAATTGGTCGGATACTGGCACACAGTCTTTTCCTTTATCTACTCCGTATTCTATGAAGGCCTTCCAAATTGTAAAAAAAATATTCTCTTTAAATATTCCTTTTTTCAAATTCAATTCCCAAGTTAATTTATCATTTAAGGCCATCACCCACATCTCATTATACCATTCTTTAATGTTGGGAGCAGTTTCACACTTCCATTTACGCGCTATGCACTGCCTTGTAATGGACATCATGATTGAAATAAGATCTTTTCTAAACACATTAGTATTTAAATCTTCTACATCAGTTAATAGCACCCCCAAACTGAATTTTACATCAATTATACTCTTTATTTCATTTTCTTTTTTTAAAAATTTTAATTTCATTTTCAATGGCCAGCCAAAAAGGTTTCAATTCATTACATTCCCACCACATATGTGTGCAGGTGCGTTTCATACTTTTGCATCTCCAGCCCCTGGCCCACCGAGAGCCACTGCCGCCACTGCAGCTGATCCGGGGCTGCCCCTCCCAGCCCGGGAAAGGGTAAAAGCTGCCAGGCCCTGGCCCACCGAGAGCCACTGCCACCGCCACCAATGCAGCTGGGGCTGCCCTTCCCTGCTTGTGCTGACAGGGATCCGACACCACTGATGCCGGGGTTCGGAGGCCCCATGGAGCTCGCTTGGCGACTGGCTGGAGGAGGAGGTGAGGAGGAGAGAACTGGTCGCACCTGAGACTCGCCTTTCCGCGGCCCCAAAATTGGCTCTTCCACCCCACCAACACTGGACCTCCAGGCCTCTCCCAGGAACTATTTCTTGGTCCTGGGATGGGAGGCTGCTGCGCCCGGCACCCCTCCCTTTAGCCCGCCGGGCAGGGAGTTCAAGGGGTGCTGGAGCTGCACCGCCTCTTCCTACTGGCCCTGCGGGGGAAGAGGCAGGTGGGAGTCATTCAGCCATCACCGCCAGTGCAGCTGCCCTCATGGACGTGTGAATCGTGGGACACCTTTGTGACTGCTGGGTGGTTTAGGTTGATTGTTGTGGTCTTTATAATGTATGTTATTTTCTTGATGTGATTTTTTGAATTGTATTGTATGATATTATGCTTATTTTTGATGTGATATTTTGTATTGTATTTTGACTTTGATTATTGCTTTTCGAATTGTACTGTATTATTGTTTGAGATGTTGTTGCTGCCTTGAGTCGGCCTCGGTCAGAGAAAGGTGGGGTATAAATTAAATTTGAATTGAATTGAATTTCAATGACTTTGAACTATCTGTGTGATGCAGACGAACGGGTGTTAGGTACCACTTCCAGAGCATTTTAAAATTGTGCTCCTTGATCCTTACTGATAATGTCCTCATAATCCGTTTACCCATTTTTTCTTCCAATTTTCTTTGCTTATTTTTATATTTAAATCTTGCTCCCATACTGTTTTTAAAACCTCTTGTCTTTTTCATCTGAATTTAGTAGTTTATACAGTTTACTCACAAACTCCTTAAATTCTACCACTCCTGATCTCAAACTACGCAACAGGTCTTCAAATTTTGTATTCTTTCTATTCAGATTATCATCTGCCATATACTTTTTATTCCAATTGTCTACAGAAATGGTTTGAAGCCAATTTAATTTTAGCTGTTTATATATATATCCATTTTTCTTTTATCATTACAAATCCTTATCCAATCCTTCAACAGTGATGCCTCATTACTATTAATGACTTCCTCTATTCTTTTGTTCATTACTATTGGAAAAATTTCCAATATCTTTTAATTCTATAATAGGTGATGTATTAGGAGCTAATTTCTTTTTCAAGTCCATCCATGTTTTCATTGTCGCTTTTAAGAGCTTACTTTCTGAACTCATAATTCCTTTATTTCTATCTAGGAAAGCAGTTCTCCCTATACCTTTTAGCTCCTTCATTTCTATTTTTCCCCATATGACGTCTTCTTTAAATAATAATTTACACAAGTTTCTCAGTTGGAATGCTTTATAATAATTTTGTATATTAGGAAGTCCCAACCCACCCATCCCCTTTTGGCTCATATACCATAAGTTTTTTGTAATTCTAGATCTTTTACCCCCATTATAATATTTATTTATCAGAATCTGAAAAATCTTCAATTCTTTTTTTCCCCAATTGGATCAGCAAACTATCAAATAGAAAATTAATTTTTGGTAACAACTTCATTTTGGCCAGAGCAATTCTTCCAAACCACAACAGATTCAATTTATTATATACTATTTTGCATCATTTCTTGGAGTTATTTTACCACTTTATCATAATTTATTTTTTTAATTTTCTCATATTTATCTGAAATATTTATTCCTAAATATCCTACTTGATCTTTAATTTGTACTTTATAATTATTTTAAATCCTAATTGAATCCTCCTTATTAATATTATGCTTAATCTTCTGATTTCTTCCGATTGATCTCTAGCCCGGTCACATCCTGGAAATCCTTCAGATAAACTTGAATTTTTGGTAGTGCAATTAATGGATTCTTTATTATTATCAAAGTGTCATCAGTGTATAAATTAATTTTAACTCCATCCACTCCATCTAGTTCAACATCTTCTCTTATTACATTTTCCATTAACTCCATTGTCATCACAAATAATATTGCAGATAAAGGATCTCCTTGCCGGGTATCTGCTTCCAATTTAATTTCCGGAGAGTATCTATCATTAACTTTAACTATTGCAAAACTTTGTTGGTACAGATTTTCTATGATTCTTCTAAACTTTACTCCAAAGCCATAACTCTCAATCATCCTCTTGATAGTTAGCCATTGTAAAGAAAAGGCTTTGTATATATCTAAAGCCAATATGCCTGCTTTTTCCTTTTTTATTTTGACTTTATTCATTATATCTATTACCCTTCTTGTTAAATTGGTCAAATGTCGCCCTTTTATAAAACCTGCTTGGTCGTTGTTAATATATTCACCAATGAATTTATTTAATCTATTTGTCAGAATTGCTGTAAAATCTTTAGCATCCTGGTTAATTGGAGACAGTACGAATCTATCTTTTCTATAAAAAAATCTTGGATTAGGGATTAAAATTATATTTTATTCCATGAGTTTGGGATTGCTCCTCCATCAAGCATATTGTTTAAAAGTCGTGCAATCTTATGTATCACCATTTCTTTGAATTGCTTATAAAATCCAACATTTAACCCATCTTCTCCAGAGACTTAACCGATTTTCAACTTGTCCATCACATCACTAATTTCTTTGATAGCAATATTTTCTTCCATACACTCCTTATGCTCCTGATTTATTGTTCTTTTTGACCATTTTTAAGGTAGGCATCCTATTTGACTTTGTCTATTTCTTTTCAGAATATATTTTTGAACGAACTCTTTTACAATTTCTACTTTCTGCTCAATTTTATTATACTTGTTTCCATCCTTACTTAGCAAACCCCCTATTTCTGTCTTATCTTTTTTTCTTTCGGCAGCTTTTGCTAATAATTTTGAGTACTTATTACCAAACTCAAAATATTCCCTTCTTAAGTATACAAAATTTCTTTTTACCTTCTCAATTTCTTTACCTGTTACCTCTGCTTTTAATTTTTATAATTTATCAAAGATAACTTTATCTTTCGTTCTGGCATGTTCGTCTTGTAACTGTTTAATTTCATCCTCATCTTTCTTTTGTTTTCTTTATATAACTTATTCATAATTGATGAATATTTAATACATTCTCCCTTAAATATTAATTTCATTGTATCCCATAATGTTCCATCTGATATATTGTTAGTATCATTCAGCTCCCAGAATTGCTCCCAACTTTTAATTATCTCTTCTTTATCTTTTTGGTTATTAAATAATTTTGCATCATAATTCCAACTTCCATAATTTTTTCTTAATATCCTCTAAATTAATGTACTATTATTTTAGGATTATAATACTTAGAAATTGGAAGTGTTTCTATATTAACTACTAGGAATGTGAATTTCACTGTCACAATCATTTTTCCCCATTAGAAAAAATGCAAATTTGCACAAGAGCATTACAAATTCTGCTCGGTGCCATATTTCTTAATAGAATTCAGTAGAAAGAAAAATCAAGATGCACATAGTGGAATCTATCCTGTGGAGGATTCACCATAAAGGTCATAAGGATTTGGGTAACGGCTGCACAGAACAATGGCCTAAACAAGACAAGATTGGATAAAAGAAAGCAGAGAAACCTTGGTCTCATTTCGATTTGATTTGATTCGATTTATTATTTATATACCACTTTCCTTGCTCTAAGGCAACTCAAGGCGGTTTACAAATCACAAAATAAATATACAATAATACAGAAGATATGAATAATACAATAAAGTCAATACAATCCCAAACTCAAAAATGCAATATAAGCACAAAAATACAATATACAAAATTCAGAGCAGCAAAAACATATCAAAAGCAATATATATGATTTTACAAAAAAGCACTCATAACCCTTACCCGCTGCAACTGAGTCCACTTCCCTCCAGGCCAAACAAGCTGAGAGAAAAAGCAAGAACATCAGCGCTGATGGCATCATCGGCTCCATGGCCGTGGCGCGGGGGGGGGGGGAGAGAATTCCGGAATAATGAAGGCGAGACTCTGGGGGCCAGGTGGGCGGCGAAGTCTTGGGGGCCAGCCAGGACCCTTTGGCTTTTCTTTCCTCCTGGGAAGGGAGGGGCTGGGCCCAGGAGCAGCTGCGGAGGTGATAAAGTCCAAGAAACTGGGAAATCTTGCTTTGCATGGAGATATTTTAGCTTTTGCCATGACATTGAAATACACTCTTGTTTTTAGTAAAATGAGAGGTTTACTAAAGTAGCATCTGGATGATACTGAACAGAAGAATAACTAGTCGTTCACCAGAGAAATTATGCCCTGGGTAGGTTTGTTTTCTACTTGGATCTCAAAATATAATGGGATATCATTTACAAGATCAAACAATGCCTAAATATAGAACAGCTTTTTCAGGTGTACGAGTTAAATGTCTTCCCAGCACTGTTATTTCAGAGTTGTTTTGGCAGACTCCCTCATAAAACTGTGTATGCTCATGTGCTTTATGCTATTTGAAGGCTTGTGTTATTTTGTTCTGTTTGCTTCCATAGAGATTTGCAGAAAGAGCTAATCCATTAATGACTCATCTGCTTTATGCATCTTTTCTCCATGGGAATTGGGACAAACAGGTGATAGTACAGCATGCAAAAATGCCGAGCAGCTCATATTAAAATAAGAGGCATTATAATTTCTTGAGTCATAGCTTTCTAATAGATTTTAATGAGCAAATGTTTTATTTTATAGATAGATTTATATACCACCCTAATCTGATTGACCCTGGCATAACCTTAACGTTAAAAATTAATTACAGGAGAAGGAGCCTCAGACGAGCCAGAAAGGGGATCTTGTTGTTAATCCCGGGCCCCAGACCCATTTTGCCAACCATGTCTTCAGTTCTTTCCTAAATGGTAGCAACTGGGCCTGGAGGTGTAGTTCTACTGGGAGGAGGTTCCATAGTGTGGGGGCTATGACTGAGAAGGCCCTTTTCCTTGTGCTGAAGAGGTGAGCCTCACCAATGGATGGTGTATGGAGGGTGCCCTCTTGATTTGCTCTTGTGAGATGGATCAATGTCTTAGGGATGATGTGGTCCCTGAGCATACCTGTCAAGTTACGGGAAATCTCTGTCATATAAGGGAAATTTCCAGGCCAAAATGGGAAACTGGACAGCTATGCTTATCCTGTGCTGGCTTCCAGTCTATCTCCAGTCTAATTGCAGTCTAACTAATATGAGATGACGGCAGGAAAGAGTGTAAAATACAGGGGTTTGACAGAAATTTCCCGAAACTTGACAGGTATGTCCCTGAGGTATTCTGGTCCGCTACCATGAAGGGCTTTATAGGTGACAACCAGCACCTTGAATTGCATCTGGAGACATATAGGCAGCCAGTGCAGCTCCCACTGCATCAAATCAACCACAGTGCAGCAGTGGCGAGGCGCAGGCAAAATGGCTACACCCCACCACTGTACAGGCTGCCGAATTCTGGACCAACTGCAGTCTCCGGATTGTCATCAAGGGCAGCCCCATGTAGAGTGCATTACAATAGTCCAAACGGGAGGAGACCAGGGCATGGGTGACCATGAGCAAGGCCTCCTGGTCCAGGAGTGGACACAATTGGTTAATGACACGCACTTGCCCAAAGGCCCTCCTAGCCATGGCCGTAACCTGCTCCTGGAGCAGAAACCACAAATCCAGGAGGACCCACAGATTGTGCACCTGGTCAGATTGGAGCAACAATGCCCCATCCCAAACCAGTGGTGATAACTCCTTATGAGGACCGGGTCCCCTCACCCACAGCCACTCAGTCTTGCCAGAATTCAGCTGTTGTCCATTGTCCTCCATCCAGACCCTAACCACCTCCAGAGGCAACTGGTCAGGACCTTGACTGCATCACTGGGATCACCATGGGCAGAGATATACAACTGAGTATCATCAGCATACTGATGATATCTCACCCCGTGGGATCAGATGACCTCACCTAGCGGTTTCATGTAGATGTTAAAGAGTAAGGGCGAGAGGACTGAGCCCTGTGGCATGCCATATGTGAGATGCCTCAGACTCGACTATTTGGACTTGATTTCTGTTACCTGATTTGTATCTGAAATGTTTGATGTCTTTTTTATTCCTTTTTTTGTGAGACAGTTTATTCCTTGAAACTGTATGATGTATTTGTACTTATTGGGGAAGGGTGGCTTGATAAGATTCAAAAAGAAAAAGAAGAATTCACAGATAAGGAGAAATTTTACTAGTACTCATTATAAAAGGTAAAGGTCACCCTTGCTCGAAAGCCAGTTGTTTCTGACTCTAGGGTTCAGTGCTCATCTCTGTTTATAGCTTCAGAACCAGTGCTGTCTGCACCTGCAGACATTTCCATGGACATGTGGCAGGCATGCCTAGACACTGGAGAGCACAGAATGCTGTTTACCTTCCCACTGAAGTATTTACGTATCTACTTGCAATTTCTTGTTTTCAAACTGCTAGGTTGGCAGGAGGATCCAATGACTTTACCAGTAACAATTGTTCCTGGTAATACAAGACTTGTTCCTACTGTGCCACAGCCCCCAGCAATATGCTGGCAATGAAAATTATCCTGTAAGACAGGGATAGGCAACCTATGACCCATGGGCTGCATCCAGTCAATGGCATCAAATCAACCAGCCCATGCCCTCGCTCCGTTGGCGGTGGCGATAGAATCAGCAGTTTGAAGGCAGTTCGAAAGCAGTTCAAAAGCAAGAAATCACAAGTAGAGAAATAGATACCACTTCGAAGGGAAAGTAAACAGCATTCCGTGCACTCTGGTGTGTAGTCATACCTGCCACATGACGACAGAAATGTCTGCAGGTGCAGATAGTGCTGGCTTTTTAGCTATAAACCCCTTTTGGCTATAAACCCTAGAATCGGACTGGCTTTCAATGAAGGGCAACCCCTTTAATATTATTATGTGCTGTTGTTGGTGTCACAGCAAAAAAGAAGGAACAAATAGGAACATATTGGTGGTCATATATGGTTTCTGTAACTTCCTGCAAAAAAATTATATTGTGCCAGGAGATCTCCACTCTGATCAAGCACAAAACTGAGAAGCATCCCAAATTAGCCACAATTAGTTATGCCAAGTTACACAGACCTTATGTCTAATAGGATTCTGGCCAACACATGACAAAAACTTAATAATTAAAACAGCAAACCTAGATTATATTGCTTTGCATTCTATTAGCATCAACAATGTGTGAATTGTTGCAAGGGAACTTCAATCAGCCTGAGGCCCTTTAAGACATCTGTTATTATTTGCAAATCTGAAAGCCTTATGAAGGCTTAGGAAAATTGCGAGGGAAGGAAAAAATAGGATTCTCTCCTCCCTCACTTCAGTGTAATATCTAGTTGCCTGTGTTCCTGACGAAGCATCTTACAAGATAAAGTACAGGTATATTTGTGCTAAGCTATTTTTCCAGTAATAAACTCCTGAAAAGATTTCTGGCAGGAGGCATGCATATTACATATATTCCCCCGTGCTTTTACATGAGATCCTGCAGCTGTTTCTCTCACTCCCATATCTGTACTTTGATTGTCTCTTTAAGATTAATCTGTTTTCTAGTGTCATAATCCACACACCACTTCTATTTCTTCTTCTTCTTAAGAACATAAGAACAGCCTTGCTGGAACAGGCCATAGCCCATCCAGTCCAGCATTCTGTTTCACACAGTGGCCACCATTTGCTTCAGGGTATTCCCAAGCAGATGCCTTCACCTGCTTAGGATTCCCTGGAAATGGCATTGAGAGATATCCTGCCTATCTCTCCAACCCGGAGGTTGTCCTTAGGTATCCATAATTATAGCCATTGATACCCTTGTCCTCCATGAACTTGTCTAATCCTTTCTTAAAGCTGTCAGACTGACAGCTGCCACCACTTCTTCTGGCAGGGAGTTCCATAGACCAGTGATCCTCTGGGTGAAAAAGTACTTTCTCTTATTTGTTTTAGAACTAGTACCCAAAGGTTTCATGGGGTGCCCCCTAGTTCAAGTGTTGTGCAATATAATGTCATGGCCTTTCATCTCCCTTCCACATTGCAGGATAACTCCCATACCACTGATCCAGCTCCGTGAGTCACTTTCTGGTCCTGAGCCCTTTTGGCACGTAAAGTCCACATCAGCCCCAGGCCAGTATTGATGAAGCTGGAATTTAATCCACTTGGGGACCATCACCCTTCCTTGTGGACTTCCCCAAGGCTGCTAGTCCTCAAGGTTGTCAGCTTAGTTAACCAGTATCTGATGCTTGGTATTGAGTTGCTGGCAGTATGGTCTTCTCTATTACCATGGCACATATGGTAAAGTATATATCTAAAGTATGTCTACTTTCTATTTTCTATTTACCAGAAATAATATTGCCATTGTGTGTTCAGGATTCTACAAGAACCTTCAAAAGATTCTGTCATTAGGAGCTCATCTCAGGTCTTGCAAACTTAAAGGCTGTATTTTCAATTATTGAGTCATCCATCCCATGTTTGTTCTTTCTCCTCCTGTTTCCTCTACTTTTTAGTAGAACTATGATTTTTTCTAGTGAATCTTGTCTCTGCACTCGCTGTAGATCTCAAAAGGTTTCATAAAAGAAATTGTCTAAACACAGATAGAAGAAAATTAAGTTGGAAATAGCAATAGCAATTACTGTACACTTTTATACCATCCCACTGTGCTTAGTGCACACTCTGGGTGGTTCACAAGTTAATTAGCACCAGATAATACCATTTTAGTGTTATTCGTGCATCGTGTTTGATCTCCTACGTTTTCACGCTGTTTGGGGCAAAAAAAAAAAATTTCACCATTGTTGTATGCATGTTTTCGGCTCTCTGCTTCCCCAGCAGCCTCTGGCAGGGTGGGATGATCTTTTCCGTGCTATTCCCACCTTCCTAGGACATCCCTGGGCCACACAACAGCTGAAAAAAGTTGCAGCCACCAATCCTTGTAAATCCCTTACAGGGCATAGATCAACCTCAGGTGACCTACACAGTCTAACTGACCTTGGTCATCCCACCTGATAGGCTATCACCAAAGCTTGTAAATTCTTCAAAAACAACTATAACTATACTCAAAATATAATGAGTAAATTGAATATTAAGAAAATGATGGCCACAATCATGATGGCAAAATGGCAGCCATGATCGTGGCATCTTAAAAACAAACAAACTTAACATAGTGAAATGTAAATTAAGAATTAAAAACAAATAACTATGTCCTTACACCTCCAAAGTGGCAAGGGACTCAAGCCCAGGTCCACTCTTTTGGAAACCAGAAACACAGCATAGCTGTGTTTCTTATATGGAATGAATGAATGAATGTTTATTAATTGATTAGTCTTATGACCTTATCAATGACATAACATAAGAATTAAAATCTGTGCAATACAATGGAGTGCAATGAAATACAATAAAAACACAATAAAATACCATAAAAATGCAATATGTACATACTTGGGCTACTTTTTAAAAGAATGTAAACTGGAGAAGGTGCCTTAATACAATACAGTACATGCATATCCATAAATCAGATAAATGAATCTCCCTTGCAGGATACCCTAATTTGATTGATATATTGGATTCTTTTTGTCATTGCCTTAATTATAAACTTGGCAGTTCTACGTATAATGTGCATGTTAGAACCCAGGAGGAGCTAGGACAGTTTGGGATTAGAGTCCCAAAAAGTTGTTTTTTTCCAATAGGGATGCAAGGTATTTAAATCTAATATCCGTGTATAACTGGCAATCGAATAAAATATGAGAGATAATTTCAATATCTGGAGAACCACATATGCACGTTCTTTCATGATATGGTAAGTGGTGAAAATGCCCATATTTATATTGATTTAACATTCCCGCGCCCCACCCCCACTCTACTATTGATACAGGTGGATAAAATCCTCCTTTCCTCCAGGCTGCATAGGAACCAGATGTACAGGGTGCACATTGTAGTGCTTTCAGACATTTTGAAAACACTAATTTATGATCAGCCAAAAGAAGCAGCATTTCAAGCATTAACTCTACATATGGTCAAATGCTGTTCACGCTGACTAGCAATAGTTCTTTGGGAATTTGGAGCAGTGGACTTTACCATCAGTTGCTCTTTGGCCTTTTAACTAGAGACATTATAGCTTGAACCTGCATCTATTCACATGTAAAGCACCCAAAAGTTCTCACAGAAATATACATTTTCTCTGAGCATTCCTTGTCCAGCAGGATATACCCATCAAAGTGAGTTTAGCACATGATTAATGGAATAAAAACCTTGTATTTACTCAGGAATTCACAGAGGCAAGCAGGCAGTGCAGGTTTTCAGCAATGGAGAAAGAACTGAGACATTTTCAGGAATAACTAAAGACTATAGGAATTATGGTAATAAGACATATACTTTGTTACAAAGTACAGTCAACCCTCACATAACAACGCATTCGTATAGCATCATTTTTGCTTAACAAGGTGTTGTTATGCACCATGTGTTCCCCCACATAACAACGTTTTTAGTGTCATTGTCCAGACAACAACACTAAAATAACCGGACAATGATGCTAAAAACGTCGTTATGCGGGATACTCCAGAGAAACCCGCATAACAACAAAATTCGCTTAGCAACGCTACTTGGGGAACCAAGTAACGTCGTTATGTGAGGGTCTACTGTAAGTCAAAATGAATATTGTTTTCTTCTAAAGGGGATTCCAGGTCTGAGATTCCTTGAACCTTAGGTCAACAGAAACTGGAGCTCTGAGATAATAATGATCCATCATCTTACAGGTATTCAAAACTGACATAGCCATCTGACTTATGAATAACTGGAAGGCCAGCTCTTCTTGACTGTAATGGCTAGTAGTTCAACATTTCACTCACTTCCACAGAAACAAGACACTTGCTTTTGATTAATATAAACATTTTGATACATAATTGGATGGCTGATTTATCCCTTAATGTTGCTGTCATCACAAGATAACTGTGATGTTATAAGTGGAAATTTCAGCCTGGTTCCCCATATACCAGACCAATAATTTACTCAACTTTTGCCTTTGTGTGTGTGTGGGGTGAGGGTGGGAATTATCAGACATATGAGATCTCTTACAGAAGGACTGTTTAATTAAGAATAACTGCCTAAGCTTTGGTAGAATTAATTATCTCAAGGATTTTGCAGTTTGATTACTTTCTGATATGGCAGCGCTTCCTAGTCAGGCTTATTCAAATCAAGTCTCCTTTGTTTTGCTTTACAGAGCCAAGAAAGATTTCCTGGGGGAGCATGCACTGAAGTCTTTAAGAAAGCAAAGCTAAGATACTCAGAGTAAGAGTGACAGTCTGAAAGTGAGGATTTACAACATGAAAAATACTTTATTCCTTGCCCTCCCCACACTCCACAGTGAGTATCTCTGCTGCCATAAGACAAAGGATGATGTTTCTGTTGTGTTCTGTAAAGCTGTGCCTTTAACAATGTACCTTAGCCATGTGTTAACAATGTAACCTTTCTGTGTGCAACATTATAACCTTCAGCTGTATCAATGTAAACCTGATAAGGGGACGCGAGCTAGTGACCACTAGATGGCAATAGCGAGCGTCCAGCAATCATGGCTCAGATTCACCTGGTTCAGCAGCGCAGGAAGATTCCCCGCCACCTCTTCACCTGGTCAAGAAGGGCGTGACCTTCTACGACGTCACGCAGGCAGCAACCAATAATCTGTCGATGAGCCACATTCAAATGTATAGCCAGCTGTATATATTGAGCTACCCATCCGCCATTACCACATGTTCCTCCGGATCATCATGCAATAAACCTGTGTTAAGCCAACCCTTCGGCTGTTTCATTGTCTTTGGTCCCTTACACTAAATTGGCGACGAAGGTGGGATCATGGCAGCCCACGGGACCAAGACATGCGCCGGTTTCGAAATCAGGAAACCGGGCGACTGGGAGATCTTCGAGATGGACTTCCAGGCAGCACTGATTGAGTCCGAAGTCACGGAAGAGGCAAAGAAAAGGGCCATCTTCACCAGGATGCTCGGACAAGAAACCAAAAGGACCTTGGTGGACCTGATTGCACCGAGGAGGGTGAGCGAATTCAAGGCCAAGGAACTCATGCAGATGCTGCGTGAGCACGTCCGGCCCGCCACGGCGATGTTTCCCGCTCGGAGTGCGTTCTGGAGGCGAGTCCAAGCGCCCGGGGAGACGGTCGCCGCATTCGTGGCGGCCCTGCGGCTGGCGGCCGGCCTGTGCAAATGGGAGAATGCCGAAATCACCCTCCGGGACTGTGTGCTGTGCGGCCTGAACGACGCCGAAACCCAGCGCACATTAATGAACCAAGAGCCGCCTCCCACGTTGCAGGAGGTCATCAGAGCGGCCCAGGCCGCAGAAGCTACAAAGGCTGGGGTCCAAGAACTCCAGGACTGGCGGCCGAAGTCGAGCAAGGCAGAGACTCCGGTACAGGCGGCCCGGCGAACTTCGAGGTCGTCCACAGAGAGCAGCGACGATGAGGACGTCCGGAGGGTCCGGAAAGAGAGACGGCGGTGCGACGGCTGTGGAGCGGCCCACGACCGCGTAAAGTGCCCATTCTGGAAGGCCGAGTGCCACAACTGTGGCCGCCGCGGGCACATCGCCAAGGTGTGCAGGAAGAGGCGCGAGACCCGGAGGAGCTCAGCAGACCGTTCCGCGGGACAAGACCGCTCAACGAGACCCAAGGACGGCGCTCAGGCCACGCGGAAGAAGGACGGCGCTCAGGCCACGCGGAAGCAGGACGGCGTGGGCCGCATCTCCGACGGCAGCGAGGATGACGCCCCAGTGTTCAGCGTGTCTGCAGGACACCCCCGCTACTTTGTTGAGGTACTAGTCCAAGGGGTTCCCATTAGGATGGAAATTGACTCGGGGTCCTCATATTCAACCATTTCCCAGAGGGAGTTTTTGGGAATTGCCCCCCACAAGCGACCCAAGCTCAAAGCGTTGAGGTCCACACTACGGGACGTGCAAGGGAACAGCATTCCAGTGTTGGGGGTTGGAGAATTTCAGGTTAAATTCAAGAAGCACGCCACGTCCCTCCCCCTAGTCGTGCTTAAAGGGGGAGATTGCAGCCTCCTCGGAACTCAATGGTTCCAGCCCCTGGGTTTGTTTATTGGGGGGTGCACGCCGTTGGGATGCACGCCGTTGGGACTGATCCAATTCAGGAGGTGTGCGAAGCGCACCCCGAAGTTTTCAAAAAAGGACTGGGGAAATTCAAGGGGCCCCCAGTGACATTCGACCTGGACCCGGAGGTCCGCCCAATTCGTCTTAAACCACGCCGGGTGCCGTTCGCACTTAAGGACAAGATAGAGGCGGAACTGGACAAATTGGTGGGCCAGGGAATCCTTGTGCCTGTTGATTCTGCGGAGTGGGAAACTCCAATTGTAACCGCACTAAAGGCCAATGGGGAGGTCCGCATATGCGCCGACTACAAGTGCACCATCAACAAGGCGATCCGCCCGAATGCATATCCGGTGCTGGTAGTCAGCCATCTGCTGGCCAGGTTACACGGGGGAAAGTGTTTCGCTAAGCTCAATTTAGCACAGGCCTACCAGCAGCTTACGGTGTCCCCTGCCGCAGCTGCTGCGCAGACCATAGTCACTCATAAGGGGGCGTTCCAGGTGACGCGCCTCCAGTTCGGCGTGAATTCGGCGCCTGGAATTTTCCAGTCACTCGTGGAACGCCTCCTGAAGGGACTGGAGGGGGTGTTGCCTTATTTTGATGACGTGTTAATAACGGGGGGGAGTCGGGTTGAATTGGCCAAGAGGTTGGGGAAGGTCCTGACAATATTCGAAAAAGCGGGGCTGAGACTGCGAAAGGACAAATGCGTCTTCTTCGCAACCGAGGTTGAGTTCCTAGGGTTTTGTGTGACTCCTGAGGGAATAAAACCATCCAAGTCCAAGGTGGCAGCCATTAAGAAAGCCCCCCGCCCCACCTCCAAGCCCGAGCTGCAGTCATTCCTAGGGCTGCTCAACTTTTACCACTCTTTCCTCCCCCGGAAGGCAGCGGTGGCTGAACCGCTACACAAACTGCTAAAGAAAGACCAGGCATGGAAGTGGGGCGATGACCAAGAAAGGGCATTTAGTGAGCTAAAAAGCCTCCTAGCGTCCGATGCCATACTGACCCACTTCAACCCCAAACGCCCGGTAGTTCTGACCTGTGATGCATCCCCGGTGGGGGTGGGGTCGGTGCTGTGCCACGTGCTGGAAAACGGAAGGGAGGCCCCGATAGCATTTTACTCCAGGTCCCTGTCCCAAGCGGAGAGAAACTACGCACAGACAGACAGGGAGGCGCTAGCAATAGTTGCGGGGACGAAAAAGTTTCACGATTTTCTGTATGGCCGCCCCTTCACCATTGTAACGGACCACAAGCCCCTGCTAGGCATCTTTACCGCAGATAAGCCCACCCCTCAGATCCTGTCCCCGAGGATGCTCAGGTGGGCCATTTTTCTCAACGCGTACCAGCATGCGTTGGTCTACCGGCCCGGGAAAGAGATCAGCCATGCGGACGCTGTATCAAGGTCTCCCCTCCCCCTAATGCCCAGCCAGGTGAGCAAGGGGGAGCGGGACCATCAGGTTCTTATAATAGAGGTGCTGGATTCGCCCCCCGTAATGCCCGCCGACATTGCCAAAGCGACAGAGAAGGACAAGACGTTAGTGGCAGTTAGCTCCTGGGTGCAGAAAGGGTGGCCGGCGTCCTCCCCAGCAGAGGAGTTCGCCCCATTTTTCAGAAAAAAGCTAGAGCTGTCCCTAGAGAGGGGGTGCCTCTTGTGGGGGCAGCGGGTGGTGATTCCCACTTCCCTTCGGCCGCGGGTGCTCAAACTGCTGCACGTCAGCCACCCCGGTGTCGTGCGATCCAAGGCGCTGGCCCGGAGTTACTTCTGGTGGCCCCAGCTGGACGCCGACATCGAGCACATGGTTGGCACTTGTGAAAGTTGCCAATGCTCCAGACCAGAGGAGGCCCGCCTTCCCCACAGGGAATGGGACGCGGCTAAGGGGCCGTGGTCCCGGGTGCACGTTGATTTCGCGGGCCCGTTCAGAGGCACCCTGTTCCTTCTCGTAGTGGACGCTTTCTCCAAGTGGTTGGAGGTTATCCCAGTCACGAGCACCTCCTCGGGCCAGACCATTAGGCAATTGCGGAGGCTCTTTTCCACGTTCAGCATACCCGACACATTAATTAGCGACAACGCTAGTTGTTTCACGTCCTCCGAGTTCAGGGCATTCATGGAGATTAATGCCGTTCGGCACATCACCTCCGCCCCGTTTCACCCAGCCACCAATGGCCAAGTAGAGCGCCTCGTCCGCACCACGAAGGACGCGTTGCGGCGCATGGGCCCCGGGGATCTGAACCTACAAGTGTGCCAGTTTCTGCTAGGGTACAGGGTGACCCCGTTGGCGTCAGGATACTCCCCCGCAGAGCTCTTAATGCGTAGGAAACTGACCACCATCCTTACTAGGCTAGACCCCATGAGGGTAGAGGACAAAGGAAGGAACATCGGGCTAGAGGCCACAAAGAGTTTCAGTGTAGGCGCCCCCATGCATTGCAGGAATTACGCCAGCACGGGCCCAGCCTGGGTACCGGGCGTAGTTGTGGAGCAAACCGGCCCCGTGTCGTACCGCGTGGAAACCAGCACAGGGCTCCTGTGGAGGCGGCACGCGGACCAGCTCCGACGCAGGGTCTCCGATGAGCAGGGCACAGACCAAACAGAGGAAAGATCAGCGTTAGGGTTCTCCCCCACCCGTTCAGCCCAAGGGGGAGGGAAAGGGGGCCGCGGGTCCCCACCAAGGGGGGAGGAGGATGTTCTCGTAGATATCCTAGGGGATCTTTCTGAGGAGGAGGAGGAACCCGACCCCATACATATCTCGCGGAATGTCCCCACAAATGCGGATACCCCTAATAAGTTAGATTTTGATTTTCAGAACCGGGGGGTTTTTTCGGAGTGGTCACCCACCCGTCCAAGCGAGAAGAGGGGTTTTTCGTTAGCCCCGATTGCCCCCGGTCTGCCCACAATGGAGTTCTTCCCTTCCCCTAAGGCCGCCAGACCGCGGCAAGCCACTAACGAGTCTCCCTCTCCCATTTCAGGACAAGGGACAAGGGAACAAAGAAGCAGTAGCGCCCCCGGGGGGGGTCAGCCCTCTTCACGGCCCAAACGCACATGCAACAAGCCATCTTGGCTGAGAGACTTCGTCTCATCCTAGGGGGGAGGGATGTTGTGTTCTGTAAAGCTGTGCCTTTAACAATGTACCTTCGCCATGTGTTAACAATGTAACCTTTCTGTGTGCAACATTATAACCATCACCTGTATCAATGTAAGCCTAATAAGGGGACGCGAGCTAGTGACCACCAGAGGGCAGTAGCGAGCGTCCAGCTCTCATGGATCATAGTCACCTGGTTCAGCAGCGCGGGAAGATTCCCCGCGACTTCCTCACCTGGTCAAGAAGGGCGTGACCTCCTACGACGTCACGCAGGCAGCAACCAATAATCTGTCGACGAGCCACATTCAAATGTATAGCCAGCTGTATATATTGAGCTACCCATCCGCCATTACCACATGTTTCTCTGGATCATCATGCAATAAACCTGTGTTAAGCCAACCCTTCAGCTGTTTCATTGTCTTTGGTCCCTTACACTAAAGTTTCTAAACAGGAAAAAAAATCAGTAGTGCCAAGGAAAAGAAATGTTTGTCAATTACATTTTTACATGGAATGGTTACTCCTAACAGGTTTGTGTGTGGGGACATATACAGTGATACCTCATGCAACGTCCAAACTTGGTTCCACAAGTTTGGACTTTATACGGATTTGGACTTTGTATGAGGCATGCAAAATCCTAGCTGCGATGCCTCATACAACGTCCAAATCCTTGCCACGATGCCTCGTACAACGTCATTTCCCTAGAGATACATTGTACTGTAACAGCACAGACTTCAGGGCAAAGTCAAGGAAACAGACAGGAAACTGACAGAACTTTAAGAAATCATTGTCTAAAGGCTAAATACATGAGAAAAACATGTCAAACAACCCTGATTGTCCAAGAAACTGAAGAATGCTGCAAAAATCCCAGGAATGCTTCTAAAAATTCTGATGAAAAATTCAAAAAATATATATCCAAAATCACACTCAAAACCACTCCTAAACACTCTGTATTGTATTTTATACTGCCCAGGCACAATGCAACCTGGGAAAAACTGAATACCTCAAACAAAGTTGAGCGACTTTGTATGAGGTAACTTTTTTCAAGAAATTAGGCAATTTTGTATGAATTCAATGTTGTATGAAGCAGACTTTGTATGAGGTATTACTGTATTGTAGTATTTCTATAGAAACTATTGGTAGTATTGGGCAAGATTCAGATAATGTTCAGCACTCCATAATAAAAGGAAATATAGAAAGCTTGATGGGAGAGAGAAATAAATGTATCCTCCCCACAGGTGAAATAAAGAGGCAAGACACCTACAAGATTTTGGTCAAAGGCTGGGGCAACAATTTTATTTAATTAATTAACCCCTAACCTGCAGTGGCTCAAGTGGCTAAGATGCTGATTGGAAGGCGGGAGGACAGCAGTTCTATTCCCGAGTACTGCAGGGTGGAATGAGCTCCCGTCTCTGTCCCAGTTCCTGCCAACCTAGCAGTTAAAAAGCAAGAAATTGCAAGTACAAAAATAGAGATCACTTTGGTGGGAAGGTAAACAGCATTCTATGCACTCTGGTGTCTAGTCGTGGCTGCCACATGACCATGGAAACATCTGCAGCAGCAGACCAGCTGCTAGTTGTGGAGAAAACTATGTGACCATTTGCAACTCTGTTCACGTGAGTGAATGTTGGACATCCCCCCAAATTGTCTCATGGTGTGCCTTCTATGCCCAACTGATTTGCACAAATGTTGGACTTTGAGATCTCCCAGTTAAAGTAGCTTACATAATTGCTGGATTGTAAGTGAATACTCCTTTAAATACCATAGATTTTTCTTCTTTTTCAGGTGCTGTATCCATTCCGGATATTGTCTATCATCATGGTGATAGTCTTCCTGATCTTAACTCTCAGAACACTTCTTCTGAGGACCTTCCACACTAGTCTCTCAGGTTCTTCAGCCATGAAGTCCACCTACATCCAGGGCCTCTCTTCCCAGGGATTTTTCCTTGCACAGCAAATTTTAAACAGTTCTTGTTCCTTATCTAGTAATCACATGGTCAACCCATGATGTCCTTAGCAGCCATCTGTATAGATCCACATTTCAAAAGCTTTGATTCTAGTTTTAGATATTTTAGTAATTGTCCAAGCATCGACTCCATATAGCTACACTGGGAATACATAAATCACACTATTTGGATCTTTCTAGCGAGAGTAAGAGTTCTACTGCATAACAAATGTTGCATTTTTATGAAGATGGATCTTGCTTTTTCTAATTGTATTTTAATCTGCACCTCAGGGTCCCAATTTTCATTTAGTATACTCCCCAAAATTTGTACCATTTATGCTAGATGATGTCATCATCTGGCAATGGCTATCTTTCACTAAATTATATGTTGAAAAATTCCTATTCTAACACCCCTTCAAGTTATGTGACTTTCTGGAGACCATTTTGACCCTTGAGACGTCTTTGGAATCCTCAGGATATGGGGAGATGTGCCTTTAATATTGGGGAAAAGACCATTGGTTCCAGTTCCAAAAGCTTCCGAAGAACAAAATGAATCCCTATGGAGTCTCTGAATCTAAAGGGGGAGCAAAATGTTTTAAATTAAATTAAATGTATGAGTTGCCAGATGATGATATCATCTGGCTTCTGCTCCATATATTTACAACAATAGGATTTCAGCCAAAGTTTTAGCTCTAGATTTTTCGTGTTCAGGGAATGAAGAAGCAGATGAGCGAAGTAGTGAAATTCAGCTCTTTATTAGTAGGGTTTGAACACAATTTGGATGGGGAAAAACTCGGACTGATATACACTATAAACAGTAACAGTATCAATAATACAACAAGCCCACTGGCTAACAGTGTGCACATTTTCGATCCACTTATTTGCATAAGAATAGATACATGAGAAAACATACATTCTGCTCCTATAAACAGTAACAATAATAAAACAAGCCCATTGGCTAACAGAGTGTGCACATTTTCTATCCACAGACTTGCATAAGAATAGATACATGAGACAAGATACATTCCGCTACTGTCAGAAAACACAGTAAACATACATAACATTCTCCCCCCCTAGGTAAAAACAAAATCCTTTAACCTGAATGGCGGTCTAGTTTCCCTTCTGCATCGGACGCTTGGCTGAGCTGGCTCAGGAGCTCATAGGATGGGTGACCTGACTGGAGTGAGGGATTGACTAGAGGGGGAGGATTGCAAACCCAAATTAAAGCCCCGTTTGTCAGATGGAGGAGCAGGGGATCGCTCAAAACCAAAATCTAATTCTGTGGATGAATAAGACAACTCAGGGTCCCTCCTGTGTGTACTAAGAGTGGAGGGAGACTCCAAGCAAAATTGATCATCATCAATAAAGGAATCCAGAGTGCTAGGCTGGGACAGTGTAGGGGTTCACCTAGCCAGAATAGGGGAGCATTCCACAAATTCCCCTTGAAATCGGTTCCTAGAAGACACTTCTGGGTCAATGTTGGCTGGCTGCTGACTATTACCTCTGCCCCCTGGGTTTAAATGGGTGGGGGCCAACTAATACAGCATTGAGTGCCTGTATTCATCTTGTTGGTCCAGTACTCTGGGTCTCAATTGATCTGTGTGCCTCCTCCAGATCAGACCAGTGGCTGTTTTGATTCTGTAAGAAACAGGACGAGTTTGATCGATCACAAACTCAGGCACCCACGTAGGCCCACCCACCAGCTGCATAATTGCGGCAATGTACAGGGTCTCCAGATGAGAAACCCTTCTGGTGTTGGATTATTATATTTGTGCCTTTGTCCTCTACCCTAGAGGGATCCAATCTGTCCAGCAAGGATGACAGTTTCCTTCACTGGAGCAATTCAGCAGGGGACAGCCCTGAGGCAAGGGGGGGGGGCGGTGAGCCTATATGTGAAAAGAAACTGGCAAAACTGGAGCTCCAAATCCCCTTCACCCATATGCCGAAGCGTGTCTTTAGTTGTGTGCACCTGCCGCTCTACCTGGCCATTGGTGGCTGGGTGGAATGGGGAGGCAGCGATGTGCCTAATTGTATACCTTTCCATGAAGGATTGGAATTCTGCAGATGTGAGCGTGGATGCGTTGTTGGACACCAGCACATCTGGAAGTCCAAATGTTGCAAACAGCCTTCTTAGGTGCATTATCATGGTTTCTGAAGTGGTATTAGGCACCCTAATCACTTCCAGCCACTTAGAGAATGAATCCACAATCAACAAAAATAGGGCACTCCTAAATGGAGCTGCAAAATCTATATGCAACCTGGACCACAGGCCCCGAGCAGAATTCCATTCCTGAGAGGGAAGGTGGGATTGCTCCGGGTGAGAGGATTGACAACTGGCAAAAGTGCCGACCATTTGTTCTATGTCTTGGTCCAGTTGAGGCCATCAAAAGTAGCTACAGGCAAGTGCTTTGGAATGGACAATTCCCGGGTGACTTGTGTGAAGTAAATGTAAAACCTTTTTCCTGAGAGTGAAAAAAAATGACCGCCCGCTGGCCCCATAGAAGGCAACCTCGTTCCACTGACAGTTTCAAACACTTGCAGTGGAATGCTCTGAATTCCTCGGCTAGATGAGAGACAGGCCAGCCTTTTTGTACCCAGGACATTACTTTAGTCAATGTTACATCCTTGGCCGTAGCCTTGGCTATATCTGAGGGGACGACTGGGGGCGAGTCGAAAATCTCAATCATAAGGACCTGGTGGTCGCGTTCAATCCTGCAATCGGCTTCCCCGACCCCTGGCAGTGGAGAACGTGACAGGGCATCAGCGAGGCTGATGTCCTTGCTGGGCCTGTGTACCAAAGAAAAATCGTATGCATTTAGGAAAATTGCCCAGCGCAACATCCTTGGAGAAAGAATTTGAGGCATGGGCTTCCCGTTCAGAAAGATTCCAAGGAGGGGCTTGTGGTCAGTTACAATGGTAAAAGGTCTTCCATAAAGGTAATCATGGAATTTCTTAGTGCCAGCCATGATTGCCAATGCCTCCCTGTCTGTCTGAGCATAATTTTTCTCAGGCTTTGAGAGTGAACGGGAATAGAATGCTATGGCGGCTTCCCTCCCATCATTTAGTACATGGCATAACACAGCTCCCACCCCCACAGGGGATGCGTCACACACAAGTACAACTTCCTTGTTAAGATCAAAATGAGTTAATACAGCATCCGAAGATAGCAGCCTTTTAAGTTCTAGGAACGCTTTCTCCTGGCAATGGCCCCAGTGCCAAACAGTATCTTTCTTAAGAAGCCGATGTAATGGTTCAGCAACTGAGACCTTGCGATGGAAAAAAACATGATAGAAGTTTAACAATCCTAGAAATGATTGCAATTAGGCTTTACATTTTGGCCTGGGTGCATTTTGCACGGCTGCCACCTTGGAGTCAGAGGGCATGATACCTTGGGGTGTAATTCGGTACCCCAGGAACTCCACTTCCTGTGTCAAAAACACACATTTGTCTCTGCTGAGACATAGACTGGCCATCTCGAAACGTGAGAGGACTCGATCGAGCCTGGCTGATACTTCAACGGTGTCCTTAGCGGTGATCAGGACATCGTCAAAATATGGTAGAACACCGGGCAAACCTTTTAAAATACATTCTACAAGAGATTGAAACATTCCGGGGGCTGCATTCACGCCGAATTGTAGTCGAGTTACCTTAAATGCCCCCCTATGTGTTACTATGGTGTGGGCTATGGCAGCAGCAGGAAACACAGTCAATTGTTGTTAAGTCTGGGCAAGGTCAAATTTTGCAAAGCAATTTCCTCCATGCAAGGAGGCAAGAAGGTGGCTTACCACGGGCACAGGTTACGCATTCAGGCGAATAGCTTTATTGATGGTACACTTGTAGTCAGTGCATATCCTGACCTCCCCGTTACTTTTCAAAGCAGTCACTATTGGTGTCTCCCACTCTGCGGAGTCCACTGGCACTAGGATGCCCTGCCCCACCAGTTTGTCCAGCTCAGCTTCTATCTTCTCCTTTAAAGCAAAGTGGCTTCATCCAGCCGGGCCGGATGGTAGCGTCAAGTTCAAAGTCCACAGGGGGTCCTTTGTATAACCCTAAACACTTTTTGAACACCTCAGGATGTGCAGTACAAACGTGCCGGATTGGGTCAGCGTCTATTGCATGAATGCCAGAAAGTTGGATTCCCAGGGGCCTAAACCATTGGGTCCCAATAAGACAGTTAGCACCCTGCTTAACTACAACCAATGGCAAGAAGCTGTGAATGTTTTTGAATTTGACCAAGAAATTTCCCACCCCCAGGACCGGAATCTGGCAACCTTGCACACCCCGGAGGAAAGTTTTAAAAGATTTGAGCTTGGGTCGAGAGGCAGGGGAAATTCTCAAAAACTCCCACTGTGGGATTATGGGAACGGTAGTACCTGAATCCACCTCTATCTTGAAGGGGATGTCCTGCATGCTCAGGTCTGTGAAGAAACGCTCGCTGACGATGCCCACTTGGCACGGCTCAGGTTTGGGTGACACTTTGGCGATGGACATTTTGTGGTGATGACTCTTCTTGGACTCAGGTGCTGGAGTTCTTTGCTTTCGTTGTTGGCATACTTTAGCAATGTGCCCTCGTCGCCCGCAGTTGTGGCATTCTGCGGTGCGGAAGGGGCATTTCCTGTGGTCATCCTGGGCTCCACAGCCATCACACTTGCGAAGGAATTTCTTCTCCCGATCGTCACGGTGCTCTCGGTGCTCTCAGTGCTTTTGTCGGACCACTCGGATTTCTCCCTCTGCGTCGCTGGACTCCGATGAAGAGGTGGAACCAGGCGATGCTGTGGAGGATGAAGATGAATTTTGCTGAGCTTGCACAGCTGAGTCGGTGGCACTAGTGTTGGAGTGGCGATACCGGAAAAGCTTGATGCCGGACCATGCGGCCTCAGACACTATTGCCTCTTCTAGGACAGCCTTGAAAGTTAGCATCTTCTTGATCATGAGGCAACATTGAGCATCTTTGTCCCTCATGCCGGCCAGCAGACGGTCCCGGAGTGCTTCTTCGATGTTGTCCCACTTGCACGGGGCGGCAGCAATGTGCAGAGCAGTGGCGTAGTCTGCAATGGACTCCCCAGGTCGCTGCTCCCTTCTGTGGAAGGCCACCCTGGCCGGGAAGATCAAGACCTCTGGTTGCAGGTGTTTCCTCAGTGCGGACATAATTTCTGCGACTGGCACCACATCCACGTCCCTTGGGAGGGTTGCCAGCTCAAGCGTCTCAGAACCGCACTGAGTGAGGAAACAGGAGCGCTTCTGGTTTCCGTTGGGGATCTTCTGCGAGGCCATTGCATGGCGGAACCGGCGTTCGTACATTGCCCATTTCTCTGGATGTGCTGGGTCGAATGGGCCGATGTTGCTGCAGTGTGGGGACGCCATCCCAACCTCGTCACCAGTTTCATGTTCAGGGAATGAAGAAGCAGATGAGTGAAATAGAGAAATTCAGCTGTTTATTAGTGGGGTTTGAACACAGTTTGGATGGGACAAAACTTGGACTTATATACACTATAAACAGTAACAGTAACAATAATACAACAAGCCCACTGGCTAACAGATTGTGCACATTTTCGATCCACTTATTTGCATAAGAATAGATACATGAGAAAAGATACATTCCACTCCTGTCAGAAAACACAGTTTACATACATAACAAGATTAGATAAGGGGGCATTAGGACCATTTCATGATGCTGCCAAATCTTTGTATGGAAAATAGAATAGATCATTTTTAAAAAGTTTGAGGTGCATTATCTCACAATTTCTAAATAGCTGGTTTGAAATGAAATTAACAGAGGACAATAATTGAGTTCCTATAATGGGGTTATTGGGGGCTAGGATTCAGCTGAATCAGGTGAATTCAATTTCTGTTACTTTTTATTAGGTGGATAAGTCAGCCTCAGAAAAGTCAGTGGAGAAAGAGGAAAAACCAGACTGTATTTTGTTGCTCCTGATAGTTCTAATTTGATGTATTTTTATTCCCCATATCTCTAGCTGGGAATTTATTGAAATATAACACAATTAAAGTGTGTATAACATGATTCCAACGGACAAAATGGTTGTTTTTGTAGTATACTTACTATAGCCTAATAACCTTTGTTTAAAGGTCAAAGGAGCTACAGTAGGTCATTTCATGTGATGCTAGTATGAAAAGAAGCAATCTGAAACCAGTATCTTTTTACTGGCCTCTGCTTTTCTGTGTGCTTTTTATTAGTTCTTCAATATTATTGCACTAAATCAATTGTCACTGCTTCTCCCTCCTGTTAGTGCAGCAGAGACAGCAATTCTGAGATAGAGGTAATCACTATTCCTTCATGTCTGTCTGGCAATTGGTTATTCAGTTCCAGTGACAAGACAAGCTGATTGCTTCTGTCCACATTCATTACAGACGACTGGAGTGTGCAGGAGAAAGTGGAAGGATGTTTGCAGGCATCAACCATCATAAGTTGTTAGCTAAATAACAACGTGACTATGTCTATAAAATGTTAATTATTATGAAACAATACACTGTGGTCTTGCAGAGTTGCACCACATTTTAAGGCACAGGTCATAAAAACATAGAATAGAAACAGACATATGTATAGTGACAGTGGTGGGTTTCAATTTTTTTTACTACCTATTCTGTGGGCATGGCATGGTGGGCATGGCCAGGGGGAAAGCCCTGCGTTGCACCCGAATTTGGACTACTTTATTTCAAAACTTGGATGGGCAGGGACAGCCAGAATTTCTGCTACTGGTTCTGGTGAACTGGTGCGAACCTGCTGAATCTCACCACTGTATAGTGAGTTATCAAAGCCAAAGGCACTGTTGGAGAGACATGTTTCAGACAGACCTAAGTGTCTAAAAAAAACAACCTTCAAAGAAGTCTTATGTTAACAGTCCCAAGGCTGAAAAGAAAACAAAGCACACTAATTTGCACAATATGTAAGGTCAGAGAATGCCCTGTTATATATTGATTTTTGCAGGAGGTGAGGAATTTCATTTAGCAGGGAAAGATTATCTGTAACGTGTGACCATAAATAAGCATCACAGATTTATATCTAACAAGCAGCTTCAGAAAGAACAGAATGTACACTTTTATCAGGATATATCTTCTTCTTTAAATCAAAAAGGTGTGTTGATATGGGGTACAATAAACTAAGACTAGAGTTTGAAATTAACAGGCTACAAATAATTGATTACTTGTAACTTAGGAGAAACACCAGGTTCTCTGATCATCTTCCTTGTTTATTTTTTTAATCTTACATCTGATCAGTTCATCAAATGGATGATATATTCAAGGAACTACTGTGCTACAGAATCATATATATAAAAAAGAGACAATATCTCTAAAATAAATTCATATGACTATCTCATTACTAGGAGAAGCTTTTCACTAAGACACATCTATGATAAAGAAATATGAATTCGTAAGACATCTAGGGATTATTGAATGCCATAAACCATGGGCTGGAACTGCCCTCAACTCACAGCTGCATGGGCTAGAGGTGTAGTTCCACCGGGTGCTTGTCTTTCCCATGGCAGCAGTGGTACATGTAATTGCACCATTTTTTTGGCTGCCTCCACCACTTTCCATAGCAGTGGGAGGGTGTTCAGAGCCTTTTTGCTCTGTTTTTGGAAATTTTTGCCATGTTTCCACTGTGTTTTGGCAGCTAGAACATGGTGCGTTTACACTTCTAGGTTGTGCAGTGAGAACCCAGGCAGCGTCAGGAGCTTCCCCTATTACTGGAAGTGCAAAGGCACCACATTCTAGCTGCCAAAACACAGCAGAAATATGGTGAAAAATTTCGAAAATAGAGTGAAAATGCTCCAAGCACTCTCTTGCTGCTATGGAAGGCAGCGGACGCTGCCAGAGCAGTCAAAAAATGGCGTGATTACACACGCCAATGCTGCCGCAGGAGCTAGCATTTTGGGATTTTTGGTGGCTGGGGATCTTCCAGTGGTGCCTGGGTTCTCACGGCAGGCCAGAATAATTGGTGCTGCAGGCCAGATGAGGCCCCCAGCCGTAGGTTGTGAATGCCTGCCATAAACCCTCTTATGAATTGTTTTGTAGGCATTTACAGAAAAGTGTCATGATTTATTCCACTCTCCTCCTCCATTCACTGTTCTTTAGATCCAATCCTTGCTAGTGTGACAAGCAGTTCAGAGGCTACACAGCAGTCCTCAAGGAAAAGTAGCAGCAGAAGTCACAAACACATCACATTGGCTCATGGTGGCTGTCATCCCTGCTACAGTAAACATGACAACTTTGAGAAGGTGGTTTTTAACGGCCAGGGTTTAAAAGCAAATAAATGAATTGTAGTGAAAACAACAATGAAAACAAAAGCAAAAAATAATAATCTCAGAAAACTGTCTGGTTAGTCAGCTTATTAAGTGGCCCTGCAACTTTTGTAACAGCTTCTCTTAATGACAGGCAAGATTTGAAATGCAGTCATTTCCACCCAGTTCAGCTTCACTTTTAGGCAAATTAAGTACACTCATAAATGTACTCCTGTCACTTACAGAAATATTTAAGCTTTTTGTAGCTTTTATTTTCTTGTAAGCTATCTATGTCAGTTCCTGCACAAACATCCTCTCTTAATTTCTAGATAGAAATGGGCACAGCAGGAAAAAATGGCCTTGAGGTAAAGTTGACTTTTTAAAATTGCTTTGAGGCACCTATACAGCTTCGAGTCTTCAGCCATTATTCAGCAATGCCAAAAGAGGATAGAAATTCCCTATGTGGAAGATACTGGGCATGCAGAATGTTCTTGATAAATTTAAATAGGCTTATCAAACCTCTCTTTTCTTCCCTCAGAATTCCTCTGAAGTTTCTATTTGTGCAGGAACTGGTGCAATCACCTCAAAATTTTACTTGAGGCATAACTCAGTGTCAGTTCTACAAGATGTGAAACTAACCTCTTCATTCAAACTACAGACAAGGTGTGCATGCACAAGTCTGTGTACATTACATGCACATGTATTTGGGTCACCGTGTGTGATTTGTTGATCTTTGCGATGCCACTGTAGGACAAAGGACTTATTTTTCATCACAAGGACTTTCACGTGTGCATTATTATTTACTGTTGGGGGCAAAATGCTAATTACCTTGTGAATTGGCCAGAGGGTGCACTAAGTGCAATAGGGCTGTATATAAGAGTACAGTACTGTAATTGATACTGTTAGGTGGGTTGAGAGTACCCTGGACAGCAAGGAGAACAAATAGGTTGATCTTAAAAGAAATCAACCCTGACTGCTCTTTGGAAGGTCAAATATTGAAAATGAAGCTAAAGTACTTTGATCATCAAATGAGAAGAGAGGATTCACTTGAGAAAGCCTTGATATTGAGAAAGGTTGAGGGCAAAAGAAGAAGGGGACAGGAGAGAATGAGATAGTTAGATGGTATTGTTGACACAGTGGGCTCAAAACTGGGTGGGTTGAGAAGGTGCCTGCTGTGCAGTGGCCCATGGGATCGGACTCAACTATATGACTGAAGAACAACAGCAATGACCCATGAGAGCTTTTTTTTAAAAAAAGTGATTAAACGAAGGTATTTCTGCCTAGACAACTCAATGGTTTAGGTATCAGTCCATGAGCCAGATATTGGGTTTTTCATTCCCCACTATATTTTCAGGGAGATAAGACAACCTGTGTAGTCATGGGGAAAGTGCATTGTCTGAGGGTACTGTGAGAAGCAGGGAATGAAAAACCACTTCTGTATATTTTGTATCTAGAAAACCGTGGATAGGGTCATCATATATCAGAATTCACTTGACAGCACACTATTATCAATAATCAAGGTTTTGCTTCCTGCTGTATTCACAAAGTAATATGCAGATGGGCATGCAGATAGGAAATTTTGCTGGAAAGCTAGATCTTTCATTTGCTTGTCTTTTGAATATAGAGATCTGATGTGGTGTAACAAATCAAATGTTGGACTAGGACACAGAAGACCTGGGTTTAAATGCCTTCTCATCCATGGAAACTCACTGAGATGTGAGTGGCAATGGCAAAATATTCCTTCAACATCTCTCATACCTTGAAAATATTATTTGGATAGAACATTTTCTGGGAGCTATTTGACAACTCATACCGATTTCAGAGTACAAGGTGCTGTCAGTTGTGTGAAATCATTCCACACAGAATGTCTGCTTCTAAACCAGTGAAAGGTGGGGATAAAGTTGGTTTGAGGGAGGGCAGAAAGCAAATGGCTGAAACCTGTGACCACAACTCCATGCTGATAAAGACTGATGACATAATCATCCACAGCCATTTATCCCTAATTAAAATTTCCCAATTGCTTCCTTTTGATCTCTGAAACTCTCAAGATACCCTTGTCTTCCAGGAGAAGCTTTTGGAAGCTTGATTTCTCAGGATGAAATTGCTACAGCCACAGTCAACAAACCTGTGTTTGCACAGAGTCCCAACAGCAGAAACGACCTTTCATCTGACAAGGTGTTAATTGGTATTTTCCTCTTATTTTTAAAACTCATTTCTCCCCAAGTGGCCTAGTGATAGTCTGTCACAGTGCTGACTTGAATTTTTTTATTAAAAAAACACACTGTTTGTAGATAATAGGAACTGCTTTTTCTTCCATGTCAGGAAATCATGGCAGAAAGCCATAGCAAAGCAATGCCAGGGAACTGGAAAAATTGGAGGTGGCTGAAACATAAAAAGATTGATAATTTCTTTCTGAAAAGAGACAATTGCTTACTAGACCCCCACCCCTACATCGAGCTTTCAATTGTGTAATTGTCAGTTTTTAATTTGATTTCTTCTGTGCCTAATCCAATACAAATCATGGAGTAATTGGCCAAGGTAGGTACCTCTTGAGAGATCACATGTGTCAAAATACAGTACAGTACAGTAACTTTTCCTCTTCTGGAGAATTGCTCTTTGTATCACAATTTTGACAACAAGCAATGCATTCAGTTTCACAACCTAATTTTTTAACTTGGCATGAAAGAGACCCTGCCAGGAAGAAATAGTTATGTTATTGTCCTTGTGTAGTCACAAAAGCTGGTGTGAATTTGCCTAATGGATCAAATCTAAATGAAACAAACAACAGGATTTCACAGGGATACGCCATACCTTCTAAATTTTACATATATTTTGCTTTAGTTAAAAACAAGCCAAAGATTATTAGGATCGTCTACTTTTGACTTTCATCTTCTTATTTTATTAGCTAATACCTCAGATACCTTGGAGTCACTATTCATCGAGGAGTCCCTGTATGAGCAGACATCTCCACGATGACATTCTGCACAACCTCTCCGCATAACGATCTGTCCATAGAATTTCTTCTGCACATTAGTCCAACATTTCTTTTGAGAAAATCTTCCCATCTGCAAGGTGGTCTTTGCAATCTCTCGGATACTAATTCATTATTCTGGCGCTCCTTCAATTATCACTTGTACATGCAACATGTCCAGCCCACCAAAATTTGTTCGTCAAATATTTTGTTACTACGTCTTTTAGCAGTGATTTAATCATATCTTCCATCTTTTTCTTATGATTACTCCTGCTCTTTATTTTATTATTGCATTTTAAGTATCCTCTTACCTCTTCCTTTTTGATATCCTTAGCAGTACATAATTCTTGATAGAAGTTTTTTTACTATTTCTATTTTTTATTTCATCTGGTTACATCTCAATCCTTTGCTATTTTTTAAATTTTTAATTTATCTTTTTTTGTTTCTGCTGCCCTACCCAACGTCCTTCAATTCTTATTATTGTATTCAAAATATTGTCTTTTTAAATATATTAAATTCCTTTGTACTTCATCCATAGCCTTTTCCTGTATCTTCTTTTTAAATGGCATTATCTTTTTCAGCTCTCTATTGTTCTTTGTTATGGTATATTGTATTTCCAATGCTTTTATTTCATTTTCCAATTTAATTTTTCACTCCTCAGCTATTTTTGTGTGTGTGTTATTGATTCTCTGATACTCAGGCCTCTCATTACAGCTTTCATTGCATCCCATAACATATTTTGTTTTATTTCATCATTCTCATTAAGCTTCCATATTTATTTCCATTCTGATTCTAATTTATCTACCAACTGTTTATTACTCAAAAATTTGGTATCAAATTTCCATCTTTTTGCCTCCCTATACTCATCTTGTGAAACAAATTCTATTAGTATGGTCTGAAGTCTGTATCAATCTGACCTCAATATCCTTTATCTTTGATAGCATGTTTCTTGATACAAATATGTAATTTATCATGGAGTAGGTCATGTGAATTTGAGAATAAAAGGTGTATATTCTTTGCAGGCGCACCCCCCAAAAAAGGACTCAGACACCGGTATATGTGGATAACGGCATTGGGCCACATTTATTGATTCATGCCCTAGTCTGAATTATAAATTTCAATTGGTACTCAGCCAATTATAATTCTTAAGGCAAGCAGGCCGCAGTAACACTGGTAAGGTTCCTCCCAAAATTGCCAATGGCAATTGTCTACAATGTATCCATTTGTATCAATTTGTTTGTTTGCAACAAACAAATTGTTGACCGTAGTCAATAAACTATCTACTGACCCCACCCTCTGATGTGTATCCGTCAAATCACGGGATGATGCATGCTGAAGAGCTCCTGCCATCACCCCATTGCCTGGTTCGTCGTTGACCGGACAACGTTAACGAACTTGTGCCTATCTAGTGTTGTCCAGTCAATTGTGAACCTGCCAGATACCTGTGGGTCATAAATATTTACCTTACCAGTGATACCCGCCCATGTGACCAAAGTCAAAGAAAACCCCTTTGTCAAACACTAGCAACAGTGTGGGATGGGCAAAAAAGCCATCAAGTCAACTATGATTTATGGTGACCCTTTCCAAGGTTTTCTGGGTAGGGACCACATAGAAACATTTTACCATTCCCTTTGCAGGCGCATCCCCCAAAGAAAGACTCAGACACCGGTATATGGATAAAGGCATTGGGCCACTTTTATTGAATAATGCCCTAGTCCGAATTATAACTTTCAGTTGGTATTCATCCAATTGTAATTCTTAAGGCAAGCAGACCGCAGTAACACTGGTAAGGTTCCTCCCAAAATTGCCAATGGTAATTGGCTACAATGTATCCATTTGTATCAATTTGTTTGTTGACACAAACAAATTGTTGACTGTAGTCAATAAACTATCTACTGACCCCACCCTCTGACGTGTATCCGTCAAATCACGGGGTGATGCATGCTGAAAAGCTCCTGCCATCACCCCTTGCCTGGTTCGTCATTGACCGGTCAACGTTATTACACCTGTACCTGTCTAAGTGTTGGCCAGTCAATTGCGAACCTGCCGGATACCTGTGGGTCATAAATATTTACCTTACCAGTGCTACCCGCCACACGGGGAGGCATCCAAGATGACTCACCGCCCCCCCCCAAGACCATCAGCTCGGTCGCCAGGCCTGCTTGCATCACACTCAGAACGAGGTACATACCTCTAACCGACAGGTGGACCCCTTCTCCTGCCTACCAGCAAAATTTTTGTGTAAGCCTATCACCCGGTCTCCAATGGCCATCTCACAGCCATGCTCAGAACAGGACGGAGCCAGAGCCCCGTCCACTGACTGCCGGGACAGTCCGAACTAGGGAGATCCGCATCTCCCCTAAATTGGTGTCTCGGCACGGTGTTAGACCATAGTGACCATATGTAAGCCATACGTGATACAAAATGCCAGGTTACAGCCCCTCAACGGTTTAGTAACAGCAGTGATCCATACAAGATCACTGCCGCCGAGGTGCCTGTAAAACATTGGGCGGTCCAGCATCCCTGTCAGACAGCAGGAATGGCAACAGTTCCCGCCCCCATGTGCCACGCATACCATACCATAGCATACGTGCGGATGCACACAGCCCAGCCGGGGTCCACTCCCTGTCGCTGCAGCATATACAGCTGCCCAGTGTACATAGCTGCGGCCCACCAGCCCCCTGCCACCGGTGTGTTAAGACCCCTAGGATCTGTAAAAGAGGAAAAAAAAGGTGAAGGACATAACTAGGTACTCGTACAGTGAGGGGACGTACCTATCTGAAATTGCGCGTAGACGCATATCCACCTCCGAGTACCCCAAATGTAGCTGCGATCAACGCGACGCCTATCTTAAGTAAATGGTGCCAAAACGGGCCCCACACCGCGAAACGCGGCACCAGTCACCCTCAGGGACTTGACTATGGTAAGGGTAGACCCATCCCGGTGGCAGAAAACAGGCTGTGGCGCGCAGCAGGCACTGTCGAAAATTCATGTAGGGCACCAACCGGACAGATGTCTCAAAAACTTCGTAGCAGTATGCACCACTGCCTACACCGTGCTGAATAACCCATGAGGACCGCATCCCCACTCGAGCCCACTCATGTGTGACAGAGACATCTTCGAGTTCCAGTGCCCTACGAGACACATCCGCCTTACACCGGTGGCACCAACTCTGGCACCCACTCCCTGATGCGGAGCGCTCCAAAAAGGCTACCGTGGTAGCTGTGTGGCCAAGAGCCACCTCCCACCTATCTGTACATAAGTAATGCCAGCCTTGTGCAAGGTGGGTCAGAAACTCTGGGAACAGGGGTGACGCGTGTAAGGGCGGCGGGCATGTTCCCATGTCCACCCTTCCCAAACACGACACATGAATGCATAGTGATACGCCTTATGCGTGCGAGGTGCCCATGACATGTCCGGTTCCCTTCTCCTCGCCAAATGTCCAGCCATCGGCCAAAAGTGGCGAGTGGAATCCCTTTGCTCCCAGATTACGGCACGGAACCGGGTGATCTGCAGGTGGTGGAAAGCAGCAGTAATGTCATTATAAATACCTAAAACATGTCTGGCCTAGAACGGCACATTTAGGCGTAGGCTTCTCAAAAGAATAGACAAACTAATGTCATGACCCTGGGGGATTTGCATGTCTGGGTGTTGACAATGTGCACCACTGCCACATTGTCACTCCGAAATTGGACCACTGAGTAGGCCCACTCATTGCACCATAGCAGCAGTGCTCTCCAAAATGGGAAAAACGCAAGGAAGGTAAGGTCGCGGAGGCGATCCGTGCACCCACCCTCAGAGTAAACCCCCGTAAGTCCGGGAGCCGGAGGTATCCGACCGTACTTGAAATCTAGGGCAGACCATCAGGTCTGATCCCCGGGAAGAGACCCCGCCAAACCCAGGAGTAATTTGAGCCAGACCGGACAAAATTAAGGTGGCCATGAATTAACTGCAGCTCACGAGGGCACACTGTATGTTTGGCCATCAATGCCAAACTCGCCACGGAGATCCAAGCCACCGTATTCATGGTTAACCCGGATGCCCGCGCGACAGAGTCGATACAGAAATGTGAGCATAATAGGTGGGACCTCGGTCTATTCAGGCGCCAAGGGGACACCCAGTTCCCACCTGAGTGTCTGAATGGTAATGAGGAGACGCGTGCACGTGTCCAAGCCCCGTTCACCCCCGAACCAAAAGTCGTCGAGGTAATGGGCTAGAGACCGAGACCCCGACCTGTGAGCAAATGGCCACTGAGTGAAGTCCCCAATCGGCCGAGTGCTGAACATGACTTAACTCAGGTAGAAGGGGGTTGGCCTTAACTAAGTAAAATTCCCCTCAGCACCTAAAAAAACCCAATAGGTCTAAATCATTGGGTGCATTGGCAATAATCTGAAAGCCGAGTGCATATCACACTTTGCCAAAACAGCACCAGAACTGCGTGAGCGTGCCCCCCATAGTAGCCGAACCAGCTACGAGTACCTGACTGAACAAGGTCATCAAGAATGGCATCCCTGAATGGAGAACCCACAGGGTAAGCTGAATGGAGGATTAAATGACATTCAACCTGGTTCTAGCTCAGTATGAGCTTCATGGGGGAGACATTCGACTCAGGAAAGGTGGTTCCAAGAAGAGCCCCCGCTACTCTCGTAGCCCCAACTCCCTTAGCTGTGGACAGTGGAGTCCCCTCTTCGTTACCCTGCAAGGGAACCAGATTAGTAGCATCCTGGGACCCCCAACTCCCCCGAATGGATACAAAAGCCCCCATAGAATACCCTCCGGCAGGTATCCCGCCCAATCCCTTCTTGGATGAACTGAATGCCATCTCTCCAGGCTGACTATACTAATTGGGGCGGGGGGGGGCTTATGACAAGGTTAGTTGCTTCAGACGGAGCTCTGATCGCCCCTGTGCACCCCTACCTCTGCCCCGTAACCCACCAACCCGCGGGCACGCGGAGGCGGCGTGAGGGCCAGCGCAAAAGGGGACACGAAGTCAGTAACGACTGTGGTGCTTAGTACACACATCATCAGCTGAGCAGGCCGAACATAGCAGGCGGGCTGGAACCCCCTGCCCGACCAGTTAGCGTGGAGCCTGTGTCTGAGCAGCCCGCTGCTCAGCATGACCACCGCGGTACCTATCACCAGGCACCGGTCACGAGGGAGTGATGTACACGAGCACACTTGCTGACAGGGCTCATCCCACCTCCCCTCAGGTATAGAGCCACCCTCATCCACATGCCTCACCGTAAGCCAACTGCCATGGGCCCATCTAATCAACCATCGCCCGGTGGATGGAAGCACCAGGATAGCCCAAGCAGGTCAAGCCCTGCGGCATACCACCATACGTACAACGTATGCCTCCAACCAGTTGGCCCAAGGTGCGCGGTGGCTCACGACGATGGGACATCTCTTTGTCTCAGTCGCCCTGTCCCTCTCTCTCCACCTAGTGGGCTCGCAGTTAAATAGGGAGAATGTCCACATGCCCCCTCCAGCCCTTACCCCTCATGGCCTGCAGCCAATAACACCCAGGGGCAAGTAATAGCCGGCCATGGGCAAAGCCCTCGATGGTACAGTCTGCATAAAGGGCATGCGCAGCAGGACCCGGACAGCCCCCGCGATGCTCAGCACTGTCCCGGGGGCGGACACCCCAGTGCGTGGTGGCTACTACGGCGGACCGCCCATGTCTCTGTCCTCCTGTCAACACTGCCTATCCTTATTGGGATCACGGTTCATAGGGAAAATATATCCATGTACTCCCCCCACCCAATCATTTCCCTCGTGACCTGTAACCAATGATCACCAGGGTGCAATAAATAACCAGACATTGCGGAAACCCCCACCCCCAACGTTGTGCCAGAATGCAACCAAGGGGCACTGGGATAGGCTGGCAAGTGATGCCCACTAGCCTCAAATTGGCGAAGCCATGACCACTGAACCCCACCGCTGGAAGTGGACTGTGATGTGGGTGCATTCAACTTGAACCTAATACTCACTAGTTGCACCCCCATGAGCCGCCCCCACTGGGGGTTCCGGCCTACGGCGGGCGTTGGAGCACGCGACCGAAATCGAGCTCTGGGGTCACATCCAACCACACCCCGGTTGCCGTTTTGGACAAACAGGGAGCTGCGAGATGGCGGCAGGCACAGGCCGGAGTATCTCAAGCAGCTCGACCCGGCTGGCCGCCTGTTGCAGAGTGGCAGCAGTCGAAGTAGCCGGCAGACACGAAGGGCCTCCGTAGATAGGGAAGGGCCCCCTCCCACTGGATTGCCCAGGATGCCTCCAGCACAGCCAAGCATGCTAACCAGGCATCCCCTGCCACGGAAACCCCTGGTATAAAGTGGGCCAGGTGGGCCGGCCGGCCGGCTAGGGATTGGGCCATAGGACCCAGTTCGAGATCCTGGGCCAGAATAGGGCCATGCCCCAAACTCCGGCCCCTGAGGGAGTAAAACGTGCTGCGTGCCAGCAGCAGGCCCTCCCCCCAATCGTTCCGGCCCATGGCCGGCAACTGCGGGCCGAGGGCCGAATCCCCTGAAGGGCCAGCCCGAGGCTGAGAGCCGAGGGCCATATCCCCAAAACTCCGGCCCATGAGGGGCCGGGGGTAAGCCCTGCTGTGCAACCGCACAGGCCCTCCCCCCTGCTCAAAGGCCATGGCCGGTAATTGTGGGCCAGGGGCCGAAGCCCCAACCGCGCCAGGCCCTCCCCCCTGCTCAAAGCCCATGGCCGGAAACTGCGAGCCGGGGGCCGGAGCCCCTGTAGGGCCGGTCTGAGGCTGGAAAGCCGCAGGCCATGGCCTAAGCTGCCCCATCCCACTGGTCCCGGTGGGTGCCTCCGGTAAGGGGTCCTGTTGGGGGGGCGGAGTCGCGGTCCTCCGACCCGACTGCTGCCTCCTATTCGGGCGAGCCTCAGTCGCCATAGCCTCCTTCTTAGGAGGCATCGAGCAAGCATGATCCCTTTCCAGGGATCAGAAACCCGATGGCTGGGAAGCCGAAGATAAGAAGCAAAGATCCCGCCCGCTAAGGTTCTGCAGCCAAAAAGGCTTCCCTGGAAAAGACGAAGAGCGATGGAGAAAGCTTCTCCTCTCCGTTGCTGTTTCTAAAATGGCAGCTCGGCTGCCTCATGGCCACCCCTTTTATAGCTAACTCACCCAGATGTCTGAGTCCGGGTGGGGGGGGCGCAAAGAGTGCGGCGGCCATTGTGGCACCGCGCTTTCATTCTTCTCCCTTTAATTTTCTCCATACATCTATTACATTAATACCTTCTATAAATCTATATAACATTAAGTTTTTACTATTTCTATTTGTCCCGACTCATCCAGAATGATCTACATCTTGTCTAGATGTATTCCAATCTCCTGCTAAAATAATCCTCCCCTTATTCTCCTTATTTATTAATTTATTTTCATTAGGTGCATAAATATTTGAACATAAGAAAGGAGTAGTAGCAGGATTCATAATTAAGATATATAGAATGTTAATGAAAATTGGAACTAGTCAGATTTCATTAAGAAATATTTGGGAGATAGATCTGAGAATGAAAATAGAAGAGAAAGCATGGATTAAACTATGGACACAAAGAATAATGAAAAATTTATCATTGAGAATTAAGGAGCATTCCTGTACGTTTTTATGGAGGTGGTGTATGATGCCAGTGAGACTAAATCAAATTAACCACAATTATAAAAGTGAATGTTGGAGGTGTAAGAAACAAATTGGGACCTATCATCCTTTATGGTGGGGGTGGAAAGGGATAAATAATTTGTGACAAATGATGTATAGATAAATTAATATGATATTATTAATTAAACTACAAAAGATCCCCAAAAGTACATTAATAATGTGTTTAAGTGATATTAACTTAAATAAACACAAGAAAGAGATGGATAGAATTATGGTTACAGAGTAATAATTGCTAAAAATTGGAAGATAAACATCTCAGGGGGGCCTGCAGGAATAGTACAAGGAAGTATGGAACATTGTACTAAATGACAAATTAACGTGCAAATAAAAATTTAAGAAAGGAGAGAAAAGGAACAATGAGTTTGAACTTATATGGGGAGAGTTTGTCAAGTATGTCTTTAAGAAAGCAAAGGGAGCTAAACAGATGGAAAATGTGAAAATTAGAAGGAATAATAGTTAAGGTCCCAGATGGAGGATGCAAGGTGGTTATGTACTTTAATAATTAATGTGTTTTAGTAAGATTATAAACAAAAAAGATAATTTGCAAGGGTCAGAGTATACAATATTGTAGTTACTGGGGGAAAGTGCATATGGTGTATTTTTATTAATTTTGTTTTGTATTAGGTGTTCATGTGAATGTTTCAGTATGTTTTGTATGTTATCTAAGATAAATAAAAATATTATTTATAAAAAAACTAAAAATGAAAATATCAAAATGGAAGAAAAACGTAATGTGTTACTAAGGCCCCACTGACATACCTCTCTTTAAAAACAGGCAGTGTTGACAAGTTTATGTGTTTACTTCTTTTTAAGGAATTATTTAAAAAAAAATGTTGGAAGCACTGATAATATTTTTCACTCCAGGAAATCAAACAGCATGTAGCAAGAAATGTTTATGTGCCAAAGGCAGAGACACAATTGTCCCCTTTAATACAGTATACACTGTATTTCCAAGTCCAGAATGTTTGCATACAGAAGGCAATAATAATAATTATTAATTACTTAACGGTGCCTGTCTGATATGAATGACCATAGAAAATAATTTTCACCCCTACCATTTTATCTATCCTCCATGAATCATGAAGGAACCTGAAATCAAGCTATGGAAATAATTTAATATAATTATCCAAGAAATGAATGTTGTATTTCACTTGAAAATCCAGTGGATGTCACCTTATTATTATCAGGCTAGTTCATCAGGATAAACAATAGTACAATAAAATCTACTGGAAAAATTAATAACTAGTAGGGTGTTATTTGTATTTGTAATATATACCAGATGATACTACTGTGAAATTGTTTAGCCATTAAAAAGTATAAATGTTGTTCTACTACTATCTGTTTACACAGAACATGCCAAGTTTATTATGTTTCCCTACAAGACCATATGTTGATAGCAATACATATTTCTTTTTTAAATCTCTAAATACCAATGTTTATGTAATGCCACTCATTTTAACATGGGCTTCTAATGAGCTCATACAATTCTTTCAATGCTGTTTTAGAATGTCCATCAAGAAGGATTTTTTAAAACTTTGGATGTCTGTGAAGGCTCATTAAATCTGACTTAAACTCAACAATAAAGCAGATCTAATAAAATGCTCTTTTTATGAACACATCAGAAAGCTACTTTGTACCACCCTTCTTGATTTTATTTCCTTAATCCCTGGCATTATTTCCTATGTCTCCTACTGCATTATCATTTATTTATAAATGTCTCAGCATTCAGTCAATTTTCAGTGGTTTGATTCTGTCAATCCTTTCAATGTCTGTATTAATATCTGATTTATTCTTGAAGAAAATATATCTTTATATCAAACAAATTACCAAAGGTGAAATGTTTTCTCCATGTTTGATTGCCATTAATTATAAATCAATCTTTATTACAGTCCAACACCAGTGTAAAACAGCAAAAAGAACAGAAGTTAAAATGAATTTATATATATATATATATATATATATATATATATATAAATTAATAAATAAAAAATGCAGCTACTATGTGAGCACATCCTGTTCTGTGAGAAATGTTGTGAAAGAGAATATTACAGAAAAGTTTGTGAAGGTGATATAATATAATGAAATATAACGTACAAAATATATAGCAGCATATAACAATCTCTGTATCAAATTGAATAATATTCCAGAAACCCCTGGCTAAAATTCTAAACTTTGTGGTTTCTGAGACAATATCAAATTTGATACACAGATTGTTATAAACTGCTATATATTTTGCACATTATATTTTGTTATATTATACCACCTTCACAAACTTTCCTGTAACAGTCTCTTTCACAACATGTCTCACAAAACAAAGGATGTGCTCATGCAATAGCACAGAGGTTAATCTCACCATATATTCAATGCCAGATGTTTGCTTTGTATCTCCCCACTTTTAAAATTGAAAAGGGGACATTTAGAGCTAACCTGAATAACAACCAGATATCATCTGTTACTGCCAGCTGTGGGAAGCTGTATTGATTTGCATGCTTATCTGTCATTTTGATTGATCACTCTGTACCTCTGAGGCATCTGGTGTATATAAGCTAATGCCCTGAAGTTTCATGCCTATGTCTGATGAAGTGGACTTGATCCACGAAAGCTCACATTAAAAATATAGCAGTTAGTCTTTAAAGTTAAAATAAGAGTCCTTACCTGGAAGGGGAGACACCTAGATCATGAAGAAGGTTTTCTCAGGGTGAGGCTCACCCATTGCCATTAATTATGTACATTTGTGGTATTTTTCAAAGAAGCCTGCCCATCTTTCAACTGTGTTTTTAAAAAGCCTTTCGTTTTGGAAGAGCTCCCTAAGGTCACAACTGATCAATGAAAACCAATATGAGGTAGTGTATGGAGAATTAGAGTAGGATTCAGAAGTCCTGGTTTCCAATCTCCACTAGCCATGAAAATTTACTGGAGAATGGAAATAATAACTCGAACATTTAACGTACCTCAGAAATTATGTCAGGATTACTAGGTCAAAAGCATATTAGCAGTGTACAATAAAATAGAATTTGATTAGCATTTTGTATCTGGAATTCCTCATTAAAATACTTGTGTTCAAATCTGCTCATATTCTCTCTCTCTCTCTGTGTGTGTGTGTGTGTGTGTATGTGTGTACACACACACAACACAGGCCTGGAATGGAAAGACTCATATATTTTGGGTTAGATTGCTTGAAGATTTTCTTTATTCCATATTTAAAGTGAACAGGTAATTCATTGTCTTGGAACAACGTACAGATCAGTGTGCAATTACTTTCACCATAAATTCTGTGAGGTAGGGATCATAGATTCAAAATCTTACGTCAAGAGTCTTTGTTAAATTTTATATCTCTGACCTTTTTTGTTTTAAAAACCAAGCTCCTGCATTCATGTATCTGCCCTTTTGGTGATCCTTAAAAAACAAAGAAACATTTCTAGATCCTGTGGCTGAGGACCTCTTCTGGAAAACATGCAAACATGTTAGTAGTTTTTGTGGCTATATCCTTTTGTAGTCTCCAGTTGGAAGTTGGATACCTCAACCATCCCAAAGATCTTATCACTATACAATTGAATGGTAATTAAATAATGTGAAATCTCTAAATATGTTAATGCAATTCATTTCTAACCAGTGGCAATATGTTTTGTAATGTATGCAAGATTATGAACCCAAGAAGATCAAGAGTTCCAATATAACCTTCATTACCAGCAAAGATATCACATGTAAAAAAAAGTATTTAAATAAAATAATAAAATAAAAATAAGAAAGAAAATAATAAAAGTATTATTTCCAAGCTGTGCCCTATATACAGATATATCATAGACAGGTGACAAAGTAACAAATACTTTTTTGCATTATTATTAAAACTAAAATCAATCACACCAAACCTAATTGTGCTGAATTGATTGATTATTTTAAAAAAATTGGAAGCACAGCTGAAGATCTGAAAAGATAGAAAGTCTCCAGGTTCATGTCCTAACCATGTATGACCAAAACCACACTCAAATTATGTCACTCATTCCCCACTGCCTAACGTTAGAAAGATACAGTTCACTAAAATTTCTAAAGGGGCTGGGAGTGAGCATTTCAGACCCAGATCTCCCCTTGCAAGAAAGGACCATTCTCCCCAACATTTTAGAAGTTGACATGAGGATTAACAGAAGAAAAAAATGTCAGGCACAATCTTATTCTCCACATATTCATTAACCTCCAGAAGCATTTCTCCTGAAGATCATACTACCTCTTCCCAATCTAAGGCTATAACACTCCTCTTTATTCCTTCGTGCCTTTATGAGATTTCAGGTTGGCTTACTGCTAAATATCTGAGACTGAGAAGAAATTTAGAAGCAATTAGAGTTCTGCTAGGTGCAAAGAAAAATGGCACACTTGAAGACATGTGTTTCTTCAGCAGTCAACAGAAAAAAGTGAGCATTAATTCATGCTTGAGTCACCTATGAGGATGTATATCTGGACATGAAGCAGCAAAGAAAAAACAAATGTATTTTCTTTAATAATCTTCAGAATCACATACAAAATAGTAAGAAAATATCAGAGTGGCTGCATCACAGTTTATAGATAGGGGGTGTTTTTCTCCACCCACAGGGGGATTAGAGCAGGGGTCCCCAACCTTTTTTTGCACCATGGACCAGTTTCATGCTAAAATAAATAAATAATCCCTACAAACCAGTAAGTGTGGGTGGTGAAATTGGACGGTGCAAGTGCATTACAAAATAAGATAAAGGAGAGGCCCAGTTGCCTGCCAGCCACACTGTTCAATTCAGGCAGTGAGATATCACACTGCACACAGGCGGGGGTTGGACGGAGACCCACCGTAGTTAAGCAACATGGAGAAGGAGCCCAGCCTATCTGCTGTCTCTGAAGCAGTGCTCTCGCACCGTTCACCAGGCAGACCCCATGGAGCACATTGATATTTTCAGTAAATAAAATAAAATTATATCAGTCATCTTAAAATGTTACAGTAAATGCTTCTGAATGGTAATTTTCTTTGGAAGATGAATACAGTTGGTCATTTGTTCTGATTATGTGTTTTCTGATAGAGTAGGCCTGACAAAATTAATTAATTAGCTCTACATGGGTCATTCATGTTACTAACTGGCCAAGCTAATGAGGAGGCTGTGTAGGAGCAATGAATATTTAAGGCTAATAATTAGTGTGACTGTGTACATATTAGAATGCCTACAGGGTTTTGCAGTAGAAATATATTTATTTAGCACATTTTAAACTTTTGTATCAGACTCTTAACTGCGCTCCTGTGCACTCCTGTATCTCTGTATTTTAAGTAGGTTTTCAGAGCAAATAAATGAAAGTACTCTTCTTCTTCTTCTTGAGTTCATCTTGGCCAAGATCTACTGGCCAAGGAATAATGAAGAGGGACAGGCAGTTGTAGAGAGGCTACAACTGCTGACAGTAAGTGATTTAGCTGTAGCAAGGAGTGGGAAAGGTTTTCTTTGTTCATACCAGAGCATTGCACAACTCAATTACTTTTGACTGAAAGTTGGCTACTTCAATGGCATTATCTCAAATTTTTATTAGATCTTCTTTTGTACCTGCAGTGGGACATAAATTGCATGTTTGTATATGCTGCACTGATTGAATTTCTCCACATTCACAGAAGATTGTGTCTAAGTAGCCACATTTTACTTGATTATTCTTTGAACTTCCTTTTTTGTTGTTGTTCAGTCGCACATTTGGTTCGGACCCTTTGCAAACCTATGGACCATTGCCCGCCAGGCACCTCTATCTTCCACCATCCTCCTCAGCCCACCCAGCTCTTTGCCCATTGATCAACAATACCATCTAACCATCTCATTTTTGGCCGCACCCTTCTTTTGCCCTCCACCTTTCCCAACATCAAGTCTTTCTCAATTGAATCCTCTCTTCTCATTTAATGTCCAAAGTACTTTATCTTCACCTTTACTATTTGACCTTCTACTGAGCAGTCAGGGTTGATTTCTTCTAGGATTGACCTATTTGTTCTCCTTGCTGTCCAGGATACTCTTAAAACTCCTCCAACACCACATATCAAAGGCATGTATTCTTCTGCACTCAGTTTTCCTTCTGGTCCAGCTCTCACAACTAACTATACATTACCACCAGGAATACCATTGCTTTGACTATGTAAATTTTTGTTTGCAAGGTGATGTCTCTACTTTTCACTATATTCCCCAGGTTTCTCTTAGCTTGTCTCCAAAGCATCAGTCACCTTTTTATTTCATGGCTGCAATCCTCATCTGCAGTAATATTTGATCCTAAGAAAGTAAAATCTGTCACTGCTTCTACATCTTCCCCATCTATTTTCCAGGGACTGATAGGGCCTGTTGCCATTATCTTGGTTTTCTTGATGTTGAGTCTCAAGCCAGCTTTTGCACTCTCTTCTTTCAACCTAAGCAGAAGCTTCTTTAGGTCTTCCTCACTTTCTGCCATTAGGGTAGTATCATCTACATATCTCAAATTGTTGATGTTTCTCCCAGAAATTTTGATCCCAACTTGTGATTTGTCCAACCCTGCATTGTACAATATGTGCTCTGTGTATAAGTTGAATAAGCAGGGTAATAAAATGAAGCCTTGTCTTACTCCTTTGCCTATTCCAAACCACTCTGTCATTCTGTATTCTGTCCTAACTAGTGGTGGGCTTCAAAAAAAATTACTACCACACTGTGGGTGTGGCCAACTCTGTGGCCAATAGCATGGCCAGGTGACTGGGTGGGCATGGTTAAACTGCTGTATTTTAATTTGAGCTTTTGTGGATCGAGTCCACTTCGTCAGACCATTAGTTGTTGCCCTTTAGAAAAGAACTAAAAACCTGGCTGGTGGGCCAAGTTTGGATTGCAGGTGGAGGGGTGGCTTCCGTTGGGTGGTTAATATAGGGGAGGATGCCTGCCCCACGGTTTCTTCAGTTCCTGCACTCCTCTCTTTTTAGGGGTGGGTTCTTATTGCTGGTTTTTATCTGTTTTATTTGTTTTTATCTGTTTTTACCCACTGTTGTGAACCACCCGGAGTCGGCTTTGGCTGAGTGGGCAGTATAAAAATTTAACAATAAATAAATAAGTAAATAAATTAGTTAGCAATTACACTTTGATGCTCTAATTTTCCTTTAAAGAGTAATTGCAGCAAAGTAACTGCTGGCTCAGCCTCACCCCACTCCGGGCACCTGGACCCAACAGCAAGGATGTGGGGTGAGAGGAGGAGGAGGTGGGTGGGGCAGGGCAGGGCAGTGGGTGGGGCCAGCAAATTTTACTACCAGTTCTCCTGAAACTGTCCGAACCTGCTGGAGCCCACCACTGGTCCTAACTGTTGCTTCTTGATTCATGTACCGATTTCTCATGAGGCATATAAAGTGTTCTGGTATCCCCATCTCTTTAATTACTTGCCATATTTTGTTGTGGTCCACACAGTCAAAGGCCTTGGTGTAGTCAATGATAAAGAAGTAGACATGTTTCTGATATTCCTTTGTTTTCTCCATGATCCAACGCATGTTGGCAATATGGCCTCTAGTTCCCCTACCTCTTCTGAACCCAGCCTGCACTACTGGTTATTCTCTATCCATGTGCTGCTGCAGTCTATCCTGTATTATCTTGAGCATCACCTTGCTAACATGTGGGATGAGCGCAATTGTTCGATAATTTGAACATTCTTTGGCATTGCCCTTTTTGGTGATTGGAACGAATACTGATCTTTTCCAATCCTATGGCCATTGTTGTCTTTTCCATATAGCATATTGTTGTTGTTGTTGTTGTTGTTGTTCAGTCGCACAGTCGACTCCGACCCTTTGCGACCCCATGGACCATTTTCCTCCAGGCGCCTCTGTCCTCCACCATCCCCCTCAGCCCTCCCAGCTCTGTGCCCATTGTGTCTACAATACCATCTAGCCATCTCATCCTTGGCCTCCCCCTTCTTCTTTTGCCCTCCACCTTTCCCAACATCAATGCCTTCTCAAGTGAATCCTCCCTTCTCATTTGATGTCCAAAGTATTTTAGCTTCATCTTTACTATTTGACCTTCCAATGAGCATTCAGGGTTAATTTCTTCTAAGATTGACCTATTTGTTCTCCTCGCTGTCCAGGGGACTCTCAAAACCCTCCTCCAACACCACATTTCAAAGGCATCTATTCTTCTGCATTCAGCCTTCCTAATTGTCCAGCTCTCACATCCATACATTACTACTGGGAAAACCATTGCCTTGACTATTCTAATTTTTTGTTTGCAATGTGATGTCTCTGCTTTTCACTATGTTCCCCAGGTTTCTCATCGCTTGTCTCCCAAGAATCAGTCGCCTTTTTATTTCATGGCTACAATCCCCATCTGCAGTGATCTTTGATCCTAAGAAAGTAAAATCTGTCACTGCTTCTACCTCTTCCCCGTCTATTTCCCAGGGACTGATCAGACTTGTTGCCATTATCTTGGTTTTCTTGATATTGAGTCTCAAGCCAGCTTTTGCACTCTCCTCCTTCAGCCCAATCAAAAGATTCTTTAGGTCTTCCTCACTTTCTGCCATTAGGGTGGTATCGTCTGCATATCTCAGATTGTTGATGTTTCTCCCAGCGATTTTAATCCCATATTGTGATTCCTCCATCCCTGCACTGCGCATTATGTGCTCTGTGTATAGGTTGAATAAGCATGGTGACAAAATGCAGCCTTGTCTTACTCCTTTTCCTATTCCAAACCACTCTGTTATTCCATGTTCTGTCCTAACTGTTGCTTCTTGGTTCATGTACAGATTTCTCAGGAGGCATATGAGGTGCTCTGGTATTCCCATCTCTTTAATTACTTGCCACATTTTGTTGTGGTCCACACAGTCAAATGCCTTAGTGTAGTCAATAAAACAAAAGTAAACTTGTTTCTGGTATTCCTTTGTTTTCTCCATGATCCAGCGTATGTTGGCGATGTGGTCTCTAGTCCCCCTGCCTCTTCTGAAACCAGCCTGCACCTCTGGTAATTCTCTCTCCACATGCTGCTGAAGTCTATCCTGTATTATCTTGAGCATCACCTTGCTGGCATGTGGGATGAGCGTGATTGTTCGATAATTTGAACATTCTTTGGCATTGCACTTTTTTGGAATTGGGACGTATACTGATCTTTTCCAATCCTGTGGCCACTGTTTTGTTTTCCAAATCTGCTGGCATATAGAATGCAATAACTTGATTCCATCATCTTTTAGGGCTTTGAAAAATTCAACTGGGATACCATCATCTCCAATGGCTTTGTTGTTTGCAGTACTTTTTAGGGCCTTTCTGACTTCACTCTCCAGGATGTCTGGCTCAACTTCAATGCTCTCATCATTGTGATTATCTGGGGTGTTGAGGTCCTTTTCGTAGAGTTCTTCTGTGTACTCTTTCCATCTTTTCTTAATCTTTCTGTATCAGCTAACTCCTTGCCATTTTTGTCCCTTATCATGGTCATTTTTGCTTTAAATGTTCCCTTGATTTCCCCATTTTAAAAAAAAGTTCTCTAGTCCTAAGCCTTATGTTGTTTTTCTCTATTTCTTTGCATTGTACATTTAGGTAGGTTTCCTTATCTCTCCTTGCTTTTATTTGAAATTCTGTATTCAATTTATTGAATTTTTCCCTTTCTCCTTTGCCTTCTTTCCTTTGCTATTTTAAGAGCCTCATCAGACAACCACTTTGTTTTCTTATGCTTCTTTTCCCTTGTTACCTCCTGTATGATATCCCACGCCTCTGTCCATAATTCTTCTGGCACTCTGTCTATCGAGTCTAAGCCATTAAACCTGTTCCAGATCTGTTCCTCCACTGTGCATTCTTTAGGGATGTGGTCTAGGTCATACCTGTCTGGCCTAATTGTTTTCCCTATTTTCTTTAGTCAAAGCCTGAATTTTGCAATCAGTAGATTATGATCTGAGCCACTTTCTGCTCTAGGTCTCGTTTTTGCTGATTGTATGGAGGTTCTCCATCTTTGGCTGCAGAGTATGTAATCAATCTGGTTTCGATGTTGGCCATCTGGTGAAGTCCATGTGTAAAGTCTCCTCTTTTATTGCTGGAAGAGGGTGTTTATTATGACCAGTGTGTTCTCTTGGCAGAACTCTACTTGCCTTTGCCCTGCTTCGTTTTGTGTTCCAAGACCAAACTTGCCTGTTATTCCATTTAATTTTTGATTTCCTACTTTGACATTCCAATCTCCTATGATAATGTAGACATCATTTCTTGGTGTTTGTTCTATGAGGTACTGTAGGTCCTCATAGAACTCGTCAGCTATGGCTTCATCTGCACCAGTGGTTGGTGCATTTATTTGGATTGCAGAGATATTGAAAGGTTTGCCTTGGATTCTGACTGAAATCATTCTGTCCTTTTAAAGATTTTATCCAATTAATGCTTTTCTCACTCTTTTATTGACAATTATGGCTACTCCATTTCTTCTGAGGTTTTCTTGTCCACAGTAGTAGATATGATGGTTTCCAGAGCTGAATTCACCCATCCCTGTCCATTTTAACTCAATGATTTCCAAGATGTCAATGCTTATTCTTTCCATTTCCTTTTTTTTACCACTTCCATCTTTCCTTGATTCATAGTTCTCACATTCCATGTCCCTATACAGTATTATACTATAATAGGCTAAGCATCCTGTTTCATCCTGTTTATTTTGCGCCTTTGTTTTGCCTTTTGTTCTAGTCCATAGAGTTCTCTTGGCAAACTTCCTGACGTGGTTTGCCGGTTTCTATGCTAGTATTTTACTGTCATACATATTATCACAATTTAACACAAAGTAACAGACTAAAATTAAGTAGATTAATGCTGGATATATGAAACAAGAAGTTATATATGTAGTCAAGAGTTAGAAAACTATCTTGTTAGTCATGAAAAGGAAAAACTCGATATGACAAGGAAAGTTAGCTATATTAAGTCAACTACAGTAACTGAATTACTTATCAAATGCATACAGCTATGAGTCTTTGATGAGAACATCCATTGTGGTGACTCCTTCCCTCCTCCTGGCTCCAGCCACTGGTTAGGCCTGGTCTGGAGTCCTGCATTAGTGTCCTCTGTCGCCCGCCCACACACAGCAACTCTGCCTGGGCATCTGTGATGGTGACTGGGCAGTTGAAGCCTTGGTCGCTGCCTTCTTTCCTCTCTGGCCCCAGGTTTTTGGATGGGGTTGGGGGGAGGGGGCAGGATGCTTCACTCACCTCCTATCACTTCAACGTATATTAAGTGACTTCCAGATGTTCCACCTGGAGTCTTATCCCAGTGGGAGACACACTTTGGCATTTATCCATTCAGCAAGGCATGTTGTTTTTCTTCTCCATAGCTATAGCCTAGCTTTTCGGGTTTAATATTCCAAGCATGAGAAATGTGCAGAAAATGTCTCCTCAATTTTAACTGTCATCTAAAGTGGATGAATTTGGTGCTATATTACCTTACTTTGTTTCTTATTTATTAGCACCTCTTGACCTACTTCCGGATTGACAATGCCACCCAAATAATAGACTTTTCTGTGGAGGTAGGTTTCAGGGAGCTATTAATAATACTGCATGATTCGTTAAGAGCTACATCAATCTAAATTGGCATGTGGTGATTTTGTGAGTAAAATATGCCCATCCAGAATTTGTTGAATTGCAAGTTGCTTTAGCACTTGCATACCCAAAAAGTAATGGTTATGTCTTGCTGTTGTTCAGGCAAGAATACTACTGCTCCAAAGAATAGCTCATGATCAGGAAAGTGAAGGACACATTGAGCTGTCCCCCATGCCCGGCCACAAGCTACCTATTGATTGATTTCATTCTCTTATAAAAAAAGAGCATGAGACACATGTGTGGTAGGATGGGTTTGAATTTTGGAATATCTTGTCTTCATTTTTCCTTTAGGAAGAAATGTTTCTTTTTTGCTTTGAGGCTACAGGCAGAATCACTCATGGTCCAAAGCACACATAAGCAAGCACAGATGCGAGATTATAAAACTATAGTTCAGGGTAAAGATCTAACTAAAGTCCATGAAATGGCCTATATAGTGTGAAAAACAGGGGCTAGCAGCTCTATTTTTGTAAGAACTAATGGAAGACAAGATAGTCTAGGTTTGGGTCATAAGAGGACATAAAGAAGGAAATATAAAGGACTAGTAACAGATTGTGCAATTGAGAATGACAATAACTGCAAACATAACTAGCAAGGTGGAGTTTTTATTGGTCAAACAATCATTGTATGGATTTTAGCACATTTATACTACTACTACTACTACTACTACTACTACTACTACTACTACTACTACTACTACTACTACTACTACTACTACTACTACTACTTCTTCACCAGCACAATAAGGTTGCCGTTGCCTGGGGTATTCCCAGTTGTGGTTTTAAAATACTACAATCTTCAATGAGGCTCTTTCTGTGTACCCCACATGGTCAGTGAGATTGCCATTAATTTCCTTTTAAAATTGTACAATATATTTAGCTCTTTTCATGTTGTACAAAGGAAGAAAGATAATTCAGAGTTCTCTTATTTTTTGGCTGTAAATTAATTTATGCTCTCTTGCCAATAAGCAACAATAGTCAAAGTAAACAGAAATGCCAGCTTTTCTTTTCTTTTAGTTTTCAGTTCCCTGGGGAACTAGCATACACAGATGAAGGCCAGAAAGGCTCTAATCAATTCAATTAATTCCACCTCTAGTTGAAATTGAACTTGCTAATGATAAATTTCTTCATGGTCATTATAGCTGGGTGATTTTGAGATTACCTCCTTGATTAGTCATCGAGAAAAGTTGCAGAGCTCAGATTGCTATTACATCATTTGGATCAATCTGTTTATTTCGATTATATTTATCGAGTATATTTATCCATTTCAAATCAAGATGGATGCAAAATGTAATTCATAGTCTACCACTCTAGATTTAAAGGAGTAGGATCATTTTTACAACATTCGGTAATCACTGATAAGTTACCAATGTCTGCAAGAATTTTCTGCCCTTCTAAGCAATAAATCTAATTTAACTATATCTTGCAATCACGAATCTAAAAATATGAATGTTCAGTGTTTAATTTTCTGTTTTAAAACCTACCTTAAATTGCCACTTGAATTACTACTATTAAATCTGTTTTTAATGATTTTTATTTATTTATTTTTTGCAAAATGCCACTTCCTGACTAGGAATGAAAAGAGTATGGAAGTAGTCTTTTCTGTCATGCCAGATAGAGGTGAGACTAATGCAAGAAAGATCACAGGGCTCATGGGGGTTATCGAGGAAAGTGTTGAGTATTAACAGATGGTCAAAACTATAGTTAGCAGTGCAGAAGAGAGGGCAAGTAGTGGTGACCTCCAAAGGGCACCCATTGATGACAAAGGGCCCTTCACTGGGGTGTGCTTCATTATATCAATTCCCTAGATGGGAATGAACTTCTAAACCAGGGGTGGCCAACCTTTTCACACCTTACTACCCCACCAAAAATGGAAGCGGGCACATTTACGGCTGTCATAAATGTGCCTACTTCCATTTTTCAGATAGTCATGGGTGCGTTTGTGTATGTGCAGGTGCATTTTATGGCTGACATAAACACACCCGCTTCCACTTCTGGGTGTGATGGAAGTGGCAACGGTCCGGATAGAATGATGTTGTGAGCCAGGTCTGGCCCATGGGCTATAGATTAGGAACTCCTGTTCTAAACTGACTTGCATTACAGGTGATAGAAAGCCATGAGACTAGACATGGGCCCAGGAAGGTTTCTCCAAAATTTGAAGTGGGTTAGGATTTGGCTGCAATTTACATGAGGTTATTGTGGCTCCAAGCTAATTCTGTGGGCCAGGGAGAGTTGGACAGTCAAGGTTCCTTACTCACAGACCTGGGATATACACTACAGTTGTACTTTATGCAAGAGAGGGAATTGTCATTAATACAAATATTGCCCTTTTGTGTCATCTCAGTTTTGTCTTCCTGTTTACTGTTACACCTCATATATTGCTGAGACTTGGTGGTTGGTGTGGAAGAAATTGTAGGGGCAAACTGCATCCCATGTATCCAGTATTGATGGTGAAGATTAGGAGGATCACAACACCAGCCTCTTTAGTTGCTGCCATTTGGTCTTCCTGCCCATCCACCCCATTGGTCCCGAAGGAGGAAGCTGGTAGTCCGAGAGCCAGATAAACATTTTGTTTCTGGGTTCTCCTATTGTTATATTGTACAAAAGAGGTCCACCTGTTTCTGGCTGGCAAAATCTTGGGCTACCTGGCCATTTGTCTGCCTTCCAAGCCTTGTGTCTTTAGATAGGCAATATTTATAGCTTCCATCTATGCATTTCTCATATAAGCTCCTCAACCATGGGAGCCATATATCCAATATGTTGGGCAGCACCAATGGGGCTAAATAACTCACTGTTACTACTTTCCCTTCTACACTAGCCACCAGCATGACCTATTTATATGCCAAATCACTCTTGGTCAGACTATAGGAGCCCTGCACATATTCAGCACAGGATTTGCAGTGTTGTGGAAGAATCCTAATACTTGCAGACCCAGAAGATCAGATAAAACTGGTTTTCAAACATCTCTAAAAAATAGCAATCAATAGCAATAGCAATTACACTTATATTCCACCTCATAGCACTCTTAGTGCTTATGGGTGGTTCACAAGGTGGTAGGATAATTCATTCCATGCACTCCTGTGTCTCGTCATGCCTGCCACATGTCCACAGACATGTCTGCAAACACAGACATCACTGGCTCTTTCGCTATAAACAGAGAGGAGCACTGAACCCTAGAGTTGGATATGTCTGGCTTTCGAGCAAGAACAACCTTTGCCTTTACTAATGTAATTGACCATATGGACAAACTGTCTGTCACTTGGGCCTTCCCACTTACATTTACGATGAGAAATGCATGCTGGGAATTGAATTGTTTCATTTAATTGATTGCTTGCTCATTTGGTAGAAGCAGCAAACTGATAGTATTTTTTAAAAAAAACAACAACAACAACTCAGTACTCTGTGAGAGAGTGGAAGAACAGACAGCTATATTAGTGTGCTTTGAGCCCCTCAATGTATATTGTGGAAGATTCCATATTACCTATCTAAAATGTCTACGTGTTGCCCATTATTGTTCAAGAATTAACTGATATATTTATTTAATGTGCACAAATTCATTTTTACAAACCAGTTTGTATTTTGAATCCATTTATAGACAGGGAATTATTTAATTTTATATTGCATTTTATTAATTGTGTTGTGGTACTTTTGATAGGAATAAAGAAAGACCAAGAGGGAGGCATGGGACCACTTCCAAGAAGGTTGTGCTAACCGATGTATACTCAGAACGTTTGCATATAACATGAAAGTAAGGAGGAAAAATAGAACTTTGCCTGACATCTTTGCCAATGGAAAACTGTTCTCCATACTGTACTTTGTTCTAAATCTACCCTTGATACTACAGTATTGACTGAACATCCAGACAGTCAGATGTTGTGGCTTAGTCTTTCCTTTTATCAGCATCATCACCATCATCATCATTGAACTGCAGAGCTGGAAGGTCACTATGGATCATTGATTTCAGTCCTTTTAATTGAGGCTCAGTGGGAAATTGAAGTTCCATCCTCTGGCCAGATACCTAATGCTCACTGATCAACACAGTCAAAGGCATGTACAGTATATAGATATTTATAGTACAGAGAATGGATTAAAGCAATTTTGATGTAAAATTGTTAGCAATGACAATTCAATTAACATGAAACATTCTACTGCTGGAAAGGATGATAAGAATCTGTTACAGAACAGATAATAGGTAACAGATTCTTATCATGCTACCTAATGCCAGAGATTTTTGTTTTTGCTTTGAAGTTACCCAACATTATAAAAGTAAGACTTTTTCAAAGTGTGTCTAATGTTTCTGAAGCTCTAGAGAATATATCAAAGCACTGTGCTAATCAGCAAGAAACCTATTAACTTCCAAAGTGTACTAACAAGGAATTATCCCTCTTCAGACCTCTTTTGATAGACTAGGACTTGTCCATGTAAGCTGTTCTCATAGTGCAAATCTTTTCTTGTCTTATCCTCTGAAAGAGAGACAAGGAATTGCATTTTGTCTTCTACTGTGAAAGTGAAAGACATTTCCTTGTGAATTGCATTTTTTCTTCTACTGTGAAAGTGAAAGGCATTGGCCTAGTAGTTTGACAAGAAAATGGAATAGTCTGCATAAATTTGTGATAGCTACTCTTTTATTTCATGGAATTTTTAATATGAAAAGTATGGGAAGGGTTCTTTGTGTCCTTTTTAATGCAGTATCCAGTATCCTATATTAACTGATTAGTCATCTGACAGTATCAGCTTAAAATGTGGTAAAATACATTACGTAGATAAAATATGGTTAAATAAAACAGAGTACAAACAGGTTAAAACTAAAATGATACTATAGCAATAAAATAAGACGTGAAATTCACTCATATAAAATTGTCAATAAAATTCATCACCTTTACATGCAACCCCTCTCTGATCAATAAAACATCTTCTCTTTTGATTAGTCCCAACTATAAACTTTACAGTTAGTCTTTTATTAGAGTTCCAGTATTTCATTTTTGTTTTAAAATTTCTGTTGGTACTACGCTCTTATTGTGGCATATAATTGACAACTAAACAGAACAGGTACAATTTTTTTTTATTTCTCGTGTTTCACAGACACATGTTCTCTCAGAATATGGGATCACCCATATTAAATCACCCATATTTCACCATAGAGTCTTATTGCTCAAATCTTGCTCTGGTAAAAGCTGTTTCATCATACTGAGTCAGACCCATTGTCAAATATTTCTCAATTTGAAAATACTTTTTATTTTCAGCCAAAGATTTCAAGGACGTAATCTTTGTAACTGACTCCATATTGGTTTGAGCGTTAACATCCAGGACTCTTCACTTAAATGATCGACTAGTTCTTCTGAATGTTGGAGCATATGTGTGTGTGTTTGATTATTAAATCGAAAATAGAATAACACAGGTTTGCAAAAAATAAAATAAAATTCAGCTGAATAGGATGTTTTTGGTAAATTTTATGTTTTCTAGTGTGCTGAATCCAAAAATAACCTCAATTCCCTCCCCATCACGTAGTTTTTTCACAAAATATGAGGTTTTTGCATTTAAAAAGCATAAGAGTGATGAGAAAATCACTATTTCATTACAATGAACTAAACATATTATTTCTTATAATTAAACAAACAATTTCTTCATTAGATATACTTAACATTCCGTGTTCACTCTTTTTGTCTGTGAAACCTTTTTTTCTTCTCTTTTGTGCTCCTCCGAACATGCTTTCGCTTTCCATTTTTTGTTTCCCGTTTGAGCATCCAACAGCAGTCAGATAGCATATTGACATTCCTTCTTCCTTGGTAGCATCTTTCGATATCATGGACATATTGGAGAGATTGTTCACCCTGCTCTTCACTGTAGGCTCCCAGGTTTTCAGGAAAATAGTCGACATGGGAGTGTAAGAAATGAACTTTTAAGTTCATCTTGCATCCTTGAGCTTTATATGCATTCAACATGCATTGTACAATAGTTTCTTAGTGAGGGTTTTTAGTATTCCCTAAAAATTTGGGAACTACATCTTTGAAAGAGTCCCATGCTTCCTTTTCTTTTTCTCCCATTGTTTCTAAAAAGAGGGGATCGGATAACAGTTGTTGTATGTCGGGGCCAGTAAAAACTCACTCTTTCAACTTGGCTTCAGACAGTTTTGGGAACTTGGAACACAGATATCTGAAACATTCCCCATCTTTTGGCAGTGATTTAATAAACTGCTTCATAAGCCCTAATTTAATATGAAGAGGTGGCAATAAAACATTTTCTGTTGATGACAAGGTTGTATTAATGACATTTTTTTTGCAGGGGATTAAATGGCCAGTCATTTTTGGTCCAATGGAGGTCTCTGGCTCGACTGTCCCACAAACATATGTAGCAGGGATATTTTGTATAATCTGCCTGCTGGCTTAACAACATGGTTAGTATTTTAAAGTCTCCATAAACCATCCAGCGATGTTCTTGATATTAGATTTTGTCAAGAATCACAGTTAATTCATTATAGTTTTCATCCAAATACACTGAGTGTCCTATAGGAAGTGATGCAAATGTATTTCCATTATGCAGCAAGACTGCTTTGAGGCTTGTTTTAGACGAATCAATGAATAGGCACCACTCAGATGACTCATATTCTATTTCAAAGCACTTCATTAGCCCTTGAACAAACACTATTTGATAATGGAGGTGGCCACCATTTGCTGCAATAATATTTATTGTACTGCAATAATATTTATTGTGATGAACTATCAACACACTGGTTTTACTCTTTCTTTCTCCTATCCCTTATACTACTTCTCTTATTTTGAATTGCAGGGGCAATGAAAAATTCATTAGAAGATTGTACAATAAAATGTGATTATTTGGATTGTGCAAAATAAGGGAAGTAGTATAAGGGGTAGGAGAAAGAAAGAGTAAAACCAGTGTGTTGATAGTTCAGCACAATAAATATTATTGCAGTACAATAAATATTATTGCAGCAAATTGCGGCCACCTCTATTATCAAATAGCACCTTGGCAATGACTGATTTTATCACGATGGCAGCATGGGTAGAATCTGTTTTTTAAAAAAATCCTTATACTGATTCCACTTCTCTGAAACTGCTATTTGAATGGAAAAACCTCAATAACTACTCAATCCTGAACTGTGAGTATACTTTGTCCACTCGTTCGCTCATTCTAAATGAACACATTCTTTTTGGTACTATAAGAGAAGCATTCCCAAACAATGGAGACATATATATGTTATTTATTTCAATCTTCAGTCTCTGAATGTTCTTCATTACCTCTTTAACCTTTTGGTACATATTATCAAGGTTTTCATTACTTTTCAATATGTAGCAGGCATTGAGACTTCCAAAGAAATAAATTACTAATCAGTGTAAAGCATTTTCTGCTGCGATAATGCTGAGTGTGTTGAAGATATGTAGGCTGCTTAAATAAAATAAAATGAAATTAGATTATATATCAACTGAACAACAACAATTACCATTGTACAATTTGCACAGTCAATGGCAAATAATCAAACACTGATAAAGATTGGCTTACCTCTTTGATTTTTTTAAGAAAACTTACAGTGAAAGGACTCTGGCTTTAGAACGTTTCTTCACAGAAAAGAAAGAGGCAATAAAATCATTAATGTTAACTTCAAAAACACCTAAGGTGTTTGCCCCTTTACAAAGTGTGTGGGAAATGGCTTCTAACATTCAGCCCAAATTGCCCAACTGCAGCTGATTGATAAGGGAGTGTGGCACCGACAGCTTAGGAAATTAGGAAATGGCAATGACTGTTTCACAAGGGTAAAAGGATCTTCTTGGTACCTTCTGGGAATGCTGGGTAGCAAGTATGAATTTTGTCATTTTATTAGCTGCAGCTAAAGAGATGAGGGAAAATGGAATGTATTTACATATTGTCTCTCTTTTTAAAAATATTAGGATATACTCGGAATGCTGGAAAATCTTTTTAAAAAGCATTTATCTCTCTCTCTCTTGAGATCAGATAGTGTTTTTTTGTTCTTTGTAAAAAAAAATCTTCAGTTAACTTCAGTTCCTCTATTGAACAGGAAGTTGGACTTCAGGGTCTTCCAACTCAATTTTTCCATGATTCTATAAGGTTTCTAAGTGACCCTTTGTCTTTCATTCTGCACTACTTTAGGAGGTATAATTTTTAAAACAAAAATCCACTCACCAAAACATGGCATATTTCTTAAGGAATAAAAACACACAGAGAGAGAGGGGATTGAGTACTTCTCATAAAATTGCTATATCCACTAATTCAGTTTTTAAAAGTTGTTGAAGTCATAGCTCTCATATAAGTTGTTATTGCAAAAGGGAAATAATAGGATCATGCTCTCTCCTTACCCCTACTCTTACTGGTCCTGTTGCATGATGGCCATACAGTTGAGGTGTCAAAAACAACTATATGATTCTCCAATAAAGTACTCAGAGCATTATATGAGTTATAATATTCCTTGGAAGTTTGAGTCTATAGGTGAGAATTTTCTCTGATAGGAACAATTTCATTATTACATGAGATGATGTTATTATATATGCATGAGAGTGCAGTAATGATACTGTGTGGCAGGAGGTTGAATCAATATTCTACAAGGCAATTCCAAAAATGGGTGCAACTCAAACAAAAAGAATTAACTTTTAAACTGTACTTTAGATCACCACCAAATTTGGCATAGTGATAGAAGACAGTCAACTCTTGCTCTGTTCTTTGGGGATATCTGGCTAAAGGATTTTTTAGTTGTCTTCAGAAATAGGCAAACCACAGCTACCCTAGTTTTAAAATAGTTCACATTAATTGGAAAAAAAATTCTTGCTTATGATGAAAGAGAGTTGTTAGCCCCAACCACGTTTTTTAATTTGGGGAAAAAAGTACAGACGATAAGAGCTGAAAATTTTGTCCTTAAAAAGCCTCCCAGATAGGAAAAATTGCAATTTTGATGACACTGGTCTGCATTGGGGAGCTTAATCAAAGTCTAGGTAAATGTTACCCTTGCTCAAAAGCCACTAGTATCCAACTCTAGGGTTCAATGCTCATCTCTGTTTATAGCTGAAGAGGCAGTGCTGTCTGCGTCTGCAGATATTTCCATGGACATGTGGTAGGCATGCCTAGACACTGGAGTGCATGGAATGCTGTTTACCTTTCTACCAAAGTGGTCCCTATTTATCAGTGATACCTCATACAACGTACAAACTTGGTTCCACAAGTTTGGACTTTATACGGATTTGGACTTTGTATGAGGCATGCAAAATCCTAGCTGCGATGCCTCATACAACATCCAAATCCTTGCCGCGATGCCTCGTACAACATCATTTCCATAGAATACATTGTACTGTAACAGCACAGACTTTAAGGCATAGTCAAGGAAACAAACAGGAAACTGACAGAACTTTAAGAAATCATTGTCTAAAGGCTAAAAACATTACAAAAACATGTCAAACAACCCTGATTGTCCAAGAACCTGAAGAATGCTGCAAAAATCCCAGGAATGGTTCTAAAAATTCTGACAAAAAAATTCAAAAACGCGCTCAAAACCACTCCTAAACACTCTTCGCCTCATGCAAAACCCACAAGAGCAATGCATGCATGGGTCCTGCCTTTTTTACTGCCCAGGCACAATGTAACCTGGGAAAAACCCCAATGCCTCATACAAAGTCACACGACTTTGTATGAGGCAACTTTTTTCAAGGAATTAGGCGATGTTGTATGAATCCGATGTTGTATAAAGCAGACTTTGTATGAGGTATTACTGTACTTGCAATTTCTTGCTTTCAAACTGCTAGTTTGGTAGGAGCTGGGACAGAGACGGGAGCTCATTCTGTCATGCAGTATTCGGATATTGAACTGCTGACCTGCTGCATTCCAGTCAGCATTTTAACCACTTGAGCCACTGCAGTCCCTAATCAAAGTCTGCATTGTAGCTAATCAGCTCTAGCAATTTGAACTTTTGAACCAATTGCTTGATACGTATCTCCTTCCTGGCTAATGCAATGTTTATTTTTTGTTTATCTTATCTTATCTTATCTTATCTTATCTTATCTTATCTTATCTTATCTTATCTTATCTTATCTTATCTTATCTTAACTCAACTCAACTCAACTCAACTCAACTCAACTCAACTCAACTCAACTCAACTCAACTCAACTCAACTCAACTCAACTCAACTCAACTCAACTCAACTCAACTCAACTCAACTCAACTCAACTCAACTCAACTCGCCTCGCCTCGCCTCGCCTCGCCTCGCCTCGCCTCGCCTCGCCTCGCCTCGCCTCGCCTCGCCTCGCCTCGCCTCGCCTCGCCTCGCCTCGCCTCGCCTCGCCTCGCCTCGCCTCGCCTCGCCTCGCCTCGCCTCGCCTCGCCTCGCCTCGCCTCGCCTCGCCTCGCCTCGCCTCGCCTCGCCTCGCCTCGCCTCGCCTCGCCTCGCCTCGCCTCGCCTCGCCTCGCCTCGCCTCGCCTCGCCTCGCCTCGCCTCGCCTCGCCTCGTCTCGTCTCGCCTCGCCTCGCCTCGTCTCGTCTCGTCTCGTCTCGTCTCGTCTTACCTTACCTTACCTTACCTAATCTAATCTAATCTAATCTAATCTAATCTAGTCTAACCTAGTCTAACCTAGTCTAACCTAGTCTAACCTAACCTAATCTAATCTAATCTAATCTAATCTATCTCCCATGCATCTAAGATATTCTCCCATTCTGGGCAGCAGGATGGCTTGCAAGGAAATAATGTATCTTATGGTTAAAAATGCTGATACAGATATTTTTAAAAAAGAGAATAAATATTCAGAACTCACTAATTTCAGCTATGAAATTACTGATTTTTTATTTTAATTTGCGGCTTGGGATAGTCCTACTTGATATTAGCAGATCTCATGTGCCTACGTCCTTTCATAGCCTTGGTATTTGGGTACCTCAACCAGTCCAGCTGTCTTGTTACTATAAGAACTGTTTGATAATTAAGTAAAAACTCCAAATTTATGATTCATTCATTCATTCAATTAAAAAATGTTACTATAAAAGCAATCTTATTTAATGCAAGGCTTTGTACAAACATGATTATATTAAAAGTCTTCCTTTTCTAGCACCAACCTCATTGGTGACCTACAACCTCCACCCACATGGATGTTCATGCATATTTCACTGTGGAGTTTTTCAAGGATACACCTTTGCATGATTTTTGTACATGTTCTTCAAAAGTGTGTATTATCTGAGAATTCATATGTATCACTTCATTTCCCCTCTCCCAAAAATTGCTTGCAGACCAATTATAACATCTTCTAGGGTGTTTCCTTGTATTTGTATCAACCTGAGCAGTTAGTATGTATCTAGATCAGGGGTTCTCAAACTTTTTATGCTGTGGGCCTGACCACGCCCCCTGGACATGCCCTCCCCTGGAAACAGAAGTAAAATACACCCACTTCTGCATTTATGACAGCCGTGGGCACATTTATGGCTGCTGCAGCTGCATTTATGTATGCACAGGCATGTTTTATGGCTGTTGTAAATGCAGCTGCTTCCACTTCCGGGTGCAATGGAGGTGGTGGCAGGCCACATGAAATGATGCCATGGGCCACATCCAGCCCACTGGCTGTAGGTTGGAACCCTTGATCTAGATCTTTTTTTCTCTTCCTATTTCAAGAAATAGTTGCCTATCTCTCCATATGGCACTCATTCTCTAAGAATTTTGAAGGAACATTTACAGGGAATCTGAAATTATAAGGTGTTGTGTTATTTTTGGCATTCTTTATAACAAAAATTTCAAATGAAAGACAGAAGCAATGAAGCAACATGCAAACTTTCTCCTTCATCACGCTGCAGACATAACTGAATTATATAAAAATGTTTAAACTCTGTGATATATTTGTGATATAGGTTAGGACCAGCCAAGCCCAAGATGATATGGAGATGGCCTGAACTGTTTTGCTTTCAGCTTCTTTCAGCTTTTTGTATCTATCTACATATTTCTGGATCAGGAAGGGGAAAGTCTGAAAATGAGGGAAATCAAAGGAAAACAACTTAAGATGGGAAGTGCAACACAGTGCCATGAGAACTGGACCTTCCACAAAATAGGCAAAACTCTGATCAGTTTATGTACATCCTTTAAAGCCTTTCACTATTAGCAGCTACCTCTCTGTGTATGTCATTAAGTGCAACACCTGTTAACTAGTTGATTTTTAAAATAAAATTATATTCAGGCATCTTCTAATAATTCTGTCAAACCCATTTAAATGACCATTAATTAAAAGAAGGCAAATAATACCTGAAGTGAGAGAAATGGGGAAAGATATCCAAATCTTGTCTGTAAGAAGCACTTTAAAGGTGTTGTAAATCAGAAGGAATTATTTGAACTGAAAATCCTGGCTTGTTTATTCAGCAAAATCATACAGGTTTTTTGAGTGGGTAGAGGTTAATGAAATACAGACTTATTTTCTCAAAATAAGAGACCTGCGGAAGAAAACCAACATTTGGTGACATAAGTAGTCAGCTGCACAGCAAAAAAGTTCTGTGTAACTGGAAGCCTTGGCCACATAAGTCTATTCCTGTTAAGCTTGTGTCAATATCTCAATAAGGGAAAAGCGCTAAACAGAAAGCTTCCACAAGGAACAACTTACTTAGGAAATTGACTCAATCAGACTCGGGTGCTGTTATGTATGTTAACTGTGTTTTCTGACAGGAGCGGAATGTATATTTTCTCATGTATCTATTCTTATGCAAATAAGTGGATCAAAAAATGTGCACACTCTGTTAGCGAATAGGCTTGTTGTATTATTGTTACTGTTACTGTTTATAGTGTATATAAGTCTGAGTTTTGCCCCATCCAAACTGTGTTCAAACTCCACTAATAAAGAGCTGAATTTCACTACTTCATTTGTCTGCTTCTTCATTCCTTGAACACTAAAGTGCACATCTACAAACATAAGAAAAGCAGGTACTCCACAGTGGAATATGCTAGTATTGTATGATATAAATCAGCCAAAGAAGTAGATGTAGCTATTAATGAATCATGCATTATTATTACTGGATGACTAAACCAACTCCCACTGAAAAAGTCTATTATTTTACTGGAGTTGTCCCTCTGGAACTACGTCAAGAAATGCTAGGAAAAAAACAAATTAAATAAGGTAATGCAACACCAAACCCATCCACCTCAAGGACACCAACTTCCTAGATCAGGGGTGCCCAAACTACAGCCTGTGGGCAAGATCCAGCCCATACTGCCTAATAATCCGACCCACACCACCCTCACTGCTCCCAGAAGCAGAAGCAATAAAAGCACGCACATGGAAAAATGCTGCCATAAAGCACCCAAAGCTGCCCCGGAGGGGCTCTCTAATAGTGCCATCGGCCAGGGGGGCTCGCCTCTCTGGCACAAGGAGGAGAGCCTTCTCCGTGTCTGCACCGGCCCTCTGGAACCTCCTGCCAACAGAGCTACGTCTCCGGACGGAATTGCTGCCTTTCAGAAAAGAACTTAAAACCTGGCTGGCGGGTCAAGTGTGGGGTGCAGGTGGAAGGGTAACCTCCATTGGGTGGTTGGTGTAGAAGAACTCTTCCCCATGGTGCCTTTGGATCCTGCAGCCCTTGTTTTTAGGGGGTGGGTAGTTTTAACTGTTTTTAACATGTGTTTTTTAATTTTTATTGTGAACCGCCCTGAGTTGGCTTTGGCCGAGTGAGCGGTATATAAATGTGACAATTAAATTAAATTAAATTAAATTAAATTTACAACAGTGTTTTGTGCATGTGCAGGCATATTTTACTTTTGCTTCTGGTGGGAGGAACCACATGATCAGCCTGCTCAACCACGTGACTGGCCCACAGCCCTAAAAGTTTGGGCACACCTATTCTAGATGATGATTGCCAACTTAGTTAAAGTTTTCTGCACTCTGAACCTCTAATTTTTAAAACAGAAGGGGACAGGTAAAACTTATAAAGAGCAAAAGCAACACTACTTGCCAAATGATGAATGCCAGGACAAGATTCTGGCCGAACTATCTGGAAGTCATTTAATAGACTTAAAAGTGAAGTAGAAAGTTAAAAGAATAATCAATAAAACAGGGATACAGGACAAGTTTTCATTGAATGTGGACACATTTAATCAATACCGCATTTATGTGCATGCAATTTATACCTTATCACTTGAACAAAAGACAGTCTAATTAAAGAATGAGATAATTGAAGTAGCCCAAATCTGTCAAAAATAGTCTAATCATTTCAATAGTTCAGTTTATTTGAAATTTATTCATATTCTATTTATGTTCATAATTTTAAACTGTGAAACACTGACAAAATTCATGAAAAGAAAACTATAAATAGATTTTTCCATTCATTTATTCTGCACAGACTTATAAGATCATTGATCTTCTGTTGCTTGTTTTCTCCAGGTTTAAATCCCAATTTCCAGTGGCAATATTCAGATCTGCTGTTAATGAGGAATTGATGGGCTGTTTGATCTGCTGAGATGTGATTCTTAGTTAGGTAATTATGAAGCCACTTTAGTGATTTTAAGGCATTTTACTGCCTTTTGAAATGTTTATTTTTTCAATAAGTTGAATTGTATTTTACCCACTTTGCCAGAAGTTAAACTACCAAAACGGAGCCACCTTTTGAGTAGTTCAGTAGTTCAATTCAGCTGAGAATGATTAGCTGGCACAACATGGTTGCCATTGCTTAGGGTATGCTCGATTGTGGTTTATAATAACACAAACATTGAAGAAGCTCTTTCTGAATATCCCAGTATAGATGTGTGAGACTGGACAATATTAATAATAACCTTGCAACTGCAGAGCTGGAAGGGACTCATCACTGAGTCCATCCCCTATCAAGAATGCAGAAACAAACTCCCAGCCTCTGCCTGTAGCTGAGTTGTAAACCACTGAGCTATTTTGCTGTTCTTATTCCATTTAGTGTTGCACTGAACTTCTCCCCATTAGTTTTCTAAAAAGTTATTTCTCCCAAATAATTTCATTTATTAGACAACTGCAATGAGCTGGCACATTATGGGCTGCTGTTGCATATTTAGAATTAGGGTACAGATGTACATGAGGCTGTCTTCTGCTGTTGAAAAATGTGGGAAGATAGATATCAGAAATAAGGGCTAGTTAGGCTGTTTCAACTAATTTTTAATTTAATTAATTTAATTTAATTTAATAGATTTTATACTACCCTATCCAATGGACTCTAGGCAGTGTACACAAGTTAAAACCAATATAAAACAATTATATTGTTGGTCTAAGCCAGCTGTGGCCTCGAGGGGGCTCCCACCCGCCTAGCTCCAAGCCCCACCCACCCAGAGAAGAAGAAAAGGCCACTGGCTCAGGACCAAAGGACACTCCTGCCCACTCGCCACCGTGCCCCGCCATCGCAGGAGGATGAGGACCGGGTCAGCTGTGGCACTTGGGTGATGGAGTATGCTTCTACCTGCCTAGCTCCGGGCTTTACTTGCCCAGAGAAGGACCTTGCCGCTTTGTTTATTATTATTCGGTAAGTTGAATTTGTAAATTGTATTACTGTATATTTTGAATTTTGTATATAGCTTCATTGTGTATTTTGAATTTTGTATACTCTTCTATGATGTATTCTGTATATGGTTGTCTTGTGAGCCACCGTGAGTCGGGTCCCCCTGAGTGGGCAGCATATAAGCATGAAAATTAAATTAAATTAAATTAAATTAAAAACCCTTACAAACATAGCAATATTACCCCCTGCTGTGCCATTTATTATCTAAAAACAAATATAAAATCTACAAAACCTTAATATTAAAAAAATTAATTACAGGAGGGGGAGCCTCAGACAAGCCAAAAATGGGAACTTGTTGACAATCCTGGCCCCCAGACCCATTTTGCCAACCACCATTTTTGTAAGTCGTAAGGAAAGGCTGTCTCATACTTTGGAGAAAGCAACAAGTGAATCATTCTTCTCAGCAGCTCAGACAAGAAAGTTTCAGTGACACAGTCCTCCCTACTCCACCAGTTTTTTATTTAAACCAAAGCCCAGCATGTAGGGTCATTGTTGAAACGGTCTCCTCAATATTTGCTGGGGAACTGGGATGAAAGGTACTTGATTTACAAAAGAGATTATGGTGAAAGTGAAAATACCAAGAAATTCCAGAATATTTCAGACAGACTCCTATTCAGAGAAACCTGAGCAAAGGTGAATCCCAGGGATAAAAGAGTTTTTGTTTTTCTTCTCCTTGGAAATAATTAGAAATTGGGAGATTCACATATCTACCAGATTTGTGCATATATTCAATCTTAAGTATAAGAAATGCTCTCTATAGCTACCTAAAATAGAAAACTGAAATTCTAGAACATGGCCAATCTAATAAGTGATGTACCACCTTCTCCTTGCTGTGCTTGGACCCATAACATTTGATCAGTCAAGTGTCTGTGGAATAAGCAATGTTCACTGAAGCCAGTCTGAGCTCTCCCCAGGGCACAGTGATTGGAGTTCTCAGGAGGAATGTTAGCTTCCCTTGTGACTGTCAATCTCCTTCTGCTTTGGAACTTCCTTTTTTCATAAATGGCAGCCAGCACCAAGTTTGTCTGTTTCTTTGTTTAAATTTGAGCATTATAAACTCCCAAAACAATGAACCAGATTTCAGTAATTTTTACCCAAACCAAACCAGGCATGACTGGAAACTTCTTGAATCACCCTATACCTACTGTGGTGCAAATGTCCCTGTCTTACCTCATTTCAACACTTTTTTCTGAAGCTGATTCACATTTATTGAGGTATGTAAGTGCAAGCAGAATGTGTAGACCACACAGAATACAACACAGGCAAGCAGCCACTCAGAGGCCATAATATACCCTTTGAGCTCTTCTTTTCTCCAGGGCACTTTCCTTTTGAGGGGTATCATCCAGGCCTTGAACTAAGCAAGAGAATGACTCTTGACACCCTCTGAACAGATATGAGCCTCAAGTCCACCAGCTCAGATCCAGAAAGATCTTGATGGCAAGAACAAACATTATTGAGGGTACACAAGAGCAAAGCCAAATTAGAAGATGGAGGAAGGAGCTCACTGGGAAAGGAACATCATTAAAGGTGGATATAGATGATCTCAATTTCCCCTATGTCACCTGGAGGATTGGAGTCCCTAAATTCAAGGCCAACATGCTCAAGTGGGGACTGCTGGTGGACAGCAACATACAGTGTGAATGTGGAGAGGCACAGAGTCTGGCCCATTTGCTGGTCTGTCAATTGCTGCCAGAGACATGCACCTATGAGAATTTGTGTTTGGGCAATGATAGAGTGAAGAAAGTGGCTTCATTTTGGCAGCCCAGGGTCTGATCAGGACACAAAAAAGAAAGATCCAGGCCTTCATCCTCTGAAAAAGACTTTGCCAGGTAGGGCATGAAACTTAATTTGATGCCATGTGTTATCTCAAGTGCTCAATGATAAGTAGCTAGTCAACTTTTGTTCTCATCTCCTCCCTGTTGCTTATTAATATTTGCAATGAAAAGAGAAGAGGGGTTATTGGCCTACAGCCTGTGGGCCAGAGCCAGATCGAAGCACCATTTCATGTGGCTCGCATCACTGCTGCCATGGCCACCAGAAGCAGAAGTAGACGTGGAAGCAGACACATTTATGACAGCAGTAAATGCACCCACAGCTGTCATAAATGCATTTACAACAGCCAAGGACATGTTTAACAGCAGTTTTCATGGTGAGGGGAACCAGCAGTCTGGCCCACTCAGCTGTCTGCTGGTCCAGCTCATGACTTAAAAAGGTTGAGAACCCTTGAGCTATACTAATCCAAATTCTTTATCTCTTATTCAGGTGATCAGGCCTTTGTTGTCCAATGTTGGAACTTTGTCCAGCAAGATTCAAAGTGACATGTAAGCTTTCTTTGAATTGGTTAGTTGCCCAAAATGTTTAACACTATTCTATTCAGTAAACTTGTCTCCCTCTTTCAACAAATTGTTGTATTTCCTTTTGTTATGCACTTTTTATGTTAACCAAGCCATTTGTTAACCAAGGTTCCACTGTACAACAGAAGGGGATATTGCAGCTTTTCTCTTGGAACTAACGCTCCTCAAACAATGCCTGGGAAACAGTCTGCAAATTTTTTGCAACACCTACAGTAGCTTGTCTGAATCACAGCTTTGCCATCCTTGTTGGGCTGACCTGTCTAATAGTTCCTCAATCCATCTGCCTATCATGCTGAGTGGTGAAAAGGTGAAACTCAGCATTTAAAAAGCTATCTAGTTCTTAAGAACTACACCTATAGTTGTAAGTTCTCTCACAGGTCTAGGGGTGAGGCATCCAATTGTATATTTGGAAATGTCAGTGGCATGACACTGTTTGGAGAACTGCACTGGAGCAAAGCTGAGGGAATGCTAGCTCAAACATTGTTTATCTCACTTTTATGAAATGTCAGGAAGAGGAAATGAGAACATGTTCATCATGTCCGTTCTACTTTTTGACAATGAAAAAAAGAATCCAGGTCAAAGAGGGTACTAGACTTCATTTTCACAAATGCACCAGAAATTCTTTTTTTTTCCTGACTCACTTCCATCTCAGACCTATTTGATCCAACATATAGTTCATGAAAAGGAAATGGATAAAGAAAGCTACCACCATGATTACAACCACTTAATGCACATAAGCATTGTCTTTCCCTTACTAGAAGTAAGGTCAATGTATATATGACATGTAAATTACGGTAGGTTTATTTTCCAGTGTGTTACTTTTAATTTGCAACTACATAACTGCCTAAGAAGGGACTGCATTGGCTTAGTGGTTAAGACGTTGAACTTGATGACTGGAAGGTCAGCAGGTCAGCAGTTTGAGACTCGAGCACTGCACAACAGAGTTAGTTTTGAAGTTACATTTTGAGAAAAGGATTCATGCTTTGAGCAAAAAGACATCTTTTTTTCAGATTTACAGTTTAACACACGATTGTCACCTGAACATATGAGATGTTCCCAGCCATTCTGAGCAAGGTAATTTCCATCAGAAACTCCACAAAGTGTCTGGTAGGAAGTACTAAAATAAAGGATGCAAAGTTTTGAATCTGGCTTTAAAGTGCTCTGTCTGTTTTTCTTTCTCACTGGAAAGCAGAAGTAGAGATATCCAGATGTTTTGTTGTTGTTCAGTCACACAGTAGATTCTGACCCTTTGCGACCCCATGCATGCCAGGCACCCCTATCCTCCACCATCCTCCTCAGCCCACTCAGCTTTGTGCCCATTGCATCAACAATGCCATCCAGTCATCTCATTCTTTGCTGCCCCTTCTTCTTTTACCCTTGACCTTTCCCAGTATCAAAGCCTTTTCAAGTGAATCCTCTCTTCTAATTTGATGTCCAAAGTACTTTAACTTCACCTTCAATATTTGTCCTTCCAAGGAGAAGTTGGGGTTGATTTCTTTTAAAATTGACCTATTTGTTCCCTTTGCTGTCCAGGGTACTCTCAAAATTCTCCTCCAGCACCACATTTCAAATGCATGTATTCTTCTGCACTCAGCTTTCCTTATGGTCCAGCTCTCACAACACATTACTACAGGAAATACCATTGCTTTGACTATGAGGACTTTTGTTTGTAAGGTGATGTCTCTATTTTTAACGATGTTCCCCAAATTTCTCATAGCTTGCCTCCCAATAATTAGTTGTCTTTTTATTTCGTGGCTGCAATCACTATCTGCAGTGATCTTGGATCCTAACAATGTAAAGTCTGTCACTGCTTCTACTTCTTCTTCATCTATTTTCCAGGGACTGATAGGACCTGTTGCCAATATCTTGGTTTTCTTGATGTTGAGTCTCAAGCCAGCTTTTGAACTCTCCTCCTTCAACCTAAGCAAGAGCTTCTTTAGACCTTCTTCACTTTCTGCCATTAGGGTAGTATCATCTGTGACTCTCAAATTGTTGAGGTTTCTCCCAGCAATTTTAATTCCAACTATTGATTTGTCCAGCCCTGTGATAGGGAAATGGTGGTGTACTGGGTGCTGAGTTCAAATCTAGCAGAGTGTAGTAGTTAACTATGAGCGACAGCGGAGGTGCCCGTTTAATTTTCTCCTTCACACCCAGTCAATAACAGCAGAGACTCAGTTGAACGGTGCAAAACATAAAGTGCTTTTACTCAGCAGAGGTGGTGATGAAAAGAACATAAACAGTAGTATCTTAACTGTGAATAACTATGCAAACAAACTTTCACAGTAAGTACTTGCACACAGCAAAAACTCCTGCTGGAGCCTAGCTCTTCCATGGCTCAGCTTGCAGAGTATGGCAAACAAATAACAGTCCCAGTTTGCTCACGTGTTTACAGTCTTAAGCTGGCAACCTCTCTCCCTGGAGAGTAAACTCACAGTCAGCAGTTCTTCCCTTCAGGCATGCAGTTCATAACCCTAGAAAGAACAACAGTCCATGCTCATAAGCATATGAGAACAAACCTCTGTGTTCCTCTGTGTCGGGAATCCAGCAGAAGGCATCAAAGCTTCTTGCAGAGCGTCATTATGCCTTCAAAGTAGAAAGTCCTTGTGCAGCAGCATGGCATCAAGGTTAGTCCAAGAGCATTTGGGCAGCGTGGCTACAAGATTACATCAAGAGCCTTCAGGCAGCATGGCTACAAGATCAAGTCAAGAGCCTTCAGGCAGCATGGCTACAAGATCAAGTCAGGAGCAAAGAAGCAAACTATCCGGCTCTATTTTATGCAGTGACAAGTGCTGATTCATTCCATCAATACCAACACCTGTCCACAGTTCAGTAAGTAACTGTTAAAGCTGTAGCACCACATATCATGTATTATTTACAATACATGGGTGTTCCCCATGACATCCCTAACACCCTGCATTGTGCATTATGTGTTCTGCATATATGTTAAGCCTTGTCTTACTCCTTCTCCTATTCCAAACCACTCCATCATTCCGTACCCTGTCCTAACTGTTGCTTCTTGATTCATGTACAGGTTTCTCATGTGATGTGTAAGGTGTTCTGGTATTCCCATTTCTTTAATTACTTGCTACATTTTATTGTGGTCCACACAGTCAAAGGCCTTGGTGTAATCAGTGAAACAGAAGTAGACTTGTTTCTAGTATTCCTTTGTTTTATCCATGATCCAACGTATGTTGACAATTTGGTCTCTATTTCCCCTGCCTCTTCTGAACCCAGCCTGCAGATGTTACTGAGCTGTTACTTTCAACATTTTAGCAACCACATGGATGATGTTGATGATGATGATGATCCAGTATGCCTCCGAGTGCAATTCAAGGTGCTGGTTTTGAGCTTTAAAGCCCTTCATGGCATTGGTCCGGGGTACCTTAGAGACCACATCTCCCCAAGGTATTCAGCCTGTCCCACCAGGGCAGACAGGAGGGACTCAATGGTGGTCCCGTCTGCAAAAGAAGTCCATCTCACTGGGGCCAGGAGGAGAGCCTTCACCGTGTCTGCCCCAGCCCTGTGGAACCTCCTACTACCAGAACTTTGGCTCCAGTCAGATCTGTTAGCCTTCAGGAAATTGTTAAAGACCTGGCTATGCCAGTGGGTATGGGGCATGCTTGAGTCCACCGCGCAAGCCCGCTGGCTCGTATAGTCTGTCTGAGGGCCCCTGTGTACTGCTTTTTTGTTTTATTTTGTTTGCTGTTTTTTATTATGAGGGTGGGAGGGTAAGGGTAGCTTTTTAAATGTTGAACTGTTTAGATGTAGGGTTTTAGGGTTTTTAAACATTGTTTTTAGCAGGGGTTGAGTGGTTTTAGCCAATTTTGTCTTAATTTGTGTTATTGTTTTTTGTATTGTATTACATGTTGTCAGCCGCCCTGAGTGGTGTTCCCACCAGGAGGGCAGGATATAAATTGATAAAATAAATAAATAAATAGATGACGATGATGGAAGCAACTATCAATGGCATATAGACAGTAACAAATTCCCCCATTCCTGCTTTAAGCAGAACATATATGATGTTATTCTGTAAGTACTACCTGTAAAGTGGGGTTCACAAAAAGAGCCTCCTCAAAGATTGTGTTATTCTTGATCCACAATCAGGCATATCCTAGAAATAGCAACCTTGTGTTGTTGGCTAATTTTTCTCACACTAGATCAGGCAAAGGGAAGTGCAGAAAGAACTCACCAAAGGGTGCCTTCATTTTGACAATTTCATGTCTGGCTTAGACATAGAAGAATAAGTACTATAGTTATATTTTAACAGGACTGTAGATTTTGGTATTAGAATGCTTCATCACTTTTTAATTCCTTACTTCAGATTCCAAGGATATAAAATGCCTGTGTAAAGGAGTTTATTTGTTGCCATTTACGCTCATCCATTTGTTGCCATTTACACTTGGTGTGGCATTCACTTGATGAAAGCTGCTTTCTGAAAGCATAGAGCAGCAACACATTACTTTATTCACCCTGTTTCTCTCTCTTGATTATACATAAGTGCTTCAACAACAAATAATTTTCTGGGATTTAAGGTAATTTCTCCGAACAGCCTCTCTATCTTCTGAACACCACAATACATTTCCTTTTTTATATCAATCATTCTTCAGCCAACAGTATGCAAAGTCGATGCAGAGAAACATGGCCAAAGTAAACCTCAGGAAGTATAAAATTTGCATCAATTGTTAGTGTTAATTTATGATCACACCTTTATTAAAACCATCTCACTCTCTGACAGGACCATAAATTAATTCTGCTGTTTAAGAGTGTTCTGAAGATAAGGCTAGAGAGCACCCTATTACACTATTTGAGCACCCCATTTGTGTCCAAGCTATTTGATGCTGCAAAAGCTTTACAATGATGGCAACTCTTTCCGCATTAAAGCAGTGGAACAGGTTTATTCACTATGGAAAAACAGTGCAGGTGTTAATTGGATATTTTCCAAGTAATTATCAGCTATACTTTATACTATTGCCAAACATGAACTCTAAAGAATGCTTAAGGAAAGGAAATCTTATCACAACCCTTCTGACCTGTTTCTCCATTTCCATAAAGTCAATCATCACAACAACAGAATGAACCAGTGGTGAATGAATGCAATGACTTTAAGAAAGAAATTGGATCCACAATAGATAAAACTATTCTCACAATTTCAAGTACAGTAACCTTTCAAGTTTAGTGAAGCACCCAACAATTTTTGTCTTGCTCTTGATTGTAAGTTAAAAAGTATCAATTCCATTACACAGAGAACGGAGAAAAGAGAGAAAGAAGACACTAAATTATATGTGGTTGGCAGTACTCACAATAAATGTATACATTAAATTCAGCCAGTTTGAGTGTGTCTGTTGTGAACAGGTGTTAAAACTGAAACCAGCCAAAATTCATTTTGTGAATATTTTTCCCCATCAGTGTTGAGCACAGTATGCACAAAAATGACTGAAAGTTCATCTTTTGGAATCTTCAGCTAAAAGATGTTGGGGTTCTTGTTGCCATGTGTTACAAAGTCCCTTGAATTATCTGTTTATGTTTGGATAAGTGTGATCCATATCTAAGGAGGTAGTATATCTGCAAATTTCATCAAAGTATAAACTGTCATCTGGTTATAAAATGGGAAAATATTAGAGGTATCTTTATCTGATAGAAAATCAAACCTTTAGATTTCTGTAATTCAGGACCAGGTATAGGAAATAATAGAAATAATACATAAACTGGCTACAGAGCCAAAATTGCATCAAGTGGTCTACAAATACCCATTTGTCATACATGTCTAATAAATGCTCAAATGAATGCGCACCGTCAGGCCTCTCTGATGGACACATGCTTTGCGGGTGCCCCCCAAGAGATGGTAGCACCAATTTCCCACCGGTCAGGCTGTGAGGAGACAGCACCCCTTTATAAGGGGTGGCTCATCCCAGCCCCGCCATTCGGTGATTCTGCTCCAGAGAAGATTCTCCCTCCCTCCCTCCCTGTGAACAGTGTGTACTTGGTTGCTTCAGGGCCGGGTGGGAATTTTTGCCTCGACGCCCACCCTGCACTGTTAAGGCAGGTTGAGCCTTTTTTTTATGTAAGTGGTTTCCTTTTTATGGTCATTTTTGGCAGTCAGTGCGGGTGTTCTCCATTCAAATTCCTGCATTTCCATCGGGTATGGGCTGGGGTTGTTACAGAAGCTGGAGTGGAATCATCTAGGGGTGTGCCCCAAGGCTCCTGTAGCAACCTTCCACTGGTGCTGGCTCACCAGTAAGCCTTTCCATCCGCACCACTCCACATGGCATATTATTGGACTCCAGTGTGTTTGGCCCATAGTCCTTTCTCCTGATGTTATTGGTAACCCAAATTTTCTACATCTCACCTGCACTACTGGCCCCAGTGCATTGTTTGGCTTTTATCAATAAAGTGGCCTGTTGTTTAATCCAACTTCAGCATACATCTCTTCACTGGGGTGAGGTGGGGGGGGGGGGTGCACCTGCAAAGTTTCTTTGCCATTTATGTTTCTAATCTTAAGTAGCTAATCATGATCAAGTCTCTTTGTGGCAATAACTAACATGCTTTCTATGTTGCCCATCACAGGAGATTAACATTTCTTTAGTAATAACAAAAAAATAGTAAACAGGAATTCTACAATCCACTTTGCATTTGTACCAATCCTTCTGTTTTGCATTTCTGCAAATAAGGAATTGGTCATAAAGTTCTAAATTAATATTATTTCATATGCAGAGAGAAAACTGTATGCTTTTTTAAAAATAGTGTGAAAATTGTTCTTCCACATTTCTTGCATTAATATGTTTAGAAGCATAGTACTGAGCACATTCCCAAGCATACCGTCACTCAAAGGCTGATGCCCTGTTCATAATTGCATAATAGATTGCATTAAAGCAGGGCCATTGAATCAGTGGAGATTTAGTGAGTTAATTCCTCCATATGTTCAAAACTGACTCAAATGGGCCTACTCCATTTGTAACATACCTTAACACAGTATGGTGGAACTAGATTAGGTCTCTCTGAATCAATGGAACCTACAGAAAAGTTGACTCACTAAGTTCCCACTAATTTAATTGGCCTACTCTAGGGCAACTAATAATGCTAAGGCAAAAAGATTTCAGCCATTTTGTTGAGCAGGTCCTACTAGTTTGAAATGTTCCTAAATCAGAGACTGCTCATTAAACTGTACAGGTTCCAGATTTGAACTGAACAACAGTAGGCTACAATCGAGTTACAACAACTATCTGTCACTATTTCTGATTTTAATTGTTTTCACGGCACCTATCCAGTCATTTATTCTTAATTTGCCATACTAAATCCTTCAGTTCTTGCTCCCAATTGTACTCTGCCTTGCCTGAACATTTGCTGTGAATAACTGTGATAAGTCAAACTTGTTTTTAACTATAAGTGATGGCAACTGAGGCAAAAAGGACAAACTGCTATTGACATCTTTTGTGAAAGTTATAATTCTCTATGTCTCAGATATAGCTACAGACAGATTCATAAGATGTCTGTACTAGTAATCATTTATTGCCACAAAAGATGGCCATTCAAACCAGCAAAATATCTCCAAATGAGGCTAAGCTTTAAAAAAAAAATCCATTCTGCTAATTGAGAAGGGAATTGCAGGCAAACTTCCTGAGAATAATGGGCTCCTGGGTTTCTATCGTGGAAATCAAAATGCTGAGTGGGCAGCTTCTCTCACTTTGTAATAGAGTCTTGCTGCCTAAAGCCTTTTGTTTGCTTGTTGTGTGTTCTTTGAGCTATAACTAGCAATTTTGACACCTGCTCTTTTCTGTTTATTGTTGAAGCTTCAACCAGGGCAATAGGCACATGTAGGGAGAGAAAGGACAAATAGGCAAGGCCCTGTGGGTTCCAGACCAAATTTAGCCCACCTATTTTTTGTTTCCAGTTCCCCTGGATTGTGAGGAGATCAAATCAGTGGTGCACTGCTCAGGGCCGCTTTCGGGGGGGGGCAAGGGGGACTGCCATCCGGAGCCCAGTGCTGGCAGGGGCCCAGGCACTGTGTTAATTATGCCCCGCCAGAGGGCTCCACCTCAACCCGGTTATCCAGGGTCAAGGCTTCAGCCCACAAGGTGCGCCAGTCCAGCAGAGACCTCGTGCTGGGGCTGGAGGTAGCATCGGCTGCTGCGGAGGAGGAGGAGGCAACTGCACCCCTGATGCTTAGGCTGGGTACCTGGGGTGCTCGGTGGTCTCACCTCCCTCTCCCTGTGCTCCATCCATCACGCCTATTGCTGTGTGTGATGCAGATGGGCACGGGCAGGAAGGGTGGGAGGGAGGGAAGCAGGGGAGTCCTTCTCTGTGTGTGTGTGTGTGTGCGTGTGTGTCTGTGCGTGTGCTGACAGAGAGAGAGAGAGAGAAGGAGAGGGAGAGAAAGACTCCCCTCCCTCCCGCTCTGCCTGCCTATGCCCACACAGCGATGGGCATGACGGACAGAGCGCAGGGAGAGGGAGGTGAGGCGAGACCACTCTCGGCAAGTGGCAGCTCCTCCTCCTCCTCCTGCCTCTCTCTCTCTCACCCCTGTCCCCAGAGGAAGAGGGACACACCTGGGCACTCCGCCGCCGCCTGCCTCCTCTGAGTAACTCTTTGTTTTGTTTACTTTTGTGTGTGTGTGTGTGTGTGTGACTCGCCAGTGTATGTGTGTGTGACTCACCTGTGTGTGTGTGACTCGCCTCTGTTTGTGTGACCCGCCTCTGTGCATATGTGTTTGTGTGTGTCTCGTCTCTCTCTCTCTCTCTCTCTGTGTGTGTGTGTGTGTGGGTGTGGGTGTGGAGAGAGGGACTGGAGTAGGCCCCTGGTTTCTTTTTGTTTTGTTTACTCTGATATGCTTGAAACACATGCTACCATTTAAAAAGTTTTATTCTGTTAAAAGACTAACTGCTGTATTTTCATGTGAGCTTTTGTGGATCAAGTCCACTGGCTCTTAGACTATAAATAGGGATGAGTACTGACCCTAGAGTCGGATTCAACTGGCTTTCAAGCAAGGGAAACCTTTACCTCTACCTTTATGTGGCCAGCATGACACATGGCCAAATTTGGCCACACCCACAGATTTGGCCACAGCCACAGAAGGGTGTGGCCAAAATTGGGGGGGGGGACAATAGGATTGCTCAGTCTGGGGCCCAGAAATTTCTGATGGCGGCGCTGGCACTGCTCCCAGTGTGCCCCAGTATGGGTATACAGGTAGCAAAACCAGATGGCCATGCCCACCTTCCCACCCTGCCCTGCCCCACCCTGCCCCCCTCCTCCTCACAATCCAGGTGCATCCAGGAGCCCAGAAGAGGATGAACAGCCACCAAAGCCAGGGAAGAGGAGCCATGTCGGGCTCCCCCAGGCAGAGGAAGAGGAAAGATAGCTGGGCCCAGCATAGCCACACCACCACCGCACCCTTGACACAATCACTGCCCCTTGTGGGGAGCAGGCAGCAGGGCACTTTGGCAGCTGCAAGTGATATCTTTATTCCAAATGTCTTTGCACATTCTCTGTCAAAGCTTTTCATGATATGGTGATTTTTTTATGGAACTGTATTTTTTACACTTATATCACTTAGTTGTCTACTGTCTTAGCCTTGCGTACCTCAATTTCATTCTTTAAAAATCTGTGTTTAAGACAAGACCACTGGAATATTCATTTTATGCTGTATGCAAATATACTTGACACCGATTGGCTCACTGTCTCTTCCCACTCCTGGGAAAGAGCACCTCTCTATGGTAGGCAGTGAGGGCTAGAGAGCAGCAGTAGAGGAAGCTGACATGCTGGACATGAAGTTAAAAATGCTCCATGGATGGACGGAGGAGGAGGAAAAGCCCCAGATGGCACCACCTGCTCCTTCTGGGTAAGTCCCTTGCCTCTCTCTCTGTGTCTCTCTCTGTCTCTCTCTCTATAGTCTTTAAGGTGCCACAACATTTTTGTCTTTTTGTTTTGGTTACATTCTGATATGCTTTCCTCTGTGTGTGTGTGTGTGTGTGTGTGTGTGTGTGTGTGTGTGCATGTGTGTGTGTGTGTGGGGGGGATGAAGGGGGAAGCGTGGAGCCTCAGGCAGGGTCTGAGGCAGGTTAAGGGGGTTTCCCTGGAAGGAGGGAAGGGGGAATGAGGGCCGTGGCTCCCTTGGCCAGGTTACCTCAGAGCAGCAGTTAAGGTGCCACAACATTTTTGTCCTTTTGTTTTGTTTACTTCCTGATATGCTTGAAACACAGACTAACACAGCTATTATTTCAAAAATTTTATTCTGTGCAAGCATATCAGAGAGAAAACAAAACAGAAAGGCAAAAACGTTGTGACAACTTATAGACTAACTGCTGCTCTGAGGTAGACTGCAGCTGGCCCAGGGAGCTCCACGCTCTCGTTCCCCCTCCCTCCTCCCAGGGAAAGCCCCTTAGGCTTCCCCATAACAACCCACATTGTGGTACCTTAAAGATTAATTGCTGTATTTTAATGTGAGCTTTTGTGGATCGAGTCCATTGGCTCTTTGGCTATAAACAGAGATGAGCACAGAACCCTAGAGTTGGATAAGACTGGTTTTTGAGCAAGGGTGACCGTTGCTATAGACATGTCATGGCTATAGCTATATCCTTGTCAAATATAATACTGTTCTAATTATGGGCTATCTAAAATGTCTAAAATGTTTCCGACTCTAGGTTGTAGAGCCCTTCTCCATTTACAGCCAAAGAGCCAGTGCTGTCTGTATTTGCAGATGTTTTCATGGTCATGTGGCAGGCATGACTAGATCACCCACTTAGCCACATGGCCACACCCACAAAGTAGGCCATGCACACAAAGTAGGCCATGCCCACAGGGTGGTAGTAAAAAAATTTGGAGCCCACCACTGGATCAAATCAGTCAATAGTGAAGGAAATCAACCCTGTCTGCTCATTGGAGCGACCAATACTGAATCTGACACTGAAGTCCTTTGCCATAAAATGAAAAGCAAGGACTCACTTGAGAAGGCCTTGATGCTAGGAAAGATCAAAGTCAAAAGGAGAAGGGGTCAGTAGAGGATGAGGTGGCTGGATGGCATTGTTGAGGTAGTGGGTGTAGATCAGGGTGGGCTGCGGAAGATGGCAGATGACAAAGGAGCCTGGTGTGCGGTGGTCCATGGGGTTGCAAAGGGTTGGACTCAACTGTGTGACTGAACAACAACAATAAAGACAGACAGATTCAGGGAATGCATATCTTCAGAGTTCACATTGTTCCTACAGCAGATTTGTGTGGCCTGTAAATTACAGGTGATGCTCTAGTCCAGTGGTTCTGAAACATGGGCCCCCAGATGTTTCTGCCTTTCATATCATGGTACATACATTATCTGCCAGCAAGACTTAATTGACAATGTCCAATAACTTCTGGTGGCTAATGACTGGGAACCATTGTTGTAGAACTATGCAAAGGTTCTAAATAGGATTACAGAGAATGCATTAGAACAGTGAAGTGAAGAAAGGATAAAAGCTACATCCTCATATATTTCATTTACCCACATGGACGGTGACTTTAAGAAGGAGAGAGCCCCTTTGCTTTGGCTGAAGTTCTGTGTTTTTCTAGCATTTCACATGAAGGACCACCTCTTCCAGAAAGTCATCCACTACTGCTGCACATGGAGGGTGACAGACAGAGAGGACATAGCTATCGTATACATCTTCCCCTTTGTCCTGTATGCAAGTAGCTCCATTTTGCTTGAATATTCTTTGATCTTTCTACTTTGCTTTGAAACCTATTAAGTGGCTTCAACTAAGTACAGCCAGAATCCTGTCCTGTTAAGAGACACTCTTTGGCATTCATCCATTTGGCAAACTGTGCTGTGTTTGTTCTCGATAGGTTCAGCCAAGTTAATACTGGTTTCATATTTAGAGCTGGAGACTTGTACAGAAAACATTTCCTCAATTTTAGCCATCATCTAGGGCTGTGGTGGCAAACTTTGGGACTCCAGGTGTTCTTGGACTTCAATTCCCAGAAGCCCTGATCAGCAGAGGTGTACTGACTTCGGCTTCTGGTAATTGAAGTCCAAGAACAGCTAGAGTGCCAGGGTTCACCACCACTGATCTAGGGGTTTGGTGTCCATCTTTTTTATAGGTTTGGTGTTTTAATACCTTATTTCATTCTTTGGCTGCTGTATTGCAGCCCAAACTTCTGACATTGTGAATTCAATCCTGATGGGATTGACTCAGCCTTCTATCCTTTCAAAGTCGGCAAAATGAGTTCCCAGCATGCTTGGAGCAAAATGCTTAATTACCTTGTGAACTGCCCAGAGTGTGCACTAAGCTCTTTGTGGTGGTATATAAGTGTTATTGCTCTTGGTAAATCAATTAGGTTGAAGAATGTTGCCGATATCTTCATAATAAACATATCCTTATAATCACTTTCCCCTAATGCATGATATTTTGTATGATAGCTTTCATAATACATACATCTACAGTATGCTCATACCTCTTTGCCTGGACAGCTGCTTCACTAAATTGGCAAAGTGGAAAAACTAAAGAACAAATATTCCAATTTGCATATTAATTCAGGAAGTGCAAATTGGTTTGGCTCTTATTAAAATATGAAAAGAAAAGAAATCCTCAAATCTCTAATTCTGTTATGGTGGCTCATTCACACTCACAAACCATTCACTGAAGCATGTGAATAAAGGAATCAGCAAATATGCATGAATAAACAAACTTTAACTCTTCTGAAAATTTTAGTTAGCTAGGTATAAAAACACAAATGTGAACATTTTGCTTTTTAAGAACACAAGACTATTTTTTTTTTATTTGCAAGGAATATACCATAATAGCAGATGGATTGTTCCATGCCATTATTGGCACTGCATAACTAATTGTTGTTCATAATAAGGCTGGCACCATGCCAGGAAAACATTAATATCAGTAGACAGGCGATCAGTAATAACCAGAGATTCTCCTCTGTTTAATTGACGGATTCATTCCAGGATCTTTAGCTAGAAGCCTAAAACAAGTTATTTTGTTTTTGGCATTAAAATGCATGATCCCTAAGACAAGTTGGTCATCACCAGAGCAATGACATAAAAGAAATCATGAGGGCATAGTGGTTCTTAGTAACTTAGAAACCATATAAATCAATGAATAAAATAATATTTTGTTTCACTGCTATTTTGGTTGCACACACATTCTTGCATGTTTTGCTTACTTAAGTTGCACTGGATGGATAAATAACAAGAACTGTTTAAGACAATTAAGCAAAGTAAGCTCTAATGCCTTGGCCATATAATGAGGAACAACATAAAGTATAGAATACTCCAATTCACTCTACAAGGAAAGATCCCTGGGAAGAAAGAGGCCCTGGACATAGATGGACTTCATGGCTGAAGAACCTAAGAGATTGGTGTGGCATGTCCTTGGAAGAATTGTTCCAAGGAGTTAGGAACAGGAAGTCTGTTGCCATGATGATAGACAATATCTGGAATGGAAATGGCACCTGAAGAAGAAAATAAAAAAGAAGAAGAAGAATTAAGAAGAAGAAGCTGAAGCGATGTCATTTTTTTGCTTTAATAGGTTTAATAATTTTCAAAATAATGTCTTGTATTCATCCCCCACCAAAAAAAAATATCAACCCGGGGAAACAAAATTTAACTTTTTATGAGCTAAAATTCAGCTTACTCCCTTGTCCTTATCTGCAGGGCATCTCAGAAATCTCCTTGTCTTATCTGTATACATTTCAGAAATATACCTTGCTAGCTAATAAATGGAAGCATTCAGTGCTTGGGCTTCTTTATTCAGACCATTGTCATAGTGGTGGTACATATTTTCCATACTAGGAGTGTTTGTTAGATAAAGAAGTATTAAATAGACAATGGAAATAAAGAGACAGTTGTTGGGAGAGGGAGAAATTTCAAGTTAGTTTATCTAACTGCAAAGACAGGGCTGAGAGAAAAATCATTACAAAATCATCCACAGCAGAAACTGTTTAGTGTTTAGAAGTATGAGAGACTGGGGAATCTTTGCTCAGACTTTGTTTTGCATTAATACTTCATTTTGAAGTGATGTACCAATAAAAGATTAATATAGTGGTTTCCACACATTTAAAGTGATATATTTTTAAATGGCTAGTCTGTCATATTTTACATTTTTTTGATCTGATGTTTACTAAAGACATGCTTCAAGGCCCAAATTAACTTGAGTAAGATTGAACTGCAGGCACCAACTGACTTGTAAGCAAAGGCAAATCCTTATGCCACTCATCCTTTGTTCTTAAAAGAATTACTTAGGGCAAAAACAAGCAGCTTAATGTAAAATTTAGCACAAAGCAAAAGATAGCAGGGGCAAAGATGTGTCATTTTAAGCAAAATAGACATTTTTTTTTGCTTGCATTGCCTTGGAGGGCTTCTTCATTGAACGTATATAAACATGCTTCTTCAATTTGCAAACAAATGTCACCTTCATTTTTGTAGAGCAAAAGGCTACTTAGTTTACTCATTCATCAGTAATTAAAGTGTCAGGCCGAAATAATGTTGGTCATCAAGTAAGCATTTGAGAGGAATACAACTGGGATTTCTAATCGAGTAGTTCTATCAATTTCTTTAAAAATACAATCTTTATCTGGACTTTCAGAAGGCTTTTGACAAGGTCCCACACCAAAGGCTCTTGAATAAACTTACCAGTCATGGAATAAAAGGACAGGTCTTGTCCTGGATCAGCAACTGGCTAAGGGACAGGAAACAGAGGGTAGCACTCAATGGACACTTCTCCAAGTGGAGGGAAGTAAAGAGTGGGGTCCCCCAAGGTTCAGTACTGGGACCCCTGCTTTTCAACCTCTTCATAAATGATCTAGAGGTAGGAGTAAAAAGCAAGGTAGCCAAATTTGCTGACGACACTAAATTATACAGGGTAGTGAAAACTGTGAGAGATTGTGAGGAGCTCCAGAGGGATCTCTCGACACTGGGGGAGTGGGCAAAACAGTGGCAAATGAGTTTCAACATTAGTAAGTGCAGAGTGATGCATGTTGGGGCAAAGAACCCCAATTACATTTATAAACTGATGGGGTCTGAACTCTCTGCGACAAACCAGGAAAGGGACCTTGGTGTCCTGGTGGACAACTCAATGAAGGTGTCAACCCAGTGTGCCTCAGCAGTGAAAAAAGCAAACTCAATGCTAGGGATCATTAGGAAGGGTATAGAAAATAAGTCAGCAAGTGTCATTTTGCCTCTTTATAAATCTATGGTGAGGCCCCATCTGGAATACTGTGTGCAGTTCTGGTCTCCATACCTCCAGAAGGATATTATGGAGCTGGAAAAAGTGCAGAGGAGGGCAACCAGAATGATTAGGGGACTGGAGCACCTTCCTTACCATCTGAGGCTGCAACGGTTGGGCCTCTTCACTCTTGAACGATGGCGTCTAAGAGGTGACCTGATTGAAGTTTATAAAATCATGCACGGTGTGGACAAAGTAGATAAGGAAAAACTGTTTTCCCTATCGCATAACACTAGAACTAGGGGACACTCCATGAAATTTTTGGGTACTAGTTCTCAAACAAATAAGAAAAAGTACTTTTTCACCCAGAGGATTACTGGTCTATGGAACTCCCTGCCAGAAGAAGTGGTGACAGCTGTCAGTCTTGACAGCTTTAAGAAAGGATTAGACAAGTTCATGGAGGACAAGAGTATCAATGGCTATAATTATGGATACTTAAGGACAACCTCTGGGTTGGAGAGATAGGCAGGATATCTCTCAATATCATTTCCAGGGAATCCGAAGCAGGTGAAGGCATCTGCTTGGGAATACCCTGAAGGAAATGGTGAGCCACTGTGTGAGACAGAATGCTGGACTGGATGGGTTGTGGCCTGTTCCAGCAAGGCTGTTCTTATGTTCTTATGTTCTAATCTGAGAAAGATTTGAATTCAGGCTAAAATGTGAGAGATTTCAAGGAAAGCCAAATGAGGGTTAACATAGGAGCAGTTCTAAGCACTCCAGCACAAAGGATGCTCGGGAAATCTGGATATTGCAAAGATCCTTTATTTGTCTTGGGCTATATGTAAATGGAGAAAAAGTTTCCTCAGTACAGAGGTCAAAAAGTTTATTGCTTACATCAGGGATTCTAAACCTGCAGCCCACAGGCTGGATGCGGCCGGCAGCATCATTTCACCTGGCCCCCACTGCCTCCACCACACCAGGAAGTGTCATGTGGTGGAGGAAGGGCAAAATGGCCATCCAGCCCCCGAAGCTGTCTGAGGGAGTGTGACCTGGCCTCTGGCTTAAAAGTGTTAAGAACTCCTGGCTTACCTCAAGGGTGGAGCAGCGGACCAGTGACCACCTGCAGCTGTGGTGGGAGCTTGGCGTCAAAACTGCTGCCACCGCCACGGATGCTCTGCCTCCACTGGGCGCCCTCGGCCAGCCGCAGCCTTGAGGGCAGAGCAGTGGCCCAGTGACCACCTGCAGCTGTGGTGGAAGTTCAGCTTCAGAACCAGCACCGCCGACACGGATGCTCTGCCACCACGGGCCACCCTTGGCCAGCCGCAGCCTTGAGGGCAGAGCAGTGGCCCAGTGACCACCTGCAGCTGCACCAGGAGCTCAGCTTCAAAACTGCTGCCACCGCCATGGACGTTCTGCCACCACTGGGCATCCTCGGCCAGCTGCAGCCTTGAAGGGAGAGCAGGATACCAGTGACCACCTGCAGCTGCAGCAGGAACTCGGCTTCAAAACTGTCGCCACTGCCATGGATGATCTGCCACTATTGGACACCCTCGGCCAGCCATGGCTTCGAGGGTGGAGCATCAGACCAGTGACCACCTGCAGCTGGAGCTCGGCTTCAAAACCAGCACCACCACCACAGACTCTCTGCAGCAACCGGGTGCCCTCAGCCAGCTGCAGCTTCGAGGGTGGAGCAGCGGACCATTGACCACCAGCAGCTGCGGTGGGAGCTTGGCTTCAAAACCGCTGCCACCACCACAGACACTCTGCCACCACGGGGCACCCTCAGCCAGCCACGGCCTCGAGGGCGGAGCAGCGGACCAATTACCACCTGCATCTGTGGCGGCAGCACAGGTTAAAAACCACCACCACTGTCATGGATGCTCTGCCGCCACCGGGTACCCTCAGCCAGCCATGGCCTCAAGGGCAGAGCAGAAGACCAATGACCACCTGCAGCTGTGGTGGGAGCTCAGCTTCAAAACTGCTGCCACCACCACGGATGCTCTGCCTCCACCGGACGCCTTTGGCCAGCCGCAGCCTTGAGGGCAGAGCAGTGGACCAGTGACCACCTGCAGCTGTGGTGGAATTTCAGCTTCAGAACCACCACCGCCGACACGGATGCTCTGCCGCCACCAGGCACCCTCAGCCAGCTGCGGCCTCGAGGGCAGAGCAGCAGACCAGTGACCACCTGCAGCTGTGGCGGGAGCTTGGCTTCAAAACTGCTGCCACCACCACGAATGCTCTGCCACCACCAGGTGCCCTCGGCTAGCCGCAACCTTGAGGGCATAGCAGTGGACGAGTGACCACCTGCAGCTGTGGTGGGTGTTCGGCTTCAAAACTACCACTGCCACTACGGATGCTCTACCGCCACCAGGCACCCTCAGCCAGCCATGGCCTCAAGGGCGGAGCAACGGACCAGAGACCACCTGTAGCTGTGGCAGGAGTTTGGCTTCAAAACCGCTGCCACTACCACAAATGCTCTGCTGCCACCGGGCACCCTCGGACAGCTGCGGCCTCGAGGGTGGAGCAGCATACCAGTGACCACCTGCAGCTGCAGCGGGTGCTCAGCTTCAAAACCGCACACCGCCACCATGGATGTTCTGCCGCCACCAGGCACCCTCAGCCAGCCAGGGCCTCGAGGGTGGAGTAGTGGACCAGTGACCACCTGCAGCTGCGCCAGGAGCTCGGCTTCAAAACTGCCACCACCACCACGGATGCTCTGCTGCCACCGGGCATCCTTGGTCAGCAGCGGCCTCGAGGGCGGAGCAGCAGACAGTGACCACCTGCAGCTGTGGTGGGAGCTCAGCTTCTAAACTGACACCACAACCACGGACGCTCTGCCAGCACCAGGCACCCTCAGCCAACTGTGGCCTCGAGAGTGGAGCAGCGGAATAGTGGCCACCTGCAGCTGCAGCGGGAGCTCAAAACCACCACCACGAACGCTCTGCCATCTTTGTGATATGGTCAGGATGCATACATCTTTATTGTTGATATTAATTGCTTCTTATTGTGATTGATATTGATAGGTATTTTGTGGATCTTTACATTTCTTCTGTTGAATTGATATTTTGTTACTGAAACCTTTATTGTGAGAGCATTATGTAACTCTTTAACTTGTAGCTTGTGATATTGCAGTATAGCATTGTGATGTAGTACTCTTCATGAATCTGTATACTGAATTTTGTATATTGAATTTTGTATTGTGTTTTTGACTCTCAGTATTAATTTTATGTTATTGAATATGGTATGACTGTACTCATTGTATATTGCGTTATTGTATATTGTATTTATTGTCCGCTATGTAAACCGCCCTGAGTCGGGTTCACCTGAGTAGGTGGTATAAAAGTGTGAAAATTAAATTAAATCAAATGTTATCTTTGCTCCAATGACAATCATTTGAGTGTTACACTCCTCATTTCCTGTTTCTGGACCTTCTTCTCTATAGAAAGAAAATTAAGTCCACCATTATATATTTCCTCATTACCGTGGTGAGAATGTGCACATCTATAATCATTCTGGATTTTTAAAAATAATAGATCTGTATATCCACCATTTCACTTTGCAGACGCACCCACCCAAATAAGACTCAGATTATTGGATTAAAGGCATCGGGCCACTTTTATTGAATAATGCCCTAGTCCGAATTATCACTTTCAATTGGTGCATCATGCAATTGTAATTCTTTAAGGCAAGCAGGCTGCAGTAACACTGGTAACGTTCCACCCTAAATGCCAATAGAAATTGGCTACATGTATCAATTTGTATCAATTTGTTTGTTGACACAAACAAATTGTTGACTGGAGTCAATATACTATCTACTGACCCCACCCTATGACGTGTATTCGTTCAAATATCAAGGTGATGCAGGCTGTGAAGCTCCTGACATCACCCCTTTCATGGTTCGCCCTTGACCGGCCAATCCTGTTTCCCCTGTACCTATCAACGTATTGGCCAGTCAATTGCGAACCTGCCGGATACCTATGGGTCATAAATCTTTACCTTACCAGTGCTACCCACCACACGGGGAGGCGTCCACGATGACTCACGCCCCCCCCCCAGACCATCAGCTCGGTCACCAGGCCCGCTTGCATATCCTCCAGAAAGAGGTTCATACCTCTGCCGACAGGTGGACCCCATCTCCCACATACAGGCTAAAATCCTGCAACCCTATCCCCGGGTGTCGAATGGCTGTCCCCAAGCCATTCTCAACAAGAAACCGGGCAACAGCCCTGTTCACTGACCGCCGGGCACGGTCCAAACCACGGAGGTCCATGTCTCCTCTAAAACAGTGTCTCGGCACGATGTCAGACCATAGCAACCGTGTGTATGGCCATAAATGATGTAAAAATGCCAGGTCACTGCACCCCGACATTTAAAGGAAAGGCCAGTGATCTGTGCGAGATCATTGCCACAGAGGTGCAGAATCAGAACATCTGGCAGTCCAGCATCCCTGATGGACATCAGGAATGGCAACAGTTCCCGCCTTCTCATCCCGCGCATACCATACCACCGCACACGTGGGGTCCCCACTCCGACTATGCAGCATACTGTGCTGCCCAGTGTACATAGCTGTGGTCCACCAGCCCCACTGCCACCGGTGTGGGTAGACACACAGGGTCTGTAAAAGAAGGAAAAGGAATTAAGGACATAACTAGGTACTCATACAGTGAAGGGACGTACATATAAGGAAAAAACGTGCGGACCCCCTCCTGCCCAACCAACGTATATCAGCCTCAGAGTACCCAAACACAGCTGCAGACAATGCGGTGCCTATCCTGAATGAATGGGTGCCATAACGAGCCCCACACTGTGAAGTGCGGTACCAGTCACCCTCCAGAACTGAAATTTGGTAAGGAGAGACCCATCCTGTTGACAGAAAAACAGGGCAGGGCGCGCAGCAGGCACTGCCAGAATTGCATGTAGGGCACCAACCGGACAGATGTCAGCAAATGTACATCCTAGCAGTATAACACCACTGCCTACTCCATGCTGATCAGCCTTTGAGGAATGAATCCTCAACTGAGCCCACTCCTGGTTGATAGACACATCGTCGAGTTCCAGTGCCCTACGAGACACGTCCCCCTTTGACCATGGGACCAGCTCGCTGATACGCCGAGCTCCAGAGAAAGCTACAGTGGTAGCTGCATGAAAAAGAGACTCCTCCTACCTACTGTAACACAGTCTAAGCCAACCTCATGCAAGGTGGGTCAGAATACCTGGTAAAACAGGGCAACATGTGTCCGGGCGGCTGCCACGTCCACTTGTCCACCCTTCCAATACATGGCGTATGCGGAAGTTACTCACACAGTCAGTAAAGCCCGGTGCCTTGGCCATGAATGCCACGGCGTAAAGCCTGGTGGTGATGGTGCGTGGGGCCAACCCCAGATCATGAAGGTGCACCATATACTATAAAACCTGGTCGACCGGTATCTGCCACATTTCAGGCAACTGCCTTTTCCTACAAAATGTTCTAAAGTGAAGGAGTGTATGCTAATACGCCTTATGCGTGCGAGGTGCCAAAGACATGCCAATCACCCGGTTCACCCCTCCTCGCTAAATGTCCATATCTCGGCCGGGAGAGGAGAGGGAAGTTCCTCTGTGTCTGGAGCCAAGGCATGGAACCGGGAGATCTGCTGGCAGGATAAAGCATCGGCAATATTGTTATTAATGTCTGGCACATGTCTGGCCCTAAGGAGCACATCAAAGTGCATGAACCTGAGAACAATTGGCGAACTAAGGCCATGACTCTGGGGGATTTAGGCGTTCGGGCATTGACAATGTGCACCACTGCCGCATTGTCACGCCAAAAGTGAACCACAGAATTAGCTCACCTGTCCCCCCCAGAGCATAAAGGAGACCCAAAATTGAAAAACTCCAGGAACGTAAGATCACGTAAGCGATCCGTGCCCTGGGGCCATTGGCCATAGGCCCACTGTCCTTCAAAATAAATCCCATACCCCAGGGAGCTGGAGGCATCCGACTGTACTTGGAACTGGGCTGACCATAAGCTCAGATCTCCAAAAGGAGATGGCATTAAAGTCCTGCAGGAATGTGAGCCAAACCGACAGGTCTGCTCATAGAACCCCTAGTCAGCCGTACCGTGCGGTGACGTTTATAAAGACCCGCCATAGTGTCACCCAGACACCTGGCGAAGGCTCTGCCTGGTGTTACCACTCTGCAGGCGAAGTTGAGGTGGCCGTGAATCACCTGCAACTCCCAGGGAGGCACCTTACACTTGGTGAACATCGGTCACCAGGCCCTCTTGTACATCATTCAAAAGAGGTCCATCCTCTTGCTGACAGGTGAACCCCCATCTCCAGAATACAGGTTAAATTCCTGTAACCCTATCCCCGGATGACGAATGGCTGTCCCCCAAGCCATTCCGGAGAAGGAACCAGGCAACAGCCCTGTTCACTGACCGTCGGGCGTGGTCAAACCGCGGGGGTCAATGCCTCCCCTATAATAGTGCCTCGGCACGATGTATGACCATAGCAACTGTGTGTACTGCCATTATTGGTAAATAAATGCCAGGTCACTGCACTCGGAAGTCTTTAAGTCCAGGCTAGCGATCTGTGGAAGATCATCGCCTCCGAGGTGGAGAATTAAAACATCTGGCGGTCCAGGATCCCCAATGGACATCAGGAATGGCAACAGCTCCCGCCACCTATATGCTGGGCACACCATACCACTGCATACACACGGTTACATGTAGCCCGAGATGGGGTCCCCATTCTGACGAAGGTGCATAGTGTGCTGCCCAATGCACATAAATTGTGGCCCACAAGCCACAAGCCACAAGCCACACTGCCAGTATGCGGAGACACACAGGGTCTGTAAGATAAGGAGAGAGAGTTGAGGGCAGAATAAGGCACTCGTGCAGTAAGGGGACGAACAGACAGAGAAAAGGCGCAAATTACCACCTGCCCATGCAATGTATGGCAGGCTCCGAGTACCCTAATGCAGCCGCAGTAGATGCAGCGCCTATCCGGAACGAATGGGTACCCTTGTAATTCAGTAAGGGGAGACACGTCTTGGTAGCAGAACGACAGGCCAGGGCGTGAACCACGCGCTGCCACAAACACATGTGGGGGACCAACCAGACATATGGCAGCACCATGCCACTACCCTTTCCCCACTGACCGGCCCTTGAGGAGCGAATCCTACCCAGAGCCCACTCCTGGTCGAGCGACACATCTTCCAGTTCCAGTGCCCTGCAGAACATGTTCTCTGTTGGAAGTGGTACCAGCTCACTTAATCTGAGAGCTCCAAAGAAGCCATGGAGGTAGTAGCCTAGAAATAGACTCTTCATACAGAGCATAGGCACTGGCCATATAAGAGTCATATATAGTAGCCACAACTGCTAGCAGGGCTCGTCGCTCCACATTTCAGGGTGAAGGGCCACCCTCATCCTAAGTTCTTCATCATAGGCCAATCATGACGGGCCAGGGAAATCAACCATGGCCCAGTAGATATTGTCCAAGTACTGGACCATTGGGATGGCCCAATCAGAACGGGCCCTTATATATCCTGCCATGGATACCAAATAGGCCGGTAACCAATTGGCCCCATTGCGGGCAGCTTACTGCGACGGTACAACTCCTTGTCCCTGTCGTCCTGCCCCTCCATCTCCTCCTCAGTGGGTTCACGTTGCAGGAGGGGGGGAAATGTGAATATATTCCACATGCCATATCTTCTCACTAATAGCCCTGGATAAATGGTCATCCAGGGGTAGGGAGTAACCGGCCGTCGGCAGGGCCGCCATTGGCACGGCTTGGAGTGGGGAAACACATAATAGGCCCTATCGGACCCCCGAGAAGTTAAGGGGAAGCATTGGGGTGGTCACCCCTGAAAGAACCTGGGTGTAATTGGCCTGTTGCTGCCATGGCCACTGTACCCCCCCCAGTGTATGAGCTAGCGTCACAGGTGTGCTGATTTGACCAGTATACTCACTCGGTGCACCCCCACGGGCTGCCTCCACTGGGGATTCCAGCCCGTGGTGGGCGTCGGAGCTCGCGATGGCCATCGAGCTCTGTGACTCCGTGCGTCCATGCCAAGCAGGACCGTTCCCCGGTGGAATGCCCTGCTGGAATGGCCTGATGGGGAGCTGCGAGGTGCCAGCCTGCACTGGCCTGCTGGCCTCCAGCAGCTCAACCCTGTTGGCGGCCCGTTGCGCAGCCGTGGCCGGCATGTGGGCCGGAACTGCAGAGCTGGCAAGCCTACCATCCGAAGGTGGTGGAACAATGCCCATTGATGCCTCCAGTGCCGAAATGCGGGCAAGGAGAGCACCCACAGCATCTGACCCACCAGGATAAGTTGGGCCGGATAGGCCGGACGACCCACCGGGTAAGTGATGAGGAATAAACCCGTGTGGCAATCCCTGGCCGAATAGGGCCATGCCCAATATTCCGGCCCATGAGGGGCTGGAAGAATGGTGGGGCGGAAACCCGCACCGCTCCCGAGTGGGCCGCTATGCCCCAAGCCGGGCAAAGGCGCGACAGGGTAGAAAGCCCAGGGGAGAAGGCCACCCAAAGTCACCCAAGGTCAGTGTCACAATGCAGGACTAAAGCACTGACCGGCGGAGCGGATTCCCCCGCTCCGACGGTCAAAAGGAAGCAAAATTAGAAGCGTCGGAGCGAACTTCTCCGCTCCGTCGCTTCTCGTAAAATGGCAGCGCAGCTGCCTCGTTGCCACCCCTTTTATAGAGGGGTGGCCATGCCCTCTTACTAGCCCGGATGTCTGCGTCCAGGTGCGGGGCCCCCGCAAAGAGCGCGGTGGCCATTTTTGCACCACGCTTGCATTATCTCAGGGTGTGTCTTGACTGTCAAAAGAATCAGATTCCCTTTTTTATTTTTATTTTTAAAGTGAATTAAGATGTGTTGTGTTTGTATCATTTTGTGCATCCTTAGTGAAACTTTGTCTGAACAGGACTTTTAAAACACTTGTTTCATGTTCAGATCAAACTTCTATACTGCCAAAAACAAACAAACTGAACACACTCAAGTGGGAGCTGCTGACAGACAAAAACACACTGTGTTAATGCAGTTAGAGACAGAGCCTGGCTCATGTGCTGGTCTGTCAACTACTACCAGAAAAATGGCACTGTGTCAATCTGCATCCACACCATGTGTTGTTGTCTGCCAGTAGCCCCCACTTGAGCATGTTGGTCTTACATTTAAGCTCTCTGACCCTCAGTCTATTCAGGCTCTTCCAAGTAACATAGGGGAGGTAGACTTCCTCAGCCATATCCCCCTTTAATGTTATTCCTTGTTCAGTGAGCTCCTTCCTCCATCTTCTAGTTTAATTTTGCCCTTCCATACACTCAAGAATGTTTGTTCTTGCCATAAAGCTCCTCCTGGATCTGAGCCAGTGGACTCAAAGCTCAGAATATCGAGGGACATTCTCTTGCTTAGTTCTCTCAGCATCTGCTGCTACATCTCTCCTTCTCTCTCTCTTAGGAGGAGGGATACCAACATGTTTTTTTAACACTGAAACCTCCACTGCCAAGCAGCCTCCTGGTTTCCTCCTTCCTTTTGGTCTGCCATAGTGTTTTCTTTTTCCTTTTACTCATCCCTCCTGCCATTGCCAGTCAGCTGTTCCAAAGGGGAAGGGAATCTCCTGCCACTGTCTCTATCTCCACCTCTGTTGCTGAAACACCTTGCGGCACAGCCTTCTTTGCCACTGCTCCGCACTCAAGAGAGGGTAACAATTCTTATTTTTAAAAAAATATATATTTAACTATTATAATATGGCAATGCACCCTTCTGATTCCTGCCTATACAAGGCATGTGGGAAGGGTGTGTGTGTGATTTTTTTCTCCCTCATAGTGAAGAAAGAGGCATGATCTGCTTCACTGCTTGTCAGATGGAAGAGGGGTGGCCAGGGTGCTTAAGCCCATCCTGCCTCCGTCCCAGTATTTGACAATTTTCTACAGATGGTCAATCTACCCACCCTGCTAGCCAGAATGCTTAGTGGTTGTTTTCAGGGCCAGATAGAGATTTTGGGGCTTGGATTCCTTTTTGGCAGATTTAAGATTTTGTTCTCCTTTTCTCTTAGGTAGCTGCAGATATCAATTCAACCTACTAAATGCTGTGTAAAATGTGTGCCATGGATATTTTCAGCCTCTAGTCTAGTTGTGAGATTTGGTCTATAAATTAGTTGTGGTTAACATGACAGGTAAATCTGACCAAATTGAAACAGAATGCATTTGCACACCACTAATATGATGATTTCTTCTTCTTCTTCCAAATCCGAATGTTGCCCATCCTCGTGGTGATCAGCCATGAAGATTGACCAGGGAACCATATAATGCAGTGGCCTCCCATTTGCCTTCCACATTGCAGCAAGACACCTGTACCATTGATCCAGTTCCATGAGTCAAATATCTAGTAGATAGATAGATAGCCTAAAAAGCTATTTTCCAAAATGGTTTCCATCAGAGACTTCCTACATTATGAACTTCCTACATTATTCCTGCTGTACTTAAACTTTCTTATTTCTGGGTACATTTTCTTGGCTGCTGTAAAATAATACAACTGCTTGTGAAAGCGAAGGAACCATACTTTTTTCCCCCTTTTGCTATCACAGAATAAAGCAGCTTGTTCTTAAAGATGCACTGAACGATAATGACCTGAAGTTGTCATTTCATTTTGTATCTGCTAAATCCTAGGGTTAAAATTTAAACAACTAGTTTTCAAAGCGAATTTTATTCAGCTGCAGCTCATGAGTGCTATGGATGGCCTTGGGCTTTTGTCCTTTAGCAAGCCTGTTTCCTATTTTTGATGCTAAACATATCTGCCTTGGATATAGAAAGGCCTTCTGGTGCAAATTTCATAGTTTTGTAACCTTTCTTTGACCTAGTGAACTGTGAGGTAAAGTATTGTCTGACTGAATACAGAGAATGATATGTATAAGAAAATGATATTTTCTTTGATGCAAATAATTTTAAATTGTTAGGAAACTTGAGGGAGAAGCAAAACAAGATTTCCTTCATTCCTCTGGCTATTTGATCTCCCAAAATTGTCCTTAACAATAATGAATTGGCTACTTCATAGGGAAAGGTAAGGTAGCAAAGCCCATTACAGCTCCTTCATTGGGAACATTTAGCAACATTTGCCTTTCCACATTCTGCTGAACTTTATCATGTAGAAAGGCTATTTCTTTTGGTTCGATCCAAAAACCTGTTTCATCAGTTGGAGGCACATACTATATTGTGTGGGAAGTCAAAACAGAATTGTGTTACCAATTTCTGACAGGAAGGGATAGTACAAACAGGTTCTTCAAATTTGAGCCACATTTAGAAAGCACAGGCTGCCTCTATGTCAGATTTGAAGAAATTTGCACAAGTACTTTTAAAGTTCTAATTTGTGTTAAAAAATAAAAACAACTTTCACACTCCTGTGATCTCACTTTCCTACCATTTTTATCACCCCATTGCTTCAGTTGCTTGCTACTGCATTCCTAAAAAGTAAATTACCCCAGCACTGCTTTAATTTTAAAATTTGAAGTTGATTCATCCTGTCATTTAGAAGGTGCAAAATTCAAATACATCAGAATGTATGTATGAGGGACATTGTGGTTCTGTGTCTTTGATTCAAAGTATCCATAAATAGCCTAATATTTCCAACATAATATCCTGCCCATGTTACTAACTCGAAAAAGGATGTCAAGCTTTACATAGCAAAGGGCAGCCAGAATATTGACAACACCAATGCCAGAAGCCAGCAGTGTTTCCCTACCTTTGGTTTTTGGACTTCAAAGTTAGCAAAGATTGTCACTTGAGCTTCATTTGGCATGCTTCACTCAATCAATGGATGGTACCAACTGAAATGCAGTGATGTGCAAAATTCTTAGCCACCAGCAGCTGTTTTTTGGGGAAATTCAATAAGTGATTTTGAGAGCCATAATGTGGACACCTATCTCCAGAATTCACCAAACCTGGAGTGGGTTTGAGAAGACTGTGAGCAAAAGACTTTCCATTTTATGTGTGCCTATATGGCTCAGGGGTTGAGTTACATCCCCAACACTAATTGAATTTTCCCCAAACCAGCTGGTACTGTTATCCAGCCCTTCTCTGACTCCAAAGAGGATGTGGATTAGGGGGCACTCCCTGTGCCCAGCCCAGTTCTGCCTGCACTTGAGCCAGAGGATGCCCTGGGCCAGAGATCTCAGCCTGCACCCTCATTCTAAGCACCTTTGTGCCTAAAAAAAAAAAACACGTCCTTACTACTCTAATCATTAAGCCTCTTATTCTTCATCATCATCTAAATATAAGCAATTGTAGCGATGGGCCATTAAGACTGTCCTGTGAATATAATGCATTGGCCCACTACTTTGCAGCATGACCACTGATCCAATTCTGTGAGTCACTTTCTGGTCCTGAGTCCTTTTGGCACTCAAAGTCCTCCTTGCCCCCAGGCCTGTATTGCTGAAACTGTTGCCCTCCATCAAGATGGATTCAAATGGGATTTAATCCACTTGGGGACCATCACTCTTCCCTGTAGACTTTGTCACCCAAGGCCATTAGTCCTCAGGGTTCTCAGGTTAGTTAACCACTATCTGACACTCAGTGTTGAGTCTCTGGTAGTAGGGTCTACTCTATTACCCTAACAAGATAATCCAACCAGACTGGTGACCTCTTTTGCAAATGCAAAAAACCGAAAGTGTGTGGGAGAAAGGAGATAGAGAATTAGAGAGTGAGAAAGTCCACTTCACCAGACTAATAAAACTGCTTCTTCTATTTAAATCTAAAAGACTTTCTGTAATCTTACAAAGGTGTCTGGAAGGTAAATGACACTTACCTTTACCTTCCAGTTTTTACCTTTACCTTCCAGTAAAAACTGGACTGCAGTGGCTCAAGTGGCTAAGACACTGACGGGGAGGCAGAAAGTCAGCAGTTTGATTCCCGAGTATGCAGGATGGAATGAGCTCTCATCTTTGTCCCAGCTCCTGCCAACCTAACAGTTTGAAAGCAAGAAATTGCAGGTAGATAAATAGGGACCACTTCAGTGGGAAGGTAACAGCATTCTGTGTGCTCCGGTGTCTAGTCATGCCTGCCACATGACCATGGAAATGTCTGCAGAAGCAGACAGCGCTGGCTCTTCAGCTTTGAAACAGAGAAGAGCACTGAACCCTAGATTTGGATACAACTGGCTTTTGAGCAAGGGAAACCTTTACCTTTACCTAAAAATTGGAACATTTCCTCACATTTAGTCTTTAAGGCAGAGTTATAACATTTGAAAGAAAGAAATTGCAAGTAGATAAATAGATACAACTTTGGTGGGAAAGTAAACAGTGTTCCATGCACTCCAGTGTCTAGGCATGCCTGCCACATGTCCACAGAAACGTCTGCAGATGCAGGCAATTCTTTGGCTATAAATGGATGTGAGCAAGAAACCCTAGAGTAGGACCCAACTGGCTTTTGATCAAGGGCGACCTTTGCCTTTAAAATACAGACAATGCTCAGTTCACTTCTGCTATTTACTAACATTTTTTTGTACATGCCGTCATTATATTCTTCCATTTTTCAGAACAATGGACCCTGAAGTAGAGTGGGGAGAGATCACAACCTTTGAAGTCACATCTGTTTAACAGATGGGGGCATCTCTGTGGAAATAAAACAAAAGTCAATACAGATGGTTTTGCAGTTAATAGCATTTACACATCTCTGCTCTCCTTTGAAATATTGGCATCATCCTTTCACTAATTTGGTCCTAACTATATAGATATGTCAGAATCTCATCTGGACCACCAACTGTTAGATTTAAGATTTTGTGTGAAGTTGCTTTAAATAATGGAATAAGTTTACTTGAATCATTTGCAAGTTTATATCTCACTGTTTCTCCAGGGAACTTGGAACACCATTCATGGGGGTTGCCCTCCCCCCCACTCTTTTCAAGCCCATTGGAAGGTTATACATGGGAGCTATCCCATTCTTTTCAAGCCCCACAGATAGCAGGGGTACAAAACAGGCACATTTTATGGGTGCAAAGTTGGACATATTATGGAAATATAATGGATCTGCAGCATATATAATCACCTCCTCTTCCCAGCACAGTCATTGAACTGGGCAGAAGCATGACAGCTCTGGAACTGGTGCAGGCAACTTTCCTCTCCATGAAAACCAGTAATAAATATGAATAAAATTCATCATAGTGAAGGGAGAGAATAGAAGAAAATACTTCTCCTGACCTTCAGAGCTGCTCTCATTCAACCTTTCATGTTGAAATTCCCAGAGCAATAAAATATCCACATGAATTCCTGGTCATCTAAAAGTTTCTTATCCAGCCATACAACAGCAGAAAGACAAGTACTGAAAAGGGTCCAGTCAAGAAAAAAATTTACTCATGAGTAGGACTTCTTGCACACCAGTGGTTGGTTCCTGCTTCTGAGCCGCTGCTTCTCTAGCTTCACAACCCAAGATATTAGATTAGTGTAGATAAGGTAGCACGTAGCCAAGTAAACACTTCAGTCATCTTCAGGTATTTTAAAAGTATATTGTAATCAGAGTAAGTTACAAAAGAAAGTTTGTCAAAAGTTCAAAACCATATCATAGCAAAGAAAGCTTCTCTAACTGAGGAAGCCCAAGGGGCCCCCTTCTAGCTTAAGCACCTAAATGTTTGCAGTTCACCCTTAGCTCGAAGCATCAGATTAAGAGAACATCTTGGCTCCACCTTCTGGGTTTTATCTCCTTACACACAGTCCACCACCTTTCCATTCCCCTAAAGGAATCCAGCCAATGATCATACAGTACAACATGACCATCACACATTAGGTTTCATTTCTTCCAACCTATGAGGCCAGCATGTATATACATTCCAATCCCTCTAAGGTATGTGCTAAAGGTTCTCCCATGCATGGAAATCTCCATTTTGGACAAGGTTGAACCAGGCCACAAATCCTGCCCTGACAGGTCCAAGTTTGACATGTGTTTAACAAAACAGGTTCCTTCTGAGGCACGGGTACTTGAACTTGGCTTTCCAGGTGGTTCTTGGACTTCAATTCCCAGAAGCCCAAGTCAGCACACTTGGCATCTGGGAATTGAAGTCCAAGAATATATGGATAACCAACTTTGAGGACCCCTATTCTAAGGGTTACTGTTTCTCTGTTTAACTACAGGTATAATGTATGATTTGCAAATCAGAGTGGGCAATGTGTGTAATCAATCTAACATCAAAAGTATTCATTCATTCATTCATTCATTCATATGCAGCTCCTCCAGTGGCTTAGTGGTTAAGGCACTAAGCTTGGAGACTGGAAAGATGAGTTTAATACCCAAGAGCTGTACGATCGGAGACATGAAAGAAGCCTCATTTGGGTGTCCCCTGCAATAATCCTTTCAACCCAGAGTAATCTCTGACATGAAAATGAACAGTTTATGTATATGTCTGTGCAGACATCCCACTACAGTAATGGAATAGACCATACAACCAGTGACTCAACGCTGAGTGTTGGGAGGCAGTAAATAACCTGACTCCCTAAAGAGGCTAATGGCTATTGGCGGAATGTCCACCGGGTGATGGTCCTCCTCAGTGGACGAAATGCCACTGGAAACCATCATATTGGGCCCAATGGCAAAATGAGTGGAGATGGAACCACTTCCCTCTTCTGATTCCCAATGATCATGGAGGCAGAAGAAGCCACGCCAGATGGACTGGCTGTGAAGGTGCACCTTATTAGTATCCTCAAGGCTACAGCAGTCCATTGCAGTCCTGGTGTTAAATCCTGCATGTCTCATTCATACGTGCCACAGTGTTGTGATCTAGTTCTCATTGGACTCCAAACAGGACCTGGATCATGGAGCACTCCTTGTGCCCAGCCCAGTTCTGTCTGCACCCAAACCTGAGGATGTCCTCAACCAGGAATCTCAGCCTGCACCTGGCACAAGTCTGTTCCCCCCGGCAGCTGATCTGTCAGATCAGGGGTCTGGCTCTGACAGTGATTGGCCCTCAGGGAGATGTCCAGAGAGGGGCTACACCAGAGATGCAGGCAGGCTAGAATGAAACACCAAAGAAGGCTCCCAGCTGATACCAATTAGCTGGGAATCTTATAAGCAAGCTTGTTGCAGCCTGCCAATGTCGGTACAACTCTCATGCAAAAACCAACCCCCTCCTTGACTGTCGAGACTGCCTGCCTAGACCCTGACCTGCCTGACATTACCCTGACTTCTCTGCCAACCCTGATGATGCCCCTGGACACCCTTTGGATTAGACTATTGTCTCAGACTACCAGTAAACAGACCTTGGCTTGCCTTTTGGATTTTGAGATCTGGACTCTCCTCGAACAAGACTCTCTGTGTAGTGAAACAGTGCAGTGACCGTGCCCACTCAGGAGGGTCAGCACAAGCAGGAGATGACTCCATGATCACAGTGTGTGGGTCACTCCATGGCAAGCTGTGATCCACCTTAAACAAATTCACACCAGTGGCTTTTTTCCTGTTTGAAATGATTTCCAGTAAAAGATGTATACTTGGATACGAGTTGCAGCCAACAACAGTCAGTCAGTCAGTCAGTCAGTCAGTCAGTCAGTCAGTCAGTCAGTCAGTCAGTTAGTGTTGTGTTTTCAGGCACATTTGCAAGTAGCATGCACAGGGCCTTTGCAAGACGAAAATGGTGGTTTCCCGCCAACCAACTTAGGAATTGAAAGTGGTGCGAAAACCCCTGCACAGGGCGTGCTCATTATGCTAATCAAAGTCCTGTGATTGGCTACAGTTTTGGATCCTGTTCTCCATTGGTTAAATACATATATTCCCTGTTATGATTGGTTAGTTATGGTTGTCCAGCAGCTCACTACTTTGTATAAAGGAGCCATCGCCAGGGAAACACTATAAAAACCCCATGGGTAAACAAGGGTGGGGCCGGACCTGTTGTGTATGGATTGTAACTGTATACTTGTCCCTTTAAAGATGAATGTATTTATTTCCCACCACAGATACACCTGGACAAGAGGGGTGTGTCTCAGGATGAGGTACCTCTGACAGTAGCCAATGGGCTACCGTGTAACCACATTCAAATGTATAGTGACTGTATAAAAAGAGCTGTACCTCCGCCATTACCACATGTTCGTACTGTACTCCATGCAATAAAGATGTGTTAAGCCAGACTACGGCTGCTTCCATTGTCTTGGTTTCAGAACACCAAAGGACCGGATCTATACTTCCCTCTCCATACAGGTAGCCAGCAACATGCTAGCCTGGGTCTCCTCCATTATGCTACAATCCTAAAGTAGCTAGGTATTGCCTCCTTCCTTGGCACACTCCGGAGGGAACGCTTTGTAAGCTCATCTCTAATAGACTGTTAAATAAAGATTTGTTGCTGTTTTGTTCATCATTGTTTGGAATATAGCTTGCAAGGGCCGGACATAACAGTAAGTTAGTTAGTTAGTTAGTTAGTTAGTTAGTTAGTTAGTTAGTTAGTTAGTTAGTTAGTTAGGAATATTCTTCAGTGTGTCCCTGGCAATCTCAATAAGAAAAAAAGTGTGCCTTTAGTGTATGAAACTAAGACACAGGACACAGCCTCGGGCTGGGTTAACTCAGGTTTATTGCATCGTGGACAGAGGGAACATGAGGTAATGGCGGATCGATAGCTCTTTATATACAGTAGGAATACATTTGAACGTGGTGCCATGGTAGCCCATTGGCTACTGTCTGCGTGACGTCATTGTGGGTCACGCCCTTCTTGTCCAGGTGTAGGTGGTGGCGGGAAAGCTTCCCGCGCTGTTGCCTTTGATGAGTTCGGACCAAGAGAGCTTGGACGCTCGCTGCTGCCAGCTGGTGGTCATTAGCTCGCGTCCTATTACAGGGTTTATATGATACAGCTGAAGGTTACATTGTTGCTATAGGCAAGGTTACATTGGCTCAGATACATTGTAATCCATGTGGAAGGTAAAACCATTAGAACACAACATCCCTCCCCCCTAGGACGAGACAATGTCTCGAGCCCACACTTCAACACACTCCCCCCCCTTAGGAGACAAAGTCCCTCAGCCAAGATGGCTTATTTCGAACACGCTGGGGTCTCGATGCGGGCTGCCTTTCCCCGGGTTTGCTACCTTCTCTTTGTCCCCTGGTTTCCTGCCCTGTAATTGGAGAGGGAGACTTGTTAGTGACTAGCCGCGGCTCCGCGGCGTTGTTGGGAGGTGTGCTCTTTCTCGGGGAAGAACCGGGGGCACTGGGGGCTAACGAAAAACCCCTCTTCTCGCTTGGAAGGGTGGGGGAACACTCCTGAAAACCCCCCCGGCTCGCAAAACCAAAATCAAAATCAAAATTACATTCGGGGGACGCGGCGGCGGCCGCACATTCCTTTTCCCTCCCCCCGGGCTCTGATAGAACTGGGGTATCCAAAGGATATGAGTCGGGACCACCGCTTTCCCCCCCGGTTTCGGACTGCTGTCCCTCAATGTCTCCCCCTTGGGCTAAACGGGTGGGGGAGAACCCTATCGCTGAATCCTGTTGCTGAGCCCCACTAACCGGCCCTTCACTCACTCGGCGCCTCAGTTGGTCAGCGTGTCTCCTCCAGAGGAGACCGGTGCTCGTTTCCACCCGATATGACACTGGCCCCGTCTGCTCAATTACTGTTCCCGGCACCCAGGCTGGCCCTGCGCTTGCATAGTTCCTGCAGTAAACAAGGTCGCCGGCGGCGAACCCTTTCGAGACTGCCAATCCTATGTTTTTCCCTTTGTCCTCGACTCTCGTCGGGTCCAGCCTGGACAGAAGCGTGGTCAGTTTTCGCCGCATCAAGAGTTCTGCCGGCGAGTAACCTGACGCTAAGGGGGTCACCCTATACGCTAATAAGAACTGACACACTTGGTGGTTTAGGTCCCCCGGGCCCATGCGCCGAAGCGCATCCTTTGTTGTCCTCACCAACCGTTCCACTTGGCCATTCGTGGCCGGGTGAAACGGCGCGGATGTAACATGCCGAATGGCGTTTGCTTCCATGAATGCCCCGAACTCCGAGGAGGTGAAGCAACTCGCGTTATCGCTGACTAAAGTGTCGGGTAAACCGAACGTGGAGAAGACTCTCCGTAGCTGGCTAATTGTCGTGGCGGAGGACGTGCTCTTTACTGGGATAACCTCCAGCCACTTGGAAAACGCATCCACCACCAGGAGAAACATGGTCCCTCGAAATGGGCCAGCGAAATCTACATGCACTCTGGACCACGGCCCCCTCGCTGTGTCCCATTCCCTATGCGGAAGGCGGGCCGCCTCTGGTCGGGATCCCTGGCATGCCTCACAAGTGCCGACCATGTGCTCAATGTCCGCGTCCAGCTGAGGCCACCAAAAGTAACTGCGGGCCAGCGCTTTCGAACGCACGATGCCCGGGTGGCTGATGTGCAGCAGTTTGAGCACCCTCGGCCGCATGGATGTAGGGACCACCACCCGTTGGCCCCACAGCAGGCACCCCCTTTCTAGGGACAACTCTAGCTTTTTCCGAAAGAATGGGTCGAATTCCGTGCTCGGGGATGATGCCGGCCACCCCTTTTGTACCCATGAGCTGACTTTCTCGAGCGTTCTGTCCTTGCCTGTCGCCCTAGCAATATCCGCTGGTACTATTGGGGGTGCATCTAAAACCTCGATTAGTAACACCTGGCGGTCTCTTCCTACTCTAGCCTTTTGGTCGTCCGACAAGGGCAAAGGGGATCTCGAAAGTGCATCAGCATGGCTGATCTCTTTTCCGGGCCGGTACTCCAACTCGTGTTGGTATGCGTTGAGAAAAATGGCCCATCGCAACATTCTCGGTGATAGGATCTGCGGGGTGGGCTTGCTTGCCGTGAAAATCCCTAACAGGGGCTTGTGATCCGTCACGATTTTGAACGGGCGGCCATACAAAAAATCGTGAAACTTTTTGGTCCCCGCTACAATTGCCAATGCCTCCCTGTCGGTTTGTGCGTAATTTCGCTCTGCCTGGGACAGGGACCTTGAATAAAATGCAACCGGGGCTTCCCTTCCGTCATCCAACACGTGGCAAAGTACCGCCCCCACCCCCACCGGTGACGCATCACAGACTAGGACCACCGGCCGTTTGGGGTCGAAATGCGTTAGAATTGCGTCAGAGGTCAAGAGCTGCTTTAATTCTTTGAACGCCCTCTCGTGCTCGTCACCCCACATCCAAGTCTCCTCTTTTTTAAGCAACCGATGAAGCGGTTCGGCCACGGACGCCTTCCGCGGAAGGAATGTATGGTAAAAATTGAGGAGCCCCAGGAATGACTGTAGCTCGGTTTTGGATGTGGGGCGAGGGGCCTTTTTGATGGCTACTACTTTGGATTTGGATGGCTTGATACCCTCGGGTGTGATCCTGAACCCTAAGAACTCGACCTCGGTTTCGAAAAAAACACATTTGTCCTTCCTCAGTCTCAGCCCCGCTTTCTCGAACACAGTTAGTACTTTGTCCAATCTCCGTGCCAGTTCGGCCTCACTCCCCCCTGTTATTAATACGTCATCAAAATAAGGTAACACCCCCTCCAGCCCCTTCAGGAGGCGTTCCACAAGCGACTGAAAAAGGCCGGGTGCCGAGTTCACGCCGAACTGTAAACGCGACACTTGGAACGCTCCTTTATGTGTGACTATCGTTTGTGCCGCGGCCGTGGCGGGTGTTACGGGAAGCTGCTGATAGGCTTGTGCCAGGTCGAGCTTAGCGAAACACTTTCCCCCATTTAGCCTAGCCAAAAGGTGGCTGACCACCGGCACCGGATAAGCATTAGGGCGGATCGCCTTGTTAATCGTACACTTATAATCAGCGCAAATGCGCACCTCCCCGTTAGCCTTCAGAGCTGTTACAATTGGAGTTTCCCACTCCGCGGAATCAACAGGAATAAGAATCCCCTGGCCCACCAATTTGTCCAGTTCCGCCTCTATTTTGTCCTTTAGTGCGAAGGGCACTCTGCGCGGTTTGAGTCTTATCGGGCGGACCTCCGGATCTAGGTCGAAGGCTACAGGGGGTCCCTTGAATTTTCCGAGTCCTTTTTCAAAAACGGCGGGATGCGCATCGCACACCGCTTGTATTGGGTCCACCCCCACTGCATGTACTCCCCCTATAAACAGGCCTAAAGGCTGGAACCACTGTGTCCCTAGGAGGCTACAACTCCCCCCCTTGAGGACAACTAAGGGCAGCTCCGCAGAGTGTCTCTTAAACTCAACCCGAAATTTCCCGACCCCCAACACCGGAATGCTGTTCCCCTGTACATCTCGTAGCGTGGACCTCAAAGTTTTAAGTTTGGGCCGCACGTGGGGGTCGATTTTTAAAAACTCTTTCTGGGGAATTATGGAATAGGAGGACCCCGAGTCAATTTCCATCCTGATGGGGGCCCCTTGTACTAGTACCTCAACGAAATAATGGGACTGTTCCGCGGACACACTGAGCACTGGGACGTCGTCCTCGCTGCTGTCCGAGACGCGGCCCACGCCGTCCTGCTTCCTCGTGGTCTGGACGCCATCTTTGGGCCTCGCTGAACGGTCCGGCCTGGTCGAACGGTCTGGTGACTGCCTCCGGCCCTCCTTCCGTTTTCTGCATGCCTTGGCGATGTGCCCCCGACGGCCGCAGGTGTAGCATTCGGCCTTTCTAAACGGGCACCTCGCACGCTCGTGGGCCGCTCCGCAACCATCGCAGCGGCGCCCCCCTTTTCGGACCTTCTGGACCTCCTCGCCGTCGCTGCTCTCTGAGGACGACTTTGAGGCCCGTTGAGTTGCGTGCACCGACCTTTCCGCCTTGCCGGCTCTGGGACGCCACTCACGCCACTGGTGCATCTCGTCCACTCCAGCATTCGTGGACTCTGCGGCTTCTGCGGCCTCGACGACCTCTGCCAGCGTGGGTGGCGGCTCCTTATTCATCAAGCTGCGCTGCACCTCCTTGTCTTTCAGGCCACACAGCACGCCGTCCCTGAGGGCCATTTCTAGGATGCTGCCCCATTTACAGGGGGCAGCGGCTACCCTCATGGCGGCCACGAATGCCTCGACCGACTCGTCCGGCGCTTGGACTCGCCTCCAAAACGCGCTCCGAGCGGGAAACATCGCCCTCGCGGGTTGGAAGCGCTCCCGTAGCAGCTTCATGATGTCGTCCGCCTTAAATTCGCTCACCTTCTTTGGAGCGATGATGCCCACCAGCGTCCGCTTGGTTTCCATTCCAAGCATGCGGGTGAGGATGGCCCTCTTCCTCTCCTCATCGTCTTCCTTGACTTTGAGCTCCACCAGCGCCGCATGGAAGTCCATCTCAAGCAGCTCCCAGTCTTGCGGTTTGGTGATGTTGAACCCGCTCTGTGCCCTGGCTGCTCCTTGGGAATCCATTAATCCCACCTTCGTCGCCAATTTAGTGTATGAAACTAAGACACAGGACACAGCCTCGGGCTGGGTTAACTCAGGTTTATTGCATCGTGGACAGAGGGAACATGAGGTAATGGCGGATCGATAGCTCTTTATATACAGTAGGAATACATTTGAACGTGGTGCCATGGTAGCCCATTGGCTACTGTCTGCGTGACGTCATTGTGGGTCACGCCCTTCTTGTCCAGGTGTAGGTGGTGGCGGGAAAGCTTCCCGCGCTGTTGCCTTTGATGAGTTCGGACCAAGAGAGCTTGGACGCTCGCTGCTGCCAGCTGGTGGTCATTAGCTCGCGTCCTATTACAGGGTTTATATGATACAGCTGAAGGTTACATTGTTGCTATAGGCAAGGTTACATTGGCTCAGATACATTGTAATCCATGTGGAAGGTAAAACCATTAGAACACAACAGTGCCAATGCCAAAACTTTTGCCTAATAATGAGACACTAATTTCCCTTTTCTTTCCATCAATCTGTCAGGTTTCCAGCTCTCCTGGCTATCTATCAATTGGTTTTCTAAATCAGACACATTTGTTTTTGTTCAGGGCTCATTTTTGACAACTTTAAAATCCAATTTTGTAAATGAACATTTGCTTTCCCCACCTAAGGCTGTCCCAAATGTATTATGTAGACCTGGGTAGCAGATGGCCTCCTTTGGCAGTTACCCGAATACAGCAATAGTGAAATTAAAAATGTCCAAATGCTGATGATCCACCAATACCAAATTCTCAAAATCAAGGAGGTGTTGGCCAGAAAAGACACCGATTCTAAAAATGATGTCACCTTCATTTTAAGCCACATTCACTCTAATAATGGAAGTTCCCATTTGCAGTGGGGTTATGCTTTGTGTGATTCAGCTCAGAGATTCTTGTTTGCTCTAAAATCAGTGAGAACATTCAGTTTTTCTAGTGCCATTTTTGGGCTACAAGCTGTATGCACATTAATACATAATTGTGTTCACTGAAAGCAGTGGAGGATGAACATGCATCTTCTCATACCTCAATATATTCAGGCAGGAGAAATAATTTCTCCGTACAATACTTAGCTAATTTATGAAAAGCACTAGCATAAATGGCCATCACTATTAGTAAAACATTGCAAGAAGGCTCAACAAATGTAGGAAATTTGTTGCTATTGACGATAGCTGAAAGACATTAAGAGTAAGGATTTACCTTCTTACTTTGCTTTTGGCTTTCTGGAAACAGCTAGGTAATTGCTATGCAAAAGTAAATAAATATATTCCTTCTTGAATAAAGTACTAGAAAGGCACTCTAAAGTTATTCTAACCAAAAAGGGACTGGTAAATCTAACATAACATCCATAGATATCCAAAGATCAATCAGAAATAAGATCAGGCGCTAAAACAACTGCACAGACATTGTTACTATATGCTTTTCTGCTTAAGACTGAGGTTCATAAAAATGATATTTCAGAACTGCTGCCAGGGCTCAGCAGCAAATAAATGCAGGTAAACTACACATATTTAGAAGTCTTTACTGGCCACAGGCCTAGTGTTTTTTCTTTTGATGTTTCCTGCTAACGACAGAGTAAAATTCTTCCTATTTCCACAGCTCCCAAATAAGAGACAGCCTTGCCTTCTGCTACATGGCCCTGACTGCCACCCTAGCTCCAGAATAGAGAACTTTCACTTCTTCCCCTAAAGAGTACAAGATTTTCTGGATAGTATACAGGTAACCTAATCTAGTTTTGGATTACACAGAAAGAGCCTCCTTGAAGATTGTGGTATTTTCTAACCACAGTTAGAAAATGGTAACGGCAACATTGTGTTGCTGACTAATCTGGCTACTTGTTTCTTTGTAAGCCCCCCAGATTTGCTTTGTGAGTGGGACGGCATATAAATCGAACAATACAATACAATAATCTTTATCTCAGGTGAAAGGAACTGCAGAATTGTAGCCCCACTTTTGGGAAACACACATACAGTAATACCTCATACAACATCGCCTAATTTCTTGAAAAATGTTACCTCATACAAAGTCGCTCGACTTTGTATGAGGCATTAGGGTTTTCCCAAGTTGCATTGTGCCTGGCCAGTATAAAAGACAGGACACATGCGTGCATTGCTCTTGTGGGTTTTGCACAAGGCAAAGAGTGTTTAGGAGTCGTTTTGAGTGTGATTTTGGATTTTTTTTTTAATTTTTCATCAGAATTTTTAGAAGCATTCCTGGGATTTTTGCAGCATTCTTCAGGTTCTTGGACAATCAGGGTTGTTTGACATGTTTTTGTAATGTATTTAGCCTTTAGACAATGTTTTCTTAAAGTTCTGTCAGTTTCCTGTCTGTTTCCTTGACTTTGTCCTGAAGTCTGTGCTGTTACAGTACAATATATATCTATGGAAATGATGTTGTATGAAGCATCGCGGCAAGGATTTGGACGTTGTATGAGGTATCACGGCTAGGATTTTGCATGCCTCATACAAAGTCCAAATCCGTATAAAGTCCAAACTTGTGGAACCAAGTTTGGACGTTGTATGAGGTAAAATTTTATTTTATTGCTTCTTAGCCAATTGCCCGGCCTTGCCGGGGTGCGGGTGGGGGTGGGGGTGGGGGTTAATTGTGGGAAGGTATTCCCTTCTTATGATATGTTTATCTGGTTATTGTGTCTATCTCTGTGTGTGTATTTGGGATGCAGATGCAGTTTTTTTTTTTGGTCATAGATGGTTTGATGTGTGCTCTGGTGTGTAGTCATGCCTGCCACATGACCACGGAAACATCAGCAGAAGCAGACTGATCCGCGTGTTGATGGAGGCTTACTGGAATGTGGAAGGTGAGCAGTTCGATTCTTGAGTATTGCAGGACGGACTGCGCTCATGTCTTTCTCCCAGCTCCTGTCAAACTTTTTGTTCTAAAGCAAGGAATTGTAAGTTGATAAAGAGGCACTACGTTGTTGGGAAGGTAAAAAGTGTTATGTGGGCTCCGGTGTCTAGTCATGCCTGCCACATGACCATGGAAATGTCTGCAGAAGCAGACTGATTTGTGTGTTGATGGAGGCTTAATGGGATGTGCCTATTACTTACGGGTTTTTCTTTGGGGGGGCTCAACCCATGGGGTGGGGGTGGCTTGGGGAGGGTTTTTCTCCTTTTTGCCTCCCCCCACACCATTTGTAATGCCCCCTGGCTCTCAGTAAAGGAACCTGGGCAGACTCACTCCGGCGTGATGATGAGGGAGGGATGGTAGGTATTGAGGAGGAAATTTAGGAGGAAAGGAAGATGGGAGGGTTAGAATGAGGGAGGGAAAGAAAGAAGGAAGGGTAGAAGAATGGCTGGAGGTAGGAAAGGAAGGATGAGAACTAATTGTATGTTTAGGTTTTTCGGACCCTGATACACACCAACACACAGAGTCTCTCTCACTCTCACTCTCTCTCATTCAGGCACACACACAAGTGACTGATCCGGAACCCACTGTCTTGTGCTTTGTCTTGCACACACACACAGACACACACTCCCTGTCTCTCTCTGTCTCTCTCTCACACAGGATTGATGTACATTAAAAGTGTCTCGTTCCAGGGCTGTAGAGGCTTAAATAGAATGGGTTTGTTCCATCCGCATCAGGACCTTGCCCCATCAGTCATTCACTCTCTTGTTCAACCAATCACAGTCCAACATGCAAATCAGCTCTCTCCAACATTCTGTTTTCAGGCCTGGCTGTTAAACTGCCGTTTTTCTTCCATGGCACCATGGGAATTGTAGTTTCCATTCTTTTCCCCATTTTGTGGGAATTAGGCTCCACTCTCGACCCCCGGACCCTCGCAGCAATGGTCCCAGTTTAGCAAGGTAAGTGTGGCCAGCTCATTACGGGATAGGCTGGATGGGTGTGGACATGCTTTCCAGGCATGCACCACCACATCACTTTCTTATAGGTTAAGATTATGCCTCTCTGCTGTGGAGGGAATCAGCCCCCCCCTTTGGAAAGATGTCAGCCAGCCAGCAGAAAGAAAGACTTTTAAAAACCCAAGCCTCAAAAAGCTCCTTTATATTGCAGTTAGAGTTAACTTGTGTTTTTAAGGGTTTTGAAGCCTTGCTTGCCTACTGATATAGCTGACCTAATTATTGGATGTCTAATTAATTAATTGACTATGCGGCTTTTATTAAAAAGTCCTAAAACTTACTAAAATGTTTTAAAAATGATTCTAACATGTTTTGCTTTGAATTTCCAAGCAGAAATATCCATGCAACATACCTCCCAGCCTACCCAGGAAGCCATCAATTAATTCACCCATTGCCAATAATCGCCCTTGGCATCCTGGAAGCCCAAGGAAGGCAAACACCTTAATCTTCTGTTTACCTGCTGCATTGACTACTGATTACTTCTACTTCTGTATACATTGTTTGGGCTAAATTGGAGGAAGGTTTTTCTGTGACTTTGGAACTATTTCTATACACCTCCATCATTGGGTTTCAGGGTAGATAATGCATACCATTGTTGGGGACTTCCACTGTAATTATTTTAAGATGTTTGGGTAGGTAAGAAGTGTTTGCCATAGTTACTTCGCCCCCATGAAACTTCTCCTGCAACCAATTGGTCCATTTCTATTCTGCATATGAAATCTGGACTTTAGGACTGGTGCCAATTTACAATCCTCAATCCCATTGGATGCCCCTTTGGAGGATGTCACTGCATAACTTTGCTAAACTGTGAACATTGCTATTTTTCTTCTACCCCAGGACATCTGCCTAATACCCCTTGCCTATTGTTTATATTATTGAACTTATTACTTGTAAATAAAAGAGTCCGGTGCTGGTCTTTGTTTTATCATTGTGAATCATTTTGATTAGGCAAAAGTTGAGATTAGGGCTTTGACCAGCACCTGGCCAGCAGTGATTAAACTCCTTTTCAATAAACTTAATTTTATTTTGCCTAAAATAAACGCCTCCTTGTTCCTGGGATAAGGGTTCTGCCAGCAATCTAACCAAGAGTTGTAGCTGTGATCCAGACTTTGAAAGCTCCTGCAACAACAAGAAAGGGGCAGCTGTTTATCTGGTAACAGAATGAACTCACAAAAAGTTGCCTTCATTTTGACAATTTCATGCCTGGTCTGGACACTGAAGAAGAAGTCTAGTTTTCTCTAGGAACTTGCAGTTTTGTTGCAAAGAAGATCCCTCCTTCCTTTCATCTGTATCAGTTGTTGTTGTTGTTCAATTGCATAGTCGAGTCTGACCCTCTACGACCCCATGGACTATCACACACCAGGCACCCCTATCCTCCACCATCCTCATCAACCTGCCCAGCTCTGTGCCCATTGTGTCAGCAATACCATCTAGCCATCTCATTCTCTGCCACCACATTCTTCTTTTGAATTCTCTCTTCTCATCTTCAATATTTGACCTTCCAAGGAGCAGTTGGGGGTGATTTCTTTTAAGATTGACCTATTTGTTCATTTTGCTGTCCAGGGTACTCTCAAAATTCTCCTCCAGCACCACATTTCAAAGGTATCTATTCTTCTGCGCTCAGCTTTCCTTATGGTCCAGCTCTCACAACCATACATTACCACCAGAAATACTATTGCCGTAAGATTCTCCATTTATTTTCTTGATACCACAAATATATCATTCATAATATCTGAATTGCTTCAGGCATGAACAACACAGAGGATACAATCCACATAGGTATCTCAAAGCCATGTACCAATATCCCACTTCATCTGTATGGTGGGATAGCACCAACCTTGTGAAACAAAATAATGAATTCACCCCCACTCTCTTTTGCCCACCAACACACACACACACACACACACACACACACACACACACACACACACACACACACACACACACACACACACACACACACACACACACACACACACACACACACACACACAAATAATAAAAGACAAACTGTGGAGGGAATGAGAAGAAAACTACCCATAAAGTCAAGTTCTGACTTTAACCACAAGAATGCTGCCATCCATCCACACCTGCAAACACACACCCAGTTCTAGTAAAAGGTAAAGGTTTCCCTTATTTATTTATTTTTATTTATTTTATTGTCAAATTTCTATACCGCCCACTCAGCCAAAGCCGACTCCGGGCGGTTCACAACAATGGGTAAAACATATAAAAACAAATAAAACAGATAAAAACCAGCAATAAGAACCCACCCCTAAAAAGAGAGGGGTGTAGGAACTGAAGAAACCGTGGGGCAGGCATCCTCCCCTATATTAACCACCCAACGGAAGCCACCCCTCCACCTGCACCCCAAACTTGGCCTGCCAGCCAGGTTTTTAGTTCTTTTCTAAAGGGCAACAACTCCGTCTGGAGACGCAGTTCCACAGGCAGGAGGTTCCAAAGGGCCGGTGCGGACACAGAGAAGGCTCTCCTCCTTGTGCCAGAGAGGCGAGCCCCCCTCTGCTCAAAAGCCAGTCATATCTGACTCTAGGGTTCAGTGCTCATCTCTGTTTCAAAGCCAAAGAGTCAGCACTGTCTGCTTCTGCAGACGTTTCCGTGGTCATGTGGTGTAACTAAAATAAATGTGGAGAGCAGCTTCTCTACTTATTGTCTGAATGACTGAATTGTCCAGGAGATGTTTCAAACTTTATTATGGTTGATCAGCCGCAATCTTCTTCTTTGGTTCCAGATGAATCTACTTGTTGCCTTTTATTTTATTTCCTCTAATATAACTTTTTTTCCTTATTTCTAACCCCAAGATTGCTATACATAATGTATTTGTAACAGCGTCCCTCTCTGATCTATGGATGGTCAGGGAAGGAACACACAACATAACTCTGATTCCAATTGTATTTACACATTTTCCTAAAGGCACTCTTCATCCCATTGCCTTACAATTTACCACCAAAAGGACTGAAACATTTGCCCCTATAGTTTTGGTGGGTTTTTTGGTTTGTTTGTGTGTGTGTGTTTTGGGGGGGGGGATGCTGCATGTTAATAATATTCAACTGAGTGGGCAATTTTAGGAAATGGAACAATAGTAACAGTAGCAACGCTTCCACATGATAAATGGCAAAACATATTTCTTTTAGAAGAAAATAACATTCCAAAACCTGGGATCTCATGAATGTATGAATCAAGGTATCAGGAAAATATTGAGGGGACATACATGTATGGGTGATTCATACACAAAAATGTTACTCTCTATTTACATCCCATTCATCTTTCTGGTATCTTCAATAAGTTCCTCTTGTGACAGTTATGCTAACAAAGCATTTTTTTAATAAGAGTGCGAGAAAATCCTAAAGCACTGAACAAAAATGTCAACCACATCAGTATAATGCAGGAGTTTCAACCTTTTTAAGCCAGGGACCGGGTCACGTTCCCTCACACAGCTTTGGGGGCTGGATGGCCATTTTGCCCTTCCTCCACTACATGGCACTTTATGGTGTGGTGGAGGCAGTGGGGGCCCACATGAAATGGTGCCACGGGCTGCATCTGGCCCATGGGACGCAGGTTGAGAATTCCTGGTATAATGTGAACAACAAGTCGTGCATGCATGCTGCTTTTCAAAGTCAAAGATGTTTCTTTCATTAAACTTCTGACAGGGCAGAAAGGCCACCAAATGTCCTCAATATGTCCCATGGCAACTATTCAGCAGTGGCCAAGGAAATATGGATTGAAAGTCTACTTTGTATTCCTACTTGTGGCTACTGATTGTCTATTCAGCATTTTTGATAGATTGTTGTATCTGTAAAAGGAAAGTGAATGTGGGGGGCGGGGGATGTCAATGTTTTTGATATACTGTAACTTTTAGAAAATAATTTATTTTTTTCTAGAGAGAAGAAACTGGTTTCCAGTTTCTGGTAAAAGGTGTTAGTTCTAACTTACAAAGATCTAAATGGTTCAGGACCATCCTACCTGGTGCAACATCTTTCCCTCAGGACAACAGCTTGCATCACTCGCTTCTCCATGATAATGCAGCTACAGGTGCTGACCCCAAGATTAGCTAGGAAGGCTGTGACTAGGAGGAGGGCCTTCTCATTGGTGGCACCAATGTTGTGGAAAAATCTTACCAATGGTCAATTGTTACACATTTCATTCTGTCTCTCTGTGCCACAAATAGGTTTTGGCCACTGCACCCCCCCCCCCAGTGTGACTGGACAGTGTCGCTGGTGCACTCAATTGAACCGGATACTCACTAGTCGCACCCCCGTGAGCCGCCCCCACTGGGGGTTCCAGCCCACGGCGGGCGTCGGAGCTCGCGACAGGCCTCGAGCTTTGGGGCCAAACCTGACCAGTCCCCACTGGCAAACCCGATTGTGTGGGGAGCTGCGAGGCACCAGCTTGAGCTGGCCTGATGGCCTCGAGCAGCTCGACCCTGTTGACGGCCCGCTGGAGAGGCACGGCCGAATGTGTTGCCCGGGATCGACGAAAGGGCCGTAATTGAAGCTGTGGCTAAGCCCCCGTCAGAAGGAGGTGGGGCAATGCCCATTGATGCCTCTAGCACAGAAATGCGTGCGAGAAGCGCATCAACGGTGTTCGAGCCCCCTGTATAAGGTGGGCCGGACGGGCTGGACGGCCCACTGGGCAGCTGCTGAAGGAGAAACCCAAATGGGGATCCCAGGCCCGAATAGGGCCATGCCCAAAATTCCAGCCCGTGGGGGGCCAGAGGAATGGTGGGGTGGAAACCCACACCAGGCCCACATGGGCCACCATGTCCTGGGCCATGAAAAGGCCCTCCAGGGGCAGGGGTCCCCGAGGGGCCAGCCTGTGCCAGCCCCGCCTGGAAGCTTGTGCCAGGCTGACAGGCGGAAGCCTGGTCAGCGACATTGGTGGCAGTGGGCAAAGCCATCCCACTGCCCTGCTGCGGGGGTGCCGCCCGAGCCCTCTGACCCGATGGCTGCCCCCCGGAGAAAGAGGGGGTAGGCAAAGCCCTCCCCCGCAGGCGCGGCTTGGGAGCCGGAGTCTTGCGCTTGGGAGCCATGTCTCCGAAGCCGTAGAGAGAAGCTGCTCCCTAATCGATCCCTGGCCAGGGATCCAACTCACTATCCTGTGCCCTGAGTACTGCAGTATCGAAGAGCAAAGGAAAATCCGTCTAAAGCTAAAGGTACGAAGGAAAGAGAGAAAAACGCAGCGGAGCAAACTTCTCCGCTCCGTTGCGTTCTAAAATGGCAGCTCGGCTGCCTCGCGGCCACCCCTTTTATAGAGGAGTGGCCATGCCCCCTAACTACCCGGATGTCTGAGTCTGGGTGGGGGGCCGCAAAGAGCGCAGCGGCCATTTCGGCGCCGCACTTTCATTCTTTTTAGGGTGTCTTGGGTTTTGGTGTTTTTATATGAAATTTTTAATATTTGTGTTTGTTTGTATCTGTTGAGTTTTATGCTGTTAGCCACCCTGAGTAGAAAAGTTTTTCCTAGAGGGGTGGGATGTAAGTTTAATTAATAACAACATTATTATCATCATCATCATTTTTCATGTCAGAAATTATTTTGGGATGAAAGGATTTTTGCTGGAGAAACTCTACTCAGGGGATGCCCGAATGAGGCTCCTTTCATGTCCCCAAGAGCTTTTCCCACCCAAGTGGTCCCTATTGATCTACTTGGCAGGAGCTGGGAGAGAGACAGGCGCTCAATCTGTCATGCAGTACCCAGGTCTTGAACTGCCGTCTTGTTGACCTGCCAGCTAACAAGGTGAACTTCTTAACCAATGAGCCATCTGCAGCTATAATAAATTACACTAAACAGGTCCCATTCAGTGAATTAGGATTTGGAGAGTCAACTCCTCCATACATTCAGGTGATTCAAATGAACCGAGTGTATTTGCAACTTAGTGCCTGTTGAAACCTACCAATACAGTACATGCTGAGCAATTTTGGGGCTGTTTGATGTGACCCAAATTTTGGCGTGCTGATGTGGGAGCTATTGGATCAGATCATTTTAGTGCTATGTGCACTCTTTTAGAACTCCTGCTGTATTTATAGCTGCATGAATTACTAGAAGCAAACATTCTCTCTGCAATTGTTGCATTCCTATAATCTGAAAGTCCTGTTCAGAGACGACTTTCTGCCATCACAGCATTCCTGGCATTTTAGCCAGTTTTTATTTTGTGTGCTGTAAAGTAATTCTTTAAGGTAAAGGTCACCCTTGCTTGAAAGCCAGTTGTATCCGACTCTAGGGTTCAGTGCTCATCTCCGTTTCATAGCTGAGGAGCCAGCTCTGTCTGCTTTTGCAGACATTTCTGTGGTCATGTGGCAGGCATGACTACATACCGGAGCACAATGAGTGCTGTTTACCTTCCCATGGAAGTGGTACTTATTGATCTACTTGCAATTTCTTGCTTTGTTCCAAAAGGAGCTCTAAATAAGTAACACCATCAAAAATATGGTATACATTATGCAATACACCATGCAAAGCACGAGTATGTCAAGCCCCCCCCTTCTCTCTCTCTCTTTCTCTCTCTCTCTCTCTAGAGCGCTTTATTTCAGGCTTTTATTTCCTCAGCTTGCATAAATTATCCAGGAGAAATGTTTTGAGGTAAATGATCAGAAGTAATTTGACACAGTATGGATTGTTTGTCGTATACTTCTGTACCACATTTGATATTTAAGGCATGGCTGGAGCACATGACAGATGGATTAAGACAGAGACATCCATTGTTCCCCAGCATGAATTGATTGGGCTCTGAGTTAAACCCATGGACTGTTAGGTAAACACATGATTTTGCCCTCACTCCTTCGGTAGCAGGTCTGTATCAACCAAATGTGTGACCTAACACCATTGCAGTTGAGATGATGTGAGGTGATACATACCTTTTTCTTTGACAGCTTACTTTTATATAACCTCAGTGCTGCATTTGGCACAGAACATCAGCACATGAAGCATTAAAGTGATGCCTGAAGCCTCCCATTAGTTTACACAGTAGTGTTGGTTGACCGAGAAAACCTCAGATGTGGAACAAGCTTTCCAAAGATACCGAGCAACTTAAGAGAGGGAATATGTTACCAGCAAATCCATATGTCTTTCATCTGTGTTAGACCCTTCCAAATTATTGGAGAGCATAAACCCATTCCCTCATCAGAATTCCCAACAAGGGGAGGCATACTCCCAGCCTTGCCAGTGATTTGTGGTCCACATGGGGTGAGGAATCATTAGTCCTGTGGTCAGGGCTGCCATCAGAAATTTGTGGGCCCCATACTGAGCAATCCTATCCCCCCCCCACACACACACAGTAATGTCACAGTTATGGCCGGCGGCAGCAGGGCCCCTGTCAGCTCCGGGCCCTATACGGCAGTACTGGTAGTACTGCCCTGATGGCGGCCCTACCTATGGTCACACATTGCCACAAAGGAATCAGTGAATTAACCTATTTAAACTGAAAGGCCCACTGGAATGGAATCAAAATTCTGGGCCAGTGAAAAAGCTTCTGTTTTGTGTACCCTCCTCCCAAATGGCCTCAAATTGTCTATATTCCACCTTAAAAGGTATAATGATATATTAATGTGTCAGCTGCTGCTGTTATTGGTGCTGATGTTGACAGAATGATCTCAATATCCACATGCCTTTTCATCAGATCTGCACCAAATAACTGCATTCAATCCCTCCCTCCCTGCATTTTTTCTCTCTCTCCCTCTGTCTGACACACACACATACACACACACACACACACACACACACACACACACACACACGGAGAAAAATGCAATCCTTTCTCCTTCAGTCCATCAAGTGCGTGGACAAAGTGCTGTTTGAATCCTTTGTGAGTCTTCCAAGTGTTTTACTTTGATAATGGCCAAAATCATTTGTCTGCAATGCATCACCTTTTGTCCTTTACAAAATCCTTTGTGTCATTCATTTTGACAGAGGGATATCATGAGCCATTTGAAACATTAGAAACCAAACCAACAGCTGTCTATTTTTACCTGTATAAAAACTGGGTAGAGGAGGGCAGCCAGAATGATTAGGGGACTGGAACACCTTCCTTACCATCTGAGGCTGCAACGGTTGAGCCTTTTCACTCTTGAACGACGGCGTCTAAGAGGTGACCTGACTGAAGTTTATAAAATCATGCACGGTGTGGACAAAGTAGATAAGGAAAAACTGTTTTCCCTATCGCACAACACTAGAACTAGGGGACACTCCATGAAACTTTTGGGTACTACTTCTCAAACAAATAAGAGGATTACTGGTCTATGGAACTCCCTGCCAGAAGAAGTGGTGACAGCTGTCAGTCTTGACAGCTTTAAGAAAGGATTAGACAAGTTCATGGAGGACAAGGGTATCAATGGGTATAATTATGGATACTTAAGGACAACCTCGGGGTTGGAGAGATAGGCAGGATATCTCTCAATGCCATTTCCAGGGAATCCTAAGCAGGTGAAAGCATCTTCTTGGGAATACCCTGAAGGAAATGGTGAGCCACTGTGTGAGACAGAATGCTGGACTGGATGGGCTGTGGCCTGTTCCAGCAAGGCTGTTCTTATGTATATACATTCTCCCTGGTCTTATCCTTATGCTCAAAACACTGAACAAAAAAAATCCCCCTCATTCCTTGAGATGGTGAGATAATTGTTGTGCTACTGGCAATGGAACAAAACTTTTCCTGCAAATTATGCAATGCCATGTAAACTAGGCACAAATTTGGAAATGACAGTAGTGGTGCCTGCTTGTCTTCATTTGCAGATCTGTGGGTGCCTGTGTATACTCCACAGATGTGTGCTAGGCAGTCAGTAGAGAATTTGGGCAAGTCATGTTCCTTACTGGGAACAATAAGGAACATCTCTACCTCCACAATCCAAATTTTCTTCTGTCCTCCTCATTACTTTTCTTTACTGTTGAGGGTGCAGCTGGCCAGAATGCCTCAGAAAAAACCTGTACATATTAGCTGCCATCCATGTAACAATCCTCTTACATCCAGGCCATGCTTTTCCAGCTTCCTGGCAATGGGATTGCGAGAGTGTACCAGATCCTGCCCTCTGGCCCAGATATGGCCATCTCAACTCAGGCTTCTCCATTAGGTAAATCAGGTAGTGTTGAGCAAAGAAATCACTCCAAGTCTCTTTCAGGCATTTTCATCATTGTATTATAAGCATAGCGAGGTTCGAAATACAGTGCAGTAAAAGATCAAAAGCAGATAGATAAAGCAGGCTGTGTGTGGGGGGGGGGGAGTGGGGAGCCCGTCACCCCCCTTTTCCCAAGAGCTCACATTTTGGCTGCTTTCCTGTTCAGCCTCAGAGTACTTAGAAAGTCACTCCATTTTTACTCCCCCCAGTCCCGGGAAACAGCAGCCTAACTAGCATGATTTACAGGAAAACACATCTGCCTAGCTATACCCTTCCTGGGGGAAATCTGCTCCACTGGCCAGACTTCTTCTGACTCAGCTCTGTAGATGATACAGTTCCTCCTCCGCTGGTTTAACTTTCTGATTCATACCTTCGTTAGCTTTTCATTTCACAGTTACCCCAAGGCTTCTACTTGTAGGCCCCAAAGCTCATCCTGCCTTTCCTAGGCTGCCCTTCCCTAGGTTTCTCTTGTTAGGGAAAACCCAGCTAAATAAAAAGGAGAAAATTTTAAAAAGAATCCTGGTAGCGTAAAGTAGGCCACTCTTATATCCTTAATTCAACAGTCAAGCAAAATGTAGAAGATTGTTTAATTCTTCAGGGAGACAAGTTGCAAAAAATATATCAATTACAATGAATCACAAAACTTCCAGGGTTGCACATACAGGTTCCCCCCATAAAAGAACACAATCTAACTAACCTTAAAAGTTCTTGTTAGGACAGCAGAACAATTCCAACAACAGGACAGTTTTCCTCCTCCTCTTCTTTTTCTCTCTTGGTAGCTTATTTTTATCTACCCCATAAGGGACCCAGGCAATCTACCAAACCTGGCATTAGAATTAATTAGCTATTAGGGACAGGTGAAAAGGAAAGAAGCAAGTAGTAAGCAGATGACCTCATCCAATTCCTGAAACCACAGAAATACTTAAAAAGCCATGGCCTATTTTTTTAAAGCCAAACAGCTTTTTTAGAACCAGGAAGAACCATGTGAATGACTTGGGACCATTCCATCACAACCTGTTATTTTTTCCAAGGTATAGGACAGCCTGTTCCATGCTATTAATTATGAAGGTTTTTTTAAAAATGTTCCAGAGTGAATGAGTGCTGAAAAAGCTATCTGCTGCTAGGGAACTGAGAAATCTATGCTAATAACTGGAAACACTAAAGGGGATTTTTCATATTCCTGAGAAGCATTTCCCCTGGGTTTGAATCCTGGGGCTTAGATGGAAAAGAGGGAGAGAGAGAGGCGACAAAGAAGCAAGCAGGTAAATAGGAGCTCCACCTACAATATGAAGGTCCACTATATTCCCAAAGTTGAATGCATAGTGTAGAGCAGTGTTTCCCAAACTATGTTTCACAGAACGCTGGTGGATTTCAATTCCCAGAAGCCTACTGTATGTCAGTAGATTGGCTGATCAGTGCCTTGGGGAACTGATGTAGAGCACTGTCCCACCCCACCATCCCAGGTCATAATTCTTTATTTCCCCACATTTTGAGGTTGTTCCCCCCAATCTGGAAACATAAAATTACCTACAGACACGTCTGGAAACCTAAGAACAAAACAGCTCAGGCCACTTCCAGTTTAGTGAGCAGTGAGTCTACTTTGATTTTTATGGCATATATCCAAATTCAAAGTGGATCAGACAGTATTCACAGGCACCAGGAAATCAAATCAAGTTCTAAGAAATTAAGCAAGACACTCATGCAAATTGCACAAAATGACTGTATTTACTAGTTTAGATAAGATGTTAAAAAATTTATTTAAATTATGTATTTCAAGTCCATATTGTGTCACAAACCTCACTCCCATATCATTTGCAACACAAAGAGTTGTTTCATGAATAATGACAATGACACTTGAAACAAAATGGGATTTATTAAAAGGGTTAGGGGCAACTATAAAACTGCCTTTAACCAGACCTGGACTAATTTCCATTACTCTCTCGGTTCTGATACTCCATGGAGTTTAAATCTTTTTTTTCCTCCATAGTTACCTCAACAGGGAAGTGTTGTGTTCTGGTGACTCTTACTGGAGCCACACTCTCTTGCCCAAAGTGCAAGGCACATAACAGGGAAAGGCATCCAAGGGCTATGAGTCTCTTGCTCCAATTGTATTTCATGCTCCAAGGGTATGAGTCTTTCTCTCTCCATTCTCCTTCTGGGTGAATGCCATGGAGCAGCCTCGAAGCTACCAATGTAAATATATATTATCTCTCTCTTTTTGTTCAGAGTCACTTTAATTAAGTGTTACTCTGGTACTTGCTGGAGCTAGGGTGAGTGTCTGAGAAAGGCAGGTTTTGATGGGTTCATTCTTTAGTCCCTGCTGTCCTGGTTGTTCAAAGGATCACCTTGGTAATGAAACTGGGGCATCCTAGGTGAACATGAGAGAGAGAGAGCCATCGGATTAGGGGATTCTGTGGGATGGGGGATCCTCTCTACAGAATGAACAGGGGACCTGCTGACAGTTCTGCTTCAAAGACTGAAAGTTGGGTATCAGATGATTCAATATTTATCCCTTGCCTTGGCACACTTTGTGACTTTGGCACTGGCCTCTTACAAACATTCTTTGCTGGCTATTGATAATCTAGCAATAAGAACAGATAAGACCTTTATGCAAAAGCCCACTCTCCCGCAGATAGGTTTCTCACTGAAGAAAATCCATCTTGGAATGAAACTAAGATCAGGGTATAATCAATACCCCGACACTGGGCAGAACAAGAAATCATTTAGCTTTTACATGAATTGGAGATTAATCAACACTTCCAGACATGAGAAAGAAAACAAAAGTTTGTCTTTGACTGATCATTACCATCGTGTGTCTCAAATACATGGTGGAGAAACAGCAATCACTTTGTAATGATAAAGCAACCCATTTCCCTACCGCCAACCCTCGTAAGTTTGGTCCAACCAATCCTGCTTTTCACTAATTTTATGTAATACTAATGTATAATTTCTAAGTTTCAGTTAATTATGTATTATCACAACAGCCAAATGTCAACATTAGCCTAACATTAGCCTGAGATTAGACTTTTCAATTGAGACATTTTTTTCAGAAACCTGGCAGAGAATTGTTTCAAAACATTGAGAGATGAATGTGTATTTGTAAATCACCCTATAGTGCAGTGTTGGTGACCCTATGGCACGTGTGCTAGAGGTGGCACTTAGAGCCCTCTCTGTGGGCACCCATGCAATTGCCCCAGCACAGAGTTTGCTCTGCCCCTCTGCACAGCAGCTCAATGAGAGCAACTCCTCCCTTCGCAGTACAAAGTTTGCCCCCACCCCTCTGTCCAGCAGCCCAATGGGAGCACTTCCTCCCTCCCCCAGCACAGAGTTCACCCCGCCCCTATGCCCAGCAACCCAATAGGAACGTTTCCTCCCTCCCCTTTTGCCATGTTGGCACTTTGCTATAAATAAGTGGGTTTTGGGTTGCAAATTGGGCACTCAATCACTAAAAGGTTCACCACCACTGCTATAGTGTAACTGCATAAGCATTTGCCACTTTCTGGAGAGACAGAATTGTCTTGATAGTTGAAAGGGAAGCCCTGTGAAGTCCTGAATTAGAGTCTAAAGTGGACATTTAGGGTTTCAGATGGCAGTAAATGAGATTGTCTTGGTGCAAAGTTGATTTCATCAGTCCCTCAAAATTGACAGAATTTATTTTCAATGGAACAGCATAGGTTTTCTCTCCAAAATGCAGAACAACCATCTGTCTTATACAGATGGCCATAAATTGTGCTAGGCCATTTCCCCTCTGCCTTCTGGGAAAAGAAACATGTGTAGTGCACAAACTTAGCTTGAGATGTCTTATCATTTTGATAATATTTCAAATACGTTAAGGGGAAAATTTATCTTTACCTCATTCGTATCACATTAACAATGATTGTACTAAGTCACAATTTCAATGAAATCTGAAGTGCAAAACTGTGTGGATAACAGCAATGAGTAACAGAGTAACTATTTTTACTTCTAGGGCCAACGTGATATTTTAAAGGACCCAGGTAACATGAAATGGAAAATTATCCAGCTAGCAACATTTTAATCCTAATGAGGAACCATTATATGACAAAGTTAATATGAGGCTAAACTGAGAAACTCTATATGTACTACAACACACCTAATATATATATATAAGCAGTGTTCTGTGCACTCCAGTGTTTAGTCATGCCTGCCACATGTCCACAGAAATGTCTACAGACACAGTCACTTCTGCCTCTTTGGTAGGTATTTATTAATTTATTAATCTTATAACCATATCAATAAAATCAGATAAAATTTAAATTAAATACAATGCAATCCAATGCATATACTGGTACCAAAGCAGAATATAAACATAAAAAAATGCTGTGATAAAATTCCTACAATACATATGTGATGATTCAACAGATCAAAGATCAGGTAAATGAATCTCCCTTACAGGATACCCTAATTTGTTCAATATATGTGAGGAGTTTCACAGCACGATCGCTGTGGCTAGTGGCAAACCATGGTCATAAATCGTGGGTGATCATTCTCCTTACCTCATCTGTGTTTACGCCGTAGCTTAGAGGCCCCAGCTTGGGCCTCTCACTCCAGGCCTTCTGGCCCTCCTCACTATGCCCAGGGATGGCACGTAGTCATTCAGCTAGCACGCAGCTTTCTGGCCAATTAGCAAAGTGAGCACGAGGCAGACATGCCGATATTTAGCCAATTAAGTAACCTTATGCTATCGCAGGTAACCAATAAGAATATATTGCATACCCTTCTCTGGAATTTCCTTTGTCCTGTTATTCCTAATAAACTCCGACCGGGCTATCTTGCCCTGTTGCCTCTTCATGAATCAAGCCTCCGCTGTGTCCTTGATCCCAAAACACAACATCTGGCGACCCGCGACGCGATTGCTAGATCCCAACTCCCCGACTCACCGGCTGGAATAGCCCCCTGGCGCGCCACAGCCTTTTTAGGCTCCCTCAGCTTTCGAGCTCCCGATTGTGAGTATGGGTGGGCGGGGGAACTTTCTTTAGGGCAGAAGACCCATGCAAGAGAATTGCAGAGACTCATCAAGGAGAGCGGATGTCCAGACATCACGCTTAGTAATCTAGAAGACTTCATTAAGGAAGTCAAATGCCAATGTCCTTGGTACCCAGAAATTGGATCACTCAAACGGGATGATTGGCAAAGAATTGGAACAATTTTATTGGAAGAACCCAGGGCAGCAGTTCATCATTTATTGATTTGGCACAGAGTTAATGAGGCAGTCAGGAAACTGGTACCAGCAGAGGCATCTCTGATCAATCCTCTGACTCATCCACCCGAGGACTCACCACCTTCTTATCCAAAAGTGCTGCCTGCTATTTTACCACCTACTGCACCATTGGTGCCGCCCGTCCCGAGCCTGGTTCTCCAGGCGCCGCCTGCCTACCCTGGCGCTGTGATGGGAAATGTTCGCTCCGCCATACATCGAGCCAAGAGTGATGGGGTTTTGTCCCTTGAGGAGGCGGAAGAGTGGCAAGGAGAGAGTCCTGCTTTTCCCATTACGGTTGAGATGGGGGGTGCGTTAACATCGCAGCAGCAGGAGTTTTGTAAAGATCTCTCATATCATCTGATTAAGAATGGGCAAAGAGCAGAAACAAAAGAAGTGCAAGATTTTACTCCAAAGAATATTCTGTTGTCCCAGAGGTTTACTGTACCATTGCCACAGCTTTTGCCCCCAGCCAAGGGAGGGAGTCTGACTGCCCCTCCATCATATGAGAAACAACAGCATTAGCCCCCTGATGGAGATGGGGGTGGAAATGGAGATGGGACATTATATCCTGCCTTGCAGCAATCAAGCACTTTTAGTCCTACAAAAGACCTGTTCTCTGCTGCTTTAACTGCAGCTGTGCTGGATATGGAAACTGTTGCTGTATATCCAGCAACAGTTCTTGCAAATGAGACTGCTGCAATACTGCCTGCCAAGTCTAAAAAACAACTAGTGCCAGCTGATTGGGAACAAATGGTGGGGACCTCATCACAGATTGAAGCTATTAATGCATGCAAAGTGGCAAGAAGCAAGGGGTGTGATTCAAAGAGCAGCACAGGAGACCTCAGCTCGCCCCTGAAGCAACCCTCATCACAAAAGCAGGAGAAGCTGAGTAGTAAACTTGATACCTCACGTTTGGGCAGGAAGATCCTAAAGAAGTGGGAGGATGGCCCAGAGGAGGAATGCAGAAAACCCAAGCCCAGAAAGGGGTGCAAGTACAAACTAACAGATGCAGTTTGTCATAAAGTTGAGATTCAGATGCTGCAGAGGAAAAGGGGGGTTGATCCTTCCGCTATGGACAGCAGGCTGTTGCAAAAATACAAGGAGGGAGAAGACATACAGTTTTTGGCTGATTTTGAATTGCCCAACCCTCAAACAAAGAGATCCAGAGTGGACTGTTCCAAGTTTCAGGCATCAGGATTGCAGGGAAAGCAACTTGGAATTCCCTGTGATTTTCTTCTGTGTGAAATTACTTGCAACTTCTGGAGAAGTTCTTTGTGCCTTCATACCTCATCGGCCTGCCTTAATGCAGATGGGTGTGGCTGGAGCATGAAGGAATGTGTGTTTGCCTGAAAAGCTGAAAAGGGGGGTTGGCTGGGTGTCTTGTGAATTCAGTGAGACTTAATTTATGGCCTAATTTCAACCTTGCCATGCCAAGAACTGTGCTGGAGAGAAGATAGTGTTTGTTTAAGTTGTAATCTGAGAAGAAGAAAGCTTCAGTCAACATTTGGTCTTTTAATTTGGACATTTTAATTGGACTAAAAAGTTTGTGTTGGACTCTAAAGTGAATTGGCTTTGTTTGCATTATAAAACCTGAAAACCTTTTTTAAGTAAAAATTGTCTACCTGCTCATGCTATGAGTGTGAAATGCTCTAATGATATTTCTACTGTATTTGATTTACCATGCTATGCTGGTTTTAAGTTATTGAATGCCTCTTTCATTTACACCAGTGAGAGAAGAAGAAATGTAATGCCTTACTCATGTAATTGGGGAGTGAGAAATGCTTGCTAGAATGCTACAGAAACCTCCTTCATGTAAGGAAGAAGAGAAATGTTCATGTTTTGTTCATGCTTAAATGTTTTGCTTATTCTCTTGGGGAAAGACCTGTCTTTGCTTATGTTATATTTTGCCTTATGTAACTGCATATCTCAAGGTACCTCCAGAAGTACATGGAAGAGTTTTCAGTACCCTACACATGTAAATGGGTTTGTGATGCCCTGTCTCTCTATACTCCTATTGTAGCTGTTAGCAATGCTAGTAAATGTGCCAGGGTTGTGAACTGTACTCAACATAAGTCAAAGTCTCGCTGTTTCCAGCCCGGTCGTGGTCTTAATTGCACCGGGAGAGAAACAGAGGACCTTCATTTTAACTTTCAGCACATTCTGTTGCCTTCTGGGTGGTTCTGGACCTGTGGGTCACGAACTTGGAACTATATTCCTGCTAACCTCTCTAAAACCACTTGTTGCCTTAGTCGTATGATTGTTGCTTTGCCCAACCGCACTACGCTGGTCCGTCAGCGTCCCGCCCGCAAACGCATCGCCCGAGGTACTGCCGCTGAGCAGTTACCCTCTGATTGCGATAGCACTGTTAAGGTGCTTTCCCAGGCCGAGTATACATCCTTAGCCATCAGTCTTGTTGGCGTGCCTGGCTTGGCAGCCGGGAATGCAAGGCAGCTTGGGAAGCTTGCTTGTGCATTTGTAAAATCCATTAATCACACTTCCCAAGCTATTAGCCTCCTGAACAGGGAGCAATTTCAGCTTCGCAATGCCATTTTAGATAACCGCGCCGCGATCGATTATTTGCTGATGTTGCATCATCAAGGTTGTGAGTCTGTGCATAATATGTGTTGTTCTAACTTATCTGATAATTCTAATAAGGTACAAAACCAATTGGATTCTTTAACCAAAATTGTTTCTGATATTATTCTTGCCATTCTGATAACTGCCTGTTGCTTTATTCAATGCATACCTTCGTTGCTAGCCACCTGCCTACAAGGATTTCGCTTCCGGCCTCGTGTACGCAAGGACCAAATTTATTATGCTTATAAGCTTCTTAAAAACAGAAAGGGGAAGATGTGAGGAGTTTCACAGCACGATCGCTGTGGCTAGTGGCAAACCATGGTCATAAATCGTGGGTGATCATTCTCCTTACCTCATCTGTGTTTACGCCGTAGCTTAGAGGCCCCAGCTTGGGCCTCTCACTCTAGGCCTTCTGGCCCTCCCCACTATGCCCAGGGATGGCACGTAGTCATTCAGCTAGCACGCAGCTTTCTGGCCAATTAGCAAAGTGAGCACGAGGCAGACATGCCGATATTTAGCCAATTAAGTAACCTTATGCTATCGCAGGTAACCAATAAGAATATATTGCATACCCTTCTCTGGAATTTCCTTTGTCCTATTATTCCTAATAAACTCCGACCGGGCTATCTTGCCCTGTTGCCTCTTCATGAATCAAGCCTCCGCTGTCTCCTTGATCCCAAAACACAACAAATATATCGTGTTCTTATAAATGCTGCCTTAGTTATAAACGTAGCAGTTCTATGTACAATATGGACAGGAAGAAGGGATGAACGGGGAAAGCACTGAAAAGGAGAAGAATCCGTTCGTGGCCAAAAAGCACAGGGCAAAAAAGTAGCCAAAATGTCTATATATCAGTAATATAAGTGGAAATAAGTCCAAAACAACTGTCCGTTTAACCGTATTTATGTGCTGTGCTGTTCCACAATGAGAAAATATTTCAAAACTTTTCCGGTAAAATACAAGCTTTTCTGGGCGTGAGCCCTTTCCTCAGGGAAATCTCAGTATAAACTGGTAATCTACTACAAGTGAAAGAATTATCGCGTCCTAGCCTCTATGCGAAGTCTGCTAAGTGCTGCGGACGTACACACACACACACACACACACACACACACACACACCAGGCTTGGGGTGCAACATGGGAAACTGAATTCCCAACCTCTGCTTCCATAGGCAATACCTAAAATTTTGAGCCAATTTTCACTCACTGTAACAATCTATATAAAGAGAGAAAATGGGGGATCTTTTCACATAAAGAACGAAATGTGTGTTAGTATTATAACCATTTCCCCCGTTCTTCATGATGTCTTGGCTTCTTTTCCAAAACAAGGGATTTTGAAATTTGCCAATGTTACCACCTAGACTTCATTGTGTGGTGACTTCAGTTTAGTGTTTCCCCATGATAAATTAGACAGAACTCCTGGATCTTTAATAGTTGTGTGAAAGAAACAATTTTAGTCAGTGTTGCAGCAGGACAAGCAATAGAATCATCAAATTGTAGAGGTGCCCCAAGGGTCATAGCATCCAATGCCCTGATGAAGCAGGGGATCTTCCTGTATAGCCAAAGCATTTCTGACAAATGGCCATTCAACTTTTGTTTAAAACTTCTGCTGAAGGAGAGTCCCCCATCCTCAAGATAACCCATTTCACTCTCGAAGAGGATTTAGCATCAAAGATTAGCCTGAGTTAGTTTTTCACCTTCTTGCCCAAATTGTTGCCACATTCCAAGACCAAGTTGTTCCCTCTTTCTCTCCTTTTGCCTCATTGCTGGTGAAATTACCTTAAAGAAAAACAAAAAGAATGACGCATGACAATGCGCTCCGGTGTCTAGTCATGCCTGCCACATGACCACGGAAACGTCTGCAGAAGCAGACAGCGCTGGCTCTTCGGCTTAGAAACAGAGATGAGCACTGCACCCTAGAGTCGGATACGACTGGCTTTCAAGCAAGGGAAACCTTTACCTTTATGACAATATGGACAACTAAAGATACGCCTCTCAAAGAAAATAAACCAAAAAAAAAGGAAACAAAGGTTTCTTTCATGTACTCTTTTTGTGCAGGAAACGTTAGCACAATTTGAAAAGTAATTGACTGGAAAATAATGGTCTGGATGTGAAGCATCTCCTGGGGTTGAATATTCCTCTTTGAGACATCTTTTTCATGTTGAGACAACCTTAACTGACACGAATGACAAATTTAATGTGTATTATTTACATCCCTGCTATTTCTTTCCTTTTGCTATTTCATTTAATTCTTCTGACAGAAAACTTCCAAATTTACCTCAAAACTTCATTCCAGGTGACATCTGGAGGAAACTTTAGAAATGGATTAATGAAGACTCTCTCCACCTTCTTTCCTTCTCCTCCTTAAATCCCACTATCCGGGAAATCATTTTGGTTTCTGCAAGCAACCCTGTGCCTGAGTCAGCATCAAATGTAATTGCCTTTTAGCAGAGATGTATAAAGAAACCTCCCACCTAGCCTCATTGTAATCCACAGGGTTTGCCGATAAATATTCCAATGCATTTGAATGCAGGAGGTCCTGCTGCCTTTTCAGAATGGTTGCCCTTTTCCGACTTTCTCCAGTATGCCATTTACCTCTGACACAGCTAAAAACAGTTTGATACCTGTGAAAAATGTCTGTACTGAATAAAAATGAGTGCTGTTTTGATGTAGATTGTTCCTTCACTTTAAGATTATATCTGCAGACATAGAGAGAAAGAAAGAGATTTAGAGAATCTGAGAAACACAATTTTATTCATTGCAGTTATACCATGATAGGATAGAAAACCTGAAGCATTATAAGGATTAGAGATGGAGGCTACTATTGAGAAATATTGAAAGGGTAATTGCCTGCTTTTTTTATCACTGATGCTACACGGGCAGTGTCAATAATAAACAATTAGCAAAGCGTCAGTTTTTTTAAAAATACAACTCAATTCAATTTATTACTGTCAAAGACCAGAACAGATTATGGATAAAACATTTACAACAAAAGTGAATATATTGTGGTGCGATAGTTTGCACTGCTCTAGCTGAATTCAATTACATGAGTTTTAGTATATAGCATGTAAAAATCATAATATATGATATATAATAACATCTAAGTATAAAAATACTAAGGCTATCAATACTGGTAAAATAGCAATAACAGTAAAATAGTAATGTCTATAGTTTAATTATTATTTAGTTACAAGGAAAGGGGCTGCAGTGACTCAGTGGTTAAGAAGCTCACCTTGGTAGCTGGAAGGCTGGCAAGTTGGCAATTTGAGACCCAGGTACTACAGTTTGATTCCCCACTGTGCATCCTTGACAGGGCCTAGATTTAGAGCTCTGCAGTTCTAAGATGATGATTGTATAATTCAGAAGCAGGAAGTAACTCATAGGCTGATTATTTGTGGATTTAGTCTGCTGGACCATAAAGAAAGCTGAGTGCAGAAGAACTTGGAAATGTGGTGCTGCAGCAGATTTTTGAGAGTACCTGGACAGCAAGGCAAACGAATAGGTCGATCCCTAAAGAAATCTACCCTGACTGCTCCTTGGAAGGTCAAATATTGAAGATGAAGCTAAAGTACTTTGGTCATCAAATGAGAAGAGAGGATTCACTTGAGAAAGCCTTGATGGTGGGAAATGTTGAGGGCAAAAGAAGAAAGGGACAGCAGAGAATGAGATGACTAGATGGTGTTGGGCACAAAACTGGGCAGGTTGAAGAGAATAGTAGAGGATAGGGGTGCCTGGTGTGCGGTGGTCCATGGGGTCGCAAAGGGTCAGACTCGACTATGCGACTGAACAACAAAGTCTGCTGTTTAATAAGCTGCAGCGACAAGCTGGTTTGCTCCTAAAGCCAGCAATCTTATAGTGTCTTTACAAGAGCAAACTAGCCTGCCTCCAGAGGGGTCCTATTCACATCTTTCTGGATCTCTGTCATAGGCATCTGTTTTTTAGCTGCTTTGGTTTGATTTGAGTATGTGTGAATACTAGGATTGCACCAAAATGACTAGCTGATTGTTTCTTCAGAGGAGCTACTTAATTGTACACTTCCTCAGACCTCTCCTTTGGAGGGCAAGGCATTTCTCTTTAATTGTTGCTAAAATTCCAAATGATGATATAAATTATTATTTTTTAATTTCTGTCCAACAGTCTTTGAATCACTGTGCTGATTAGCAAACATTAAAAGCAGTGTAACCTTTCTGTCTTTGTTTCCTTCTAAAGTCTATGAAGATTTAAAAGAAAGCTTCCAATTTTTCATATTTGTTATGCATCTTTATAGGAAGCTTTCCTCTGTAACTTCATAGCCTCTGGGAGGAAATCAAGAGAAAGTGTTTCACCAAGTTTTATGTTTGGCAACATTTTTAAAAATCCCTCTGAAGCGTTGCTGATAATTTATGGCAAAGGTCACCCTTGATCGAAAGCCAGTCATATCCGATGCTAGGGTTCAGTGCTCATCTCCATTTATAGCCAAAGAGCCAGTGTTGTCTGCATCTGAAGACGTTTCCATGGACATGACTAAACACCAGAGTGCATGGAATGCTGTTTACCTTCCCACTGAAGTGGTACCTATTTATCTACTTGCAATCTCCTGCTCCTGAACTGCTAGGTTGGCAGGAGCTGGAACAGAGATGGAAGCTCATTCTGTCATGCAGCACTCAGGACTCGAACTGCTGACCTGCCAACCTTCCAGTCACCAAGTTCAGCAGTCCCTGATAATTTAAGTAACAGTTAAAAAGAAATGCCTTGCCCTTCAAAAGTCAGCCCAGATGAATTGTTCAATTAATCAGTTTTTTCCAAATGGAAAGCCTTTATGATCCTGAGAAGTCTTTCCCTTTAAAGGAAAAAGCATTCCCTTTATATTGAAAGATCTTGATCATAATAAACAGAGTAAATCTGTGCAGAGTAGTTTCCAAGTCAAATGCAAGGATTGCACCACACATTTTTTTCTATCCATAAGCAACCCAATTTAGCCCAATCCTTTATGCTCCAATTTGTCTGTCTAGCCAAGCCTTTAAGCCTAAGAATATTATGCTAATTTACAAGAAAACAAACAGGGGTAAAACTTCTGAAGATATTGCAAGAAACTTTGTTGATATTCTTCTTTTGCTGGAGAAGTATTTCCAATGCATTTTGGAAATGTGAAGGGATGCAGGATAGGCAGTTTAGTACACAAAGTTGTACTCTTTGTCAAAGAGGAGTGGCCTGGACTCTGTGGGAGAATACCTCCTGGAGAAATGGTTGACTGCCCAGCACATGCTGCTTGAAAAAGTTGACTTCCTATGCTTGAAAAAGTATGACCAGACATGCATGAGATCCGGAGATGGCCATTGATTTGGACACCTTACAAGGAGGAAAGACAATCCTATGGAAGAAAGCCATTTCTTTACATCTCTGCAGAAAACATTATGAATTCTTTAGTGGTCTAATAAAGGTTTCACCTTTAGATCATGAAAGAAATGTCATTACAACAATGGTTGCTAGTAGCCACAATGACCATACAGATCTATGAATGGAAGGAATATATCAAAGAAAAGCAAGAGCTTCAGGGGAGAGACAGAATTTTCTCCCCTGTGTTCGTTTCAATAACATCTCTCCAAAATGAAGGATGAGTTACTTGTATATGAGCTTAACAACCTATCTTTACCTATAAGGAGGGAAGTTAACCGATGGTGTCTGGCAAACACGCCCGCACCCATTCCTACTATCCCGTACCGAGCCCCCTACACTTGCCTTTATACCATCCAAGCATCACCGCAAGGGTCCTACAGCCACGAGTGGGGCAGCTGCCCCACGAACGGGACAGAAAAATCCAACTACAAGTTCCAGCATCCTCCGCACCATGACCACTTCAGCCAATCAGGCTGAAGGGCGCGAGCACATAGAACGTTGGAAAAGCCGGTGTGCGAAAAATAAAATAAAATAATGCCTCATGCAATGGGAGCGCAAGACCACCAAAGGTGGACGCAGCGCCTCACGCCCTTGCTACCCCAAACCCGCCAAAGCCACGGCAAGGCCACAGCCTGCCTTCTTCCCCGGAGCAACTGGGAGAAGAGGGACTCCCCCTCCTCCCCACTACCTCACTGAAGACACGGCGGGACCACCACCAGCCTCAAGGTAAGTTGAGGCAGGAAAAAAGCAGCAGCAGGCAGCACTTTGTCAGAGGAGGCACACTCCCCGGCGAATGACTGTCTGCTGCCTTTGTACTAACCACACCACTGTTTCGAGAACTAGCATGAAACAGTGGTGGAGGTAATAGAAAAGCAGCAGCCAGCAATCTGCAAGGAAGAGCGCCACCCCTTACGGATTATTGCCTGTCACACTACAATTTTACAAAAAAAAACAAAAAAACCAAACAGCCTCACAGCCACAAACACAGATCTCCCGTTAGGTAAGGCAGGGGAAAAGGAAGCCGAGAGGAGAGAACCATCATAAAGTAGATAGCTCTTCTCTGCCTCCTTCTCCCCTAATTGACCTAACAAAAGTTACCAGATGAAGTGTGAGCTGACTGCCGGCTCTTCATTTTCCCCACAAAAGCCAAAACCAGAAAAGCTAATTTATTTTAGAAAAAATCTCCCCCAAAACAAACAACAACAGAGAAAACAAAAACAAAACCATTCTTCCAAATTTAGTCATCACCAACCAAACCACCCCTAACCACCAAAACACACATTACACATGCCCAGCTTGCCAGGCAAAATATGCTAGTATATAATGTGAGGGATGACAGAAAGAAATCTAGGCCCCATATCAAGTTTCTTATTGTGCAGGTTGGTTAAGGCGCTGAGCTGGAGACTGGAAGGCTGGGTTTTGATACCTGAGAGCTGCATTTGGGGACATGAAAGGAGCCTCATTTGTGCATCCCCTAAAATCCTTTCAACCCAGAGTAATCTCTGACACGAGATTATAATTATTATTACCATTACCTCTGAGAATAACAGTTTTTTCTCTATACTCCTCGCTATCACCCTGACCTAGAGATAGCTCTTCTGGAAGCCTGGAGTATATATAAGAAGCCTCGACTATATATAAGAAATGTGCAGTTATCTGAAAAGGAGGAACTCCTGGTAAAAGAAGATGAAAAGGGCAGAGAAATGAGATGGGAAAAAATGTCTTTCATGGAAACAAATGTCAATGATGCAAGCCAAATAAAGTCATCAGCTATCATCATCAAAGAGACAGATTCCCACCCTCATCGAAATTATAAATATGCCATGTTCATACTTTTGCCCTTCTGTTAGACTTTTGTGCTGAAAAGGTCTCAGCATTGTCACTCTCTTTTACAAGCAGCCCCATAGCTAAAATGTGGCGTGACTTAATATGTGTTAAGCATATGAGCCCCATTAGCACCATGTAACTATGGCTGCATGCACTGAACACATACAAAAATATATTGTGACAACTGCCTTCCTTGCAACTATCATGCTTTGGCATTTCACTTACCGTGCATTTTGATTTCATCTTCCTTTTTATCGCATTATCATCAAGGGTGCAGTATTTTTCTCCCCACTGTGAAATAATGAGGCAAGTCACACAATATTTTTCATATTAAACTTGGGACACAATTTATTGAATTGTAACCCCTGAGTTATGGAGGGATCTGATAGTGCTATATCACCTGGTACTCATCCCCTCCTCAACCCAGATGGGTGAATCCCTAGTCCCTGAGCAGTGATGAGTCTTGACAGCTACTTCTCAGGGAAACATCCATGTGGGTGTTTCCAATTCAATTCCCAAGTACAGTACAGATATTACATAATCCTTTACCACTACCATCCTAACCCACCCCTAGCCACCAACAGAGAAGGATAGCCACATATTTGGCCCCTCTCCCCAACTGTCATCAAATACAGTCAAAATGTGCCCCCCCCAACCTAGGTCATCCAAATAAATGTCAGCCCCTGAAGCCACCAAATGAACCCTGTTGCTCTGAAACAACTCAAGATGTCTGAACAAGATACCAGGGTATTCCAAATTAAAATACACCTTCAGTTCAGGATTTACTCTCCTGCAAGTCTGATCCATACACCTGGAATCACAATTCCATTGCCTCCTTCAGTGAGGTGATCCCCTAATGGGATGGGCACACCCATCCCATGTGTATGAAGCAGATTCATATTCGGGTGTACAACCTTGACCTGGACTCCACTGATATGTATAAGGACCAACAGGGTTTATTATTCTTCACTTTTAGCCACCTGGTCACCACCATGCATAAAACAGGATAAGGAATCTGTGGCGATGCAGAGGTTACAGGATCATGGTATACAATGCTAAAGTTGTTGTAGACCAGTAGTTCCCAACGTGAAGCCCACACCCCACAGGGGAGCTTCAATTCCCAGAAGCCTAAGTCAGTACATTGGCTGATCAGTGCTTTGGGGAATTAACTTAGGCTTCTGGGAATTGAAGTCCAATAACAAAAGGTTGGGAAACATTTTTGTAGATCAATAAACATGAAATTGGAATGAATTTTAAGCCTTGATATTATTTTCTAAAGTTTATTTTATCATGATTAGGTTTTTTTTAAAAAATAATAATTTACTTATTGTATTATTATACCACACATTTGGGATATTTCCCACTCTGGGCAGTGCACATACAAATAACAAAAAGCAACAACAATAAAACAAACAACAAAATAAATAAAGAACCAAATAAGTACATCCTAAAATAAAATACCTGGCATCTGTGGGCACAGAGAGACAACTGATTAGCTAGTTTATTGTTAAGGGGGTACAATAAAATTAAAATAATATTCTAATTTGTGAATACCTGTGGTATTTTGCAGCAGTTCTGTGACTTTAAAATGCAAGATTGGAAATACACTATGTGCACTAAGAAGATAGCAGTTAAAAACAGCCGCCACAACAACACAATGAGCAAAATGAATTTGTATCTTATTTAACACTTCTTTTTCATCGGTTTGACATTTGCAACATCTGCCTTCAGCCAAATTATGACTAAGGTCATGTTTATTTGTTTGTTTGTTTGTTTAGACTTATATCACAGCCCACTCGCCATGGTGACTCAGGCTGGCTTAGTCAGCAGCAACAGTCTCCGTATAAAATTGAATCACAGTACTATGACTAAAATCAGTAAAATTAAACAGCTAAAATACACCTTGTTAAAACATCTTTAAACAGTTAGACCAAAATCCCCAAATGGTGGGATATTTAGAATAGTCATATGAGCCAGTGGGGAGAAGCTGCTCCTATCGCAGCACCCCACACACACTGGGCCAGCCAGGTCTTCAGGCCTTTTCTGAATGCTGGAAGTTGAGAAAGCCGTCCAAGGAAAATATATATAAAGTCTCTATAATGATTCTTGAAATGAAATGGGATAATCCAATCCAATCTTATTGAGTATTTAATTGTTCAAAAATGATTCATAAATTTGATTTCAATACAGTCTCAATTCTATATAAATCCAAATATGTAGAATAAATCAATTTAATGAGATAACGTCTCTCAAAATAATTCCAAAGCTGTTTCCTAGAAACAAATTATCACAATGGTGAAATCAGAATACAAATGGCAAGATACATATTAATACATGAGTAAATAAGTAGAAATATATAAAAATACCTTTTCAATGCATCTATAGCCTCAAATGTGATTTCTTTATGTGCTCAGACGTTAACAATTGGTCTAAATGGAAAATTTTAAATAGTCATGGGACTAATTAATGACAACTGTTAAACATATATTAATCAAAACTGGACTAATGTTTTAATGATGTCAATCCTTTGATAACTTACCGGCTTGACTACTTCCAAAACTACAAACTGCAATTGGTCCTCTGTGTGATTGGTATTCAACAGCTCTTTTGCTCTTTTGAACTTAGTCCCCTGGCAACTAGCATAAAAAGGATCATCATGAAATATTGGGGGATTCTCTCTGATACACCAGATTGCATTATGAAACCCCTTGTAGGTTACAGATGTACTGCCTCTATTGGCAGTTTAGTTACTCGGATGGACTTGTTGACACAACAGGACTCCCCTCCCAATATTACCAGAGGGCACTTTAAGTGTCAGACGCGTTCCTCCTGCCGGTTCACCAAGAATGTGAAAACAATAGATTTTCCTGACATTGGTTACACGCATACACTTAAGGATTTTTCCACTTGCGGAACCAGTAACGTGGTCTATATGATCATGTGTCCTTGTGACAAGCACTACATTGGTGTCACCACTAGGCCGATCCACACCTGGGTGTCAGAACACAGGTCGCGGGTGCGGAGACAGGTTATGGGTGCACCTTTAGTTTCACATTATATGAATACCAATCACACAGAGGACCAATTGCAGTTTGTAGTTTTGGAAGTAGTCAAGCTGGTAAGTTATCAAAGGATTGACATCATGAAAAGATTACTCCAGAGGGAACCTTTTTTCATTTTCAGACTTCAGACCCGGAACCACATGGACTCAATAGCAAGCTCGATCTATCATCTTACTTATGAGTACTTTAAATTTTCTTGCCAGTTTTGATTAATATATGTTTAAAAGTTATCATTAATTAGTCCCATGACTAAGATCTTCCATTTAGACCAATTGTTAAGGTCTGAGCACATAAATAAATCACATTTGAGGCTATAGATGCATTGAAAAGGTAAAATTTTCCAATAAAAATAGATGAGAGGGTGAAGGAAATTTTTCTTCAAAATGGTGTTTCCCTGTTGAAGGATTGGATAAGGATTTGCGGTGATAGAGAGAACAAAATAAAAATGTATACGCAATTTAGGATGAATTGGTTTCAGATTGCATTAGTAAATAAATGGAATAGTAAATATTTGTTGGAAACGAGTTTGGGAAGGAGTAAGACTGAGTTTGAGGATCTGGTATGGAAGATAAGAAATGGGGAAATGGGAATTAAGGGCATTGTGGGTAGGATTTACAAGATGTTAAATAGAGAAGGTAATCTGCAAGAGGTATTAAGAAATCTTTGGGAACAAGATCTCAATGTTAAAATAACGGAATCGGAATGGAGAAATAAATGGAAAAAAAGTATTATGAGAATGATGTCAGTTAGAATAAAAGAACATAATTATAAAATGTCATGGAGATGGTACTTGACCCCCATGAGGTTACATCAGATGGATAATAATAAGAGTAAAATGTGTTGGAAATGTATGAATACAATGGGAATGTATGAACATATGTGGTGGAGTTGTAATGTGGTAAAGGATTTCTGGGGAAGAATTGAGAAAGAAATTTGTAGCATTTTGGGAACGAGACTTAAATTGGGGGCAAGTACCACTTTGCCGAAAGATGTGAATAATATAAATTTAGATGCTGATAAAAAAAGAATTACTGGCTATAATGTTGACATCAGGTAGACAATGTATAGCTAGAAATTGGAAAAGCAATGTTACTTTGAAAACTGAAGATTGGTATAAGGAATTGTGGGATCTTGCATTAAATGATAAATTAACTTGGGAATTGAACAAAAAAAAGGGTATAATTAAAGAAAATAGATTTTTGAAAATTTGGCAATTATTTGTAGAGACAAAATTGGCTGGAGGTGTGGGGGGGGGGCGGGCCAGTACATGATCAATTTACTTTCTGGAAACAGTAAAAAACATCCTCCAGGACATTGTATGATACACTGGGTGTGTTGTATGAATCTGTGTATATGCTTTTCATAAAGGTATTTTATGACTTATGTTAATGGAAAAGTATGGTAATACTGTAACAATGAACAAATTATGGGTAGGGAAAAAAAAGGTAAATATGAATATTATGGATATACAAATGAGTAGATTTAGAGTTTGATGTTACAAGAAAATGAATATATAGTAATTGTTATTTTTATGTTGTATAAAATGAATGAGGGCTATAATAATTAAGATTTAGAGAAGGATGAGTGGCATTACATTGATAAAGTATAGGTATTGGTATTGGTATAGTTATTTTTTAGTATTGTTTATTATCTGTTTATTATGTATTTGTGTATGAATGTTTATGTACTGTAATTGTATATTATCTTATGATTTTTTCCCTGTATTGTACTGTAATTCTGTATTTGTGCTGTAAGTTTTTATTTAGATTTTGTTATTATATTTTGAAAATTAATTTAAAAAAGAAAAAAAGAAAAGGTATTTTATATATTTCTACTATTTACTCATGTATTAATATATATCTTGTCATTTGTATTCTGATTTCACCATTGTGATAATTTGTTTCTCTTTAGAATTATATTCCTTGAAGAAGAATTTCTGAACAAAAAGCTGCATTTATCCAGGAAACAGCTTTGGAATTATTTTGAGAGACATTATCTACATATTTGGATTTATATAGAATTGAGACTGTATTGAAATCAAATTTATGAATCATTTTTGAACAATTAAATACTCAATAAGATTGGATTGGATTATCCCATTTCATTTCAAGAATCATTATAAAGACTTTATATATTTTTTCCTCGGACGGCTTTCTCAACTTCCATTATTTTACCGTCTGGCCATTCATTCTCCTTGTTCTTTTCTGAATGCTAGCAATTCTGATTGGAGGCAGAGGTCAGTCGGCAGGAGGTTCCAAAGGGCCGGAGTGGATACCAAATGCAAGCGCGGCGCCAAAATGGCCGCCGCGCCCTTTGCGCCCCCCCCCCACAGGACAGAGAATCCGGGTAGTTAGGGGCGTGGCCAGCTCCCTTATAAAAGGGGTGGCCACGAGGCAGCCGAGCTGCCATTTTGCCTCAGCGACGGAGCGGAGAAGTTTTTTCCCCTGCGCCTCCGTCGCTCGTTGGTATCACCGGGAAGCCTTTTGGGTCGATTTTGCTTAGCTAGCTTCCCTTTTTTGCTCGAGATGCCTTCCAAAAAGAAGGCTGCTGCGAATTCAGCCCGGGCTGTTAGGAGGCGCAACCCAGGTCGGAGGACCGTGGTGCCGCCTCCTCAACAGCCACCTTTGCCATCCCCGGCCGGGGCTGGTGGCTTGGGGTCTATCGCCCCTTGGCCCGATCAGAGTGCGGGCGCGGAGGGCGCTCCGGCCCGCGGCCCGCGAGCGGTGGACACCGCTCCTCCTCCTGCCCAATCCGTTGGGCCGATTACTTTTGGGCCGCAGCCTCTCCCGGGGCCCTCTAGCCTTGGGGGGTGGCCCGGTGCCCTGCCTTGGCAGGTTTCCTCACCAGCCCTACCGGGCTTCGGCCCTGGCCAATGGCCATATATGGGCCATGGGGTGCAGGGAACTGTCCCCATGCAAGGGTCAGGTGGGCCGGCCGGCTCTTTACCCATGGTTAATGTAGACACCTTACTGGCCCGTATTGCGGCCTTAGAGGAGTCTTTGGCCCGGGCCAGTCAGGCAGGTGCCCCTTTCGGGGTACCTTTTGAGGCGCTATCGGCAGCAGGACAACGGCCGGCGGGGAGGGTTGAGCTGCTGCAGGCGGGTGGCGCGGCTCCGGCCACTGCCTCGCAGCTCCCCAGCCAGCAACCTGGTGCGGGTCAAGCCCCGGTGATGAGCTCTACATCGGTCGTGAGCTCCGACGCCCCCAGTGGGCCTGAACCCCCGGTGGGGGCGGCCCGCGGGGGTGCAGCATGTGAGTATATGGTGCAAACGAGTACATCCACACACATTCCCAATATAGGGGGGACCTTTCAGTGGCCTTGGCCTCGCGCGGGTGGTGCAGGGGCTACGCCGCTGGCGACCCACCCGGCGACAACTACTGCCACCATGCCCGCTGGGGTGGGCCTCGGTTCTTACACTGCTGGGAACGTACTTGGGGTGGCAGGGTTAACTCAGGCCCCTTTGGGTAGGCCAGCTATCCCCTTTTCGGCTTTGCCGACGGCAGGGTATTCCTTGCCACTGGGTGATCACTTGGCACAGGCTACCAGAGAAAAGATATGGCGAGGGGAGTACGTAGATATCTTCTCACTCCTGAACAGAGAGCCCACCAAGGAAGAAAGGGAGGGTCAGGATGAGAAGGACAAGGAGCAGGCACGCCGCCGTAAGCCGCCGCGTACCTGGGCTAACTGGCTCCCCGCTTATTTGATATACATGGCGGTATATTTGAGGGCGCGGCCGGATCTAGCTATTCCCATGGTCCAATATTTGGACAACATATATAGGGCGATGGTAGATTTCCCGGGCCCCTCATGGCTAGCATATGATGAGGAATTCCGTATGAGGATTCCCCTACACCCCGAGATGAGATGGGATGAGCCGTGCCAGAGACTGTGGCTCTTGTATATGACACCCACACGTCCTGCCCCGGGGGATAGATACCATTGTGGACATGCAGTCCAGCGAGCAGCTCCAGCGCAGGGTACCCGCCAACTGGCGGGGCAGGGGGTTCCAGCCCGCCTGCTGTGCTGGACTTTCTCGTCCAATGGTTCCTGCAGTCGGAAGAACTGCAGGTATAAGCATGAGTGTCCCACATGTTCTGGTCCCCACGCAGCCTCTGCTTGTCCCAAGCCTGGGGGGGCGCGAGGCAGAGGGAGGGGTGGACAGTGGGCTGGCAAGCCTGCCACGGATGGAACTAGTTCTCCGAAAGGCCCCCTCCCCAATTAAGGTGGACATGCTGGAGCGCTGGCTCGCATCGTACCCAAGGGGAGAGGACAGAGAGTATCTCATCCAAGGTTTTAAGCAAGGATTTCGTATCCCTTTTATGGGTGATAGATCCCCTCAGGATGCTCCCAACCTTTTATCCCTCAGAGGAAGGGAGGAGGTAGCCGAGGCCAGCATTAAAAAGGAATTAGACGCGGGCAGGGTCGCCGGACCTTTTCCCGCACCCCCTTTTCCCAACCTTAAGGTTTCGCCATTGGGTTTGGTTCCCAAAAAGTCCCTAGGTGAGTTTCGCCTTATTCATCATTTGTCCTACCCAGCCGGCCGATCGGTCAACGATGCGATACCTGATGACCTTTGTTCGGTCAGGTATACATCGTTCGACCATGCGCTGCGCATGGTGCGCTCGTGTGGCCCGGGTGCCTTGCTGGCCAAGTGCGACATTAAGTCAGCTTTTCGCCTCTTGCCGGTGCACCCGGGCGACTTTGAATTGCTGGGTTTTAAGTTTAGAGGGGAGTATTATTTTGATAAGGCCATGCCTTTTGGCTGCTCCATATCATGCTCGGCTTTCGAGCGTTTTAGTACCTTCCTAGAGTGGGCTTTCGTCCGCAGGTCAGGGTCCCGGTCTGTAGCCCATTACCTGGATGACTTTTTATTCGGGGGTGAACGGGGCTGGGACACGTGTGCACGTCTCCTCAATACATTTCAGACGCTAATGCAGGAACTTGGTGTCCCTTTAGCGCCCGAAAAGACCGAGGGCCCGTCGACCGAACTAGTATTCCTGGGGGTTGAGATTGATACAGTAGTACAGGCTTCTAGGTTACCGGGTGATAAGGTGTCCAGGATTGTGACCCTTATCTCGGAATTGCTGGCCAAGCGTAAGGCATCCCTGAGGGAACTGCAGGTGCTACATGGGCACCTCAATTTTGCCTGCAGGGTGGTCGCACCGGGCAGGGCTTTCGCCCGGCGCTTATGCGACGCCATGGCAGGGTTATCCAGGCCCCACCACAGAGTCAGGCTTACCCGGGGTATCAGGGCAGACATGTTAGTCTGGTTGCAATTCCTGAGGGAGTTCAACGGGGTCTCATTTTGGAGGTCTGACCTCCTGGCATCCCCCAATTTCCAGATCCAGTCTGATGCCTCAGGATCCCTGGGTTATGGGATGTACTTCAATGGGAAGTGGGCCTATGGTGGGTGGCCACCGGCATGGGCAGGCACAGGTCGCCTGCGGGATCTCACATACCTGGAATTTTTTCCCATTCTGGGGGCTTTGATGCTATGGGGCGAACAGTGGGCTAATTCGGTGGTGCATTTCTGGTGCGACAATGCTGCCGTTGTACACATTGTCAATGCACAGACTTCTAAATCGCCCAGAGTCATGGATCTAGTGCGCCATTTTGTGCTGCGCTGCCTGTGCCTCAACGTCTTGTTCAGGGCCAGGCATGTCCCAGGGGTTAATGACGATATTGCTGCCGCTTTGTCCCGCCTGCAGATCTCCCGGTTCCGCGCCTTGGCCCCGGATGCGGAGGAATTTCCCTCGCCACTCCCGGACGAGATGTGGACTATTGGCAAGGAGAGGTGAACCGGGCGATTGGCCTGTCACTAGCGCCACGCACGCGTAAGGCGTATCAACAAGCATTCACTTCGTATAGGGCTTTTGCTACTCAATTTCACTTGCCAGAGACCTGGCCTATCCCGGTGGACCATGTTCTGCGGTTCATGGTTCACCTGCATGCACAGGGCCTTGCACCTCGCACCATAGCATCCAAGCTCTCGGCGTTGGCTTTTATGGCCAAAGTAGGGGGTCATGTGGATACCACCTCTGACTTCCGTGTGAGACACGTTTTGGAGGGGTGGGTGCGCGAGCGCGGGCGTTGCCCGGACGACCGGCACCCTATTTCCCCAGGGGTTCTTACCCAGTTGGCCCGGGGCTGGCCAGGCCTCTGTTTTGATCATTATGAGGCAGCCCATTTTCATGCAGCCACAACGGTGGCATTTTTTGGAGCGCTCCGCGTCAGCGAACTCGTGATGCTGTCTAAGGCGGATGCAAGTGGTAGGGCACTGGAACTCGGAGATGTCTATGTTGCCAAAGACTGGGCCCAGTTGAGGATTCGCTCCTCTAAAACAGATCAGCATGGCGTAGGCAGTGGAGTAAGACTGCTACGGTGTTCTTTGGCAGACATCTGTCCGGTTGGTGCCCTACAGGAATACCTGGCACTGCGTGGCATGCACCACGGCCCGTTTTTCTGTCACCAAGATGGGTCTCCCCTTACTAAATTTCAGTTTTGGAAGGTGACAGCCGGAGCCCTCACCAGGGTGGGCCTACCAGGTGCCCGTTATGGCACACATTCGTTCCGTATTGGTGCAGCCTCTACAGCAGCTGCTTTTGGGTACTCTGGGGCTGACATACGCAGCATGGGGAGGTGGGGCTCACAATGTTTTCAGTTTTATGTGCGCCCACTCCCGCCATGAGTACCAATCCAGTCACCTTACCTCCCTTTTTCTCAATTTTCTTACAGACCCTGGGTGTCGTATTACACCGGTGACAGTATGGCTGGTGGGCCACAGCTATGTGCTCAGGGCAGCGCGTTACGCTGCGGCGACAGAGTGGACCCCGACTGGGACTGGGTGACCACGCCAGTCTCGCATGGCATGGTAAGCCTGGGATGTTATGGCGGGAGCTGCGGCCTTTCCTTTTTTCTGGCCTGGGGGCTGACCCGCCTGACATTCTAATCATCCACCTGGGGGGCAATGATTTGGGCCAGGTCACCGGCTTATCGCTCAAGCATGCGATTTGCGAGGAACTCGCCTACTTGCATTATGTCTGGCCTGCCACAGCCCTGGTTTGGTCGGACATTGTTCCGCGCCACTCTTACAGAGGGGGCGTTAACCTCCTGGCTCTTGACCGAGCTAGGCGCGCGGTCAATAAGGCAGTGGCGCGGTTTCTTACCACCAGGGCTTGGGGACGGGTTAGTCATCACCCCGATATTAGTCTACAAAATTATGACTTGTATGCAGGGGATGGGGTCCATCTGTCGCGAGGAGGTATGGACCTCCTGTTGGGTGACTGGCGAGCAGGCCTGTTGACCGAGCTGACGGTCTGGGGGGGGCGTCAGGTCTTCTGTGAAGCCCCTCCGTGTGGCGGGTAGCACTGGTAAGGTAAACAGTATGACCCACAAGTATCCGGCAGGTTCGCAATTGACTGGACAACACTAGACAGGAATAAAGTAGTTAAACGTTGTCCGGTCAACGACGAACCAGGCGATGGGGTGATGATGATTGCTAACCAGCATGCATCACCCCTGTGATTTCACGGATACGCGTCAGAGGGTGGGGTCATGAGTTAGTTATTGACTACGGTCAACAATTTGTTTGTTGTTAACAAACAAATTGATACAAATTGATACATTGTAACCAATTGCCGTTGGCAATTTTGGGGTGGTACCTTACCAGTGTTACTTCGGCCTGCTTGCCTTAGGAATTATGATTGGTCGTTTTACCAATACAAATTTATAATTCGGACTAGGGCATTGAATCAATAAATGTGGCCCTTTGCTGTTATCCACTTTCAATGTTGTCTGTGTCCGTTATTGGGGGGGTGCGCCTGCAAAAGGCCCTCTGTCTCTAGTGTTAGAGAGGCAAGTTTCTCCAGCAGTTGTTATCCTTACAGAGACCCTCTGCTCCACTCTAGTGGGATGGGCTGCTATCCTCAGGGTGATGTGGTCTCTTAAGTAACCTGGCCCACTACCATGTAGGGCTTTAAAGGTAATAACCAGCACCTTGAATTGCACCTGGAGGCACACAGGAAGCCAATGCAGCTCTCGCAGCAAGGGTGAGGGATGATCATAGTGACCACACCCTATCACCACACATTCTGCACCAGCTGCAGCCTCTGAATGGTCATCAAGGGCATCCCCATGTAGAGCATATTACAATAAACTAACGAGGAGGTGACCAGTGAATGCGTGACCTGAGCAAGGAGTCCCGGTCTAGAAATGGGTGTAACTGGTGAATCAATCGAACTTGAGCAAAAGCTCTTCTGGCCACGACTTTGCTTTACACTACCACCTTCCAGAACTTCAAATAATTTAACTTTGGCTTATAGAATTCTGATGTTATGATTGCAGAAACCATGAATAGGTACCATGTGTCCCCCAAATGCCTTTATTCTTATCTCTGCTGTGTTTCACCTTTTTCCAAATGAACTACTGTCCAGAATTTATTAATCCAATCGGCTCCTTCCAAGCTTTCTGTGTTTTCTCATATTCCACAATTTCTAGCTGAGGAAATATACCTCCAGAAGGATATTATGGAGCTGGAAAAAGTGCAGAGGAGGGCAACCAGAATGATTAGGGGACTGAAACACCTTCCTTACCATCTGAGGCTGCAACAGTTGGGCCTCTTCACTCTTGAACGACAACGTCTAAGAGGTGACCTGATTGAAGTTTATAAAATCATGCACGGTGTGGACAAAGTAGATAAGGAAAAACTGTTTTCCCTATCACACCACACTAGAACTAGGGGGCACTCCATGAAACTTTTGGGTACTAGCTCTTAAACAAATAAGAGAAAGTACTTTTTCACCCACAGGATCACTGGTCTATGGAACTCCCTGCCAGAAGAAGTGGTGACAGCTGTCAATCTTGACAGGTTTAAGAAAGGGACAAGTTCATGGAGGACAAGGGTATCAATAGCTATAATAATAGATACCTAAGGACAACCTCCAGGTTGGAGAGATAGGCAGGATATCTCTCAATGCCATTCCAAGGGAATCCTATGCAGGTGAAGGCATCTGCTTGGGAATACCCTGAAGGAAATGGTGAGCCACTGTGTGAGACAGAATGCTGGACTGGATGGGATGTCGCCTGTTCCAGCAAGGCTGTTCTTGTGGTCTTATGAATTGTCAGCATAAGACATATGCTTTTTGTGTGTGTGTGTGTGTGTGTGTGTGTGTGTGTGTGTGTGTGTGTGTGTGTGTGTGTGTGTGTGTGTGTGTGTGTGTGTGTGTGTGTGTTACAGGCATCATAAGAAAGGTGTGAAGCTGCTTCTTCAGCCAATTATATTGGCTTTGAAAATAACTTGGATAAAGGAATGGCTGAACAGAGTTTGCATTGCTGAAAGAAAGATTGCTTTATTGTTCTGGTTTCTAAGCACCCTATTAGTCAAAGTGATGAAGATATCATCAATTAGATTACAGAAACTTTATAAATATTTGATTCAGTCCTTTTTCCCTAAACTCAGTCACACCAGGAAAAAGGTCTTTTGTGATTCTCATTTATTATAGTACTGAAATCAATAGGTCTTAAGCACATTTAACTTATGTGCTGGTTTATAATCATTATGTTTCTAGGAAAATAACTATAATTTATTAGAGCCAAAGCAGAAACAGTGCTACTTCAATCACAGTTTCTTACATTTCTCACCCCATCATTTCTTCCCACATTTAGATTTCTTTGTTTTCCCCCTGCCCCAAGATGCACTTTATGTACACATCTTACTTATTTTTTTTCAACCATTCAAATTCCTAGTCGTTGGTTCTTTGCATTGTGCACATTCTTCTGCACACTCTTTACTTCTTTGGAAAGCTCTGCTCATACATGCTTTGGTCTTTCTTGATAAATCTTGGGAGGTGAAAAATGATGAAGTTCCTTGATATTACAAAACTCTTTCCCATCTCTCACATTCCATTTCTGCTTCAGATCCTCAACTATATAACATACATGTGGCATTTCTTAGGGTTTAGTGAGCACTTACTAAATACTTTTGTGGGCTAGGCTTTTTTTCTGACCTACCTGTTTCATTAGATGAATTTTTTGGAATAGTAATTGCATTAGTCTGTGTTTCAAACATAAATACTGGTAATAACTGCTTTTTTAATGTTAGCTTTCGTGGATCAGATGAAGTGGACTTGATCCACGAAAGCTAACATTAAAAAAATACCAGATAGTCTTGAAAGTGCTACAACATATTTATTTTGTTTTGCTTTGTTTCATTAGAATGTCTGAACATTAACTTGGTGCATACTGTTGTGATTACAGTGGGACCTCTTCATGTGTGCATTTGTAAGCCAATTGATACTATAGAAATATCTAACAAATACACTGTAAAGGTAAAGGTCACCCTTGCTTGAAAGCCAGTCGTATCCGACTCTAGGGTTCAGTTCTCATCTCTGTTTATAGCCGAAGAGCCAGTGCTGTCTGTGTTTGCAGACATTTCCATGTACATGTGGCAGGCATGCCTAGACACCGGAGTGCACAGAACGCTGTTTACCTTCCCACCAAAGTGGTCCCTATTTATCTACTTGCAATTTCTTGCTTTCGAATGGCTAGGTTGGCAGGAGTTGGGACAGATGACGGGAGCTCATTCTGTCATGCAGTATTCGAGTATGGAACTGCTGACCTTCCACCTCCCAGTGAGCATCTTAACCACTTGAGCCACTGCAGTAAACTGGCATTTGATATTGCTATAATGTGATTGAGCTACACAAGCTCACTGCAGAATTCTGAAGGATTTCATAGGATTTTTTTCTCTAGACCTGAAAACCTTTTGGAATCAAGGTGGTCTCACATGTAATTGTTAAGTAGATACTATGATGATGATGATGATGATGATGATGATTGATGATGATGATGATGATGATGATGATGATGATGATGATGATGATGATGATGATGATGATGATGATGGCTATGTAAGGTGTACAAATAATCTTTATTTTAAATATCTACAATGTTTTGAGCCAGGTAAGACCTGGCCTAGTCAATAGATGAAAGCAAAGTTCTTCGCTGAATATCCTTCAGAAAAATGTCAGCAGGAAAAGCCTTACCTTTATTCTGCACATCAGGGAAGGTGAGAGATACAGAATCATTTACTTGTCTGCCAATTTCTGCAAGAAAAGTGCACCAAAGAGTACTTAGGTTTGGCCAATGACAAAGCCAAGAAAGTGGCTTCATTTTGGCAGTCCAGAGTTTGATCGTGACAAGAAAGAAGAATCAGGGAAGGTGGGAGAAAGACTTTAAAACTAAAGTGACCTCATAATTATCTTATACAGCTCTCTCAAAGCCTGAAATCTTTTCTCTTCATGTGATTGTGCTTTTAAAATAAAAGGAATTCTTTCTTGTCCTACAATTTTGACATGATCCAATATGGTATCTTAAATTTCAGTGCAGCTATGAGGAACAAAAAGGTTCAAAGTGTAGCAGGGTAGAGTGTTAGAAAAATGCTTTTAGGAAACAATAACTTTACTCCCCTTCTTTTTTATTTTATTTTTGTTCAGCTAGGTTGGATGAGACATTTTTAACGATATGTCTGCAATTTGGGCAATTAAACTTTGGATCTTCGTATTTTCAACTGAGATCAATATAATGTAATTTTAGGAGGTTTGAATGCATAGATGTTTTCATCTGACAGATAACAGTGGATTAATCTTCATCCCAAAAGGAAATGCAAATTTGCTGTTTAAATCTGTACCTGTGAGTCATCTCTTTTCGGTTTCCAGGGTAAGCCTGATTGTGGTTCAAAAATACCACAATATTTGAGGAGGCTTTTTCTGTGTACCCCACCTCCACCTACTATTCTGAGGGGAAATAATTCCAACCTGATACTTCTTTTCTCATAGGGATTTTGGCAATCACATCATTGGGCACATCCTTGTGATGATATTCCATTACCATTCCAAGGAGGTACAGCTCAAATCATTCCTATGGCTACTTTTTTAAAGGAGTTAAAAATAGGTGTGTTGGTATTATTTCAATAAAATTCACAGAGGAAAAAATCAAAATAGGACAAATTGCCTCAGTAAGCGAACATTTTACTACACTCTAAGGTAAAGGTTTCACTTGCTCAAAAGCCAGTTGTATCTGACCCTAGGGTTCAGTGTTCATCTATGTTTCAAAGCCAAAGAGCCAGCGCTGTCTGCTTCTGCAGATATTTCCATGGTCATGTGGCAGGCATGACTAGACACCGAGTGCACGGAATGCTGTTTAGCTTCCCACCGAAATGGTCCCTATATATCTACTTGCAATTTCTTGTTTTCGAACTGCTAGATTGGCAGGAGCTGGGGCAAAGATGGGAGCTCATTCCACCATGCAGTAGTCAGGAATCAAACTGCTGACCTTCCCCCTTCCAGTCAGCATCTTAGCCACCTGATCCACTTGACAAGCATACTTTTTTTGAAAATTCGCAGGACAGACAAGAAAGCGCACTTGACATTTCTCTACCTTTTCCTTTAAAAATGACATGTGACTGTGCTCTGTTGATACAATTTGCAACACTGCAATGCTTAAATGGCACAGTACTAAATTTGATTTAAAAAATGGGGGAGAGACAAAAGGAAAGAGATATTTCTACTGTACCACCATACCATACTCCACTGAAGATGATGTTGTAAAAGTCATGCTGTGACATATCGTCACAGAGTATGTGCTGACTGACGGTCGAATAAAGATATGTATGTATGTATGTATTCATCACAGATTAGGCCAAACTAGGTGATCACCGCATCCAGAGACAAAAAGAAATATTTGTGTCTGGGATCAATACCCTATCTCCTGCCAGTTAAGAGAGAGACAGACAGACAGACAGATAGATTGATATTTACTGCATTGTTTCCTGCCAGTGCAGTGAAAATTTATTTATTTATTGTTCTTATTTGACAGTGCTGCACATCATGTAGTCAACAGAAAATACAGATTTTTCTGTATCAACATCAACACAAGCTTTGAGGTGAGAAACTTTCTTTTAAGTCCTCCCTATCAATATGCTTCCTGTCAAAGTGCAAATATTCTCTCTACCTCTTCAGCTATACACTCTCTCCTTCTTTTTAAACTGGTGGGAGGGTAGAGAATGTGTTGTGGTAGTTTTTAATGGGGTTTTAATTGTGATTTTAAAATTGTGATGGTTTTGATTTAATTTTAATTTAATTTACTTTTTGAATTTCTATACCACCCACTCAGGTACAACCCGACTCAGGGCGGTTCAACAGCATAATCTAAAAACACAAAATAAACAATTTCAATAAAACTAACATAAAAACGTACAAAAAATAAAACAGATAAAATCACTTAGTTAAATTTACCCATCCCTATCAATAAAGAAGGGAGGGGAAGGGATTAGACTATAACACAGTGGGTGGGGGCCATATTCCCATCGGGGCTCCACACCTGCCCTGCCAGCCAGCCAGGTTTTCAGACCTTTCCTGAAGGGCAGCAATTCTGCCTATAACCTTATCTCTATCAGCAAGAGGTTCCATAGGGAAGGTGCAGACACGGAGAAGGCCCTCCTTGCTGTGCTTGAGAGGTGAGCCCCTCTAGCTGATGTTACCATTAGAGAGCCCCTCCAATCCACCCTGGTTGGATGGACAGACATTCTGGGGTGATGCGGTCTCTTAGGCAACTTGGTCCACTACCATGTAGGCCTTTAAAGGTCAAAACCAGCACCCTGAATTGCACTCAGAGGCAGACCGGTAACCAGTGCAGCTCCCAGAGCAATGGCGAGGTGTGGGCATAACATCTACATCCCATCACCACCCAGACAGCCACATTCTGGACCAGTTGTAGCCTCCGAATGGTCGTCAAGGGCAGCCTCATGTAGAGTGCATTACAATAATCTAGCCTGGAGGTGATCAGTGCATGAGTGACCATGAGTAAGGAGTTCCAGTCTAGGAGTGGGCACAACTGGTGAATTACTCGAAGTTGAGTAAAAGCCCTCTTGGCCATGACCACCACCTGATCTTCAAGCCACAGTCATGAATCCAGGAGGACCCCCAAGTTGCATACCGGATCTGTCTGGGACAACATCACCCCATCCAGGACTAAAGGTGGAAGGTCTCCAGATAACACAGGACCCATAGCCACTCAGTTTTGCTAGGATTCAGTAGTAGCCCGTTGTCCCCCATCCAGACTCCAACAGCCTCGAGACATCCCGACTCATTAATAGCTGTATGCCACCTAGAGTCTTTGGAATTGGGCGGCAATACAAATCCTAAAGTAAAAATTAAAAAAATACCCTCCCCGCCTCCTGGCCTTCTCATCAGGAAAGTCTAAAGATATCACATGGTTGTCTCTGCAAGTCTATTTTCAAGCATTATTTTCCTTGGGCTTTGGCATCTTCAATAGTTATTTCATTTCTTCTCTATGTGCTAAAGGAAAAACCCTCCCTCACTTATTTTTATTATTTTTCATCCTCCCTTTCTCAACCCAGCAATTCCTGATTCAAAAATGTCTTAGCCTTAAAACCTGCTCCTTCTTACAAGGAAATTCCAGCCCTTTGTACCCTGACTTTGCATTTTTAGGCTGGTCCTTGGAATTTTCTCTCCTTCTCTGAGTGTTCTTCTTTGAATTTCTTTTTTCCAACCTCTGAAGATGCTGAATTTTATCTAGTCATTCAAGGCATGCATGTTTTATTTGCCAGTGTGAAGCTTTGTCATGATATTTGGTATTCCAAAACACAATCACTGGGCTTGAGTTGATTTCTGTATGCTGGATAAAAATCTCCATTTAAAACCAGGGCAAGTTACTAGAATGAAATTGACTAGACACATTACTCCTAAAATGTAAAGAGCACATATTTTCTGTGTCTTAGTTCATCATCATGTCTTGAGACTGCAACAAGTAACAGGTCTAAGTGTCTTGTCCTATATTGGGTAATATACTTTGCTCAAAGGATATCCTTTCAAAGCAACAAAGCTTCATGATTGATGTTTGACCAGTCATTCTTAGAGATGTCAAATATTAGAGAATTGTATTTTGGATCACAGAACATAGTTCACAGGGGCGTTGAGGAAAAAATAAAATGGCAGCTGTCAGCCAGTATCTGAGAGGAACTGAAGCGAACTAAAGGATTCATTTTTCATGAATCCTGAGAAATAAAAGTAATGACTGTAGTGGAAAAGCTGAAAGGAGTGACAAAGCTTAGCTTCCTATCTACCCTTGCACACCCAAGCAGATTTGCTGTTCTTATTGACACCTCCCATGTTTCAACCAACATTCTGACCAGGAGGAGGATGTGTTAACATGGGACTAATTCTGTATGTCTGGATTCCATTTTGGTCTGGTAACCAAAGTCTAGATTAATTGGCATGTTTACTTCCTATGTCATCACCATCAGAGGCCCAATTATGCTGACTTGAGTAGTGACTGCACTACTTACAAAACTCCTCATACATGACTGTGGTACATGCCCAATTTACATTTTTAAAATCTATAAATCCCAGCCAATATATTTTTATTCAGGAGCACAGTGTTTCATGGTTTATAATGAGACTTACTATCTAGTTACTCCGTGTGTGTTGCCATTGAGGGAGTCTATTGCCTGCTAGCTTTTGTGGAACTCTAACTCAACACTAGCTAAAGCAGATGGGAGCTGAAATCTCAGAATATCTGGAGAGCCATGGTTGCCACCCTGGCATATAAAGCCAAACTACAAAACAATCAGAATCCATATCAGAGAGTAAACAAACAAACAAAAAATCAAAATTCAGTTACTGCCATTAGTCAAAGTGTAAATCACAACTGTGAATTGCTGCTAGATAAGTGGTCAAGGCTTATATTCCTCATTCAATTCCACTTGTGTGACTTGTGCAGAATGAGCAAGACAAGTTTCGACTCCTTAACTAGCAGCAATTCACTGTGGTGATTGACACTGCTTGATTTGTGCCAATGAATATAAGTAATATGAGTCTGGGCATTATGTTGAAGTTTATGTGACTGATGTTTCAACTTTGTTTAAGAATAAGAACAACAAGAATATAGCTATGTAAAATGTGCAGGGATAAAGCAGTAGGACTGGGATTACAAATTCCTTTCCCCCAAATTTATTTTCTAGATCTCCATTGGTCTCAGCAGCTATTTTGTTCCATAGACTAGTGCTGTCCTGCTTCCTTCTTTTGAAAAATTCACCCATCGGTGCTTTGGATTAAGTAGCAACATTTAGGGATTATTTTCTATCTATCTATCTATCATTCTCTATCTCTATAGCTATAGCTATATAGCTATAGATATAGATGATATATAGATGATATAGATATCAGTGAAAATTCCCTTTGCTGTTATTACCAGACTACTAAATTACTAATTACGCTGAAAGCTCAAAAGTGTGCTTGCGATCACTCATGTGTCAATCCCTTTCTGAAAAGAAATTCTTGGTGAAGTGTGAAAAACAAGTCAACAAAGGACTTAGCCTCTGAAAGAGAAATCCAGCATGCTAGCCAGCCTTTGTTTGATGGGTGAATATCATATATGTCTGCTGAATCACTGAGGCAAAGGAGGCTGAGTGAAAAATCCCATAGGGAAGTTATCGTCATGCTTTCATGCTGAACCAAGTTGCACAAGTACAGTCTGAGAGCTTTCTGATGTTATAAGTGGGAAAAGTAGTGAAGTTGAAAAAAGTAGTATAGGAGCTCTATAGAAAAACTATAGCCTAGAGGAGAAATAGGCAGAAAAACATAAACTGATAGCAAGCAAAGAAAATCCAAGCACTTTCAAGTTCAGTACCTTTCAGGCCAATCTTACAACCACCATTGAAACTTAACTGCCTACAAATGAGGGCAGGAACAAATAATATTTGATAATGTGTATGTAATTTACCTCAGCTGTAATATATGTTCTAGATGAAAATTAATTCAAGTGGTGCGTGCCTTTAGGCTTACAACCTGAACATGTCTACACTTCAATGTTGCAATAATTTGACCTCACTATAACAAGAGAGTATCCTTCCTGGAATCTGTAGTTTTATGAGGTATTGTGAATTCTCTGCCAGGGAGTTCTTAAGTAATCCCTGAATTATGGATCTACAAATCCCCGGACTCCATAGGATGAAACTGTCATAAATTTTAGTGTATAAAACTGCTAAAACGACATGATAGTTTACATTCTCACGAATAAAAAAGGAGAAGATAGACAAGCATTTGAGGGAGACTGAAGAAGTGTGAACATAAGAACAATGCGGTCGAATTTAGATGGGACACTTATTCTGTCTGACAAATTAAGATGTGTCTTTCAGTGTTGGCTAAATATCAGGGAAAGAGTAATAACAAAAGCTAGGCAGAAGAGAATTCCTTAAAAGAAAAAGTGAGAAATAAGATGAGGCTTTTGGTTTAGAGCAGGGATTCTCATCCTGCAGCCCGGGGGCCAGATGCGGCCCATGGCACCATTTCATGTGGCCCCCACCGCCTCCACCACACCAGAAAGTGCCATGTGGTCGAGAAAGGGCGAAATGGCCATCCAGCCCCTGAAGCTGTCTGAGGGAGCGTGACCAGGCCCCCGCCTTAAAAAGGTTGAGAACTCCGGGTTTAGAGAGTAGGAAAACTGCATCAATGCACAAAGAGCCAGGATAGGCAGAAGAAATAAGGGGGGGGGTCTCTTATCTTTTCCCTTCACTTTCTTTCTGTACATCACTCTAGCTTTTAATGTGAATGAATGAAATAAAAAAATATTTATTATGTTCAGTGACCAGCACCTGCTTTTAATATGATAGCCCTTCTCCATCTATGATGAGTTCTATACATCGATAGAAGAATCTGTCAGTTAACTTTCCCCACGTTTTTATTTCTTTCTTTTTTAAAAAAAACCTGTCAATTTATTACAAAATACATATATGTTGGTTAAGTTCCTATTAAGAAAACTGTTAAATAAAATGTGCAACCCTCAGCAATGGACAAGATTGATCAGTTCCTAATAAAGATTAAGGATATGTGAGTGTACATTTTTGTTGATGTTTACGCTATAGTTATAAATCAGAATATATATTGGGAGTGATGATAGCAATGTAATTTCTATGATATATTCCAAAAATCCAATTCACTCATTCCCTGTAGAACTACACTGATTTTATTTTGCCCCTTTCCCTACTATATTAATGCAGAAAAACTGCTACAACAAACTGAGATTATGTGTTAAACTATTAAAACAGATGGAATGCTATTTGTAGAAAATGTGATTTATTTCTTGATAAATGAAGCAGGACTTGATTTCACCAATTTGACCCAAAATAACAGTTATAATTGGAAATTTACATTGAAAAATAAGTATAGAAACCCTATAAGCAATAAGTAAGCAATTACATGTTTGCAGAACACATGTGCTTGAAAAAAATCCTAATTAAATCCTAATTAGGATGTGCAGCAGAGTGTTAATTCTTGCTCATTATTCCACTGGGGCATTTCTTACACTTTAAGGAAAATAAGCCTAACTGAGATGAGCAAGACATAATTATCAGTAAACAGGTCCATCAGTTAACATGCTCAGTGAAGTGTCCATTATACAGGTAGGATGGGAAGGGAAAATATTGCTTCACATTCATAAGAGTTATTTATTGATATTCAGTTACTCACAAGTTTGTTTGTTTGTTTTTTGTTTGTTTGTTTGCAATGTTGTTTTCTAAGGAAATGAACTATCACTAAAATTCAGGTTTGGATTCAGAATTTGGAATTCCAAAAATAAAGACTTTATGGATATCTCAAACTTTATTATAGTTAATCTGAACACTATATGGTAATTATTTTCTTCTATAAAAAAACAAAAACAGGCAAAACATTTAAAAGGATTTCCCTCTGTCTGCGATTGTATCAAACAAAGTGTGTCCACAAACAAACAGCAGTGTCTAGGCATTAGAAATGTCTAGGCATATGGCTTGAAACCTAAATAGTGGGGATTCACAAAGCAGAGAACAGGTCACACAGGTGAGTAGGAGGTTTCCAGCACCCGCCCTGCCCAAAAATGGCAAAATTTCAACCTGTGCCTCAGTCTAGACAGCAAAGGGGCACTTTTCAAAAAAAAATTTTTAAAGTAATGGTTCGTATGATGGTTGATGGGGTCACAGAAATCTACCTAGGGGGCTCCTGAATCCCAAGGACCATGCGCTGCTCAATTCTACTTTACCATGTTACGATATCCAGCGGTGTTGGTGAATGTTACTCGTATCCGACTATACCTTTATTCTTGGGACAAGTAGGAAAAATGCCACTGGCGTGAATTTGTTTAGGGTGGATCCCAGCTTGCCATTAAATGATCCACACACTCTGATCACAGAGTCATCTCCCGTGACACGTATGAAATGAAACAAGCAGAATTTGACACTGGGACTGCAATAGACTGTGGATTCCAGCTTGCCATGAAATGACCCACACACTGATCATGGAGCCATCTCCTGCAGCATGTATGAAATGAGACATGCATAATTTGACACTGGGACTGCAATAGACTGCCGCAGCATTGAGGATATGAACAAGGTGTGCCTTCACAACCATTCCATTTAGCATGGCCTCTGCCACCTCCATGGCTGTTGGGAATCAAAATACAGTGGAACCCTGGGTTACAGACACTTCGGGTAATGAAAAACCCGACTTACAGAAAGAAAACCACTGAAAAGAATGCCTCAGGTTACATTTTTTTTGGAACAGATTTTTTGGTTTTTGGTGCATTCCTATGCTATGGGAAACCACGCTTCACCTTATGGAATTTTTGTTTTCAATGCATCCCTATGGAAAACCATACAATGTATTCCTATGGGCATTTCACGATAAGGAATTTTCACTATTAGGAAAAACCCATGGAATTGATTAATTGCATAACCTGGGGTTTTACTGTACAGTAAAATCTCAGTTAACATAATTAAAGCATTCCCCAGGACGTTTCTTAAAGCAAAAATTACTTAAACTGAATTTCCCATAGAAATGCACTGTAAACCAAAATATGTTAACCAAAATGTGGTTTCCCATAGGAATGCATTTAAAATCAATTAATCCGTTCCAAAAATATTTTTGTAAACCGAGCTACTTTTTTCTATGGATTTCCTTTTGCGATGCAATTTTTGTGTTAACCGAGCCATTTATTAACCTAGGTTCCACTGTAATGAAATAGTTCCTCTTCTACTCATTTTGCTCTTGGTCCCATATAATTGTTTCAAGTAGCATTTCCTCCACTGGGGGGGGGACTATCACCCCACCCAAAGGGGCTCATCTGCCCATAGCCATTGGCCCCTTAGGGGAGTCTGGTTATTTACTGTCACTCAGAACTTGGCATTGAATCACTGGCTGTATGGTCTACTCAATTACCGTAATGGGATATTCAGCCAGACTATTGTCACAATATCTATTCTTCTTTAACAGGAGCTTTACAAGCTTACCAGGTGTACAGGGACTGCCATCCCACAAGGAATATGAAACTATCAGCACATTTCCCTAACAAGCTGCATTCAGTTGGACACATTTTGGGATAGACATACATAGATTACAGAGTTTAAAAAGAAGGAAATTAGGCCACTGAGATTCTGATTCAAACACTCAAAAGGCAGCCAAGATTTTAATTTAGCTCTCTATATTTGAATGAATTGTTTATGCCCCAGTTCTATAGCACAGAATGCTGGAATGCCATGTTGTTAAAGGAATCATTCAGCTGAAACATTTCATTTATTTGACTTTTAAAAAAAGTAAGATAAGGGTGCTTTACTCCATTCACATCTTAGATTGGTGATGCTGTCATCTGATATGATCACTTACAGTTCATTAAATTATTCTCTTGGAGGTCAAAGGCACCTTATCTTCCCCGTTCTAACACCCTTCTCTTTCTCTGATCCAAAAAAGTGTTCTATATAGAAAGCTTACTAAACCTGAGAAACTTTCTTCTCCTTTCCAACATCCAATTAACCTAAAAGTCCTTTCAATGAGCATTTCAACAGTTGAACAATGTAAAATCAATTGTCCTTGATGGTAATTAACCTCAGCCACAGTTAAAGGTTCCTGTTACTTTGTGTCTTCATGTGTGTCAATGTGCATAAAGGGATGACTATGATGATGTGGAACCTTTTGAAAATCAGATTTATGGTAATAAACATTTTTATTTTGAAAGAAATTATCTGATTATCATTGCAACAACCATCTTGTATGCACAGACAGATGCCTAAATAATAATAATAATAATAATAATAATAATAATAATAATAATAATAATAATAATAATAATAATAATAATAATAATAATAATAATAATAATAATAATAATAATAATAATAATAATAATAATAATAATAATAATAATAATAATAATAGAACAAACTGATGGAGGCAATACTATCAAAACCATTAACACCTGGGCCAAGCCTGTTATCAGGTATACTGCTGGCATTATAAATTGGACTCAGACACAGCTAGATAGTTTGGATAGGAAAACAAGAAAACTTATGACCATCCATTATGCATTACACCCACGCAATGATGTGGATAGGCTGTACTTACCTAGAAAATCAGGAGGTAGAGGTTTCTTGCAAGTGAAACAGACAGTTGAAGAAGAGAAGCATGTGCTAGCAGATTATGTAAAAAACAGTGTAGAGCCAGCTTTAATGGAAGTCAAGAACACGGAGTTGCTTAAAGTGAAGCAAACAAAGAGTCAATATAGGAAAACAATGATGCAAACACGGGCTGACAGCTAGTACAACAAGGCATTGCATGGGAAGTTCCTTGAAAAGATTGAAGGAAAAGTAGATGAGGAAAAGACCTGGTCATGGCTTACTAACGGAACACTGAAAAAAGAGACAGAAGGCCTGATCCTAGCAGCTCAAGAACAAGCCATCAGAACAAATGCAATTAAGGCTAGAAAAGAAAAATCAGGTGATGACCCCAAATTCAGACTCTGTAGAGAAGCAGATGAAACTATAGATCATATACTGAGCTGCTGCAAGAAAATTGCTCAGACTGATTATAAACAGCGCCATAATACAGTTGCTCCAATGATTTATTGGATTTTTTGTCACAAATACCATTTGCCCGTAGCAAAGAACTGGTGGGATCATAAGCCCGGAAAGGTGATTGAGAATGAACATGTAAAAATACTCTGTGATTTTAAAATACAGACTGACAGGGTTTTGGAGCATACTACCCCAGATATTATGATTGTGGGGGGGGGGGAGTATGGATCATCGACATTGTCATACCTGGTGACAGCAGAATCAGCGAGAAACAGCTTGAAAAAATTACTCGATATCAGGATCTGAAAATTGAACTGCAGAGACTCTGGCAAAAACTGGCACAGGTAGACCCAGTGGTAATCAGCACACTGGGTACTGTGCCTAAAGACATAGGCAGGCACTTTGAAACAATTGGAGTCGACAAAATCACCATCAGTCACCTGCAAAAGGCCACCCTGCTGGGATCTGCTTGCATAATTTGCCGATACATCACATAGTCCTAAAAATCCAGCATTGTTATCTTGTTGGCTGTGTTTTTGAGGATAATAATAATAATAATAATAATAATAATAATAATAATAATAATAATAATAATAATAATAATAATAATAATAATAATAATAATAATAATAATAATAATAATAATGATGATGATGATGATGATGATGATGATGATGATGATGATGATGATGATGATGATGATGATGATGATGCAATATGGATCAAGCAGGTTGAAAATCTTGCAAAATCATCCAAAATGGAAGATTTTCAGAATACAAAAGAAGCAGTACCGGGAGGGGGGGGGCATGGCTAAGATGGTGCCTGAAGAGCAAGTATTACAATAAGCTCGCGCTAGACACGGGACATTAATTGGGGGAAAATGCAAAAATGGAAGTTTAAACCTTTATCAAATGTGACTATTCGGAGCCTAGGATTTTTTTCTTTTTGATCGAGTGTGCTACAGGGGTTGAAGTCTGAGGATCGGGTGGTAAGTGCCTTGCGAGCTGCTTTGAGGTCGGATGGGACTCTTGTTTCCGTTTGGAAGTTTAAAAGACGGGGCTCCAAAGATATAAAGTGATTATATTCAAGCAACGGTGGTGGCGACAGACAAGAGTTCATGATGAGGATTGCACGAGAAGGATATGTAAGTTTGGAAAGAAGGAGGACGTGAATGTTGGCAAGGGAAGGAGGAGGATGGAGGAAGGAGTAATGGCGGTGAGGGAAAGTAAAATTTAAAGTTAAAAGTGGAGAAAGATCAGCGGGAAGAAGGACAAAGTGACGGAGTTGAGTTAAAGAAGGGAAGGAGAGATGGAAAAAGAAGGGAAGAAGAGGGAGAATAAAGAGAAAGAGGATTGAAAGTAAGGATTGTTTGTTTTTTGAACGTTACGGGCATGAAAAAAAGGGAGGAGGGATCTCGCTTGGAGCCGCCATGGTGGCCTGGAGTTTTTTTCATGGAATGGTAGGAGAATTGGCCTGGAATACAGAATGGCGTTTTGTGCACAAAATAGAGTAAATTTCTATTTTCTTCACCATGTTTTTGATCATTGTTTTCACTGGACCATCAGATCGGATTATTGGATGTACATTATATTGCTATTTTATATTCTCCACCCTTTCCTGAGTTAGCACTGAAATTTTAACTGCATCATTTACCCTTTGGAGCCTCTTAGTGATATTAATTGGGATATAATTTTTTTGGGGCATTCCAAAATTGGATTATAACAATTGTGGAAATGTGCTGTTATTATTATTATTTTCTTTTTTGCTGTATTGAGTTTGTATTCTCTTTGTTGGAGGATTAAAGAAAGAGAAGAAAAAAAAGAGCAATAACTTTTATCTTCTATATCTGTCTCCTTTTCCCAAGTGGAGTTAACATTTAGATTTTTTTTATTTTTGTAATTGGACTTTTCCCTGGATCAACCATTTTTATTTTTTTCACTTTTTTGGGGCCTTATATGGAATGATTGGAATAAATTGAAATTGGGCTGCAGATTGGATTACAAATTATAATAATACATATTGGAGCCGGAGTACTTGCTGTGACTTGGAATCTCTATCCATGCTATTTTGCTTAATTTTTTTGTGTATTTGGACATAATATTTGAACACATTTGGAACATAATTGGATTACAATAACAAAAATAAATTGAGTAACTCAGATTGGACAGTAACAGATATAATAGTAAGATTGGTTGGACAATTTGGACCACGATTGGATATAATAGTAAAAAGGAAGGGGGGAGAGAAAAAAACTGGGAAAGTTGGATGATACTGACATAATAAAAAAAATTACAAAAAAATGGACTGGAATATAAATAATTAAATTGTGTTCATTAAAAAGGGAAAGAAGAAAAGGGGTCGTGGGGGGAAGAAAGATCAGAGAAAGAGGGATGAAGGAAAAAAGAGGGAAGAAGATGAGGTGGTGGTGAAACCTAAAAATACTCGGGGGGGGGGAGGACAAGGAAAAGAAAGATACTAGGGAAAGGGCAAACAGTTCACCAGTACAATTTGATGAGGTGGGTCTCATGACAGAATTTAGAAAGCTGGGTAATAGATTTGATAGAATGGAGGCACACATGCAAAAAAATGAAGAAAGAAGGGAAAAAAGTTATAAGAAACTTATTGGGTCATTTAATGAGTTTGTTCAAAAAGTAAATGTTAATTTTGCTAATGTTGAAAAAGAAATTCTTTCTATTCAAGATAATATGAAGTCAATTCAAATTGATGTGAAAGAAATTTTTTTAAAAAAACAATATGAGGTTAAGATATCAAGCTGTGCCTCCCCGCCCCCTCCACCAGGCAGGGAAGGTAAAAGGAGCCCTGTTGGACTCAAAAATGCCACCACCGCGAGCTGTGCCTCCCCACCCCCTCCACTGGTGGGGAAGGTAAAAGGAGCCCATGGACCCAAGGATGCCTCCCAGACTAGTCCCATTGGCACAGTCAGCCATGGGAGCTGGGAGACCAGATATGGCTCATCCCGGAGAGACTGGCTCTAACTGTGGGGCAGTCAGTCCAGCTTCCCCAGTCCAGCATTGGCTGTGGGGAGATCGGAATACCTGGGCTCGTGACACTGCGGGTATTTGAACTCCTGCCGCCACCATCTCATTTGAACTCCTTCCCTGGTCCAGCATTGGCCGTGGGGAAGTCGGAGCACCTGGGCTGCACTGTAATTGATATTGTGATATGCTGAACTGTATTGGAATTTTTGTGATATGCTGAACTGTATTGGAACTTTGTATTGAATTTTGTATTGTGTTTCTGTATGATGTTCTGCTATTTATTGATATGTTCTTGTTATTTAGGTTGACTCTGTAAACCGCTTTGAGTCGCTTTCAAGTTAAAAAAGCGGTATAGAAATGCTACTATAAATAAATAAATAAAGACCAAGGAGCACAGGAGAAAATGATTGATGTGATTGAGGAATCTTTGAGAAAGCAGAATTTGGTTATTCAAACAATGTAAGAAAAAATCCAGATCAGTTAAAATTAAGAATTCTTGATTGGTTGAATAATATTAATATGGATAAAACTTTTGTTGCTGAAGATATTATTAGTATATTTTGATTGGGGTCAAAAAGAATGGGGAAAGCTCAAATAAATGCTCTGGTTAAATTTGCAAATGTGGGGGATAAATTGAAAGTGATGGCTTATATAAAACAAACCGGACCTGGTGCTTTAAAAATTGATGGGGATGATGTGGAAGTCTACAACAACATTGCTATTGAAGAACCTGTTTGGAGGTATGAAATGAAACCAGCAATCAAAATTTTGCGTGATCAGGGAATTAAATATTGTTGGAGATTCCTGCTGCAAGTGATTCAACCATGGACCCATTGGAGTATTTCAGATTGATAGGGTTAATTAGAGGAGGTACACAAGAGTGGGCAACACAGACAAGAATTGATGGAATCAGGGATTATTGAGAGAGAGGAGAAAGAGGAGGGTGATGAAGAAGAAAGAGGTGCAGTTGGAGGTCTGAAACTTGCAGACACGAGTGTGGTGGTGGTGACAGAATCTGATGAAGGATGAGATATTAAGGTGGAGTAGGGGTGCTAATGCTTAGAAGAAATGGTTAAAGTAGATTAGTTATAAAATGTAATGCGCTAGAGCATATAATTGGTTTACTAGGTACATCTTTCAGACTCCCCCTTCTCTTTGGTAATGTAGAGGTGACATTTTTGATGAATAGTAGGGGGTTGAGATTAAAAAAACGTTTTTTTAGTATTTTGTATGTTTTGTAGCAAGTTTAATTTTTGCGTTAATGGGAATAATGTACTTAATTGTGTCTTTGAGGATTGCAGCAGGTTGGATAAAAGGGGTTTAAAATTTAGGTATGAAGATTATTAAGGTATTAACATGGAATGTGAAAGGTAGTAAAGGTAAAGGTTTCCCTTGCTCGACAGCCAGTTGCATCTGACTCTAGGGTGCAGTGCTCATCTCTGTTTCCAAGCCAAAGAGCCAACGTTGTCTGCTTCTGCAGACGTTTCCATGGTCATGTGGCAGCATTACTAGACACCGGAATGCACGGAACGCTATTACCTTCCCACCGAAGTGGTCCCTATTTATCTACTTGCAATTTCTTGCTAGGTTGGCAGGAGCTGGGACAAAGACGGGAGCTCATTCCATCCTGCAGTACTCGGGAATCGAACTGCTGACCTTCCACTTCCCAGTCAGCGTCTTAGCTACTTGAGCCACTGCTTGCAAATTAAACATAAAAGATTAGAACCAGTTCTTAGGAAAGATTGTCCTGATATAATCTTTCTGCAGGAAACACATCAGAAATCAGAAGATACAAACAAATTATTCTTAGGTTGGACACAGATTTATGAAAAGGCATATGGTACTTCAAAAGCAAGAGGGGTCGCTATTCTAATATCTAACAGATTGGGCTTTATTATGACTAAAAGTATTAGCGACCCGGAAGGTAGATATTTAATCATAAAACGTGTCGTGGATGATGAAGAAATTACTTTTGTGAATATTTATGCACCAAATGAGTACCAGGATAAATTTTTGGATAGGTAAAGGATTCCCTTGCTCGAAAACCAGTCGTATTCGACTCTAGGTTTCAAAGTCGAAGAGCCAGCACTGTCAACTTCTGCAGATGTTTCCATGGTCATGTGGCAGGCATGACTAGACACCAGAACCCATGGAGTGCTGTTTACCTTCCCACCGAAGAGGTCCCTATTTATCTACTTGCAATTTTTTGCTTTTGAATAGCTAGGTTGGCAGGAGCTGGGACAAAGACGGGAGCTCACTCCATCCTGCAGTACTCGGGAATCGAACTGCTGACCTTTTAGATAAAGTGTATCAAATATTGATAAAGGAAAATCGGTAAAAATGATAGTTGCAGATTAATTTAATAAGGTCAAGTATGGATTATACTAATGTGACAAGAGATAAAAGTGGATCTAAATGAAAATAATAGATAACTAGATTAAATTATTAGGTTTAAAAGATGCTTGGAGAGAGTTTAAAGGATGAGAAAGAGCTTATACTTATTTTTCACAAGTTTATAAATCATACTCCAGACTATATTTTTGTCACAGATAATATAGTTATAAATATAGAGGAGATGGAAGTTGGAATTTTAAAAAATGTCAGATCATGCAAAGGTTTTATTAGAACTAAGGATGGGATTTATAAATAGAAAGGAGAACAGCTGGAGATATATTCTAAATTGTTCACTGATACTAGAAACAAAGAAAAAATGGGGAAAAATTGCCATCAATATTGGCAATGGATTGATACTGGAGAAGTAAATTATAACATTGTATGGGATGCCATGAAGTCAGTGTTTAAGGGTGAGTGCATTAAGTTGATGAGTATAAGAAGTAAACAAATAAGAGACGAACAAGAAAATAGGGAAAAGGAAATTAAACAGCTCCAAGAAGAACATATAAACACAGGTGGGAAGAAAATTTTAGATAATATGCAAAGATTAAAGAAAGAATTGATAGGCAAGGATATAGAAAAAGTTAAAAGGGATTTGATATATCTAAAGAGAGAGTATTTTGAATATAGTAATAAAAATTCAAAATTGTTAGCAAGAGTGACAAAAGAAAAAAGAAGCAATAGGGTAATTGATGTTTTGATAAATAAACAAGGAATGAGATGTAATAAGACTAAAGAAAAGGTTGAAATCGTAAAGGAGTTTTATCAAAAGTTATATTCAGAGAAGGTAATAAAACTAGAAAAATTAAAAGAAAATCTGGGAAGGAAGAAAGGGGTTAAAATAAGTCAAAAATACAGGGATAGAATGGAAGTTTCAATAACAGAGAAGGAAATTAAAGAGGTTATACAGAAATTGAAAGTGAATAAAGCCCCAGGAGAGGATGGTTTTCCCACAGAATTTTCTAAGATTATTGAAATTATTTAATTACATATTAGAAAGGGGCTCAATACCGACCTCATGGTGTAGATCAGTAATTGTTTTGATACCTAAACCTGGAAACGATCCAGAGAAGATAGTTGCCTACAGACCAATATCATTGATAAATCATGATGCCAGAATTTTCACCGCAATATTGGTGAACAGATTAAATGAATTTATGAAGGATTATATAGACAAAGATAAAGCTGGATTTTTAAAGAGTGATAAATGGCTGATCTTACAAGAAGAGTAGTGGATTTAATGGATATAGCGGACCAAAAGAAGGAAAAAATTGAATTATTATCTTTGGACATTTTTAAAGCTTTTGATTCTCTTCAATGGGTTACCATTAAAAAAATTATAAGAAATTATGGTTTTGGTATAAAATTTATAGAATTAATCGAACAATTATATCAAAAAGGTTTAACTAGGGTAAGAATGAATGATGCACTGAGAATATAAGACTTGAAGCAGGAACTAGTCAAGGATGTCCACTGTCACCGATATTATTTGTAATGGCTATGGAACTATTAGCTATGTGTATAAGGGAAGATAAAAAATTGAGGGAATAGAAGGTATAAATGGTGGGGGCATGTGGGGATCTGATTGGGATGAACCATAAATCAAGTTCATGAGAGGGCAAACTCACCTGTTTGTTTTATGAGTTCTTCTCAAGAGATGCCCCGCATCCTTTTACTATGTTTCAATATCTCCCTGAATGCAAGCGCGGCACCAAAATGGCCACCGTGCTCTTTGCAGGCCCCCCCACCTGGACGCAGACATCCGGGCTAGTTAGGGGTGTGTGGCCACCCCTCCATAAAAGGGGTGGCCGCGAGGCAGCCTGGCTGCCATTTTGTGAAGCGATGGAGCAGAGAAGTTTGCTCCGATGCTTCCCTCTTTGCCTTTGCCTCTTTTTTAAGAGGCTTGCTTTGTTTAATTGATCCTAGATCGGAGGTTTTCTCTTCCTCCGAACAGCACTTGGGCCATGGCGCCCAAGCGCAAGACTGAGGCGGCCCATTGGTCACGTCAAAGGGGGGGCTCAGCCCACTCCCTCCACTTCTTCGGGGGTGCCACCGGGCCGGAGGGCTCGGACAGCACCCCCGCAGGGTGGTGGTGGGGTTTTCGTACCCACGGCCACCAATGAGCCCAGTCTGAGGACTCGGGCGGGGGCGGCACAGGTCTGCTCCCCTGGGGTTCTTACCCCCGCTGCCTCTTTGACCGGCTCGGGGCATAGTGGCCCACTCGGGCATGGTGCAGGTTTCCGCCCCAACGTCCTTCCGGCCCCTCATGGGACGGATTACTGGGCATGGCCCTATTCTGGCCAGGGATTACCACAGGGGTTTATCCTTCAGCAATTGCCCTGTGGGCCATCTGGCCCATCCGGACCACCTTATTCTGGTGGGTTGGAGACTGTGGATGCTCTCCTTGCCCGCATTTCAGTGCTGGAGGCTTCAATGGGCATTGCTCCACCACCTTCGGATGGTGGGCTTGCCAACTCTCCGGTCCCGGCCCACACGCCGGCCATGGCTGCGCAGCGGGCCGCCAACAGGGTTGAGCTGCTAGAGGCCATCAGGCCAGCCCAAGCTGGCGCCTCGCAGCTCCCCATCGGGCCGGCACAAGGCTTTCCATCGGCTACCGGTCCTACCTGGTAGGGGCGACTCGGGATGTAGAGCTTGATACCTGTCGTGAGCTCTGACGCCCACCGTGGGCCGGAACCCCCAGTGGGGGCGGCCCAGGAGGGTGCGCCGAGTGAGTATCCTGGTCAAGTCAGTACACCAGTACTGACCACCCTACGGGTATGCCTACTTTCCCGGGGGTCCAACAGGGCCCACTGCGGGTGCCCACAATTCAATCCCTGCTGACGGCCAGTTACTCCTTGCTCCTGGGTAAACATTTGTCCCAGGCTACAAGGGAAAAGATTTGGCGTGAGGAATATGTGGACATTTTCACCCTCCTGAACCATGAACCTACGAAGGAGGAGAGGGAGGGGCAGGACGACAGGGACAAGGAGTTGGCCCGTTGTCATAAGCCACCTTGCACTTGGGCTAATTGGTTACCGGCCTAACTGATTAATATGGCAGTATACCTTAGGGCCCGTCCTGATCTGGCCATTCCAATGGTCCAGTACCTGGACAATATTTACCGGGCTGTTGTTGATTTCCCTGGACCGTCATGTTTGGCCTATGATGAAGAATTTAGGATGAGAATGGCCCTTCATCCTGAAATGAGGTGGGACGAGCCCTGCCAGCAGTTGTGGCTGCTGTATATGACCCCCACGCGACCGGCGCCTGGTGACCGGTACCACTGTGGCCATGCCGTACAGCGGGCTGCTACGACACAGACTCCTCGCCAGCCGGTGGGGCAGGAGGTTCCAGCCCGCCTGCTGTGTTGGAGTTTCTCCACCAACGGAGTGTGCAACAAGCGCCAGTGTCGATATAGGCACGAGTGCCCCTCTTGTTCCAGCCCTCATGCCGCATCTGCGTGCCCAAGGGCCGGTGGGTCAAGGGGCAGAGGAAGGGGTGGACAGGGGGTGGCCAGAGTTCCCTCTGACGTTGCTACCCATTCAAAAGGCCCCCTCCCCAATTAATGTCCCGGTGCTTGAACGATGGCTGCGCGCTTATCCTAGACAGGATGATGTGAGATACCTACTTGAGGGCTTTCAGTTTGGCTTCCGCATACCCTTTAAGGGGGTTCGTGGGACTCAGGATGCCCCGAACCTACTGTCTCTCAGGGGTAATGAGGACATTGCTGCGGAGCAGATAGCCAAGGAGATTAAGGCACAGAGGGTGGCTGGGCCATTTGACGACCCCCCATATCCTAACTTGAAGGTATCCCCTCTAGGTTTAGTCCCTAAGAAGTCCCCGGGTGAATTCCATCTAATTCACCACCTTTCTTACCCTGTGGGCTCCTCGGTCAATGACGCTATACCGGACGACCTTTGCTCTGTCAGTTATACGTCCTTTGACCAGGCCTTACAGATGGTATGCTCGTGTGGTCCCGGGGCGCAATTGGCAAAGTGTGATATCAAATCGGCATTCCGATTATTGCCAGTGCACCCCGATGAATTTGAGCTGTTAGGTTTTTGTTTTCGGGGCAAGTTTTATGTGGACAAGGCCATGCCTTTCGGCTGTTCAATATCATGTTCAGCCTTTGAACGATTTAGCACCTTCCTCACTGGGCTTTTGTTTGTAGGTCAGGGTCCAGATTGGTAGCCCACAACCTCGACGATTTTTTGTTCGGGGGTGGACATGTTACAGGCACGTGTGCCCGTCTGCTCACCACATTTCAGGTCCTTATGCGTGAACTGGGCGTCCCCCTAGCTCCTGAAAAGACTGAGGGCCCAGCCACCACTCTTACCTTTTTAGGTATTGAAATCGACACCGTTGCCCAGACATCCAGGTTGCCTATAGAAAAGGTGACTCGGATCTCTGCCGTGATTTTGGCAATGCTTGCCAAGTGTAAGGTGTCCCTCCGAGAGTTACAGGTGCTTCATGGTCACCTCAACTTCGCCTATAGGGTAGTGACGCCAGGCAGAGCATTTGTCAGGCGTCTGTGTGACGCCATGGTGGGCCTTTCAAAGTGACACCATAGGGTACGGCTGACCAAGGGTTTACGAGCAGACCTGGGAATTTGGCTCACATTCCTGCAGAACTTTAATGGCGTCTCCTTTTGGAGATCTGAGCTTATGGTCAGCCCTCATTTTCAAGTACAGTCAGATGCCTCTGGCTCCCTGGGTTATGGAATTTATTTTGAGGGACGGTGGACCTACGGTCAATGGCCTCAGACATGGCAAGGCACGGATCGCTTACACGATCTTACGTTTCTGGAGTTCTTTCCCATTTTAGGGGCCCTAATGCTCTGGGGGGATAGGTGGGCTAATTCGGTAGTTCACTTTTGGTGTGACAATGCTGCAGTGGTGCACATTGTCAAAGCCCAAACATCTAAATCCCCCAGAGTCATGGACTTAGTTCACCAATTTGTTTTGAGGTCCTTACGCCTTAATGTGCTCTTCAGGGCCAGACATGTGCCAGGCATTAATAATGATATTGCTGATGCTTTATGCCGCTTGCAGATCTCCCGGTTCCGTGCCTTGGCTCCAGACGCAGAGGAACTTCCCTCTCCACTCCCGGCCGAGATTTGGACATTTGGCGAGGAGAGGTGAACCGGGCGATTGGCATGTCTTTGGCACCTCGCACGAATAAGGCGTATCTGCATGCACTCCTCCAATTTATGACTTTTTGTGTGCAAAGGCAATTGCCCGAAATGTGGCTGATACCGGTCGACCAGATTTTACAGTATATGGTGCACCTTTATGATCAGGGGTTAGCCCCACGCACCATCGCCGCCAGGCTTTCCGCCATGGCACGAAATAGAAACAATGGCGGGATGGAGTGAAAGCACGAACAAACCAACAAATTCCATCCAAAAAAAAGTCCTTTACTGCAGGAATGCCTCAAGGGCTGGGAGAAAACGAAGCTCTCCGGTTTACAGCTTTTCGAAAATCTTCAACTGGTTTTCTACAATAGTAATTAATACAAAAGAATCATAAGCTCTCATATATGTATACATATTTAGCATTTTTACAAGTTTGCAGGCATGTTGCACTCAGGGATATAAGTAAAGTACAAGCATAAAAGCTTACCTCAAGTGAGATATATGTCAAAATAATTTAGTTTTATTTTATTTGCGTCAGGCTGTTAGTCAAGTTTCATTCGCCTAAGACGTTACTTCGAATAATAAACTGACTGTTTTTATTCACTGTCTAACAGACCCACGTAAAAGCTCGCTGAAACAGTAAGAGAAATTTAAAGATACAGGAGGATATATCATGTGAAGCTACCTAAGCCTATAGAGCACATGGCTAAAGTGCATTCTATAAGAAACAGCTGAGATCCTGATCAGAGTTTAACCCAGAGGGAATTAATGATTTAAATAAATGAATGAAATGTGCTTCCCTTCGTAAAAATTTATTATTGATGTCTATTTTGTCATATAAGTTGGGAAGTATTTTTTCTAATGCGATAAATCTAATGTCATCTTCACTGTGCTGTTTGTCGAGGAAATGCGACACGAGAGGTGCAGTAATTAAGTGGCTACAGATTCGAGAGCGATGCTCAAGGATCCGAACTTTTAGGGGCTGCCCGGTGCAACCAATGTAGAACTTTGCACATGGGCAGATGATGGCATATACTACATTTTGAGAATTACAGTTAGTGCACCCAGTTAGTACAAATTCACGTTGTTCCCCAGGAATCGTCACAGTTTTAGCCTCAATGGCAAAGCGACATGCAGCGCAGCCGCCACACCGAAAATGCCCTCGAATAATGGAAGAAGGATTGACACTAAGAGCGTCTGCACGAACGACCATATTACCGATGTTCTGCGTCTTTTTGAAGCCAATACGAGGCTTCTGTAAACAGCCAGGAATGTCCTCAACGATGTGCCAGTATTTAGAAATGATGTTCTTAATTTTAAATGCCAAGGGCGAATATTGAAAGGCACAATGAATAAAATGGGATTGTTCCTTACTTTTTTGGGTCAAAAATGTTTTTCTAGGTGTATTGCAGACGCGCTGGAATTGACTGCTGATAACGTTGTTAGGATACCCTTTTTGTTCTAAAAAGTTTTTGATGGTGGTGGCTGATTTTAAAAAATCACCTTCCCTGGTAGAGTTATGTTTAGCCCTTGCTAAAAGACTAAAAGGAATATTCCTTTTGAGGTGGCCCGGGTGGAAGGAGCGGAAATCTAGATAGGCATTCCTATCCGTTGGTTTTCTAAAGAGGCGTATGTGTAAACGGTTGTTACTAACATACACAGAGATGTCAAGAAATGGTACCATCACCGCATCATAATGCCCAGAAAAACTAAGGTTACTATCCAATGTGTTGATCCACTTAATGAAATTAGGAATAACATTTATGTCATCAAATACGAAAAACAAGTCGTCAATAAATGTTGTGATAAAAGGGATTGATATCACTATTGAACACACATGAGGTTTCGAACTTAATCATGTACAAATTCGCCATGGCTGGTGCAAGTGCACTCCAAATGGCGACTCCTTGTATCTGCAGGAAGAACTTATCTTTGTATCTAAAGTAATTGTTCTCCAGAACAACGTCAGCTAGGTCCAGTAGAAAGTGAGTGGGAGGCATATCATGACTTCTAGACGTTAAAACCTCTTCTAGAATAGGTCTTACACTTCCTAAAGGGATGTGGGTGTACAATGATTTAACATCAAGTGTTAATAGCCCAACACCCATAGGAACCTGTACATTTTCAAGCTTGTTGATAAAATCCGAAGAATCCCTGACAAATGAAGGTGTGTTCTTAGTAAAGGGATTTACGAAAGAGTTAACGTATTTGGCAGACCTTTCTAACACGGAACCCGTTTTAACCACGATTGGTCTCCCAGGTATAAGCGGATCATTACTACTCTTTTTATGTACTTTGGGCATTCATGGCCAAGGCACGGGGCTTCACTGACTGCATGAATGACTTTCGTATTGGAAGGGTGGACACGTGAGCGTGGCTGCCGCCCGGACACATGTCACCCTGTTCCCCAGGTGTTCTTACCCACCTTGCCTGAGGTTGGCATAGACTGTGTTACGATAGGTATGAGGAGGCTCTGTTTCATGCAGCTACCACCGTAGCTTTCTTTGGAGCGCTCCGAATCAGCAAGCTGGTCCCATTGTCAAAGGGGGATGTATCTCGTAGGGCAATGGAACTCGACGATGTCATTATCAACCAGGAGTGGGCTCAGTTGAGGATTCGCTCCTCAAAGGCCGATCAGCACAGAGTGGCAGTGGTGTTAGACTGCTACGATGCACATTTGCTGACATCTGTCTGGTTGGTGCCCTACATGCATTTTTGGCAGTGTGTGGCACGTACCCTGGCCCGTTTTTCTGCCACCAGGATGGGTCTCCCCTTACCAAATTTCAGTTTTGGAGGGTGACCGGTATGGCACTTCACAGTGTTGGCCTCCCTGGGGCTCGTTACGGCACCCATTCATTCAGGATAGGCGCCGCTTCAACTGTGGCTGCGTTTGGGTACTCTGAGGCTGATATATGTCGGATGGGTAGGTGGGAGTCAGCTCGTTTTTCCTTATATGTACGTCCCCTCACTGTATGAGTACCAATTATGTCCTTACTTCCTTTTTCTTCTTTTACAGACCCTGTGTGTCTACGCACACCGGTGGCAGTATGGCTGGTGGGCCACAGTTACGTGCACTGGGCAGCAGAATATGCTGCGGTGACAGAGTGGGGACCCCATCTCGGGCTGCGTGCATCCACACATATGCGTTGGTATGGTATGCACGGCATGAGATGGCGGGAACTGTTGCCATTCCTGATGTCCATCAGGGATGCTGGACCGCCTGATGTTCTGATTCTGCACCTCGGTGGCAATGATCTCGCACAGATCACTGGCCTTTCCTTTAAAATGTCAGTGTGCAGCGACCTGGCATTTTTACATCATTTATGGCCGTACACACGGTTGCTATGGTCTGACATCATGCTGAGACAGTGTTATAGAGGAGGCATGGACCTCCGTGGTTTGGCCCATGCCCGGCGGTCAGTGAACAGGGCTGTTGCCCGGTTCCTTGTTGAGAATGGCTTGGGGACAGCCATTTGACATCCGGGGATAGGCTTGCAAAATTGTGACCTATATGCAGGAGATGGGGTCCACCTGTCAGCCAGAGGTATGAACCTCTTTCTGGAGGATATGCAAGCAGGCCTGGTGACTGAGCTGACGGTGGGGGGGGGAGGCGGTGAGTCATCATGGACGCCTCCCCGTGTGATTGCATGTGTGCCAAAATGGCCACCACGCTCTTTGCAGGCCCCCACCCCCACCCGGACGCAGACATCTGGGCTAGTTAGGGGGGCATGGCCACCCCTCCATAAAAGGGGTGGCCACGAGGCAGCCTGGCTGCCATTTTGCGAAGTGACGGAGCAGAGAAGTTTTTCCCCTCCACCCCCTCCCTAGTGGACAGTGTGATTTTCTGGTCGCTTCGGGCCGGATGGGAATTTTTGCTTAAACCTACATTGGCCCTTTGGTTCTTGGCTTTTTCGCCCATCCCACACTGTCACTAGTGTTTGAGATACGGGGTAAGTTGACTTTGGTCATTTTTGGCGGGTAGCACTGGGTAAGGTAAAGATTTATGACCCATAGGTATCTGGCAGGTTCGCAATTACTGGCCAACACGTAGATAGGTACAGGTGAAACAGGATTGGCCAGTCAAAGGCAAACCATGAAAGGGGTGATGTCAGGAGTTTCACAGCCTGCATCACCTTGATATTTGATACACGTCATAGGGTGGGGTCAGTAGATAGTATATTGACTCCGGTCAACAATTTGTTTGTGTAAACAAACAAATTGATACAAATTGATACATGTAGCCAATTTCCATTGGCATTTAGGGTGGAACCTTACCAGTGCTACTGCAGCCTGCTTGCCTTAAAGAATTACAATTGGATGATACACCAATTGAAAGTGATAATTCGGACTAGGGCATTATTCAATAAAAGTGGCCCGATGCCTTTAATCCAATACCGGTGTCTGAGTCTTTATTTGGGTGGGTGCGCCTGCAAAGAATGTCAGCACACATGCAATCAAGGTCTTTAGCTTCTGCTATAGAGAGGCTGATCACGCAAGTTTCATGAGGCTAATATGCTGTCCAGCTGCTCTAACCAATCAGGACTCTAATCATGTACTGTAGCTTGCATGATTCTCACACGGTACCCTAATGTTAGATACTATGTATGCCGAATGTAACCTATGGCTGAATATTTTCTATTCTTCCCTATGCTACGAATTCTACTATTGAATGCACTATTGTTCCTGTACTCTTATCTGCTACTGAAATTTTGGCAATAAAATATATTGGTTGAGGTTGGTTCCTTGAGAGCTCTCCTCAAGCAGTTGGCTGGACAGTATCTGCTTGAGCATTTTCATGGTATCAGGATTTCCTCCCGCAACATGTGTATAAGGGAAGATAAAAAAATTGAGGGAGTAGAAGGTATAAAAATAGGTTTATATGCAGATGATACGATGATTATAATGAAAAATCCTAGAAGAGCAATGGAACAGATTCAGATACATCTTGGTGAACTTGAGGAAATGACAGGGTTAAGAGAAAATTGAGATAAGACAGAGGCTATACTTAGCAATGTTAGTGAAGAAGAACAAAAGAAGATAAGGGAAAAATATAACATACAGGTAAAAACAGTCTTAAATATTTTGGGATAAATATTTCAAATAAAATTGAAGAATCTCAAAAGATTGAATTATGATAAGCAAAGAATGGAAATTAAAGAAAAAATAAAGCAATATAATAAGTTAAACCTATCTTGGTTTGGTAGGATTGCCTTATGTAAGATGAAATTATTACCAAAAATATTTTTTATTTGATGTTCTACCAACCCAATTTAAGGAAAAAGATATCAGGATTTTTCAAAATATGCCAAACACCTATTGCAAGGGGGGAGGGGGGAGAGACCAAGAATTTTGAAGAGTTTATGTTACTTATCATAAAATGAAGGTGGGCTGGGTCTTCCGAATATTGAAAATTATTTCAGAGCGTTTCAATTAAAAAATATTGCAAATATTATAACTAAGAATGAAGCAATATGGGAGGAGATTGAGATAAAAGAATTAAAACCATATGGCAATACATTTTTTTTTTGATAAAGAGGTGAGAATAAAGACAAAAAACAAAATGACAAAAGCAAGGCTAGATGTTTGGAAAAATATTTTTTTTTAAATTGGCACCAGATGTATCTCTGATTATGGACATGGAAGATGTCAAGATGTTTCCTGTAAAAATAGATGGAAGGATAACAGATATACTCCTTAGAAATAAAGTGTTCCTGCTGAAGGATTGGATAAGAAGGTGTGATAAAAAGGAAGAAAGAGCTGAAATGTTTAAACAGATGAGGTTAAATTGGCTACAAATAATTTTGATAAATAAGTGGAATGAAAAATATGGAGAAGAGGTCAGTTTAGAAAGAAGTAAAGCAGAATTTGAAGAGATAATTTGTAAAATTATGAAAGGAGAAACATTGATAAAGCGACTAGTAAGTAAGATATATAAAATGTTAAACAAGTAGGAAAATTCACAAAAGACGCTGAGAACAAGTTGAGAACAGAATTTAAATATACATACATACATACAGTAATACCTCATACAAAGTCTGCTTCATACAACATCAAATTCATACAACATCGCCTAATACCTTGAAAAAAGATGCCTCATACAAAGTCGCTGCGACTTTGTATGAGGCATTGGGGTTTCCCCAGGTTGCATTGTAACTGGGCAGTACAAAAGGCAGGACACATGCGTGCATTGCTCTTGTGGGTTTTGCACAAGGCGAGGAGTGTTTAGAAGTGGTTTTGAGCACAGTTTTTTATTTTTCTGGATTTTTTCGTCAGAACTTTTAGAAGCATTCCTGGGATTTTTGTAACATTCTTCAGGTTCTTAGGCAATCAGGGTTGTTTGACATGTTTTTGTAATGTATTTAGCCTTTAGACAATGATTTCTTAAAGTTCTGTCAGTTTCCTGTCTGTTTCCTTGACTTTGCCCTGAAGTCTGTGCTGTTACAGTACAATGTATCTCTATGGAAACGACGTTGTACGAGGCATCGCGACAAGGATTTGGACGTTGTATGAGGCACCGCGGCTAGGATTTTGCATGCCTCATACAAAGTCCAAATCCATATAAAGTCCAAACTTGTGGAACCAAGTTTGGACGTTGTATGAGGTATCACTGTACGTATCTTTATTCGACCAACAGTCAGCACAAAATAACACAAAGAGATTTAAACTCACATTTAAGCCTAACAATCTTTACCTTCAGGATATACATACTCTATGTTAATAGGCCAGGATTTAAATATAAGAATTCCTGAAATAAATTGGAAAAATAAATGAAAGAGAAGAATTATGATACATTTATCAATTAAGGTAAAATAACACAATTATAAAATGTTATGGAGGTGGTACCTGACTCCGATTAAATTACTTCAAATAGATAATACCAAAGCAAAGAATTGTTGGAGATGTAAAAGCGATCTTGGGAGATAGGAACATATGTGGTGGAGCTGCAAAGTGATAAGTGCTTTTTGGAAACAAATAGAAAAAGAGATAACGGGAATTCTGAAAATGTATTTAAAGTTGGAGTCAGGTGCCACCTTACTGTCAGAAATAGACAATATGAATATATGCACAAATATAAAAGAATTGTTTTCCATAATGTTAACGGTGGCAGGACAATGTATAGCAAAAAATTGGAAAAATGATTATTTATGAACCTGGAAGATTGGTACAAAGAAATGTGGGAAATTGCATTAAATGATAAACTGACATGGGAATTGAATATAAAAAAGGTATAATGAAAGAGAATAGGTTTTGGGAAATATGGAGACAATTTGTGGAATTTATATTATTAGATGATAAAGGAGACAAACCAGTACCACATCATATGAGTTTTTGGAAAGATTAGAAGGGTAAGACTGTGATCCTCAAAACTTGTATATATCACACACATACACACACATACATATATATAGGATTTGATATATAATGAGGAGCATTATCAATGTTGAGTATGTAATGTTCGATAATTTTAATATAATTGTTTTTTGTTTTTTATATTTATTTTATATATATATTATTATGTTTATTGCTATTTCTTTGTATATTTTTTTGCTTTTGTAAAAATAATAATAAAAATTATATAAAAACAAAAGAAGTAGTACAAGGGGGGGAAACAATTCTAGGCGAGTAAAGCAATTTCAGTTCAGAAAGCACATTTAAAATAACAAAAACCTATCTAAGTGTGGAAGCACAGAGGCCCCCCTCTTAGCTTAAAAGTGACTACATAATTGCAGAGTTCTCAGCACCCTCATAGATTTACACAACATGGAGCACCAGACCAAAAAAACATTCTGCTCCCTCCCTCTGGTTTTTATCTCCTCCAACAAGTTCCACCCTTTAGCCCCTCCTCTGAAGGGTCCCAGCCAATGACCCAACACAGTGCTACATGTCTATCACAAATTAGGTTTCATTTTCCCAAGAACACAAGGTTAACATTGTTATGACTAGCAAGCAGTTTCTGCCCAGTGACAACCCCATAATGCAACACTGCCACCTCCCTCCAGTGAATAGCACACAGAAATCCATGTCACTTATATAAAAAACCCACAGATCCCATTTCTATCCCATGACAAAGAGTGCTGCAAAAACTCAAGAGGAACAAAAGATCAGCTATTAATTGATAAATTGGTTTTGACTATAAAAAGGCATTTGATTCAGTTCCATGCAGCTGGATTGAGAAATGTCTTGACATTTTTGGAATTAGTAACAACATTTGGTGTTTCATGAAGACTTCAATGAAGCTATGGTGAGTAAAGTTAATGGAGAGTGGAGAAGAATTTGGTGAAGTTGAAATTAAGCATGGAATTTTTCAAGGTGATCACTATCACCTTTGCTATTTGTCTTTTCAATGACACTGCTGACAACTATTCTAAATAGAACAAACTGTGTACAGTATATGAATTGACTAAGAAAGGACTCAAGGTTTCACATTTGTTCTATATGAACAATCTAAAATTGTTTGGAAACACAAGAGCTGAATTAAACACACTACTGGAAAGTACAAAGAAATTTAGTAATGACATCAGAATGGACGTGCACCTGCGGGCCCTCCGCCTGGCGCGTGCTTTGCCGCTGCCCCCATCCAGAGATGGGAGCATGCAATTTTCCTGCCGGTAGGCCAGGGAAGAACTAGCCTCCCTTTATAGGGGTGGCTCCTCCCCACCTGGCCCATTCGGCTGCCTTGTGCCCGGAGAAGCTTCTACTTCTCCTCCGACTGGAAAGTTCTCTGCATGGCTGACCGAACCACCCAGTTGCACCCAGCTCTGCTGCCCTGCCGCTACCAAATGGCTCCACCTAGCAGGGCCCCGCATGGTGGGCACTCCTACTGGTGCCGCCCGTCTCTCCCAGCCAGGATTCGTGCCACCCAGGCTTCTGCTCGCTTCACGGCCCGCTGCCTTGCTGCCACTGTTTCCTTGCACCCCCGGCTCTGCCCCAACACATCGCGGCCTGCCTAGGGTCAATCCGGAGTGGTGCACTCTCACTGCCACCCTCGCTAGCAGGGTGGCAGTGCTGGGGGCATCCATGCCTCCCTCCCCTACATCCTCGGACCTCAAGGGGCTCCCGTACAGCCTCCCCCAACATCATCCTCAGTTGATCAGGCCTGCGGCCTCGCCTCGCCTTCTCCTGACAGCCTCTTGGCCACTCCTCCTTCTGCTGGGCCTGCTAATCAGGGCCTCCAAGAGTATGGTTTGACACCAAACATAATCTGGCCCACTGGCCTGGCTCCTGGCCCCCTGCCTCCTCAATTCTCCTGGTCCTGGCTCCAACAGTGACAGCCTTTCTCTCAGGGTGCTACCGGTTATGAGGGATTTTCTTGGCCTGCGTCCTTTGCATGGCCACACCATAGCCTGGCTGGGACTTGCCCCACGGTGATTCTGCCCTTCACCTCGGTGACCATCTTACCTAGTCCACTAGGGACAAAATCGTGCCGGGCCAGTATGTTGACCTCTTTGGCCTACTCAACCGTGGTTGCCCCAGAACTGACTTCAATAAACTAGATGACTCTGACAAGGAGCTCATATGCCGCAGGAAGCCCCCATGTACATGGGCCAACAAGCTCCTTTCCTTTTTTATTTATGTGGCCATATCCATCCATGCCCGCCTGGCCCTTGCTCTCCCCCTTCTCCAGTACTTGGACTTGATTTACCAAGCTCACGTAGACTTCCCGGGTGATGCCTGGAAGGCCTATGATGAGGATTTCCATATGCGGGCTGTGGTCCGGCCCGAGATGCGGTAGGATGAGCCTAATTCACTGCTTTGGCTTCAATATATGACTCCATCCCACCCAGTCCTTGGGGAAAGGTATGACTGTGGCCACCTGGTCCAGCTTCCTGCCCCCCTGGCCCTGCTGGCCCCTGAGGCACCACATCCCTGGCACCCCACACTTACTGTTGGGAGTTTGTGGCCCAGGGGTGTTGCTAAAAAAAGAAGTGCCGTTACAAGCACGAGTGCCTTATTTGTTCCGGCACCCATGGCACATCCTCCTGCCCGTCCTTGGCCACCACCCGCTCTACTGTGGTGGCCCATGCACTGTTATGCCCTGTGGTTGCTCCCCAGGGTGCCCCGCCCTCTCTGCCTTCTGTTCTTCCGGGCACCTGAGGCTCCTGGCTCTTTGGTCTAATTTTCTTCTCTGCTGTTTTTTTCCACAGGTTTCCATGGTGACCCGTCCTGCTGCTTCCTACATCAGGTCTATCTCCTGTTCCTTCTCTTTGTAGGGGTTTGGTTTGTTTGCACTTGTTTCCTTGCACTGGGTTCCCCCCCAGTCTGCCCGGCCTGGCTGGGGTGGGTCGGGGCCGCTCCCGCACTCCCATGTGGTGGTCAGTGCAGGTGCTTAACTCAAATTTCACATCCCCATGGGGGTATGGGCTGGGGTTGTTGCAGGAACTGGAAGGGTATCATCTAGGGGTATGCCCCAAGGCTCCTGTAGCAACCTTACACCAGAGCTGGCTTATCGGTAAGCCTCTTCTTGATCTGTCACTCGTGTGGCTCTTTATTGTACTCCGGTGCTTTTTGTCCATAGTCCTTGCTCCCGATTACATTTGTTAACATTCTTCTTCTTTGCACCCGCACTACTGGCCCAGTGCAATGTTGTTAGCATATTTCAATAAAGTGGCCCATTATTCAACCCAACCACTGTGTGCATCTCTTCATGGGGGGTGGGGGGTGGGGGTGGATGTGCACCGGCAATGCAATTTGGAATTGACAAGTATGCAACAATTACTGTTAAGGCAGGCAAAATTGTCAAAGGTGATGGATTTGATTTAGATTGAAAAATTTATGAAAGCAATAATATCAGAAGATTGATACAAGTACACTACCTGGGAGTTCTAGAAGCTTCTGGTCTGCTATACAACCAAGTCAAAAGAACTACTTCTGCAAAATACATAAAGCGAATCCAGAAAATCTTGAGGTCAAAACTGAGTGGAGGCAATATCATCAAGGTAATTACTACCTGGGCAGCGCCTGTTATAGACTATTCAGTTGGAAAAATTGATTGAACCCAAATGGAATTAGACAACATAGACTGTAAACAAGGAAGCTAATGACCATGCGTCATGCCCTGCACCCAAAAAGTGATGTTGACCATTTGTACTTACAAGGAGTGGCAGAGGACTCCTACAAGTGAAGCAGACAATAGAGGAAGAAAAGCATAGCCTATGCTTAAGGAAGTGAACAAAGGAGGACTTTTGAAAACAGTGAAGAAGAAAGCTCAATATAGAAAGGAAAGGATAGAAAGTCGAGCTGCAAGCTGGAAAAATAAGACTATGCATGGTCAATACTTGAAAAACATAGAAGACAAGGCTGGCCTGAAGCTGACATGTGGATAGTTAAGAGCAGGAGTTTTGAGGAAGGAAACAGGAGGAATGATCTTGGCACCTCAGGAACAAGTTTTCCAACAAATTGTATGAAGACAAAAATCCAGCACATAGCCAACAATAGCAAATGTCGGCTTTGTAATGAAAAGGATGAAACAGTAGATCATCTGTTCAGCAGATGCAGCAAAATTTCACAGACTGATAATTTGCAACATCATAACAGGGTTGCAAAAATTATCCACAAACTTTGCCAGAAGTTTGGATTTGAATGTGGTAACAACCATTGGGAACATCAAGTAGAGAAAGTTTTAGAAAATGAGAGAGTTAAGATCCTGTTGTGGAAAAGAAGGTCTGGTTTGTTGACACTGCTATTCCAGGAGACACACAAATTGAAGACAAGCAAATGGAAAAAATAACAAAATATCATGATTTGCAAATTGAAGTTGAACATCTATGGAGGAAGAAATCTGTTGTTATTTCCATAGTGCCACTTGGAGCAATACCTAACGGAGTCCCTAGATATTTGGAAATTTTTGACTTATTTAACTAACGCAAAAAAAAAAAAAAACTCTACTAGGAACTGCATATATACTCAGACAGTCCTTAGGTCCTTGTTTAGGGCTTGAACTGTTAATCTCATTCCAGTCCTGAACTGTGAATCAAATGGTTGATTTATATAACAACGACAACAACACCGGTGGCAGCAACAACATTATTTCAACAGTGCAGCACATTAAAATGCATGTGCTGTAGTAATACCCTGGAGGAATGCAATTTTTAGAAAAACCCACCAAACAGCAGCAATTTGTGCTCACTACTGGTATCAATTTTATCGTGTCTGCATTAGTTTTGTGTAATCTACAGCATCTGGATTTACAGCCAAAAATTTTTAAAAAAGAAAAAGTACATCAAGAGTTATTTGCAAACATACAAAAGAAAACTTACATACAGGTGTGGTCATAACTGATTACAGTTACATTACAATCTCCTTTGCAATACATTTTGGGCTAAATAGCATGAATTCAAGAAAGAAAGAAAGAAAGAAAGAAAAATAATTTGTCCAAATAAGTCTAGTTTATAAATGTGGGATATTGTGCTTCTGTATCCATGATTTAAAACACAGGTGAAATGGCCCAGTATTGCTGCACAATATTGTGCCAACATTGTCCAGAATCCATTTTGGATTGGGAAAATGAAGTTACTTTCTTGGCTTTATGGTTGACCAAAATTAAGTCTTCATTGTTGCATGGGTTGAGCCAGGTTCTGTATCTCTCCACTTTCACAGAGCATGTTGTTATCCACCAGCAGTCCCCACTTGAGCATGTAGGCTGCTCAGAACTATTGGATGAGAAGAGCCTGGTTTTTAAAATGGCTAAGAGGAGGCAAAGGAGGTTGATGCTGCCAGTGCTACTTCTGAGGGAAGAGCATGAGGTGCCTGTCATGTCCCCACCAGACCCAGACTGTAACGGGTGGGGTGGGGTGGGGGTGGGGGGCTGATGATGTACAACACTGCACAGGGGATAGGGATTTGCCCATCCAGGCTAGAAAAAGGCTAAGGGGTTCTACCTGCCTGCTCAAGTATCTAGGTTAAGCACTAATCAGGCTCCACTGCAGGTTAGGGATGTGAATAAATTTTAATAAAATGTGGCCCAAGTTTCAATCCCAACTTTATGTGTCTCACCTCTTTGTTTGCTGAGCCAAGCTGGAGGGGGGAGACTTTGGAGACTATTAAACGGTGTTTGGCTCTTTAAGAGGAAAATGTCACCCAAACCCAGAATGTTAGTTGGCAAAGAACTATACAGAGAGTAAGCAATTACTTTTGAGCCATTGCTCTTGCTGTCAAGTTCAATGACCATACTCAACAGTTACAAAATACCTGGTTTTCCAGCTTGATTTTTTTTTCTGCAGCTATTTGGTACAAGTAAAAAAGCAGGCATAATTCCTACTTTGTTAAGATAAAAAACCTGAAAATAGATTTTAGCTGTTTCTTGTCTTCTGACAAACTTTTCCCCTGTGTTTGAATGGTGTGTGTGCGAATCACATCTGTACTTATAAATTTTAACTCTCATTCCATTTAACAAAATATCACAAAGATTGAAATGGGGGGGAGGGTTCCCCCCCTTCAATGCAAGTAACCTTTTGAATGGCTTAGCATGCATAAACTTTACATAACTTCATTGCTCAGTATAATGGAGTATTGGAACTCTATGCAATGCTTTTCATGTCATTCATTCCAGTAATATAATCAATGGGAAATACTCTAAGTGGCTATGATAGAGAATGCCATTTCACATTTCATAAAGGTGAAATTCACTTAACCTCCATGGTTAAGAGAGTTTGCTGAAAAAGGTTACGAGATTCCATAGTTGCATGAGAGCTTACAGGCTTCCTTCTTTTAACATACTGAATCTTTCAGAGCTGAATTTTGTCTAGTGTCTACTTGCTTTTCTCATCCTATTCTTTCTTCCTTTCCTTTTGTTTGGTACTTCAGAAGTCCTCCTTTCCCTCTGTCTCTTTTATTATTATTATTATTATTATTATTATTATTATTATTATTATTATTATTATTATTATTATTATTATTATTATTATTATTATTATTATTATTATTATTATTATTATTATTATTATTATGTTGGTGAAAGTTTTTTATTATGGGCCTACTTTATCTGTTTGGATCTCTCTTTAGGTAAAGGTCACCCTTGAATGAAAGTCAGTCATATCTGACTCTAGGCTTCAGTCCTCATCTCTGTTTATAGCCAAAGAGCCAGCACTGTCTCCATGGACACGTGGCAGGCATGGCTCAATCACTAGGAATGCTGTTTACCTTCCCACCAAAGTGGTCTCCATTTATCTACTTGCAATTTTTTGCTTTCAAACTGCTAGGTTGGCAGGAGCTGGGCCAGAAACAGGAGCTCACTCTATCATGCAGTACTCGGGAATTGAACTCCGACTTCCCAGTTGTCGAGTTTAGCATCTTAACCACTTGAGCCACTGCAGTTCATCTTTAACTCACGGGATAATCCACAAACATTCGTGCTACTCCTGGTGACTCTTACAAATTCCCCTGCTAGTAATGTGTCTGTGTGCTATCAGTAGAGCAGGCTGTTATGCCGGAACACAGCAGATGAGGGGTGTGACTTCACAAACACACATACAGTTGTAACAAAACAGAAAGAGCTTTACTGCAGCCAAAAGCACAACTGAGAAAGATAAACTGAGTCCCAAGTAAAGTGCAGGCCAAAGTCCAAACAGTGAGGTTGAAAGCAAAACAGGCACTCCATATAGTAATGCTTAAAGCCAGTTCTGTATCTCTATCGTACTGTGCAGAGACCAGCACAGGTCTACTCTGGAGAAGGCACGCGGACCAGCTGAGGCGAAGGGTTACCGAGAGGCAGGACACTGAAAACCAGCCCCAGAATTCAGTGTTAGGGTTCTCCCCCACCCGTTTATTCCAAGGGGGAGACACAGGGTCCTCACCTAGGGGGGAGGGGGTTGATACAAATCCATATCCTGGGGACACAATGGATACCTTGGAAGAGAGGAGTGAGTTTGACCAAGAGGGAGAGTCTTGGTTTCAGAACTCCGAGAAAATGGAAGCAGCCATAGTCTGGCTTAACACATCTTTATTGCATGGAGTCCAGTACAAAAATGTGGTAATGGCGGAGGTACAGCTCTTTTTATACGGTCACTATGCATTTGACTGTGGTTACACGGTAGCCCATTGGCTACTGTCAGAGGTTCGTCATCCTGGGCCACACCCTTCTTGTCCAGGTGTATCTGTGGCGGGAAGGTTTCCCGCGGCTGTGGTGATTGGGGAATATGAACCATGTGAGCTGGATGCTCACTGCTACCACCACTGGTAGCAGTTCACATTATTATGCAGCTGGATAAAATGTCTCAATACAAGCTATGATAAGTATGCATTTCCTGTGGAACCGGTTACATTCATCTTTAAAGGCACAAGTATACAGTTACAATCCATACACAACAATCTCCAAGAGATAGTCTGTACCTCCTCCAGGCTGAGGTCCTGGCTGTAGTATCAGCAGCAGCCGACGACTTCGGTGGTGTGTGCAAACACCAGGGACGGAGGTGGACCGGGATGGTGCCAGTAGCAGTACTGTCCACAGTAACAGAGTACACAAGCCTTGTCTTCTCCACTCTTTACCCACATACAATTATCCATGCTCTCTACCCACGATAACCCACACAGATGCTGGCTCAAGGTGCTGGCTAAGTAGCTGAGCTTGATGACAGTAGGAGCACCTGGAGCTCAGCAGGGAGTCGCCCTTAAAGGGCCATTGCACTCTGGACACAATACACAGCCAGGGCTACGATTCCCATTAGCCTGACAATAATGCTTGCTTCAGTTCATTAGTATGTAAAGAGTTTAAAAAAACAGGTTGTTAATCACTGTCACTTAAACATTATTTTAAAATGGCATGTTTGTTAATGACTTTGATTCGTTTTTGTCTCCATGACTATGATTTCCATTAATGGATCCCAAACTGAGTGATTATTGGCTTGAAAAACAAAGCATAAATTATCTGGGATGAAATAAACTGGAATAAGAAACTGCTCTGATAGCTCCTAGAACTTGTCTACTAGGTTTAGTTCTGTTTTTAAAAAGTCCTGATTTATTTGATTGTTTAAACATTTAACTATGTTAAATTGTCGTGACATTTGATATAATGTTTATTTAGTCAAAAACCTGAAGAATCCAGTAAAATATCAGACTGAAGCAAAAACAGTTGCGTAACTCATCTTGACTAAAGAATTCAAACAAATCATTTCTATTTGATCCCACACAAATCTTAATTTCCTGACATTAAACTTCTAAACAGTGAGTGTCAACATGGCACTATCAAGGAAAAGACTACTTTGTATCTTGACTTTTTTATTCATGCCTGATGATGACTAGTTCTATACCCTTGTATTTTCTGTTCTCTTGCCAAACAGATTTCCTACGTGGCTAACTTGACTTAGTTACACATTATAGAACAGTGCTGGTGAACCATGTCAGAGGGGGCACTCAGAGCTTCGCTGTGGGCACACACACCATCACCCCAGTACAGAGTTTGCCCCACCCCTCTGCCCAACAGTCCAATGGGAATGCTTCCTCCCTCCCCCCAGGACAGAGTTCACCCCCTCCTCTGCTAAGTAGCCCAATGGGAGCACTCCCTCCATCCTCAGTCTGGGTTATGGCGAGCACCTCACATGTATGGCGCAGATGGCAGCCTATCGAGTCTGTGGCAAAGGTGAATTTGGACACTCGGTCTCTAAAAGATTTGCCATCACTGTTATAGAAGAAGACCTCATAGACAAAATAATATCAAGTACCTTAGAAAGATTTTTTAAATTTCATTTTCTCTTTTTACTATTTTTTCTCCTCTATTTCTTTTTTATTGCTTCTAGTTATACATGAACATGCCAGTTATTTTAATTATACTTTGCCTATTGCTGCTTACCTCTAAGATTTTTCTGCCCAAGTGCTCCCTTACATTTCCTCTTTTTGCCTCACAATTTTTAGGTAAGATATCGATTTAATCATGCTTCCATGATATTCATTATGACCATCTTTAAAGATGATCATGTTGTGCAACACAAAGCATGGTAGTTACTATTTTAGGTCCCATGCCTCTGAAAATGCTGCAATAAACAGGTATCATGAAGTTCTGTAAGATTACTGAATCACAGCAGAAAGCTAACACTTTCCTAAATCTTGTGCTCGATGTTTCCCGTTCTCAAGTGTATCTTGGAGGTTTTGAACTGAGTTCTCACTGCCACCATCAGTTAACATTCAAAGTTATTGCAGGATTCTTATTTCTTCACATCTGACTGGCTGCATAGCAAGTTGTTGCACATACTGTAGTTTCAGTTAAAGTCAGTGGGAGTTGTTATGACTTACTTTAAATTGAATTGGAGTATTTTATTTACCCTTCCATATACTGCAGCCACTGAATTTCCCTACTCCCCAAAACACTCAAGCAACACTGAAAAATGGTTTAATCCCATTAAGTTGTTACAATTTACTTGGAAGACTGTCCCTTGATGATTTGTTTTTTAAAAATCAAATATTCCCTCATCAAAGCATTCTTTACAAGACCCATAATTAATTTTAATAATTAATTTTAATAATTAGGAACAGAATCACAATCTCCTAACCTGTTGGGTATTGGTCAGTTTTTCCCCTGCTAGTTAGAAGATGAGCCAATCATTTTCTCTCCTTTTCAAGTAGGGAGTTGCCAGTTTGCCTCCGGGTGCAATTCAAGGTGCTGGTGATTAACTTTGAAGCCCTACATTGTAGTGGATCAGGTTACTTAAGAGACTGCGTTACCCCAAGGACATCTGCCTGTCCCACCAGAGCAGACCGGAGGGGCTCCTTTATTGTCCCATCGGCTGGAGAGGCTTGCTTTTGAGCTGCTAGGTTGGCAGGTGCTAGGACAGAGACAGGAGCTCATTCTGTTGTGCAGTACTCGGGTATTTAACTCTGACCTTCCAGTCTTCAAGAACAGCATCTTAAGCCAACACAGTCCCAATGATAAAATGCATACTAAGATATACTAATGATATATAGACATACTAAGACCCTAAGATATAAGACGTAATATAAGTGGGGTAACAAAATTTTGCCATATGGGGGGACATTGGCTGGCCCTATTTATACATCCCATATTCAAGCAGCCATAAAGCCAAATGGGTGACTTTTCAGTCCCTAATCTACTGGCAAAGGACTGTTGCTGGCACATTCAGAAATAGGAAAACATTATACTTTTTTGGGTTATAGCTCCAAGAATACTCAATGGGCATGCAAATTGAGACATTATGAGAGCTGTAGATAAAAATAAATCTAATCATATCGCTGAGTATAAGAATGGTGGTGGTGGTGAGTTCAATTACAATTTAAGCAACTTGGGGGGGAAGCAAAAAATAATAATACAAAAAGTAACAGATATAAACAACAACACTTATATTGTAAACCTGGGAGAAACATACTGTATCTTCACATGTTATCGTTTTGTCCTGGTCTTCCACAGAGGACAGAGAAGACTGCCTTCTTTCAGAAGCATGAGACATCACAATGTGTTGAGAATCTGACCTGTTTCTACTTGCAATTTCTTCCATTTGTCAAGTTCATCATCTTAACCAGTAAGCCAATGCAGTCCCCTTAATCACAGTTAGACATGCCCATTTATTTTACAAGTCAGCGTGAAAGAAATAAAAAGAGAAAATGAGTTTAAAACCCAAAATCTAGATTACAGGAGGGCTTCTCAACATGGTGTAGTGGAAAGAATGGAAGATTAAGACCCATCAGCTTGGGTTCAAATTCCTGCTCAGCTATAGAATCTCAGTGGGTCAAAATACTCCTTAAATATCTCAATTACCTTGAAAGCCATACTATGGTTGCTCAAAGTTAGTTATGTCGTGACAGTACAGAACTATGAGATCAACAAGAATAGACTAGGCCAATGATGGTGAACCTTTCAGAGACCAAGCACCCAAGGAGATAGCGGAGATGGCAGGCACCACACGTGTCAGTGATGTCACATGGGTTTGTGTGCATGCACCCATGTGTTGTTGATGTATGCCTCCTGCCCCAAACCACTCTGCCCCTCCCCTGCCCCTTCCAGCATGGCTGTGGACAAGCGCCACTCCGGACAAGCCTGCCACACCACTGGCAAGGCCCCAATCCCCACCACCTCAGACAAGCCCCCACCCCCCCTTCCTGCACACCACCCCTGCAAACCAGGTGGAGGGCATACTCTGCTCCGGGGCATGAAAGGGTTTTGTGTCCCCCTTGCAATCCAGGCAGAGGGCAAACTCCCCCCCCCCCAGGCATGACAGGGCTTTGCACCACCCCTGCAAGCCGGGCAGAGGGTAAAACTCTGCCAATGGGTTCAGGAGGGTTTGGTGCTGCCCCTGCAAGCTGGGAGGAGGGCAAACCTCACCCCCAGGCTCGGGAGGGTAGGGTGAGGATTGTCCACATGATCATGTGTGCTTACAGAGAGGCCTCTGCATGCCACCTCTGGTATATGTGCCATAGCTTCACCATGGCTGGACTAGGGGATAGACAAAGCTATCACTTTTGATTTCCCAAACATTCAAATTTTTCAGATTTGGTTAAATGTTGACCAAAAAGAAATTGAAACATAATGTTCTGTTCACTCTGCTATAGACATCTGCTTCATGCTAACTGGAAGAAAAAAATAACAAGTTTGCTACACCACATTTCCAAATCATTCCTTATGACTTTGTTATTTATGTGTATTAAAAGTGAACCCAATGGTATTCCTGAGGCAAATCTCTCTGGATTTTGTGTGTGGCATATTCCATAATACCTGAACAGACATAAATAGCTATCCTTTCCTTCATGACATGCTCCTAGTTATAGAATTGTATCAAACCAGAATACCTGTCATTGGGAAAACACATTTTACACAGCAAACTTCTGTCCCCTTTCTTTCCCTTTTTATGCTCTAGACATATTCCTGAATGTCAATTTACAAAAATTTAACAAATATTAACTTTACATTAACTATTCCATTCAGCCTGTGCGGACATGCATGTCTCCTGCTATGCCCCCTTCGTCTTTTTTACTCTTCAGAGTCTTCACCAGCCCAACACCATCTGTAACCTCAGGAACAGATTTTATGTTTGAATTTTTGTCTGTGAGTGAAGGGACTTAAAAGTAAAACAAAACTGCAAATGGCAAGACAAGTCTTGTTCAAACATCATGAAGAGAAGGTCAACATGTTGGATGGGAGTGAAAGGATGCAATCTCTGCACAGTGTAAACCGAAAAATGAAGAAACCAAACACATTTTCTCCTCCTTTTGAAAAACTGAAATAGATCAGAATATTAATCTTTGCCAGCCATACTTGAAATACAGCATTGGAAACATTTTCTTTCAAGCCTCAAAGCAAGTTTAGAAATGCCCCCCCCCCCAATGCAAATAACACAAATGTAAAATAACATGAAACATGTTGATACTCTAAAATATATATGTTTCCTATAATATTTTTTACACTCTTTTTCTCAAGGATCCCATATACTGCAGCCAAAGCTGCTGATGTTGTGAGTTTGATTCTCCCAGGGATCAAGGTTGACAGCCTTCCATCTTTCCAAGGGCAGTAAAATGAGTAGCCAGCATTAGTGGGAGCAAAATGTTAATTATCTTGGAAACCACTCAGAGAGTGTACTAAGTGCTATGGGGTGGAATTTAAGTGTAATTGCTATTCTGAGCCCAGGACTCAATGTGGAGCATGTGTTTAGTTTACCAAAGGAAATTAATATCAATACAGCAAGATTATATTGCTAAGATTGTTTATAGAAGACAGTATTTTGTTATTCTGAAGTTGGAGCAAGTGAAAGCATATCTAAAACTGTGGAGTTACTGCATAAGAACATAAGAACATAAGAACAGCCTTGCTGGAACAGGCCACAGCCCATCCAGTCCAGCATTCTGTCTCACACAGTGGCTCACCATTTCAGGGTATTCCCAAGCAGATGCCTTCACCTGCTTAGGATTCCCTGGAAATGATATTGAGAGATATCCTGCCTATCTCTCCAACCCGGAGGTTGTCCTTAAGTATCCATAATTATAGCCATTGATACTCTTGTCCTCCATGAACTTGTCTAATCCTTTCTTAAAGCTGTCAAGACTGACAGCTGTCACCACTTCTTCTGGCAGGGAGTTCCATAGACCAGTAATCCTCTGGGTGAAAAAGTACTTTCTCTTATTTGTTTGAGAACTAGTACCCAAAAGTTTCATGGAGTGTCCCCTAGTTCTAGTGTTATGCGATAGGGAAAACAGTTTTTCCTTATCTACTTTGTCCACACCGTGCATGATTTTATAAACTTCAATCAGGTCACCTCTTAGACGTCGTCGTTCAAGAGTGAAGAGGCCCAACCGTTGCAGCCTCAGATGGTAAGGAAGGTGTTCCAGTCCCCTAATCATTCTGGTTGCCCTCCTCTGCACTTTTTCCAGCTCCATAATATCCTTCTGGAGGTATGGCGACCAGAACTGTACACAGTATTCCAGATGGGGCCTCACCATAGATTTATAAAGAGGCAAAATGACACTTGCTGACTTATTTTCTATACCCTTCCTAATGATCCCTAGCATTGAGTTTGCTTTTTTCACTGCTGAGGCACACTGGGTTGACACCTTCATTGAGTTGTCCACCAGGACACCAAGGTCCCTTTCCTGGTTTGTCGCAGAGAGTTCAGACCCCATCAGTTTATAAGTGTAATTGGGGTTCTTTGCCCCAACATGCATCACTCTGCACTTACTAATGTTGAAGCTCATTTGCCATTGGTTTGCCCACTCCCCCAGTGTCGAGAGATCCCTCTGGAGCTCCTCACAATCTCTCACAGTTTTCACTACCCTGTATAATTTAGTGTCGCCAGCAAATTTGGCTACCTTGCTTTTTACTCCTACTTCTAGATCATTTATGAAGAGGTTGAAAAGCAGGGGTCCCAGTACTGAACCTTGGGGGACCCCACTCTTTACTTCCCTCCACTTGGAGAAGTGTCCATTTAGTGCTACCCTCTGTTTCCTGTCCCTTAGCCAGTTGCTGATCCAGGACAAGACCTGTCCCTTTATTCCATGACTGGTAAGTTTATTCAAGAGCCTTTGGTGTGGGACCTTGTCAAAAGCCTTCTGAAAGTCCAGATAAACAATGTCAACTGGATCCCCCTTATCCACATGCTTGTTGACACTCTCAAAAAATTCCAGCAGATTAGTGAGGCATGATTTGCCCTTGCAAAAGCCATGTTGGCTCTCCTTTAGCAGCGCCTTCTCTTCTATGTGCCTATTAATTCTATCTTTTAGGATGGTTTCCATCACTTTACCTGGGACACATGTCAAACTGACAGGTCGGTAATTTCCTGGATCGCCCCTGGATCCTTTTTTGAAAATTGGTGTTACATTCGCTACCTTCCAGTCATCAGGCACAAAGCCTGATTTGAGGGAAAGATTATATATTTTGGCTAGGAGATCAGCAATTTCATCTTTAAGTTCCCTGAGAACTCGTGGATGGATGCCATCTGGTCCTGGTGATTTGTTAGTGTTTAGTTTAACAAGACATGCAAGGACCTCCTCCCTGGTTATTTCTATCTGGCTTAATTCTTCGGTTTCCCTCCCTACGAAGATAGGCTCTGTTTTGGGCATGTGGCCTCTGTCTTCTTCAGTGAATACTGAAGCAAAGAATTCATTGAGTCTCTCTGCAATCTCTGTTTCCTCTTTAATAACCCCTTGCCTTCCATTGTCATCTAATGGTCCAATGGCCTTCCTAGTTGGGTTCTTACTTCTAATGTACTTAAAGAAGTCTTTGTTATTTCTCTGAGTATTTTTAGCTATACGCTCCTCAAAGTCTTGCTTTGCTTTCCTGATTGTTGCCTTGCATTTGTTCTGCCAGAATTTATGTTGCTGCCTGCTGTCCTCATTCGGACAAGCCTTCCATCTTCTAAATGAGCTTTTCTTGCTCTTGATCACTTCCCGAACAGCTCCTGTAAGCCACATTGGAGTCCTCTTGGACCTGGCAGTGCCCTTTTTCCTTTTGGGTATGCATTCCAATTGAGCCTCTGTTATTGTTTTTGTAAACAGCCTCCATGCCTCTTGGAGTGTTTGGACTCTCTCAATTTTCCCTTTCAGCTTCTTTTTTACTAGTTTCCTCAACTTTGGGAAATTTCCTTTTTGAAAATTTAAGGTCTCTGTGTTAGATTTTATCAGTGACTTGCGGTCTATGATCAAGTTAAACATAATTGAGTTGTGGTCACTGTTCCCTATTGGATCAGTCACGTTAACATCTTGCACCAGATCCTGAGTATTACTCAGGATCAAGTCAAGGATTCTTGTACCTCTAGTTGGGTCTTCAACCATCTGTCCCAGGGAACAATCATTTAGCATATCTAGGAACTTTATCTCTTTATCATGTGCTGAACAACAGTTCACCCAGTCTATGTGAGGGTAATTGAAGTCCCCCATTATAACCAGGCTTCCCTTCTTGGATGCCTCCTTTACAACATTCTCCAACTGCCAGTCTCCCTCAAGAGTTTGGGTCGGAGGCCGATAGTATATGCCTACTGTTAGACCATCCTTGTGGCCTGGTACTCTTACCCACAGAGCTTCTAATGGTGACTCCAAATCACCTAGATATTCCAATTCATACGATTTTATCACTTCTTTGACATACAAGGCTACACCACCTCCTGTTTGCCCCTTCCTATCCTTCCTGTATAGTTTGTAGCCTGGGATAACTGTATACCATTGGTTATCATCCGTCCACCAGGTTTCAGTGATACCAATAATATCAATATTCTTATCTATTGCTAAGTATTCCAGCTCCCCTATTTTGCTCCGGAGGCTTCTGGCATTTGTATACAAGCATTTATATATGCTTTTCTGACACAGTCTTTTGTGTCCAGTTGCATTGTTAGACTGCCTCTTGCATCCTTCTGCTAGAATGCTAGTGACTAGTTCCTCGCTCTGCTCAGTAGTTTTTGCATCCTCCTCACTACTCAAGTACACACTTTCCCGAACCGGATGCTGCCCAGCTCCTGTCGGCTTTCCCCCAGTTATCAGTTTAAAAGCTGCTCTGCAGCCTTTTTGAGGTTGAGTGCCAGCAATCTGGTCCCATCATGGTTCAAATGCAACCCATCCCTCCTGAACAGATTTGGCTATATTCACTCTGCTTATTTAACTTATATGCAGAACACACACTGCACAATGCAGGGTTAGGATGAATCACAAGCTGCAATTTAAATTGCTGGGAGAAACATTAACAACCTGAGATATGCATATGATACTACCCTAATGGCAGAAAGTGAAGAAGACCTAAAGAACCTCTTGCTTAGGTTGGAAGAAGATAGTGCAAAAGCTGGCCTGAGACTCAACATCGAAAAACCCAAGATCATGGCATCTGGCCATATCACTCCTTGGCAAATAGAAGTGGAAGCAGTGACAGACTTTACATTCTTAGGATCTAAGATCACCGCAAATGGTGAATGCAGCCAAGAAATATAAAGGCAACTAATTCTTGGGAGGCAAGCTATGGGAAACCTAGGGAACATAATAAAAAGTAGAGACATTACACTGCCAACAAAAGTCCACATAGTCAAAACAATGGTATTTCCAGTAGTAATGTATGGCTGTGAGAGATGGACCATAAGAAAAGCTGAATGCAGAAGAATAGACACCTTTGAAATGTGGTGCTGGAGAATAGTTTTGAGACTACCCTGGACATCAAAAAGAATAAATAAGTTGATCCTGAAGGAAATCAACCCTGACTGCTACTTGGAAGGACAAATATTGAAGATGAACTTAAAGTACTTTGGACACCAAATGAGAAAAGAGGACTGTTAGGAAGGCTGTTACTCATGAGTAGGAATGTCATCCCCCTGCTTCTGAGCTGTAAATAAGGTAGTGCATAGCCAAGAAAACACTCCAGTAATCTTCTGATATTTTAAAAGTATATTGTAATCAAAGTAAGTTACAGAAGAAAGTTTACCAAAAGTTCAGAAAGCACATCAAAGCAAGGAAAGCTTCTCTAATGGGGAAAGTCCAGGGGAGGCCCTTTTCTTAAGTCCTTACATGTTTCTAGTTCACTGCTCACCCACAGCATGAAGCATTGAATGAAGAGAGTGTCTTGCCCCCTCCCTCTGGGTTTTATCTCCTCACACATGGTCAACCCCCTTGCCATTCCCCTAAAGGAATCCAGCCAATGGCCATACAGTATCACATGTCTATCACAAATTAGGTTTCATTTCTTCCAACGCATGAGGCTAGCATGTTTTTGAATGCCAATCCTTCTAAGGAATGTGCCTCCAGTCCCCCCACACTTGGAAATCTCCATCTTGGAATGAGACTAAGTTCAGGGTACAGTAAAATCCCTGACAAGGACTCACTCGAGAAGGCCTTGATTCTCGGAAAGATTGAAGGCAAAAGAAGAGGAGGCAGAGGATGAGATGGCTAGATGGCATTTTTGATGCAATAGGTGTAGAGCTGAGCGGGCTCCAGGGGATGGCGGAGGATAGGGGTGCCTGGTGTACAGTGGCCCATGGGGTTGCAAAGGGTCAGAATTGAGTGTGCGACTGAACAACAACAACAACAACAACAACAACAACAACAACAACAACAACAACAACAACAACAACAACAACAACAACAACAACATTCTATGTAAACTGTAATAAGTCTATTCTACCAAACCTTGGGATTTTGTTCAGTGAAACCTGGCCATATAAACTGGAGAGGTCTGGATGTTCAATCCAAAATTTCACATTTCCACATTTCTATTACCATAATTGTAATCATTATTTTGACTTCAGATTAAGACAATACTATTTTAACAAAGAAAAATTACTTCACATTTTCCCAATCATACTGTATAAATGGAAATATCAAGAGCACGTTTCTGCCAGAATTTACCCCATCCCCCCCTAAACAAACTAAACATCCTTTCTCTTTGGGATGCTAAGCATAAATGTGCACAGTAGGAACAAAAAGGTGAGGCTAACATTAGTTCACAAAGATGCAAATAACTCATCTTTTTTCCAGCTTTTACTTCTCTGAGCAACAGATATTTCAATTTTAAATACATTATTACATTTTTATAAAAATGCACAGCAGTTAGTCTTTAAAATGCTCACTATCTCTTAGGGAAAAAATCTGACTTACAATGAGTATTTTAATTTCCTTCTTTGTTTTGCAATACCTCCTTTACCATATAGGATGAAACAAGTTATTTACATCCTTAGCATCTTCTAGTAAAGTTAAAGGTTTTCCTTGCTCAAAAGCCAGTTGTATCCAACTCTAGGGTTCAGTGCTCATTTCTGTTTCAAAGCCAAAGAGCCAGCACTGTCTGCTTCTGCAGACATTTCTGTGGTCATGTGGCAGGCATGATTAGACACTGGAGCACACGGAACACTGCTAGGTTGACAGGAGCTGGGACAAAGATGAGAGCTCGTTCCATCCTGCAGTACTTGGGAATCAAACTGCTGACCTCCTGCCTTCCAGTCAGCATCTTAGCCACTCGAGCCACTGCATCCAGCAAATGATATAATAATAATTCCATGTCAGAAATTATTCTGGGCTGAAAGTTTTTTTCTAGAAGAAACTCCACTCAGGAATGCCCAAATGAGGCTCCTTTCATGTCCCCAAGAGCTGGGACAGAGATTGGCACTCAGTCCATCATGCAGTACCCGGGTCTTGAACTGCCTTCCAGCTAACAATGTAAGCTTCTTAACCACTGAGCCAATACAGCCCCTAGCAAAATATATGCACTAATTCAAAGAACCTGCTTTTGCCAGGGATCTAACTCATGCCTGGAGTTTAAGTAAAGAACACTTTTTTCTTACATAACTGCTGCAAGGATAGTAACAAACAACCGTATGGGAAGTAGGAAACCTACTTATGTTACCTCATATGATGGTTAACTATGCATGATCTTGAAGGAACAGCTTCAAATGACTAAACTGGAAGGGCAGGGTATAAATGTGAATAAATACAGAAATTAGCTGGCAAAATGTAAAACTATTTCAAGCATATATCTTATTGTGTATATATACAATGGATTGGCTCATCTTCTCTTCCTGTCATTCTCTCTCGCCACCTCTAATGACACTAAGTTCATGTCCTACAACTTATTTGGTCTTCTCAAAATCTATGGAATGCTATCTCTTACATTTCCTCCCAAAGGAAATCCCAGAATATAAAGTATGTTTTCATATTCAAAGTATAGCATTTGTTTAAAGCAAAGCTTCCAAATGCCATGCAGAATCAATAAAAATGTACCAGGAGACTGGTATCATTGACTACAGTGGGAGAAAAGGTAGATTGTTTTAGTGTGTTGTTGTTTCTTGACTGTACTGCAGTTGGCAATTTATTCGAAGGAGTGATATAGAGTGATATAGCAGGATATGACAGAAGTAGAAAAATAGATTTATTTCCTTCACATACATTTTATGTGAAGACTGCTGCATAGTTTTGTGGAGAGCATGAACAATGAGAGGAAGAAGCCTATACTAGGAGTTCTCAACCTTTTTAAGATGGGGGCCAAGACACACTACCTCAGACAGCTTCAGGGGCTGGATGGCCATTTTGTCCTTCCTCCACCACATGGCACTTCCTGGTGTGGTGGAGGTGGTGGTGGGCCACATGAAATGGTGCTGCAGGCCACATTCGGCCTACGGGCCTTTAGTGTTCAAGGAATGAAGAAGCAGCTGAATGAAGTAGTGAAATTCAGCTCTTTATTAGTAGGGTTTGAACACAGTTTGGATGGGGCAAAACTTGGATTTATATACACTATAAACAGTAGCAGTAACAATAATACAACAAGTCTATTGGCTAACAGAGTGTGCACATTTTTTGATCCACTTATTTGCATAAGAATAGATACATGATAAAAGATACATTCTGCTCCTGTCAGATTCTAATTTGCGCGCCATATCGAAATCTCGCGAGACTACGCTATCTGGCAAGATTTTGTAGTTGTCAAACAGGGACGTTGTTTGACAGCTAGGGAAAACGCGAGAACATGGCAGTTTGAATCGCCTTGAAAGTTAAACACAGTTAACATACATAACATCCCCCCCCCAGGTAAAAAGAAAATCCTTTAACCTGGATGGCAGTCTAGTTTCCCTTTTAGGTCAGACGCTTGGCTGAGCCAGCTCAGGGGCTCGTAGGATGGGCAACCAGACTGGAGTGAGGGATTGACTAGAGGGAGAGGATTGTAAACCGAAATTAAATCCCCGTTTGTCAGATGGAGGAGCAGGGGATCGCTCAAAACTAAAATCTAAATCTGTGGATGATAAAGACAACTCAGGGTCCCTACTGTGTGTACTGACAGTGGAGGGCGACTCTAAACAGAATTGGTCATCTATACCTATAAAATGGTGCGTTAACTGTTGGAATGTGACAAAGGATGTTGCACCAGGCCCCACTAGCCCCGTCCGAGCCTCCGTTCACTCGCTCGAACGGGGTTCGCAGGTAACTGTCAGGTTGAAATTTATGACCCGGGGGCAGGAGCCCCCCAGTCGCAAACAAAAAAAGGGAACTTCAATTCCCAAAGTTCCGTTCGCCGCACCGCGCCAGAGCCAATCAGGCTGAGCGGCGCGGCAAAAGGAACGTTCGGAAACGCGCTGCGGCCAATCAAAAAAAAGCCGCAAGAGAAAAACTGCCGCAGCAAGCAAACCCGCGCAGCCAAAACTACATTCCCCAGCGTCCTGTGCGCCATGGGCATGCAGAACGCTGAAGAAGCCGGTGCGCGAAAAATAAAAACAAACCCAAACCATGAGCGCAAGTCCGCCGAAGAAGCCGGTGCACGAAAAATAAACCCAAACCCAAACCGTGAGCGCAAGTCCGCCACAGGTGGACGAAGCGCCCAGAAAACACAAATAAACAAACCCCAAAATCAAAATAAAATGCAAACCCACCGGCCATCTTGCACGGAGCAACGGGGAAGAGAGGGACACCCTCTCCCCCACGCTGCCCCGCCGAAGACACGGCGAGCCCAACGAGACAAACTCGCTGTATAAAAATACAAACACCCCCCACCCAACTGCTGCCAAAAACGCCGTGGCGGCAGCAACCAAAAACAAATCAAAAAAGGCAGGCAAACAAACCCCCACCCCCCAAACAAACAAACCCCAACCCAGCCAGGGCCACAACAATACCCTCCCCCAAAAGCCGCATGAAGCGGCAAGCCAAACACCCACCCAAAACACAGTCAAACTGCAACCCAGCACGGGCCACGGCAACCCCCCCCAAATGCCGCATGAAATGGCGATGGTATTTCCGCGGGCCAGCCATCAAGACTGGCCCACGAAAATACCCAAAAAACAAATCAAAAACATTCAAAAAACCCCAAAAACATACCAAAAACACACACACAGAGAAACTCTCACCTCAAACCCAAAAAACCAAAAACAGTCAAAAATACACACAAAGAAACCCCCAACCAAACCCCCAAAACAATCAAAAAAACACACACAGACAAACCCCCACCCAAAACCCAAACAGAACGCCCCCAACCCACAACAACCCCCCCCGAAAAAAATTGGAAAGAACTTACTGATGAAAACCAGAATTGAAATGAGGAGAAGAAGAGACTTACCGGAACAAGCAAAACGAAAAAATTACTCAACACCACCACCCAGTGGCCAAAGGAGAAAAAACATCCAAAATATTCCCAAATATTCAATAAATCCCCAAAAATAGGGTAATCAATTCCAAAAACATTCAAAAAAAATCCAAAGAAAATCAAAAATAATTCACAGATAAAAATATTAATATTCAATAAAAAACACTGTAAAATACATTCAATTAAAAAAAACATATATTTACATATTTTTAAAAATAATTATCCGAAGTAAAAATATTTGCAAAAATTCACAAAGAAACACATTCTTCTTTAAAAGTAGCAGATTTTGCCCGGCAAAACCTTAAAAAACAAATTTAAACAGCACGGCACAGAGGAAGCCAGCACACACACACACACACACACAAAAACCACTGGGAGCGCAAGTCCGCCGCAGGCGGATGCAGAGCCTCAAAGCCAAACAATCAAAAAAAAATTATGCCACCATTTAAAAAAACACAGCCCCATTGGTTCAAGAAAAAAAAAAACCTTTACTATCCAACACAATTTTAAAAAGCTAGAGGAGTGACAGGCCAGCCTTTTTGTACCCAAGACATTACTTTAGTCAATGTTACATCCTTGGCCGTAGCTTTGGCTATATCTGAGGGGATGTCCGGGGGCGAATCGAATGCTTCAATCATGATGACCTGGTGGTTGCTTTCGATCTCGCAATCGGCTTCCCCGACCCATGGCAGTGGAGAACGTGACAGGGCATCAGCATGGCTGATATCCTTGCCAGGCCTATGTACCAAAGTAAAATCGTATGCATTTAGGAAAATTGCCCATACAACATCCTTGGATACAGAATTTGAGGCATTCACAAAGATTCCAAGGTGGGGTTTGTGGTCAGTTACGATGGTAAAAGGCCTTCCGTAAAGGTAATCGTGGAATTTTGAAGGGGACATCCTGCAGGCTCAGGCTCCGGTCTGCGAAGAAACGCTCGCTGACCATGCCCACTTGGCACGGCTCAGGCTCGGGTGACACTTAGGCAATGGACGTGTTGTGGTGATGACTCTTCTTGGGCACAGGTGCTGGAGGTCTTTTCTTTCACTGTCAGCATACCTTAGCAATATGCCCTCTTTGCCCGCACTTGTGGCATTCTTCGTTGCGGAAGGGGCACTTCTTGCGGTCATGCCGGGCTGTGCAGCCATCACACTTGTGTAGGAATTTCTTCTCCCGATCATCACGATGCTCTTGGTGCTTTCTTTGGACCACTTGGACTTTTCCCTCTGTGTCGCTGGACTACGATAAAGAGATGGAACCAGGTGATGCTGAGGAGGATGAAGATGCACTTTGCTAAGCTTGCACAGCTGAGTCAGAGGCATTGGTGTTGGAGTGGTGATGCCAGAAGAACTTTATCCCAGATCGTGTGGCCTAAGACGCTAATGCCTCTTCTAGGACAGCCTTGAAGGTTAGCATCTTTCTGATCATGAGGCGACATTGGGCATCTTCATCCCTCATGCTGGCCAGCATATGTTCCTGGAGCGCTTCCTCGATGTTGTCCCACTTGCATGGGGCAGCAGCAATGTGCAGAGCGGTGGCCTAGTCTTCAATGAATTCACCGGGTCACAGCTCTCTTCTGTGGAAAGCCACCCTGGCCAGGAAGATCGAGACCTCTGGCTGCAGGTGCCTCCTCAGTGTGGACGTGATTTCTGCGAGTGGCACCACATCCACATCCCTTGGGAGAACAAGGTGGGTTGCCAGCTCAAGTGTCTCAGAACCGCACTGTGCCAGGAAACAGGAGCGCTTCTGGTTTCCGTCGGTGATCTTCTGCGAGGCCATTGCATGGCAGTTAAGTATGTTAACTGTTTTCTAACAGGAGCAGAATGTATCTTTTCTCATGTATCTATTCTTATGCAAATAAGTGGATTGAAAATGTGCACACTCTGTTAGCCAATGGGCTTGTTGTATTATTGTTACTCTCACTGTTTATAGTGTATATAAGTCCGAGTTTTGCCCCATCCAAACTATGTTCAAACCCCACTAATAAAGAGCTGAATTTCTCTACTTCACTCATCTGCTTCTTCATTCCCTGAACACAAAACTGCCAATGAGGATGTGATGGCGTCCCCACACGGCAGCAACATTGGCCCATTTGACCCAGCACATCCAGAGAAATGGACAACATACGAATGCCGGTTCCGCCATGCAATGGCCTCACAGAAGATCACCGACGGAAACCATAAGCACTCCTGTTTCCTCGCTCAGTGCGGTTCTAAGATTCTTGAGCTGGCAACCGACCTCGTTCTCCCAAGGGACATGGATGTGGTGCCGCTAACAGAAATCATGCCCACACTGAGGAAACACCTGCAGCCAGAGGTCACAATCTTCCCGGCCAGGGTGGCCTTCCACAGAAGGGAGCAGCAACCTGGGGAGTCCATTGCAGACTACACCACCGCTCTGTAATTTGCTACCGCCCTGTGCAAGTGGGACAACATTGAAGAAGCACTCCGGGACCGTCTACTGGCTGGCATGAGGGACGAAGATGCTCAAAGTCACCTCATGATCTGGAAGATGCTAACTTTCAAGGCTGTCCTAGAAGAGGCGGTAGTGTCTGAGGCCGCACAGTCTGGCATCAAGCTTTTCCGGCATCTCTACTCCAACACCAGTGACACTGACTCAGCTGTGCAAGCTCAGCAAAATTCATCTTCATCCTCCTCAGCATCGCCTGGTTCCACCTCTTCATCGGAGTCCAGCAACGCAGAGGGAGAAGTCCGAGTGGTCCAATGAAAGCACCGAGAGCACCGTGACAATTGGGAGAAGAAATTCCTTTGCAAGTGTGATGGCTGTGGAGCCTGGCATGACCGCAGGATGTGCCCCTTCTGCACCACAGAATGCCACAACTGCGGGCGACGAGTACACATTGCTAAAGTATGCCGACAGTGAAAGCAAAGAACTCCAGCACCTGAGCCCAGGAAGAGTCATCACCACAAAACATCCATCGCCAAAGTGACACCAGAGCCTGAGCCATGCCAACTGGGCATCGTCAGCAAGAGTTTCTTCGCAGACCGGAGCCTGAGCCTGCAGGATGTCCCCTTCAAGATCGAGGTAGATTTAGGTATTACCTTTTCCATAATCCCACAGCGGGAATTTTTGAGAATTCCCCCTGCCTCTTGGTCCAAGCTCAAATCTTTTAAAACTTCCCTCCAGGATGTGCAAGGTTGCCAGTTTCCTGGGGGTGGGAAATTTCTTGGTCAAATTCAAAAAAATTCACACCTCCTTACCATTGGTTGTAGTTAAGCAGGGTACTAACTGTCTTATTGGGACCCAGTGGTTTAGGCTCCTGGGAATCCAGCTTTCTGCCATTCACGCAAAAGATGCTGACCCAATCTGGGACGTTTGTGCTGCACATCCTGAGGTGTTCAAAAAGGGTTTAGGTTTATACAAAGGATCCCCTGTGGACTTTGAGCTTGACCCAACCATCTGGCCCATCCGGATGAAGCCACGCCGGTACCTTTTGCTTTAAAGGAGAAGATAGAAGCTGAGCTGGACAAGCTGGTGGGGCATGGCATACTAGTGCCAGTGGACTCTGCAGAGTGGGAGACACCAATAGTGACTGCTTTGAAAAGTAACGGGGAGGTCAGGATATGTGCTGACTACAAGTGTACCATCAATAAAGCTATTCGCCCGAATGCATATCCTGTGCCCGTGGTAAGCCATCTTCTTGCCTCCTTGCATGGAGGAAATTGCTTTGCAAAACCTGACCTTGCCCAGGCTTACCAACAATTAACTGTGTCTCCTGCTGCTGCCATAGCCCAGAACATAGTAATGCATGGGGGGAGGGGTGGTATTTAAAATAACTAGACTACAATTTGGGGTGAATGTGGCCCCTGGAATATTTCAATCACTTGTAGAACATATATTAAAAGGTTTGCCCGGTGTCCTGCCATATTTTGACGATGTCCTGATTATCTATCAGGACACCGTCGAACTAGCGGACAGGCTCGATCAAGTCTTCTCACGTTTTGAGAGGGCCGGTCTACGTCTCAGAAGAGACAAATGTGTGTTTTTGGCACAGGAAGTGGAGTTCCTGGGGTACCGAATTACACCCCAAGCTATCATGCCCTCTGATTCCAAGGTGGCAGCCATGCGAAATGCACCCAAGCCAAAATGTAAAGCCGAATTGCAATCATTTCTAGGATTGTTAAACTTCTATCACACTTTTCTCCATCACAAAGCCTCAGTTGCCGACCCATTACATCAGCTTCTTAAGAAAGATACTGTTTGGCACTGGGGCCATTGCCAAGAGAAAGTGTTCCTAGAACTTAAAAGGCTGCTATCTTTGGATGCTGTATTAACTCATTTTGATCCTAACAAAGAAGTTGTACTTGTGTGTGATGCATCCAATGTGGGGGTGGGAGCTGTTTTATGCCATGTACTAAGTGATGGGAGGGAAGCCCCCGTAGCATTCTATTCCTGTTCACTCCCAAATCCTGAGAAAAATTATGCTCAGACAGAAAGGAGGTGTTGGCAATCGTGGCTGGCACTAAGAAATTCCACAATTACATTTACGGAAGACCTTTTACCATCGTAACTGACGACAAGCCCCTCCTTGGAATCTTTGTGAATGGGAAGCCCATGCCTCAATTTCTGTACCCAAGGATGTTGCGTTGGGCAATTTTCCTAAATGCATATGATTTTACTTTGGTGCATAGGCCCAGCAAGAACATCAGCCATGCTGATGCCCTGTCACGGTCTCCACTGCCAGGGGTCGGGGAAGCCGATTGCGAGATTGAAAGTGACCACCAGGTCCTTATGATTGAGGCTTTCAACTCGCCCCCAGTCATCCCCTCAGATATAGCCAAGGCTACGGCCAAGGATGTAACATTGACTAAAGTAATGTGTTGGGTATCAAAAGGCTGGCCTGTCTCTCCTCTAGCCGAGGAATTCAGAACATTCCACCACAAGCATTTTGAACTGTCAGTGGAATGAGGTTGCCTTCTATGGGGCCAGCAGGTGGTCATTCCTGTCACTCTCAGGAAAAAGGTTTTACATCTACTTCACACAAGTCACCCGGGAATTGTCTGTTCCAAAGCCCTTGCCCGTAGCTACTTTTGGTGGCCTCAACTGGACCAAGACATAGAACAAATGGTCGGCACTTGTGCCAGTTGTCAAACCTCTTACCTGGAGCAATCCCACCTTCCCTCTCAGGAATGGGATTCTGCTCGGGGCTCGTGGTCCAGGTTGCACATAAATTTTGCAGGTCTATTTAGGGGTGCCCTATTTTTGTTGGTTGTGCCTTCATTCTCTAAGTGGCTGGAAGTGATTAGGGTGCCTAATACCACTTCAGCCACCACGATAATGCACCTAAGAAGGCTGTTTGCAGCATTTGGACTTCCAGATGTGCTGGTGTCCGACAACGCATCCACATACACATCTGCAGAATTCCAATCCTTCATGGAAAGGAATGCAATTAGGCACATCGCTGCCACCCAATTCCACCCAGCCACCAATGGCCAGGTAGAGCGGCAGGTGCACACAACTAAAGATGTGATTCAGCGTATGGGTGAAGGGTATTTAGAGCTCCAGTTATACCAGTTTCTTTTCACATATAGGCTCGCTCCCCTTGCCTCAGGGCTGTCCCCTGCTGAATTGCTCCAGCGAAGGAAACTGTCATCCTTGCTGGACAGACTGGATCCCTCTAGGGTAGAGGACAAAGGCACAAATATAGCAATCCAACACCAGAAGGGTTTCTCATCCGGAGACCCTGTACATTGCCACAATTATGCAGCTGGTGGCACTACGTGGGTGCCTGGGTTTGTGATTAATCAAACTGGCCCCGTTTCTTACAGAATTGAGACAGCCACTGGTCTGATCTGGAGGAGGCACACGGATCAATTGAGACCCAGAGTACTGGACCCACAAGACAAATACAGACACTCAATGCTAGGGTTGTCCCCCACCTGTTTAAACTCAGGGGGCAGAAGTAATAGTCAGCAGCCAGCCAACATTGACCCAGAAGTGTCTTCTAGGAACTGATTTCAAGGGGAATTTGTGGAATTCTCCCCTATTCCAGCCTGGTGTACCCCTACACTGTCTCAGCCTAGCACTCTGGATTCCTTTATTGATGGAATTTGATCCAATTTTGCTTGGAATCACTCTCCACTCTTAGTACACACAGGAGGGACCCTGAGTTGTCTTAGTCATACACAGAGTTAGATTTTGGTTTTGAGCGATCCCCTGCTCCTCCATCTGACAAACGGGGCTTAAATTTGGGTTTACAATCCTCCCCCTCTAGTCAATCCCTCACTCCAGTCGGGTTGCCCATCCTACAAGCCCCTGAGCTGGCTCAGCCAAGTGTCTGACCCAGAAGGGAAACTTGACCGCCATCCTGATTAAAGGATTTTGTTTTTACCTAAGAGGGAAGAATGTTATCTATGTTAACTGTGTTTTCTGACAGGAGTGGAATGTATCTTTTCTCATGTATCTATTCTTATGCAAATAAATGGATCAAAAATGTGCACACTCTGTTAGCCAATGGGCTTGTTGTATTGTTGTTACTGTTACTGTTTATAGTGTATATAAGTCCGAGTTTTGCCCCATCCAAACTGTGTTCAAACCCCCCTAATAAAGAGCTGAATTTTACTACTTCACTCGTCTGCTTCTCCATTCCCTGAACACGAAAGTGGCGGAACCGACGTTCGTATGTTGCCCATTTCTCTGGATGCGTTGGTCGAATGGGCCAATGTTGCTGCTGTGTGGGGACGCCACCCCACCTTCATCGCCAGTTTCAACGAAGAAGCAGACGAATGAAGTAGTGAAATTCAGCTCTTTATTAGTGGGGTTTGAACACAGTTTGGATGGGGCAAAACTCGGACTTATATACACTATAAACAGTGACAATAATACAACAAGCCCACTGGCTAACAGAGTGTGCACATTTTTCGATCCACTTATTTGCATAAGAATAGATACATGAGAAAAGATACATTCTGTTCCTGTCAGAAAACACAGTTAACATACATAACAGGTAGGGAGGGAAGTAATGAGAGGAGGGAAGCAATGAGGGAAGGGGATAAGGAAAGAAGGGATGGAAAGAAGGAGGGAAGGAAGGAAGGAGGGAAGGGGGGAGTGGAAAGAAGTGAGCAGAAGAAGGAGGGCTCATCTCCCACACAGAGGTACACTCAGAGAGATGGAGACACATCCCTCCCACTCCCCTGTCATTCTCATGCCACTCCCCTCACATGCCTTCTCAGTCCCCAGTGTCCTTGGCACTTTTCACCCTTTCACACACTCAGAGACACACACACAAACACAGTGCCCTTCTGCTATTGCCATCCCAATTCAGCTCTAACTGCAGGGGCAGACATGTTGCTATCATTTCCTAAAATACTTGTTAGGAACTGGGACTGTATCTGTTCCAAAAGTGGGGTTTTATTTAGACCCCACAATTCTGCCCCATATGACAGCATTGGGACAATTTCTACACTAAACACTTTTAAAATTAGGGTTAGGGTGCCTGGATTATCATAATTAAATAATATATATAATCTCTTTGTACTTATGGCAGCCCTTGATGATATTCTCTTAAAACTATTTAGCCATGTCCCTGTGTTGGAGAAAACCACTCCGAGATAGTTAAAAGAGTTAACTTGTTCTATAGGCTCCCTATTTATCTGCCAATTATAAATCTTGCTTCTTCTACTAAAAAACAACACTTTAGATTTGCTTTTGTTAATAATTAAGAAGTTTTGATCACAGTATGTATTTAGTTTTTGTAGTAATCTCCTCAAACCTATTTGAGAATGAGCCATTAAAATCATATCATCAGCATAAAGAAGGGTTTAATATATTTATCAAGAATCTTTAGCATATGGGTCTCTATCATACAGGTATCCTAGTAAATCGTTAATATAAAGATTAAAAAGCATTTGAGCTAAAATACAACCTTGTCTGACACCTTTAAAAGTAAGCATGTTCTTTGTTAGGGACCCATTTACACCAGTTCACACTTTCAGGTATGTATTTGAATATAGTGCTCTGAACAAAAATAAAAGTCTAGGTTCCATTTTTAAGGTAACCAATTTCTCCCATAACATATTTCAATCAATCAAATCAAAGGCTCCTCTAAGACTGCAACTGAAAACTTTTCTTTTTGAGGAGGCCTTTGGCAGCTTGTAGAAGTTTAAATAGGAGACCCTCCCATCGTGGCCACTTGGGCTATTGGTCCTTGGTGCTGATTGGTGGGTGGAGTTTTTTCTATGGTTTATGGTGGTTGTTCTGCTTCCCCCCCCCAACATTTTGAGCTGCCCAGAGTAGGAGGGCATCTCAGAGGGGTGGGGTATAAGTCAAATAAATAAATAAATAAATAGAGTCTTTGGAAGGCAATTTGTAAAAAAGCACAATCTGAAACTTCACACATCATCATTCCTCATCATAGGGCATATTCATGAAGTAATTGGCCTTATCTTTCAATTTCTTGTTTTAATTAAATTTGAGCCAACATGATTTTTGTCTTATACCGACCATTTTTGCAACATTGAATAAATGTGGTTTGGGTACATTTATTTTATTTTATTTAAAAAACTGCAGTACACTGAGAAAATGGAACAGAATGCAAGCGCGGCGCCAAAATGGCCGCCGCGCACTTTGCGGGCCCCCCCCCCACAGGACAGAGGATCCGGGTAGTTAGGGGCGTGGCCAGCTCCCTTATAAAAGGGGTGGCCACGAGGCAGCCGAGCTGCCATTTTGCCTCAGCGACGGAGCGGAGAAGTTTTTTCCCTGTACCTCCGTCGCTCGTTGGTATCACCGGGAAGCCTTTTGGGTCGATTTTGCCTAGCTAGCTTCCCTTTTTTGCTCGAGATGCCTTCCAAAAAGAAGGCTGCTGCGAATTCAGCCCGGGCTGTTAGGAGGCGCAACCCAGGTCGGAGGACCGTGGTGCCGCCTCCTCAACAGCCACCTTTGCCATCCCCGGCCGGGGCTGGTGGCTTGGGGTCTATCGCTCCTTGGCCCGATCAGAGTGCGGGCGCGGAGGGCGCTCCGGCCCGCGGCCCGCGAGCGGTGGACACCGCTCCTCCTCCTGCCCAATCTGTTGGGCCGATTACTTTTGGGCCGCAGCCTCTCCCGGGGCCCTCTAGCCTTGGGGGAGTGGCCCGGTGCCCTGCCTTGGCAGGTTTCCTCACCAGCCCTACCGGGCTTCGGCCCTGGCCAATGGCCATATATGGGCCATGGGGTGCAGGGAACTGTCCCCATGCAAGGGTCAGGTGGGCCGGCCGGCTCTTTACCCATGGTTAATGTAGACACCTTACTGGCCCGTATTGCGGCCTTGGAGGAGTCTTTGGCCCGGGCCAGTCAGGCGGGTGCCCCTTTCGGGGTACCTTTTGAGGCGCTATCGGCAGCAGGACAACGGCCGGCGGGGAGGGTTGAGCTGCTGCAGGCGGGTGGCGCGGCTTCGGCCACTGCCTCGCAGCTCCCCAGCCAGCAACCTGGTGCGGGTCAAGCCCCGGTGATGAGCTCTACATCGGTCGTGAGCTCCGACGCCCCCAGTGGGCCAGAACCCCCAGTGGGGGCGGCCCGCGGGGGTGCAGCATGTGAGTATATGGTGCAAACGAGTACATCCACACACATTCCCAATATAGGGGGGACCTTTCAGTGGCCTTGGCCTCGCGCGGGTGGTGCAGGGGCTACGCCGCTGGCGACCCACCCGGTGACAACTACTGCCACCATGCCCGCTGGGGTGGGCCTCGGTTCTTACACTGCTGGGAACGTACTTGGGGTGGCAGGGTTAACTCAGGCCCCTTTGGGTAGGCCAGCTATCCCCTTTTCGGCTTTGCCGACGGCAGGGTATTCCTTGCCACTGGGTGATCACTTGGCACAGGCTACCAGAGAAAAGATATGGCGAGGGGAGTATGTAGATATCTTCTCACTCCTGAACAGAGAGCCCACCAAGGAAGAAAGGGAGGGTCAGGATGAGAAGGACAAGGAGCAGGCACGCCGCCGTAAGCCGCCGCGTACCTGGGCTAACTGGCTCCCCGCTTATTTGATATACATGGCGGTATATTTGAGGGCGCGGCCGGATCTAGCTATTCCCATGGTCCAATATTTGGACAACATATATAGGGCGATGGTAGATTTCCCGGGCCCCTCATGGCTAGCATATGATGAGGAATTCCGTATGAGGATTCCCCTACACCCCGAGATGAGATGGGATGAGCCGTGCCAGAGACTGTGGCTCTTGTATATGACACCCACACGTCCTGCCCCGGGGGATAGATACCATTGTGGACATGCGGTCCAGCGAGCAGCTCCAGCGCAGGGTACCCGCCAACTGGCGGGGCAGGGGGTTCCAGCCCGCCTGCTGTGCTGGACTTTCTCGTCCAATGGTTCCTGCAGTCGGAAGAACTGCAGGTATAAGCATGAGTGTCCCACATGTTCTGGTCCCCATGCAGCCTCTGCTTGTCCCAAGCCTGGGGGGGCGCGAGGCAGAGGGAGGGGTGGACAGTGGGCTGGCAAGCCTGCCACGGATGGAACTAGTTCTCCGAAAGGCCCCCTCCCCAATTAAGGTGGACATGCTGGAGCGCTGGCTCGCATCGTACCCAAGGGGAGAGGACAGAGAGTATCTCATCCAAGGTTTTAAGCAAGGATTTCGTATCCCTTTTATGGGTGATAGATCCCCTCAGGATGCTCCCAACCTTTTATCCCTCAGAGGAAGGGAGGAGGTAGCCGAGGCCAGCATTAAAAAGGAATTAGACGCGGGCAGGGTCGCCGGACCTTTTCCCGCACCCCCTTTTTACCAACCTTAAGGTTTCGCCATTGGGTTTGGTTCCCAAAAAGTCCCTAGGTGAGTTTCGCCTTATTCATCATTTGTCCTACCCAGCCGGCCGATCGGTCAACGATGCGATACCTGATGACCTTTGTTCGGTCAGGTATACATCGTTCGACCATGCGCTGCGCATGGTGCGCTCGTGTGGCCCGGGTGCCTTGCTGGCCAAGTGCGACATTAAGTCAGCTTTTCGCCTCTTGCCGGTGCACCCGGGCGACTTTGAATTGCTGGGTTTTAAGTTTAGAGGGGAGTATTATTTTGATAAGGCCATGCCTTTTGGCTGCTCCATATCATGCTCGGCTTTCGAGCGTTTTAGTACCTTCCTAGAGTGGGCTTTCGTCCGCAGGTCAGGGTCCCGGTCTGTAGCCCATTACCTGGATGACTTTTTATTCGGGGGTGAACGGGGCTGGGACACGTGTGCACGTCTCCTCAATACATTTCAGACGCTAATGCAGGAACTTGGTGTCCCTTTAGCGCCCGAAAAGACCGAGGGCCCGTCGACCGAACTAGTATTCCTGGGGGTTGAGATTGATACAGTAGTACAGGCTTCTAGGTTACCGGGTGATAAGGTGTCCAGGATAGTGACCCTTATCTCGGAATTGCTGGCCAAGCGTAAGGCATCCCTGAGGGAACTGCAGGTGCTACATGGGCACCTCAATTTTGCCTGCAGGGTGGTCGCACCGGGCAGGGCTTTCGCCCGGCGCTTATGCGACGCCATGGCAGGGTTATCCAGGCCCCACCATAGAGTCAGGCTTACCCGGGGTATCAGGGCAGACATGTTCGTCTGGTTGCAATTCCTGAGGGAGTTCAACGGGGTCTCATTTTGGAGGTCTGACCTCCTGGCATCCCCCAATTTCCAGATACAGTCTGATGCCTCAGGATCCCTGGGTTATGGGATGTACTTCAATGGGAAGTGGGCCTATGGTGGGTGGCCACCGGCATGGGCAGGCACAGGTCGCCTGCGGGATCTCACATACCTGGAATTTTTTCCCATTCTCGGGGCTTTGATGCTATGGGGCGAACAGTGGGCTAATTCGGTGGTGCATTTCTGGTGCGACAATGCTGCTGTTGTACACATTGTCAATGCACAGACTTCTAAATCGCCCAGAGTCATGGATCTAGTGCGCCATTTTGTGCTGCGCTGCCTGCGCCTCAACGTCTTGTTCAGGGCCAGGCATGTCCCAGGGGTTAATAACGATATTGCTGACGCTTTGTCCCGCCTGCAGATCTCCCGGTTCCGCGCCTTGGCCCCGGATGCGGAGGAATTTCCCTCGCCACTCCCGGACGAGATGTGGACTATTGGCAAGGAGAGGTGAACCGGGCGATTGGCCTGTCACTAGCGCCACGCACGCGTAAGGCGTATCAACAAGCATTCAATTTGTATAGGGCTTTTGCTACTCAATTTCAATTGCCAGAGACCTGGCCTATCCCGGTGGACCATGTTCTGCGGTTCATGGTTCACCTGCATGCACAGGGCCTTGCACCTCGCACCATAGCATCCAAGCTCTCGGCGTTGGCTTTTATGGCCAAAGTAGGGGGTCATGTGGATACCACCTCTGACTTCCGTGTGAGACACGTTTTGGAGGGGTGGGTGCGCGAGCGCGGGCGTTGCCCGGACGACCGGCACCCTATTTCCCCAGGGGTTCTTACCCAGTTGGCCCGGGGCTGGCCAGGCCTCTGTTTTGATCATTATGAGGCAGCCCAATTTCATGCAGCCACAACGGTGGCATTTTTTGGAGCGCTCCGCATCAGCGAACTCGTGATGCTGTCTAAGGCGGATGCAAGTGGTAGGGCACTGGAACGCGGAGATGTATATGTTGCCAAAGACTGGGCCCAGTTGAGGATTCGCTCCTCTAAAACAGATCAGCATGGCGTAGGCAGTGGAGTAAGACTGCTACGGTGTTCTTTGGCAGACATCTGTCCGGTTGGTGCCCTACAGGAATACCTGGCACTGCGTGGCATGCACCACGGCCCGTTTTTCTGTCACCAAGATGGGTCTCCCCTTACTAAATTTCAGTTTTGGAAGGTGACTGCCAGAGCCCTCACCAGGGTGGGACTACCAGGTGCCCGTTATGGCACACATTCGTTCCGTATTGGCGCAGCCTCTACAGCGGCTGCTTTTGGGTACTCTGGGGCTGACATACGTAGCATGGGGAGGTGGGGCTCACAATGTTTTCAGTTTTATGTGCGCCCACTCCCGCCATGAGTACCAATCCAGTCACCTTACCTTCCTTTTTCTCAATTTCTTACAGACCCTGGGTGTCGTATTACACCGGTGACAGTATGGCTGGTGGGCCACAGCTATGTGCTCAGGGCAGCGCGTTACGCTGCGGCGACAGAGTGGGGACCCCGACTGGGACTGGGTGACCACGCCAGTCTCGCATGGCACGGTAAGCCTGGGATGTTATGGCGGGAGCTGCGGCCTTTCCTTTTTTCTGGCCTGGGGGCTGACCCGCCTGACATTCTAATCATCCACCTGGGGGGCAATGATTTGGGCCGGGTCACCGGCTTATCGCTCAAGCATGCGATTTGCGAGGACCTCGCCTACTTGCATTATGTCTGGCCTGCCACAGCCCTGGTTTGGTCGGACATTGTTCCGCGCCACTCTTACAGAGGGGGCGTTAACCTCCTGGCCCTTGACCGAGCTAGGCGCGCGGTCAATAAGGCAGTGGCGCGGTTTCTCACCACCAGGGCTTGGGGACGGGTTAGTCATCACCCCGATATTAGTCTGCAAAATTGTGACTTGTATGCAGGGGATGGGGTCCATCTGTCGCGTGGAGGTATGGACCTCCTGTTGGGTGACTGGCGAGCAGGCCTGTTGACCGAGCTGACGGTCTGGGGGGGGGCGTCAGGTCTTCTGTGAAGCCCCTCCGTGTGGCGGGTAGCACTGGTAAGGTAAACAGTATGACCCACAAGTATCCGGCAGGTTCGCAATTGACTGGACAACACTAGACAGGAATAAAGTAGTTAAACGTTGTCCGGTCAACGACGAACCAGGCGATGGGGTGATGATGATTGCTAACCAGCATGCATCACCCCTGTGATTTCACGGATACGCGTCAGAGGGTGGGGTCATGAGTTAGTTATTGACTACGGTCAACAATTTGTTTGTTGTTGACAAACAAATTGATACAAATTGATACATTGTAACCAATTGCCGTTGGCAATTTTGGGGTGGTACCTTACCAGTGTTACTTCGGCCTGCTTGCCTTAGGAATTATGATTGGTCGTTTTACCAATACAAATTTATAATTCGGACTAGGGCATTGAATCAATAAATGTGGCCCTTTGCTGTTATCCACTTTCAATGTTGTCTGTGTCCGTTATTGGGTGGGTGCGCCTGCAATGCAAGCGCGGCGCCAAAATGGCCGCCGCGCACTTTGCGGGCCCCCCCCCACAGGACAGAGGATCCGGGTAGTTAGGGGCGTGGCCAGCTCCCTTATAAAAGGGGTGGCCACGAGGCAGCCGAGCTGCCATTTTGCCTCAGCGACGGAGCGGAGAAGTTTTTTCCCCTCCACCCCCTCCCTAGTTAACAGTGTGATCATGGTCGCTTCGGGGCCGGGTGGGAATTTTTGGTTGGGACCCATATTGGCTTCGGGTCCTGGCTTTTTTGCCCATCCCACACTGTTGCTATGGTTTGATATAGGGGTCTTTCTTCGTTCCTACTGTTGACTTTGGTCACATGGGCGGGTAGCACTGGTAAGGTAAACAGTATGACCCACAAGTATCCGGCAGGTTCGCAATTGACTGGACAACACTAGACAGGAATAAAGTAGTTAAACGTTGTCCGGTCAACGACGAACCAGGCGATGGGGTGATGATGATTGCTAACCAGCATGCATCACCCCTGTGATTTCACGGATACGCGTCAGAGGGTGGGGTCATGAGTTAGTTATTGACTACGGTCAACAATTTGTTTGTTGTTGACAAACAAATTGATACAAATTGATACATTGTAACCAATTGCCGTTGGCAATTTTGGGGTGGTACCTTACCAGTGTTACTTCGGCCTGCTTGCCTTAGGAATTATGATTGGTCGTTTTACCAATACAAATTTATAATTCGGACTAGGGCATTGAATCAATAAATGTGGCCCTTTGCTGTTATCCACTTTCAATGTTGTCTGTGTCCGTTATTGGGGGGGTGCGCCTGCAATGTACTTACGATTGAATAGATGAACTATAACAGACTACAAATACATGCATAAATACCTTTTTGGAAACTAGTAAGTTCCCCTTAAATCTTATGAAGGGTTCTTGCTCAGTATATGAGGGAAGGAATGCACTAGAGCACCCCCTTATTTTGCCATCACTTATGCGAAAAGCAATTGGTCTGAAGGAGACAAACGTCTCAACTTATGGAAGCTTTCTATGCAAGCTAGAACCCGAATTTTCCCAAATTCTAATCTCCACAGAGACTCTTTAGGAATAGAGTAGCATCTCCTCTTCACATCTGTCCATTTTAGTGAAACTGCAATGACCCAAAAAGAGTGTAAACCCATTAAGGAATGTCTGGATTGGAATTTAGAATTCCTGAGTATGCGTAAGAATTAGGGGGAAATGTAATGTACAGAAAATATGTCACAATGAAAAAAGTTAAGGACAATAAAATTATTGCATGCCAGTTATATTTAACAGTAATACAGTAAAGTGGGGCAAATTTTAGGCAAATCTTAGTTTAAATGCAAGTTCTTCCAAACTTACTCCCTGTTTAGCCTAGCAAATGAATCCACTTGCACTAAATGATTAGAGAAAGAACAAAATAGTGTTTACTCATAATTAGGTCAGAGAAGTATACATATTCTCAGGATTCTGGGTGAGATTATTTTAGAAAGAAGTAAAGTTAAAGTAAAGTCTTTAGGTCTTTAAAGTTTTTTTAGGCCTGCCATGTGGCCTGCAAAATGGAGGAGCTCAAATAGACATATTTCTCCTTTGAAAGGCAAAAAACAAGAGAGAGAGAAATCTAGAACATGCAAAGGCTTAATACATGCAAATTGGTGAGATGACTCCTAGAGGTGGGAAGATAGCAAAACCTTTCCAATTGGTTACTTAGGAACAAGCAATATAAAATAACTTCCTTTAGTCTAGGCTAGTATTTCTGTCTTTATGGTTATTGTGCTAAAACCCATTACATGCTGGGGATGTATTACAATATTCAACAATTTGGAGGAGGGTTGAGATTCAGTGCTGCTGGATCCAGATAGCAGCCCCTTGAAAGCTAGATGCTTATGAATGTCAGATCATGAACAAAATAGAAATGCTACGGCTTGGAAGTTTATTTAAAATGTCTGATGCTATTTTGAGTCTTCTAATCTATTTATCTTAGAAGCATCTACCATGGTTTGAGAGGTTAATTATAGGCCATCTTTTAAAAAGGCTTTACATTTACTTCTTTTTAACCATATTGAGTTTTCTCTTGCTCTATTAATTTGGGGTAGAGTAATTTGAAATTCCCCAAAGTCTTTAACCAGATTATTCATTTTATACTTCTACCAATTGGTGAGGCTGTCACACGAGAAGTGCAGCAATGCTGACAATACTCTTTAATTCAGCTAAGAAAACAGACATAACAAATTGACAAATATCTACACAGTAAAAGGAGCAAAATTTACATAGCAGATGGACATTTTATATGCCCTGCAAAATGCATGTAAAGGATTACTTTGGAGCTAAATTCTTAGCTCCAAAGCAATCAAAACTTGGCAAGATGGCCAAACACCAACTGTTTCAATACTAGACCAGCTGATCTGTATTAGATCCAAATCATCTGAGGATCATCGATATTATTTAGAAGTATGCCAGTCCATGCTAGTTTAAGTTGATATTGACATTGTTGTTGTGTCTTTGGTCAAACAGTTTGGCTTTGTCATCACAGTTTGGCTCTATTCTGGGCTCTTCTGCAGGCAGATCATGCCCAGCAGAGAAGTTATATCTGTGAGATCTACTAGCACAGGAGTTTCCAACCTATGCCCTGCAAGCAGGCCCCAGCCCGTGGCACCATTTCATGTGGCCTGTCACCGCCACCGCCACCTGGAAGTAGAAGCAGATGCATTTACGTCAGCTGTAAATGTGCCTGTGGCTGTTGTAAACGTGGAAGTGGGTGTGTTTTCATCAGCTGTAAATGTGCCCATGACTGCTGTAAACATGGAAGTGGGTGTGTTTACATCAGCCATAAATGCATCTGCTTTCACTTCTGGGGGTGTAGTCCAGCCTGCTCAGCAGTCCAGGGGAATAGCCAGGCCCATGGCATGAAAAGGTTGTGAATCCCTGTGCTAGCAGAAGAGAGGTCTGTTAGTAGATGCGAATTTCACAGGCCTGAAATGCTTATTCCTGTAACCCATATGTCTTTGAATGGATTGCCTTTGCAGGCGCATCCCCCAAAGAAAGACTCAGACACCGGTATATGGATAAAGGCATTGGGCCACTTTTATTGAATAATGCCCTAGTCCGAATAATAACTTTCAATTGGTGTATTCATCCAATTGTAATTCTTAAGGCAAGCAGGCCGCAGTAACACTGGTAAGGTTCCTCCCAAAATTGCCAATGGCAATTGGCTACAATGTATCCATTTCTATCAATTTGTTTGTTGATACAAACAAATTGTTGACCGGAGTCAATAAACTATCTACTGACCCCACCCTATGACGTGTATCCGTCAAATCATGGGGTGATGCATGCTGTAAAGCTCCTGCCATCACCCCTTGCCTGGTTCGTCGTTGACCGGTCAAAGCTATTACACCTGTACCTGTCTAAGTGTTGGCCAGTCAATTGCTAACCTGCCGGATACCTCTGGGTCATAAATCTTTACCTTACCAGTGCTACCCGCCTAAAGTGACCAAAGTCAAAGAAAAACCCCTTTGCTCAAACACTAGCAACAGTGTGGGATGGGCAAAAAAGCCAGAAACCAAGGACCAATTGTGGTTCAGGCCAAAAATTCCCACCCGGCCCCGAAGCGACCAAAATATCACACTGTTCACTAGGGAGGGGGTGGAGGGAAAAACTTCTCTCCGTCGCTATTTCTAAAATGGCAGCTCGTCTGCCTCGTGGCCACCCCTTTTATACAGGGGTGGCCACGCCCCCTAACTCACCCGGATGTCTGAGTCCGGGTGGGGGGGCCCGCAAAGAGCGCGGCAGCCATTTTGGCACCGCGCTTTCATTGCAGGCGCACCCCCCAAAGAAAGACTCAGACACCGGTATATGGATAAAGGCATTGGGCCACTTTTATTGAATAATGCCCTAGTCCGAATTATAACTTTCAATTGGTGTATTCATCCAATTGTAATTCTTAAGGCAAGCAGGCCGCAGTAACACTGGTAACGTTCCTCCCAAAATTGCCAATGGCAATTGACTACAATGTATCCATTTGTATCAATTTGTTTGTTGATACAAACAAATTGTTGACTGGAGTCAATAAACTATCTACTGACCCCACCCTATGACGTGTATCCATCAAATCACGGGGTGATGCATGCTGAAAAGCTCCTGCCATCACCCCTTGCCTGGTTCGTCATTGACCGGTCAAAGCTATTACACCTGTACCTGTCTAAGTGTTGGCCAGTCAATTGTGAACCTGCCGGATACCTCTGGGTCATAAATATTTACCTTACCAGTGCTACCCGCCACACGGGGAGGCGTCCATGATGACTCAATGCCCCCCCCCCAGACCGTCAGCTCGTTGGCCAGGCCTGCTTGCACCACACCCAGAAAGAGGTACATACCTCCAGCCGACAGGTGGACCCCTTCTCCTGCCTACCAGCAAAATTTTTGTAAGCCTATCCTCAGGTGCCCAATGGCTGTCTCCCAGCCATGCTCAGCAAGGGACCGAGCAACAGCCCTGGCAACTGACTGCCGGAACAGTCCGAACCACGGAGATCCACGTCTCCCCTAAATTGGTGTCTCGGCACGATGTTAGACCATAGCGACCATGTGTAAGCCATACATGATATAAAATGCCAGGTCACTGCCCCTCGACAGTTTAGGAATAGCAGTGATCCGTATAAGATCATTGCCGCCGAGGTGCCTATTAAGAACATCAGGCGGTCCAGCATCCCTGACGGACATCAGGAATGGCCACAGTTCCCGCCCCCTTGTGCCGCGCATACCATACCATCGCATACGTGCGGATGCACACAGCCCAAGTCGGGGTCCACTCTCTGTCGCCGCAGCATATACTGCTGCCCAGTGTACAAAGCTGCGGCCCACCAGCCCCACTGCCACCGGTGTGCAGAGACACACAGGATCTGTAAAAGAGGAGAAGAGGTGAAGGACATAACTAGGTACTCATACAGTGAGGGGACGTACATATAAGAAATTACGCGTCCACACATATCCGCCTCCGAGTACCCCAAACGTAGCCGCAATCAACGCGACGCCTATCCTAAATAAATGGGTGCCAAAACGGGCCCCACACTCCGAAGCGCGGCACCGGTCACCCTCAGTAACTTTACTTTGGTAAGGGTAGACCCATCCTGGTGGCAGAAAAACAGGCTGGGGTGCACAGCAGGCACTGCCGAAAATTCATGTAGGGAACCAACTGGACAGATGTCTCCAATGAAACTTCGTAGCAGTCTGACTCCACTGCCTACGCCGTGCTGAACAACCTTTGAGGACCATATCCCCAATGGAGCCCACTCATGTGTGACATAGACATCGTCGAGTTCCAGTGCCCTACGAGACACATCCGCCTTACACAGATGGTACCAACTCTGGCACCCACTCACTGATGCGGAGCGCTCCAAAAAGGCTACCGTGGTAGCTGCGTGACCAAGAGCCATTTCACACCTATCCAAACATAAGTCATGCCAGCCTCATGCAAGGTGGGTCAGAAACTCTGGCGAACTGGGGTGACGCATGTCCGGGCGGCGGACACGTTCCCGTGTCCACCCCTCCAAAACACGACGCATGCGGAAGTAACTCACGCAGTCAGTGAACCCCCCAACGTCGGCCATAAATGCCGGTGCTGAAAGTCTGAAGGCTAGAGTACGGGAGGGGGGCCAAACCCTGACTGCGAAGATAAACATGCATTGTAAAACCTGGTCCTCTGATATTGACCACTCTTGAGGTAGCGGTAGTTACTCGCAAAAAGTTCTAAATCGCATGAACGCATGGTGATACGCCTTACGCGTGCGAGGTGCCAATGACATGCCCGGTTCACCTCTCCTCGCCAAACGGCCAAATATCGGCCGGGAGTGGCGAGTGGAATTCATCTGCTTCCGGAGTAAGGCGCAGAACCGGGGGATCTGCAGGCGGGATAAAGCATCAGCAATATTGTTATTGATACCTGGAACATGTCTGGCCCTGAACAGCACATTTAGGCGTAGACTTCTCAAAAGGAATAGACAAACCAATGCCATGACCCTGGGGGATTTGCATGACTGAGTGTTGACAACATGCACCACTGCCGCATTGTCACACCAAAAATGGACCACTGAGTTGGCCCACTCATCGCCCCATAGCATCAGTGCTCCCCAAATTGGGAAGAAACTCAAGGAAGGTAAGATCGGGATGCGAGGTGCCAAGCCATGCGTGATGCCCTCGGCCATAAGTCCACCAACCCTCAGAGTAAACCCCCATAAGCCAGGGAGCCGGAGGCATCCGACCGTACTTGAAATCTAGGGCAGACCATGAGGTCTGATCTCCAGGAAGAGACCCCGTTAAAACCCAGGAGTAATTTGAGCCAGACCGAAAGGTCCGCCCGTATGTCCCTGATCAGCCGGACCCTGTGGTGACGTTTTAACAGGCCAGCCATGGCGTCACACAGGCGCCTGGCCAATGCTCTGCCGGGTGTAACCACCCTGCAGGCAAAGTTAAGGTGGCCATGAAGTAACTGCAGCTCACGAGGGGACACTTTATGATTGGCAATCAATGCCAAAATCGCCGCGGAGATCCGAGCCACCTTATCCATGGGTAACCCGGATGCCTGTGTGACAGAGTCAATTCCAATGCCTATAAATGTGAGCTTAATAGCTGGGCCCTCTGTCTATTCAGGCGCTAAGGGGACACCCAGTTCCCACATGAGTGTCTGAAATGTAGTGAGGAGACGCGTGCACGTGTCCAAGCCCCGTTCACCCCCGAACCACAAGTCATCGAGGTAATGGGCTAGAGACCGGGACCCCGACCTGCGAGCAAAGGCCCACTGAATGAAAGTACCGAATCGTTCGAATGCCGAACATGGAATAGAGCAGTCAAAAGGCATGGCCTTATCTAAGTAAAATTCCCCTTGGAACCTGAAACCCAATAGCTCAAAATCCCCTGGGTGCACAGGCAATAAACAGAAAGCCGAGTGCATATCAGACTGTGCCAGGAAAGCACCGGGACCGCATGAGCGTACCACCCTTAGGTGCAGACGTTTACCTGACTGAAAAAGGTCATCGGGAATGGCATCCCTGACCGAAGAACCCACATGGTAAGCTAAATGGAGGATTAAACGACATTCACCCTGGTTCTACCTCGGTACTAGCCCCATAGGAGAGACCTTCAAATTAGGAAAGGTGGTTCCAAGAAGGGGCCCGCTACTCTCATAGCCCCAACTCCCTTAGTTGTCCTCTTCGTTATCTTTCAATGGAACTAGATCAGTAGCATCTTGGGGCCCCTAACACCCCGAATGGAATACAAAAGCCCCATTGGAAACCCTCCAGCAGGTACCCCGCATCATCCCTTCTTGGATAAGCTGAGTGCCATCGCTCCAGCATGAGTACGCTAATTGGGGAGGGGGGGGCTTTGACATGGCTAGTTCTGTCAGACGGAGCTCTGATCGCCCCCTGTGCACCCCTACCTCTGCCCCGTAACCCACCAACCTGCGGGCATGCGGAGGCGGCGTAGGGGCCAGCGCAAAAGGGGCACCCAAGTCGGTAACGACACTGGCGCTTATTACACACGTCGCTAGCTGAGCAGGTCCAACACAGCAGGCGGGCTGGAACCCCCTGCCCCACCAGTTAGCGTGGAGCCTGTGTCTGAGCAGCCCGCTGCACAGCATGATGACAATGGTACCTATCACCAGGCGCCAGTCACGTGTGAGTCATGTACACGAGCAACAATTGCTGACAGGGCTCATCCCACCTCCTCTCAGGATGTAGGGCCACCCTCATCCAAATTCCTCATCGTAAGCCAACTGCGATGGGCCCATGAAATCAACCATCGCCCTGTAAATATTATCAAGGGATTGAACCATCGGGATGGCCCAATCAGGCTGTTCCCTGAGGCATACCACCATATATATAAGGTATGCCGGCAACCAGTTGGCCCAGGTGCGCAGTGGCTGACGACGACGGGACAGCTCTTTGTCTCTGTCGTCCTGTCCCTCTCTCTCTTCCTCAGTGGGCTCACAGTTCAATAGGGAGAATATCCACGTACTCCCCTCCCAGATCTTATCCCTCGTGACCTGCGACAAATGATCACCCAGGGCCAAGGAATAACCAGCCGTCGGCAAAGCCATCGACGGCACATTCTGTATAAAGGGCATACGCAGCAGGACCTGGACAGCCCCTGCGATGCTTGGCACTGCCCCAGGGGCGGACACCCCCGCCCCTAACAAGGGACCATTTAGAAACCATGGGATACTGGGATAAGATGGTAACTGATGCCCGCTCGCATCAACTTGACGAGGCCAGGGCCACTGAACCCCACCACCGTAAGTGGGCTGTGGTGTTGGTGCACTTAAATTGAACCTGATACTCACTAGGTGCACCCCCGTGAGCCGCCCCCACCGGGGGTTCCGGCCCACGGCGGGCGTAGGAGCTCGCGACCGGAATCGAGCTCTGGGATCACCCCCGACTGCTCCCAGCCTGGACATCAGGTAGAACGGGGAGCTGCAAGACACCAGCTGGGCCGGCCGGACCGTCTCACGCACCTCGACCCGGTTGGCCGCCCGCTGAAGCATAGCGGCCGGCAAGGTAGCCGGGGTCGACGAAGGGGACCCTGTTGAAGAAAGAGAAGCGCCCCCCCCTCCACAGGAGGCTGTGCAATGCCCAAGGATGCTTCCAGCACTGCTAAACATGCTAGTAAAGCATCCACTGCCACAGAGCCCCAGCATAAGGTGGGCCGGGTGAGCCGGACGGCCCGCTAGGCAGTTGGAAAGGTAACCCGAAAGGCGAGCCAGGGCCAGAATAGGGCCATGTCCAAAACTCCGGCCCATGAGGGGCCGGAGGGGGAATGGGTTGAATGCCCACACCAGGCCCTCCCACACTGCCCTGACCCATGGCCGGTAATGGCGGGCCGGGGGCTGAAGCCCCTGAGGGGCCGGCCTGTAGCTGGCCAGCCACCGAGCTGGAGCCCGGCTGCCAAGTGCCAGCCTGAGTAGCCCCACCGGTATCAGTGGGCAAGGCTGGCATAGTGCCCTGCCGCGGGGGCGCAGCCCTGGTCCACCAACCCGATGGCTGTCCCCCGTCCGGTGCAGGGCTGGTGAAAGTTCGAAGAAAAAGCAGGATCCCTAGCCAGGGATCGAAAACCTAGCGCCGAAGCATGCGGTAGCCAAGCAAACCAAGGCTCTGCGTGCGCTGATCCTCCTTTCCCAGCCAGGAAAGAACCTCAAGGGCTAAACAGCCGAAGACTAAAGGACAAACAGCGACGGAGAAAACTTCTCCTCTCCGTCGCTATTTCTAAAATGGCAGCTCGTCTGCCTCGTGGCCACCCCTTTTATAGAGGGGTGGCCATGCCCCCTAACTCACCCGGATGTCTGAGTCCGGGTGGGGGGGCCCCCGCAAAGAGCGCGGTGGCCATTTTGGTGCCGCGCTTTCATTCTCTTTACTGTGTTGTCAGTCTTCACTGTTACAACAGCAAATCTAGCAAGAAAACTTTTATCATGTCTGCACTTTTGCATTTTTTAAAAGACTGCTTTTGTGTGTTACCTTAGTTCAGTGGTACACCACACAATTTGCATCCATAGCAGCATCTATCAGAAGAAACAGGAACAAAATTATGGTACATTGTTGCAACATATTAGGATTTTTTTTGTTTTTATTTTGCATTTAGATGAGTATGGCAAGCAAAATTTGTGTACAAAAAATGGATGCTTAGAACAAGCACACATTTCTGTGTGGACTTGATAGAATTTCAAAAAGAAAGAAGAATGCTTCTGATTAAAACATTTTTAAAATTATGGAACAGAATCCAGGAATCATTATCGCTCACTGATATTGCTGTTATGACTTGTTTTGTATATAAAGGAAACAAAATTTAATCAGCTTCATTTACATTTATTTTATTTTCTGATGCTTTTAGGCCACCTTGAGCACATGTTCATACTGGAAGAGATGGAATATAAATGTAATAATAAATTAAAAACACAATTGTTATACAGTAAAACCCCGACTTACAAATGCCCCAAGTTATATAAAATTTGACTTACAAAATGATTTTGTGTTAAAACCATGTCCTGATTTACACAATTTCCTATGGGTTTGATTCAAGTTACATAAATATTCTTTTCCCTATGGGTTTTCTTATGCTTCAGTTTACATAAAAATTTCATTTTTCCTATGGGTTTGCTTTGAGTTACATTAAAAATATTTTTCCCTATGAGTTTGCTTTAAGTTTTAAAAAAATTGACTTAAGAAAAAGCCTATGGAACAAACTTTTTTTGTAAGTAGGGGTTTTACTGAACTTATGTGTTGTTAAGTCCCCTATCCACTGCAAATCCCACCTCACACCTCAATGTGGTGCAGCGGTGACCCTGGCCGTCCGACCGCTATGGTAGCGGGGGTGTATTCCCCTGGCAGGTTCAACCATGCCACAAGGTTGTCAGCTAGCGGTCTGAAATGGTCCTCCATTCTGGAACTGCAGGTCAACTAAGTGGGTTTGGAGACTTTGACAATGCACCTGGTCAGTTTATTGCTCTAACATGGTCTACTTCAACATGAGCCCAGCCAGCTGTGTTGCCATATTTAAAATGGCTAAAGGAGCATTGAAATCACGGGCCTCTGTTCCCTGCATGCCATTGGACCCTGATATGGTAGCGGTAGGACCTCCCAAATGTGACAGCCCACTAAAATCTTGTGAGAGATGACGCTTTGATCCACCAAGTCAAACTAGACTTGTGAAGTATGGATCCACCAAGTAACCAAGTAAGTACTGTAAGTCCCCTATGACTTATGGTGACCCTATGAAGTAGTGAGCTCCAAAAAGCCTTTTTCTCAACAGCCCTGCTCAACTCCTGAAAACTTAAGGCAATGTCTTTCTTGGTCTTCCTCTTTTCTGGTTGCCTTCAACCTTTTCCAGCATTATTGTCTTTTCTAGGGAATCTTACCTTCTCATTATGTGCCTGCAGTATGACAGTAGCGAGGAATAAAATGGTGTGAATTATCTTTGCCTTGGTCTCTCTTACATTTGGTAATTTTCCCCCTTAATTCCTCCATTGTTGCCTTTCTCTCAGTCTTTTTCTGATTTCTTGGTTGAAGTTTCCATTTGGATTGATGGTTGAACCAAGGTATATAAAACATTCCACTGTTACAATTTCTTCATTGCCAGCTTTACAGTTGTGTCATTCTTCTGTAATCACTATTTATGTCTTCTTAAAATTCAATTGCAATTCTGCTTTGATACTGTATTTTTTCACTTGTCATTGCAAACCATTGCTGCGTTCTGCAAGTAAGGTGGTGTCATCTGCAAATCTTCAAATTGTAAATTTCTTCATATACAATGGAGAAACAGAGGTGTAGATCACTTTCATCTACTAAAGGTTTAGATCATGTCATTTTGTCAACAACAATCCACCATACAATATGGTTGTTCACATTCCAACAGAACATTGAATGTCCAGGCTTCCTATAAATCCTCCTTCTGGCCTACAATTTGTCTTAAGCACATTGTAGAGCACATTGGGTCTGCAGAGAGAATAAGAGATTTTTAAACACCTCCTCCACTTGTTGATATGAGAATTTATGTCCAAATTTTGTTGCATTCCTCCAAATCTTAACTTCATTCTCATCTTTTCTTGGTTTAATGTCAGATTTTAAGATTGTTTTTTTTCCTTCCTGTTTTAATTTTTTCCTCTTTTCTGGCCAAACTTCCTCTACTTTGTGAAACAGTTTGCTCATTAACCAATTTGTATATTGTTTTCAATGACACTACCCCTCAAATTAAATTTGAATTATGGTGTTGACTTTATCTATACCATGGATCACTAGAAAGTCATATAAAGAGATCCTAGATCAAATCAAGTTGAAAGTTCACTAGAAGCCAAAGTGACTGAACTGAGGCCTGCCATACTTTCGATATAACAGGAGAAAACAACTCACAGCTACAAAAAAGTTATACTTTAGGTCAGGGGTTCTCAGCCTATCCAACCCATGGCACCATTCCATCTAGCCCACACCCTCACTCTTGCCATCACCTTAATTCATACCTGTCAACCGCAGCTCCGGCGAATCCGGGACCTGCGCAGACCGGGTCTGTGCAGGTCGCGTTGTATTCATGCGCGTGGAGGGCTACGCCACTTGCGTAGCCTTCGCAGGCAGCGTAGCCTTCTGTGCATGTGTGGAAGGGAGCTACGGAAGTGTAGAGCCCTTCCACGCATGTGTGCAACGCAACCTGCGCAGATGGGCTGCGCAGTGCCTCCTTTTCCCCCGCTGCCAAATTACAGGGTTTTGGCAGCGCAGGTCAGGAAATGGTGCAAATCGGCGCCGAATTATGGGGTAATCCCAGCCAAATTGGGATGGTTGACAGGTATGCCTTAATCCTTTCCCCCTTCACTTGGCTTTGTATGTCCCTAACGGTGACCCATAGCAGGCGAATGTTGTAAGAAGGCTTGCAACATTCACCCTGCTATGGTGTGCCATTAGGGACATGCCAAGTCAAGTGGAGGAGGAAAGGATTTATGTGGTGGGAGCAGAAGTGGCAGACGCATGTGACCACCTGTGTCTTTTGTGGGGGGAGGCTGACTGAGAGCGACTTTTCTGGCAGACACATGCTGCTGCACACATCTTTCTTGGACTCCTCCTTCATCAGTGCCAGACTGGTAAGCATAGACGTGTTGTGTGGAGGAATCTTTGGGGCTGGGGTGTTCCTGCCACCACCAGTGGTGTTTGGGAGAATTTTGGGGGTTGGTGGTAGTCCCACCGCTGGCTGGAGGAGTGGTGAGTGGCTTGGGGTTGCCAGAGGTGGTGATGTGGGTGGAGTGGTGGGCCTTCAACACTGGTGGTGGCAGCAGGACCACTCTGCACCCCCACCCACCCCCACCCTCACTACTGGCACTGCCACCAAAGATGGAGTAGGTGGCACCTATCCAACCTGCCAACAGTCTGAGGGGGCATGATCCGACCCACACCTTAAAAAGGTTGAGGACCCCTGCTATAGGTAAAGGTAAAATGGAAGGTTGTATGGTAAAAAAATGAAGACTTTATATGAGGTTGATTGATTCAGTAAATAAATGCACTATTTTTGGTCTGCAACAATTGGCCAGAACTTTTTTAAAATAAACAATATTTTTTATTTATCTTTAGATGAAAGAGCATTTTGGTGGTCCTTAATTCATAGGGTAATTATAATTTGCAGTGACATGGTGGCATGTTATAAAACATCTGTTCCTTGACACAAATATGTACTAGATATGGGATAACACGCAGATGGGCAGTATAGAAATAAAATAAATAAATGAATGAATGAAAATGGCTAAAGCTGTGTGCACTTTACAGTGCAAACAGTTTTGTCCTAACTATGTTCCTCTTGCACATATTCTGAGCCTTGTGATTGTGCGAATTCTTGTGGCAAAGTGTCTTTCTTTTAGCAATGAGTCTTGGAAAGCACAAAAACTACATTGTGTCAGTACGGTTGAATTCAGCGAATTTGTTTTTCATCAGCACATCCACTGTTCAACCAGCAGGATTCATCCTCTGGATCAAAATCCTTTCATGGATGGAAAGAGCCTTTATATTTGTGGCAACCGGTGTTGAAGTCATGTCATAATTATAAACATGCTTTTGAATGTAATAGGGTAACAGATCACAGCAGCCATGTGGATACTTTTGTGCAATCTATCAAAAAGGTTTCACCTGTGTAGCATACAAATTAAGAAGCTCCTCTTTCTGCAAAATCTCTGGTTTTAAACCTTTATGAGTAACAAATAGGTTTCTCACCAGGCTGCAGGAGCTGTCAAAACCTGTTTTGTTTTTTAAGAAACACCAACCACACCACTTACAAAGTATAAAGGAAGCATGCGGCAGAAGGGGAACTCTGATATTGAATGGTATTCCTTGTGATCCATTACAAACATTGAAAACAGAGGGTTTCTTATGTCTGCAATGAACATCAGCCACTCTGAGGAATGAGCCCAATAATGAAAAGCTTTTTTAAAAAAAACCGAGAAGGCTTTACAAATATCTTCACAGAGCATGCTATTTTAAATCATAGGAAGTACAGAACATATGCCATGGATTGTGGATCAAAGATCGTAGAGGGGGTCATAAAGATCATAAGAAGAAGAAGAAGAAGAAGAAGAAGAAGAAGAAGAAGAAGAAGAAGAAGAAGAAGAAGAAGAAGAAGAAGAAAGAGATGGTACCATACATGGCTCATTTTCCTAACTTAATTGTTCCAATTTTCCCTGTAAAAATAGCAGGGGACCTGAAATCAAATAATCCTATTGTACTTGACATATTTGGGGAAATATAAGACTTCTAAGCATTTAAATTAATACCAACATTTCATTTAGGCAGCCAGACACTTAAACCCATTCAACCACACATGAGTCAGTGAACAATACAAAACATCAGCATATATATTTGCATCAGTTATACACCACAAAATGTGCATTGTTTGTTTAGTGCAAAGTAAGTTAGCAAAATTATTTTAAAGCATGAATCTTGCTGTTTGCAGATTGGAGTTATATTGCTATGAAAATAAGCAGTAATTCTGAGTTTCTCATTTGAGCTTAATTAATAATTCTGACTATTTATTATAATTTTGTTATCTTGTTTCCTCCCTCTCTTTTTCTCCTACCAATGTAAATATTGTAACTTTCCCCCCTGAAGTTAGCATGAATTTCACAGGAGAATGTCTCTAACTTTCAACTTGATATATAGTTGATATTTTTTGTCTCACAACTTGTTGTTCATTTCTCTGCTAGATTGCTGCCTACAGCATATGTTCAAAGACACTTTAGCCATAGCTGAATACAGTTTTATTTAAGTAAAACATACCCCTCAGTGGAAAGGTATTGGATTTTAAGATAAAATTTGTGCCAAGAATGGAAAGGGAGAAAACACAAGGTCAATATTAGCAATGTGCTAGATTTTTAAGGATGCACAGGGAAGAAAGAAACACAGAAAGTCCAACATGATATCTGTAAAGAGTATGGCTGATACACAGAGGACCGGACAAACCACTCAGATGCACTACCCAGATTTTCCTGTTGTGGGTAAATTCAGGCGCTAAACGTGCTGATGACTGAGGAAATTGTCCTACCTGTTACCCCTCCCAATACTCCAGATCTTTTTATTTTCCAAGGTACCATGAAGTTATATTCAAATTCCACAATGTTAAGCACTTTGACTACTCTAACAACCTGGATGATAGGAATACTAAAATACTCACAAAATGTCTATGCTCTTGATGGACAAGGTTATCTTGGATTTAGTAACTACAACCTTCTTTCCAAAATAACTTAAGCAGTTGTTTAATTTTTTAATTTACTAGCATATTTTGCCCGGCCTTGCTGGGCATTTTTAATGTGTGTGTTCGTGGTTTGGGGTGGTTTCAGTAATGGGCACCAAAAAATTTTACTACCACACTGTGGGCATGGCCTAACTGGTGGGCGTGGCCTAACTGGTGGGCGTGGCCTAACTGGTGGGCATGGCCTAATCAGTGGACATGTGACTGGGTAGCCAATCTAGTCATGCCTGCCGCATAGCCCATGAAAACATCTGCAAACACAGACAGCACTGGCTCTTTGGCTGTAAATGGAGATGAACACTGCACCTTAGAGTCAGATACGACTGGCTGTTGAGCAAGGGCAACCTTTATCTATTGTTAGATCCAAAGCTGCCAGTCATATCTGCCTCTAGGGTTCAGTGCTCATCTATTTATAGCCAAAGAGTCAGCACTGTCTGTTTGTAGATGTTTCTGTGGATATGTGGCAGGCATGACTAGACACCAGAATGTTGTTACCTTTCCCACCGAAGTGGTTCCTATTTATCAACTTGTGGTTGCCAGGAGCTGGGACAGAGACAGGAGCTCAAATGGTCATGTCGGCCTTCCAGCTAACAAAGCAAGCTTCTTAACCACTGAGCTCAAGTGGCTAAGGCTCTGAATAAAAGGTGGCAGGTCAGCAGTTGGAGACCCAAGTGCTGGATGTTGGAGTTAGCTCCCGTCTGTCCCAGTTCCTGCCAACCTAGCAGTTCGAAAGCAAGAAATTGCAATTGGATAAATAGGGACCACTTTGATGCGTAGGTAAACAGTGTTCCGTGCACTCCGGTGTCTAGCCATGCCTGCCACATGACCATAGAAATGTCTGCAGAAGCAGACAGCACTGGCTCTTTGGCTTTGAAACAGAGATGAGCAACCTGAACCCTAGCATGGGATACGACTGGCTTTTGAGCAAGGTAAAGGTATCCCTAGCTTGAAAGCCAGTCATATCCAACTCTAAGGTTCAGTGGTCATCTCTGTTTTACCATGGAGTGTCCTAGCTGCAGTCTACCTCGAAGCAGCAGTGAGTCTTTAAGGTGCAACAACATTTTTTGTTTACTCTCTGATATGCTTGCACAGAAAAAAATGGCACCAATTCTAAAGTTTTATTCTGTGCAAGCAGATCAGGAGGTAAACAAAACAAAAACACAAAAATGTTGTGGCACCTTAAAGACTCACTGCCACACACACCCCAGGAAATCCTTTAGCCTCTGCTCCTCTCTACACACACACACACACACACACACACACACACACACAGAGGGGAGGGAAGGAAACAAAACAAAAAGACACTTACCCAGAAGGTGACACGTCGGGCTGTTCCTTTCTCCGGGGTGGGGGTGTCTGATGTGTCGGCTTTGGCTTTCCTTCCTCCTTTAGTCATCCAGGACCAGCGAGTCCAGCGCAGTGCCTGCGCCCTGCTGCTGCTTCCCGATCCCACCCACCTCCTCCCAGGAAAGGGATGACGGCTCTTCCTTTCCTTCTTCTCCTCTTCCAGAGCGGCTGCTGCTGCCTTTTTAATAAGCTGTGGGTGCCACTCTGGTGGTGGTGGAGGTGGCAGCGTGTGTGTGCCTGGCCCTGGGAGAAGAGGAGGGGGAGGTGACATCACATGCCACCCAGAGGAGTATGCCTGCGCGCCCCCATCACGAACGTTGTGCTGCTGCTGCTGTTAGAAGGAGGCAAGGAACGGCAGTTTCAAAAAAGTGATAGAAACAATATGAAACTTGGAGAACAAATAAATTCCGCTAAGCTTTGAGGCAAAACAGTTCCAGAAAAATTCCCACAAGAAATATAAGGGAAATTTATTAGGCTAACATTTGTTTGTTTGTTTGTTCGTTCGTTCATTTGTTCGTTTGCTTCAGTTAGTTAGTTCAATTAGTTAGTTAGTTCAGTTAGTTAGTTCAATTAGTTCAGTTAGTTCAGTATGTTCAGTTAGTTATTTCAGTTATTTCAGTTAGTTCAGTTAGTTATTTCAGTTAGTTAGCTAATTTAAAGCACCACTCATGGTGGTGTCTCACATATATTACATGAACCAATGTAAAAGACAAGTAACATCAAAACCAATCATGGACAAATAAAATCATATAAGCAAAATATAAACTTCCCAAAATGGCATCCAAAATTTACATCATCTTATTCACAGCTCACTAAATTTAATTAAATCAAAACAAATAAGGGAGATTCTGCAGAGTATCATCAATTTAGTAATGAGGGGGGAAACTTGATAAAATAGGAATACTTTTAGTGTTTTTTTTATTAAAGTGGAAGGAGATCTATTTTCCACTGGAAACTCATTCCACATCAAAGGATCTTGCTCTGGCCACAACTTTTTTGACCTTTTTTTGGTGCAATAATACATAATTTAAGAACTTGAGTGCTCTGGTTCCAATTTCTTAATAGGAGGTACTCTCGCCCTAAGACTATGTAAAAGCGGTATTTCACAATGAATGGATTTTATAAACCCTAGAAATAGTGTTAACAATTGCAGAGTGAGGTTTAGAAAGGCTGGATCTTTTTGTAAACCACACAAGTACCTACACCAGGGAGTCTCAACCTGCAGCTCATGGGCCGGATGCAGCTCACAGCACTGTCACTTCCACTCTCCAAGAAGTAAACAGCTTTATGTAAATAAATCAGCCAGAGAGATTTGAAATGGAAAAAGAGAATTTTATCTAAGTTTTTCTGTCAAAGTACAACAAAATACAATTACACATGATCATGGTACATCACAATAATGCATGATCATGGTACATCATAATAATGCATATATGCATGGTCTTGGATCCATCAGATCCAAGGACCCCCATCAAAGATATAGCCAGCTTTTTATACTTTTCACGAACCCTCACACACGTGTCTTCAGTCCAGATGGTCTCCCAGTGCATTAGGCATTTCACACTTTATCTTGATCTCCATGTCTGTCACATACATTCTAACTTACATATACAATGACGTACATTCTAACATGTTCAGTGGTAAACATGGCTGCTTATTTCAGACTAGCTATTGTACCCAGCCTTGCCGGGCAGGTATTGATTGTGTGTTGGTGGTGGGGTACACAACCCGCACCCACCACAGCCACACACATAACAACACACTTGCACAACACCCACCAAGACAAACATGACACAGCACACCCACACAACACACACTGACACAACACACAACCACACAGGACACACACACAATACACCCACCCCCACACACCCCCACACACAAACACACACCCACACAACACAACACAACCACACACACTATATCCAACATAACACACTCATGCAACAAACTCCCCCCCCGATTAATAGGCCTTGCCCCCACTGAGCTGTCTTCAGCGCCCCTCTTCTCTGGCAGTGTAGGGGGCAGAGGGCTGGCGGGCTGGTGGCGGGGCCCTCTCAATGTCAGGCAGGGGAGACCCCAGGTGTTGAGGGTCTCTCCTCCCCACCTCCTTCTCTCCCGGCCGACCTACAGGGAAACTCCGCTGGGCCGACAGTGGCGGAAATGTGGCTTTTTAGGGCCACCGGAGAGACCCTAGGTGTTGTGTGTCTCTCCTTCCCACCTCCTTCTCCCCCGGCTGACCTACCAGGTGAACTCCGCTGGGCCAATGGTGGTGGGAACGGTTGTGGCAGTGGCGAGGCAGCATTTAAGGGGGGAAAGGTGTATGAGTTGGCCATTTTTTTCCTCGCGTGTGCCGGCTGTCCCGCCTCCTCTGTGCTCATGTCCTCCTGCCTGATTGGCTGAGGCATGCCGCAGTGCAGAGGATTATGGGTATCATAGTTTTTTGTTTTTTCTGTGTTTGTGGGGCGTTGGCCCCACTCTTGGTCCGCGGACCCTCGTGGTGACGGTCCCAGTTTGGCAAGGTATGTGTGCCCGGCACATTACGGGGTAGGCTGGATGAGTGCAGACACACATTCCGGACACGCATGGCCCAACCCCCTTCTGATAAGTATAGATAAGACCCTTTTGAGTGTGTTCCTCAGCAAGCTAGCTGTAAACATTAAAATAATTCCAAGATAGCTCTGCTTAAGCATACATTGCATACATTGCTTTGTGAAGGAATATGTTAACACATATAAAAATATGCTAATTTACACTAGAGTGTCAGCACCATTTCCTGGGGAACCCCCACTGCCTCCACAACACCAGGAAGTGCCATGTGGTGGAGGTAGGGTAAAATGGCCATCTGGCCCCCAAAGCTGTCTGAGGGAGCGTGACCCAGCCCTCGTCTTAAAAAGGTAGATAACTCCTGGCCTACACCATAGTTCATTAGTGTTTCTGCAAGTTGAGGAAGAGAGACCTCTGAGACATCAGTGGATTCCAGTCTTCCATTCTGATCTCCTATGATTCATTTCCATCACCCTTTGTTCAAGTGTTGGTCAGCCAGTATGGTGCTTCTATTTACCTGGCACTTTTCTAGCCCAGATGGGATAACTGCTGGATAGTGTGTCATCATCCACTGCTAATGGAACACACACCATGTAGGATGTCTCTGTAAGTCTAGAGAGCATTAAAGGTAGATCTAATCCAGTGTTCCTTTGTTGTTTACTTCACGCATTCTCCACAGATCTCAAACAAGCATTGTAGATAACTGTGTATTGATTCTTTATTGTCACTTTGAGCATCATCATTATCATCTAGTTAGACACTCATGTGAAGCCCAGGAACTGTTTTGATAGTGTCTTTTCATCACTTCCACTTTGATAAACTCAATATACCAACCAGTTAAGAGCGACTTAACAGTGGAATCAACCCAAGAGGAAACAAAATGTAACAACTAATAACTTGAACAAATCACCTACTTTAAAACATCCTTAGAGATAAGATGTGAACTATATTCAGTATATATACTGTACAGTACTTTTATATCTAAAAGTGATCCCCAGCTATCCAGTGGTTCTGACAGCACAGTGAATGAGAAATAACCAAGCAGGAGCTCCAACCAAATGTGACCAGGCTTTTCTGAATTCCAGACAAAGAGGCCAAAGCAGGGACAGGGCAAGCCTTAAATCTTCTATGAATCCACCAATGAGCACTGATACTATACTGACTCTAGTCTAAAGCATTACCTGTTGGCCTTCCCTCCTCCCACAAAAGGAAGGGAAACCCTCTTTGCTCTAAGCCTCTTGGTGCTCCTGCATTGGAAGAACCCAATCTAATAATTTTCTTGTCCGGTTGCACAGTCTGATCCAACCATTTGCAGCCCCATGGACCACAGCATTCCAGGTTCCTCTGTCATCTGCCATCCTCCATAGTCTGCTGAGATCTACAATCCCCCTCAAGGATTGTTGCCTTGCCATGGCAGGGGGCTTGCGCAGTGGTGGGCATCAGCAGGTTCACACCGGTTCACCAGAACCGGTAGCAGAAATTCTGGCTAGCCATGTCCATTCAAGTTTTGAAATAAAGTAGTCCTAATTCGGATGCAATGCAGGGCATTTCCCCTGGCCACGCCTAACATATCACGCCCACAGTGTGCTAGTAATTTTTTTTGGAGCCCACCACTGGGCTTGTGTGATTTGATGAGGCTATGGGCTATGCCGTATAGGACCACCCAAGATGGACAGGCCATAGTGGAGAAGTCAGACTAAACACAATCCACTAGTGAAGGAACTGGCAATCCACTCCAGTACTCCTGCCAAGAAAACCCCATGGGGTTTTCTATATATATATATATATATATATATATATATATATATATATATATATATATATATATATATATATATATATATATATATATATATATATATATATATATATATATATATATATATATATATATATATATATATATATATATATATATATATATATATATATATATATATATATATATATATATATATATATATATATATATATATATATATATATATATATATATATATATATAGAGAGAGAGAGAGAGAGAGAGAGAGAGAGAGAGGCACACACTTAGCTGCTATATATATATGTGGGGGGGGGGTCAGAGTTGATTGGCTCATCATCAGTCATGTTGCTCTTAGCTGAGACAGCTCCTTTCCCTGTGCTCATTCAAGAAGCAAGAGAATTGCTGGTTTGGGAGAATAAACACCATCTAGGAAGAAAGGAAACATTGCTGGTGCAAACTGAGAGAAACATGGACAGAAAGTAAAATAGCACCACTTTAGCAGCACTCAGCAGTTCTGGCCATTTATTTATTTGTTGCATTTATCTGGAAACTTTATCGAGTTGTTAAGTTCATCTCAGCCCCTTCATTATAAGTGTTTTTAAGTTGGAAAGGAGATAAAGACAGCAATTATGAACTTTTGAGTGCAGCCCAAAGAACAATCTGCTTTTGTGAGTGTTTCCTGACCTTGGGAAAACCAATGGCTTGGTGATTCTTGGAGCTGTATTTCAGAAAATAATTTTTCCAAGTTCTATGAAACTCACTGGATGACCATGAGCCAGTCATTTTCTCAGTCTCTTCTACCTCAGAAGGACTGAGTGTTGTGAAAATAAACAACGGGACAAGAGCCATATCCTTTAATTCTTCTGATTGATTGCTTTGTGTTCTTGAACATACTGATTTGTAGGCTTTTTTATAAAATAAAAATAGCATTTATCTTCTAGGGGATAAAAAGAGAGAGAAACTCTATTATGTACTTTTTGAAAGGAACAAAAATAAATTAGAACTGAGAAGCTGGCTAAATGTGATTGGGGGGAAAAAGAAATCCAGGTTTCTCTGGGTGGGATTCATTTTAACAAATCTTTCAACATGGCAGAAAAGAGGTTATCTTTTATTAGTGACTAGAATTATGAATTAGGACTTAAGAGACCTGAGTTCAAATCTCTAATCATCTATGAATTTCACTAAATGAATGGCCAGATAGTTGCTGCTATTCCTCCTCCTTTTCCTGATATTTATATCATCATCTATATCAGGGGTGCTCAAACTACAACCCGTAGGCTGGATCCAGCCCATGGGCACAAAATAATTTGGTACACACCACCCACGCCACTCCAAGAAGCAGAAATAAAACATGCCCATGCATACACAACATACTGCCATAAATGCACCCATGGCTGTCGTAAATGCATTTACAACAGCCACATTTATGACAGCCACTGGTGCATTTTTGGCAGTGCTTTGTGCATGAATGGACACATTTTACTTCCACTTCTGGTGAAAGGAACCATGTTACCAGCCTGCTGAACCACATGATTGGCCTGAATAGTTTGGGCACCCCTGGTCTACACAGCATAAGCACTCACCATGAGTGGATACAGTCTTTAGATATTGGGTTCCAGTCTATTTTGCTTGACAAGCATTTCCACTTGGATAATTTATATACAGTACTTATCTTATATACCAGTGATGGCAAACCTATGGCACGTATTCCCAAGGTGGCACCAAGAGCCATTTGAGTTGGCACATGCCGACATCCAGGTAAGCCCCACCCTGCCTCACCCCACCACCCAGCAATGCCAATGGCAGCACTGCTTCTCAAATCACCTGAGTCTCTCTGCCAATGGGAAGATGGGGAGAATGAAACCCCTCCCAGGCGGTGTGGCCATACAGCCCCATCCTGTGCACATGCTTCTCTTACTTGGACGTGTGTGTGTGAAGTTGTCCCTGTCTAACTTCTTGTCACCTTCAGGTAAGGCTTTCAGACTTTTCAGGTGGATGGGGGAGGAGATGTTTAGTAATTCCCCGCTCCCCCTTGTTTGCTTGGAGCAATTGCTCTTTCTTAACGTGCTTGGCTTTTGGGTGGGTTGTTGCTCCGGAGAGCCTTGCCTCACATTGGCAATGGCCACCTCTAACTCTTCCCGCCCATTCATTTGTTTTGCCCAGGAAAGTGCTATGAGTTATAGGCGGCTTTTGCTAGTGCGAGGCAAGGTTCTCCCCTTGCTTGCTTGTTCACATCTGGCCTATAGGAGAAGAAGTGCTGAGATTTAGTTTACATTGGCATGACTGCATTAAGATCATTTTGCCCTAGTGTGCAGCTGCCTTCAAAAATAAGTCTTATTTCTGCTAGTCTTTGAACTGCTGAATTGTTTAATTGTTTTATATTCCCAAGAAGGTGAACTCTGTTATTTGGATCCATATTTAGCCATGCATGGCTGGTCGGGCAGAAGTGATTCACTGACTACTTTATCTTTATGGGACCGCCTTCAGTTCCTATAAAGAACTGCAGTGGCTCAAGAGGTTAAGATGCTGAAGTCACTGACTGGAAGGTCGGAGTTCGATTCCCCAGTACTGCAGGTTCTCTCTAATGGTGGATAGCCATATTTTGAGAAATACACAAACTAATTTAAGCTTACTTAAAACTGGGCTCAAGCTAAATAAATTTTGCTTCCTTCTGATTTAAGGCTCTGTTTTATTCCTGCAAGATGAAGTGAGCTCCCCTCTCTGCCCCAGCTCCTGCTAATGTAGCAGTTCAAAAGCAAGAAATTGCAAGCAGATAAACAGGAACTACTTCAGTGGGAGGGTAAACAGCATTCCATGCACTCTGTTGTCTAGTCTTGCCTGTCACATGTCCATGCAAACATCTGCAGATGCAGACAGTGCTGGCTCCTTGGCTATAAGCAGAGATGAGCACTGAACCTTAGAGTTAGATATGACTGGCTTTCTAAAATATGCATTTTATGGTTTGAGAGGAAAATTGGGGTGTGGGTGCTTACTCACGAGTAAACAGTGAGGGGCTCTGGCTCCAGAGGTAGCTGCCACCCATCACCCCTCATTTTTTGGGCACTTGGTCTTGAAATGGTTCACCACCACTGTTGTATACTGATCTTTTTGGGTAGTTCTTGAGCATGCTTTGATGACTATGCTGATAATGCAGAGTGCAAAATAGTAAGGAAGTGTACTCTACTCCTTTTCCTTGCCTTCTGCTCACACTGATAAGATGTATAATTGCTATATAAATTGTAACTTATTTTTTTTGCTATAGCACTAAACTGATATAGCACTAACCCAAATGCTCAGTACGTCTGGTCACTTCAGCACTATTTCACTTGCTAAACCATTAAAATAGACTCCTATCAAAAGCAAAAGAAAAGCTTCCACATCCTTTGTATCACCAGTCGCTTCCCAGAAGGTGACACATGCAATGCATGGAGGCAAAAATGTCTCGGACACAAACATGCTGATGTTGTGAGTTCAATGTTGAAGGGTTCCAGATTAACTCAGCCTTCTGTCTTTCTGATGTCAGTAAAATGTGTATCCAGTATGTTGGGGGCAAAATTTTAAATACCTTGTGACCCACTTAGACAATGCCATGGGGTGGCATATAGGTGTGGTTGTTATTGCTAAGTGTAAAGGCTTTCATAAGAAGACAAGCTGTGGGAAGATATTCTGAAATTCTTTACAAGTGTTCATAATGGAGATGGTATCTGACTCCAGTGAGGTTGTACCAAATGGATAATAAAAAAGATAAAATGTGTTGGAGATGCAAGGACACAATTGGAACATATGAGCACATGTGGTGGGTTGTAACGTGGTAAAAGATTTTTGGAAAAGAATTGAAAAAGAGATTGGAGAAATATTGGGTAAGACAATTAAACTGGATTCGGGTACCACTCTGTTAACAAATGTGGATGGTATTAATTTAAATAAGGATGAGAAAGAATTATTAGAAATTATGCTTACGATGGCTAGACAATGTATTGCTAGAAATTGGAAAAATGATGTAACTATACAAACTGAAGAATGGTATAAAGAAATGTGGAATTTAGCATTGAACGATAAATTGACTTGGGAGATTAAGAAAAAAAGGGATAATTTAAAAGTGAATAGATTTTGGAATATTTGGAAACCTTTTGTGGATCACTCCCTTATGGGGGAAGGATAGAAACAGACCTGTACCTGAACAAAGTGAATTTTGGAAATAAAATAATGAGATATTCTGAGCTCTCCAGGGCAATGTAAATAAACACTGAGTGATGACTATTTACAATTGTATTATTGTATTTTTTCATTTGTTTTTCCCATCCTATCCATAATTGCATATTATGACTTTTTGGGGAAATGAGTATTGGAACATTAGCTAATGTTAGAGAATAACCATTAAGTAATAATTTAAGAGATTTTTTTTATGATGGTGTTAAGCTTTTGATTTTAAAAAGATAGGTATAAAAATGTACTAGGATAGGTGTGTATATTCTTTTTTCTGTTTTTTTTTCCATTGTTTGTGTATATTGTATTTACTTGCTTCTTTAGTATGTTGTTGTTTTTTTCTCTTGTATGTGTTTTGTATTTTATTTGTTAATTTTTTTTCATAAAAATCATTTTTTTAAAAATGTTCATAACAACATATTTCATTTATGACCACAACAACTTATATTGGAATTGGTTTGGACTGAATGTTGTGTTCATCTATCCATCATTGTACCTCTTTAAGTTTTCCATCTCATTGTAGAGACTGTGGCTCAGTTGCAAAGTAAGCATGAAGTGTGTGTGTGTGCGCGCGTGTGAGTGTATGCTCGCAAACACCCATGCATAATTTAGATTTTTAATAGTTATTCATTCCTCCCAGAAAATTTTGATCTGTCTAATTTAGACTGGAGCATGCAATGCTCTCTCACTTCAGATTTAGCTTCTATTTTTGGAGTATAATTTTTAAATTAGTGCTTTCCATCAAGGCATGTTTACTGCTGTCACAGAAGAACAAGCTGGGATGTGCATGGGCTTATTGAGTGACATATAATTACAGAAATCTGAGGATGTGCAGTTATGCTTCCTAAATGAAATGATGGCAGCTCCCTTCTCTCCTTTTCCAAAGAAGCTGATGATCTCCCTTGTAATGAAGAGCTTAGTTGACATATTCCTTAATTCACAGAGCCCAGTATTCTTTTCCTTGACAAATAATAATCAATTAAAGGGGAAAGAAGCAGCTTTCAAATAGACACTTGTTTTATCAATAATACTTAATTATCCTTTTGAACAGTAGTAATAGGGCCCTACTCCAATAAAATTAATGATTACCCTACTTACAGAAGTGAGAATTGACACTAAATTGTAATTTGATCCTCATGTGAAAGAAATAGTGCAAAATATTTAATGCTGAGCTAAATCCAATGTTATTCCCAAATAGAGTACATCTATTAAATTCAATGGTTCAGTAATACCTTGTGCAACATCCAAACTTGGTTCCACAAGTTTGGACGTTGTCCAATTTTGGACATTGTGCAATGCATGCAAAATCCTAGCCACGATGCATTGCAAAATGTCCAAAGATTGCCGTGATGCATCAGATAACATAGTTTCCATAGAGATACATTGTAACAGCACAGACTTCAGGGCAAAGTCAAGGAAACAGACAGGAAACTGACAGAACTTTAAGAAATCATTGTCTAAAGGGTAAATACATGACAAAAACTTGTCAAACCACCCTGATTTTAGGGAGGGGGAACCATACAACATTTTAAAAACCTTTTCAACTTTTGAAAAGTTCATGAAGTGCAGTTTTGAAAAGGTACAAACACAGCTCTGTGTTGCAAAAAAACATGACAAACCACAAAACATGGAACATTTTTAAACTTTTTAAAACTTTATATACTGTGTTAATCTGCAGCCACGTGTCCCAGCATCCATTTTGTACAAGCCCAACATGTCCCATCATGCAGCACAGTGTTAATCTGCAGCCATGTGGCCCAGCTTCCATTTTGTACAAGCTAAACAGATGTGCCCCCCACAACAGACCTACAAAGGGAAAAAATGGGGAATGGAATCTCTTTTTAAAAGCCAAAGCAGCAAATATCACACAATTGCCCACCCAACTAAGCAATTGCCCCCCTTCATACTTCCCCACCACCAAGCCAATTGGAAACTAAAAACCTCATTTACCCTACCTTTCCACTGTGCCAAAAAATGGCCCAAGAACCTGAAGAATGTTGCAAAAAAAAAAAAAACAGGAATGTGTCTGAAAATTCAGACAGAAAAAATCCAAAACCGCACTCAAAACCACTCCTAACCACTCTTTGCCTCGTGCAAAACCCACAAGAGCAATGCACGTGCACGTTCTGCCTTTTATACTGCCCAGGCACAATGCAACCTTGGAAAAACCCCAATGCATTGTAGAATGTTGCTGGGTTGATCTTGTAGCAATGTTGTATGATGCAACTTTTGGTGATGTTGTGTGAATTGGACGTTGCACGAAGCGGATGTTATACGAGGTATTACTGTAGTTCTTTTACTCTTGTTTAACAGGTCCCATTTATATCTGTGCTTATATTCTTCTTGGGCTAACTTTGCATTTCACCATTTGAGACTACAAATCTTCATTGGCCAAGATGTGGAAGGCCCACCTTCCTCCTCCTCCTCTTCCTCCTTCTTCTTCCATGTCCCAATCAAACCCTGGACTGCTAAAATGAAGCCACTTTCTCGGCTTTGTCATTGGCCAAACGTAAGTCCTCATTGGTGCATATTCTTGGTAGTAATTGGCAGCCCAGTACATAAGCCAGATTCTGTATCTCTCCACATTTGCACAGTATATTGTTGTCCACCAGAAGCTCCAACTTGAGCATGTTGGTCTTGCATTTAGGGAATCCAACCCTCATCCTACTCAGGGTCCTCCAAGAGACATAGGGGAGGTTGAGTTCCTCAGCTATATCCTCCTTTAATGTTGTTCCTTGTTCAGTAAGATTCTCCGTCCATCTTCTAATTTTGTTTTGTTCTTGAGTACCCTCAGGAATGTTTATTCTTGCCATAAAGCTCTTTCTGGATTTGAGCCATTTTACTAGAGGCTCATAACTGTTCAGAGGATGTTGAGGGGCATTCTCTTGCTTAGTTCTCTCAATGTCTGCTGCAACCTCTCTCCTTATTTCAGGTGGAGTGATACCAACAGGAGGATAGTGTAATTAAAATTAGCAAATGGGTTCAAAATGAGATATTACACAGCTTAGAACAAAGCAGGGTAGCTTTAACAGGACAGAACTATATCAATTCAGAGATAATGCCACCGTAACTGACACAGAGACTAAGATTATACACAGTAATCACAACATGAAACAAGAATGAATGCTTTGGCAAATGAAGTTAAAGTAGAGATAGTCATCCCTGCTTCTATCAGCTCAGAACTAACGCTTTTGTAGCTTATTCCCTCCCAGACCTCATAATATTTAGTACTAGCAGGGGTTGCCCGGCGTTGCCGTTTTTTTAAAAATATTGTTTATTTTTTAAAAAGGAAAAATGAGTCTCTGTAAAGTGTAATAAGTTGTTTATTTTTTTCATTGTTTTTGTGCAAAAAAATTTTTTGCGATGTTTTTTTGTAATTGTAATTGCTTTGTCAGAAATTTGTTTTGTAATTAACTTGTTTGTAAGTTGAAATTGTGATTTTTATAATTTATCTTAGTGTTTTTCAGTTAATTTGTCAGAAAAAAATATTATTTTAAGTAAATGCAGTTAAACCATTTTATGTGAAAGTCAATGTTTTTAAAGTGTGTTTAGATGTTTTGTGTGTGTGTGTGAAAACTGTAAACATGATTTAATAAGTGTTTTAGGAATGTTAGATTATCTTTTAATATTTTTGACTGTTTTTTCTCCTGTGTCCTCTGGATGGTGCTGTTGAGCTATTTTTCTTTGACTTTCTTTCTGGTCTGGGCGTCGCTTGTATGTGCCTCATTTCATTTCCAGCTTTCATGCCGTAAGGTCATTTGGGTAAGTTTGCTTGTTTTATTTCTGTTGGGGGTTTGTATTGTTATTTATTTATTTATTTATTTATTTATTTATTTATTTATTTATTTATTTATTTATTTATTTATTGGGGGGGTGTTTCTGTGTGTTTGGTCTTTGTGTTATTTTTGTGTTAGTTTTTGTTTGTGGTTTTGGTGTAACTTTTCACTTTATTGTTTTGTTTTGTTTTGGGTAAGGGAAGGCACCATGCAGAGATGCATGCGGTGCCTTTGCTTACTTTGGATGTTTTTCGCTTTCAAGAGGGGGGGAGGCAATGATGCCTTCTCCCTCCCTTGTAAGCGAAACACTTAAAGGCTTGGGGGGACAGACCCCTTTTGTCCCCCCCCCCTAACCTTCCAGACTCATGGGACCCAGGAGAGGGGATCGAATCCAGGCCACCCTCTGATATTAAAAGGGAAATCTCAATTGTGGTTTCCCCTTTAATATCAGTGGGGGGGGGGTTGTGATACCCCTCTTCGCTGGCTTCCTTGGGTTTTGGAGGGCTGGGTGGACAAAAGAGGTCTGTCTCCCCAACTCTTCCAGACCCAGGAGAGCCATCGGAGAGGGGGATTCTCCCCCACAAACTCCGTTTTTAAAACTCCATTTTTAAAGAGAAGTAACTGCTTGGTTTCTTCTCTTTAATATGAGGTGTGTGTGTGGGGGGGGGGGCGGGGCGGGGAATCCCCTCTCTGCCAGGTCCCCTGGGGTCAGGAGGGTTGGAGAGACAGACTCCTTTGGTCCCCCCCAGAGGAGCACAACACCCTCCCCCACCCAGTGATATTAAAGGGGAAACTCTGATCGGGAGCTTTAGGCGCCGTTGGGGAGGGGGGCTTTGGTTCCCGTGGCTTGGCGGACTTGCTCTCCCGGTGTTTTTGTTTTTGTTTTATTTTTTGCGCACTGGCTTCCTCAGTGTTCTGCACGCTTATGGTGCGCAGGACGCTAGGGCTTGTAGTTATGGGTTTACTTTTGATTGGCCACGGCGCGTTTCTGAACGTTCCTTGCGCTATGCCGTGCGAGAGCCTGATTGGCTCTGGCGTGGTGTGGCGCAATGAATGTTGGGAAGTGAAGTTGTTTTCCTTTTTTCGCATTTGTGGGGCTATTGCCCCACTGCCGGTTTTCTCATTACTTTGTTGACCTGCGGACCCAGATCGGCCGTGTGCACGAAGGGTGAGTGCAGGCAAGTAGGGCGAGGCAGAGCAACCTATAGCCAGTTCCAACGGTTAACCCTTGGTTTTATAGGTTAAGATTAAGCTGCAGTTTTCAGTATTAGATCTCTCTACAAAAAGGCTTCTTGTACACCGAGACCTCCTTCTTCTTAGGAAACTCTTACTCTCAAAGGATTTTGCCCTGCAGATTAGTATTGTACTATTTTGTTTTCATTTTTGCTTGTGTTTCTGTCTGTCTTCTGATAGAAGGAAGACCTGCCTCATCTGGTTTCATCTTGAACTCCTTCATTTGGAATAAACAGTCCTGCTACTCTTTCCTTTTAATAATAATTGTTTTTGGAGGAAGTTTACTTTTCCTGGCCATATGAATCTGGATAGTCCAGAGTCATTTTCAAATAGGATCCATCAGTCATGATAAGAAAGCCATTTCAACTAGCAGGACGTTTTCATCTAATTCTAACTTATTATAGTTGATGCATTGAAGTCCCCACCCCATCTGCTTTAATTTCTTTATTATTCCAGAATGGTAAAATAGTCTTCTAGGATAAGCACCTGACTTTTCTTTTCCTTTCAAAATAGATTTTCTCCCTCCTGAAAAAAAAAAGGCTGAGGCACACTGAAAATGACTTATGCCATCTCTATAGATTTTTAAAGATGCATTTAGTCAACTCTACAAGGAGCATTTGAAATCTTGACACTTCATGTTTGTGTTATGTGTTTGCCAAAAATATTGACTGGTCATAGAGACAGTGGAGTTTGTCTCTTCCTCTTATGGTTTGTAAAACATTCACTTGCTGCCGCCATGAAGCTCCAGGGTCTTTCAAGCTGGGGGGAGTGGGAGCACAGCTGACAGGACTGAGGCTGAGGGGCCATAAAAGACCGGCCTGCCTCGTCCACTGCCACCACCACCACCACCGCAAAACTCTGGTCTAGCAAACCCGGGGGGGGAGGAGTGGGAGCACAGCTGCGCGAAGCCTCTCCCGGGACCCACACCACTCAATCTGGGGATGTGAGGCAGCTACACCATCTCCGCCCCTGAGCCTCGCCTGCTCGGAGGGCTCAATGAGGAGATGACACTGGAGCTGCTGCCACCACTGCTGTGCTGCCTCTCCCCGGAACCCACACAACTTGGTCCGGGGATGTGAGGCAGGTGCTCACTCAGAAGGCCACCCAAAAAGGACAATGCTGCTTCCTTTTGAGGACTGTTTTGATGTTGAGCCCTGGACTTGTTTGCGGTTTTTAGTTTTGGACTCCATGGGGAGTGTTAGCTGGGGTCTGTATTGGTATTGGTATTTTGTATTGTATTGTGTATAGGGTGTATTTTTGTATTATATTATATTGTTTTGGGATTACTTATACATTGTGTTTGCTGTATTGTATATTGCATAATGCATATTGTTTTTTTCCTATGATGGTAGTTGCCCTGAGTGGTGCTTGCACCAGTAGGGCTGGACATAAATAAAAATTATCATCATCATCATCATCTTATGACACTAAATTATACAGGATAGTGAAAACTGTGAAAGATTGTGAGGAGCTCCAGAGGGATATCTTGACACTGGGGGAGTGGGCAAAACAGTGGCAAATGAGCTTCAACACTAGTAAGTGCAGAGTGATGGACGTTGAGGCAAAAAAAAAAAACAATTACATTTATAAACTGATGGGGTCTGACCTCTCTGCAACAAACCAGGAAAGGGACCTTGGTGTCCTGGTGGACAATTCAATGAAGCTGTCAACCCAGTGTGCCTCAGCAGTGAAAAAAGCAAACTCAATGCTAGGGATCATTAGGAAGGGTATAGAAAATAAGTCAGCAAGTGTCAGTTTGCCTCTTTATAAATTTATGGTGAGGCCCCATCTGGAATACTGTGTACAGTTCTGGTCGCCATACCTCCAGAAGGATATTATGGAGCTGGAAAAAAGTGAGGAGGAGGGCAACCAAAATGATTAGGGGACTGGAACACCTTCCTTACCATCTGAGGCTGCAATGGTTGGGCCTCTTCACTCTTGAATGACAGCTTCTAAAAGGTGACCTGATTGAAGTTTATAAAATCATGCACGGTGTGGACAAAGTAGATAAGGAAAAACTATTTTCCCTATCGCATAACACTAGAACTAGGGGACACTCCATGAAACTTTTGGGTACTAGTTCTCAAACAAATAAGAGAAAGTACTTTTTCACTCAGAGGATCACTGGTCTGTGGAACTCCCTGTCAGAAGAAGTGGTGACAGCTGTCAGTCTTGACAGCTTCAAGAAAGGATTAGACTACTTCACGGAGGACAAGGGCATCAATGGCTATAATTATGGATACCTAAGGAAAACGTCTGGGTTGGAGAGATAGGAAGGATATCTCTCAATGCCATTTCCAGGGAATCCTAAACAGGTGAAGGCATCTCCTTGGGAATAATACCCTGAAGCAAATGGTGAGCCACTGTGTGAGACAGAATGCTGGACTGGATGGGCTGTGGCCTGTTCCAGCAAGGCTGTTCTTATGTTCTTATCTTAGGCACCCAGATATCATCAGGAAAGGAGAAAAACCCGCCATGAGATTAAAAATTAGTTATTAAAAGCTGTTCATCCTCTCTCCTCCTTCTATTTCATCTCTGAGGAAGACATTAAGACTGATAGTTTTTTCAGACAAGAAACAAAACAAAATTAATTTGGAAAAAAAGACAAAATGTTTTTGTCTTTATTTATTATTATTTTTGGTTTTTTCTTGTATTTTGTTTCTGGCCTGATATGTCTGCACAGACATACACAGCTACCACTCGGAGATTATTATTTTTTTGTATCTCGGATGAAGACACCATGAATTTGAGAACAAAGAACTTTCAAACAGTACATCTTTAATCAAAATTCTTTTGGCAAGTAAACACAAGGGTATTTGAATGTGCATTAAGCAAACAGATGTGGAAGAATAATTGCTAAATAGGCCTTGTCACATGGAGTTAGGAATACAATGTTTAATGTACTTGAAGTAAAATCTAAGGGTCCATTACGTAGGGAATTTACATAGTTGAAAGTGGCTCTGTTACATAAGTGGTCACAATGCATAAAACTGGAGTTCTCAGCCTTGTTAAGCCGGGGACTCGGTCACACTCCCACAGACAGCTTCAGGGGCTAGATGGCCAAATTGCCCTTCCTCCACCACATGGCACTTCCTGGTGTGGTGGAGGCAGTGGTGGGGGCACATGAAATGGTGTTGTGGGCCGCATCCAGCCACCTGGGGTGCAGGTTGAGAATCCCTTGCATAAAAGTTGACCTTACTCCAATGTACCAGATTCTGATGACTCCACATATTGGAAGCACATCATCAGCATCCTAGGCGGCTCTCAGAAATGGGGAAAGTTACTTTAGGCAGGTTACAATTACTGGAATCCACCAGCCAGTTTTGACTCTCAAAATTGTAAAACACCACCACCACCACCACCACCACCACCACCACCACCACCACCAACAACAACAACAACAACAACAACAACAACAACAACAACAACAACAACAACAACAACAACAACAAGAAGTGAACAAAGATTTTTTTCCAAATTCTGCCCACCCTCAATACATGAATGGCAGTGGACCAGAAACCTGTCCATTGGATTGATTTAAAACAATGCCAAGAGAATAAAAAGGCAGGTTAATTTTTCAAAACTAAAATCACAAGAGTTATATGGAGCACATCTAGCTGCACTCACTTGAATTTTATTTGCACCTGCTATTGAACACAGAATTGGGTTCATACTTCTTCTTTCGTGTCCCGATAAAACCCTGGACTGTCAAAATGAAGCCACTTTCTTGGCTTTGTCATTGGCCAAACTTAAGTCCTCATCAGTGCCTGTTTCTGGCAGTAATTAGCAGACCAGTAAATGAGTGGGATTCTGTACCTCTCCACATTCACACAACATGTTTTTGTCCACCAGCATGTTGGTCTTGCATTTAGGGACTCTAACCCTCATCTTATTCAGGGTCCTCCAAGTGACATAGGGGGTGGAATTCCTCAGCTATGTCCTACTTTAATGTTGTTCCTTATCCAGTGAACTCCTTCCTCCATCCACTAGTTTAGTTCATACTAAAACATTAAGTCAGACATACACCAACTTTATCCTATTTCTGGGTCTTTGTTGTCCTCCTATTTGTTGTAGTGCCAGAGCATCTTCAGTAAAGGGGTGAAGGCTTTAAATGTTGCATTCATATCAATTTTTCACCACCTACACAACTTTCTCTAATATTCCCCTTCTGCACCAATATTCAATTTCTTCACTTTTGCTTGTAGTCCCTTCCCAAGCTTTAACTTCAGATGAGCACTTCCAGAACCCCCTAAAAATGGTCTCTTAGACCATTGTCTCCTTCACCACAGTTTCTCCAGCATCTTTGATTCCAGACCACTGCTTTTCTTAAACCAGTTCTTCTTCTTTCTTTTTTTGGTATGGTTTCTCTTGTCTCACTTTCATGATGTAGCATATAAAGTTTTTTGAGATTTATGTGAAAGTTCATCAGGGTTTTATGTCTAGTTATTCATTATCAAGTTCTCTGACACTTTCTTCAACTCTCATTTTTCACCCACCCACCTGTTTCATAAGCTCCTACTTGTTGCATTTATAGCTTACCTTTCTTCTTTTGGAAATCAGTCAAATCAAATCAAACTTTAATGCGGTTGATGACCAGTGCAGTAAAAAAGTTTAAGTGCATGAAATATCGTCAAAATGCACCACCACAAACATATTTGTTTGACTTGAAACAAAATAGAATAAAATCAGTTTTTAAAATTTATGCTACATTTGGGACAGGTATCCGGTTTAAAAAGAATAAAACAGCATATAAAACAGTTTAAAGGTTATAGTTACAGTTATAAAATAAGGATAAAATGTCTATATATAATATAAATGCACATAGTGGATATAATTACATCAGTAGGATATAAAATAGTGCAAAATAACAATCATTATAGTTGGTTTTTAACCTGTCCCTGCAGTAGCTGGTTCTTTCTAATGCTTCTTACCCTGGTTGCCCTCCAGGCAAATCTGGTGACAGTGGCCGTCAGGTCAGTAGTTCTGTCTGAGAGCATGGTTATAATTATTCAACTCAATCTGAGGGAAGGCAGCAATGAAGTCATGTCTAAGGTTATCATAAAACTGGCATTCTAGGAGTACATGTTCAGATGTCTCCACCTTCCTAGCCTGAGAGATACATAAGCACTCCTGAACAGGAAAATTCTTAAATATCCCCTATCTGAATACTGATGGTAACATGTTAAAACACAAAAGAGTGTACAACCTCCTATACTCTGGATTCGCTATGGAAATCAGTCAATTGTATATTAGCTTCCCATGTGGTCGTCCAACTTTCCATTGATCACACCCAGACCTGTGCAGGTTTAGCTAGGTGGACCTATCTGTTCATGTTCTGGGATATTTATGACTTCACTGTTTGCTTTTCACCCTTACTCCATCCCTTTTGTTCTCAAATGTCTGACCATTTGACTTATTTACTCCTTGTGGCTCATTTCTTTATCTACCTGTAAAAGTAAAAAAACATGAAAACACACTAAATTCAATCAGTATTTACTATAATTTCATGGCATTTATGCAAAACACTACAGACAGGTCTTGAGGGACTTGGAGAGTTTTTAAAATGATGCAGAAATTTTCTCTCTACACCATAAAATTTCTTCCCTGCCAACATCTGAGTCTTGAGAATGTTTTGAACAGAAATCTAAGTGTACACCATGCTGAATAGCCCCTAACATAACATTGAGGAGGTATTGAGAAGGAAATTGTGGAGATAAAATTTGATGATTGTGTAATTGTGATGCATAATCAACTTTATTCAGCAAATCTAAAAGGAAATAGAAAATGCAAGATTGTATCAACTTAAAAAGACAACAATTAGTTGCACATTGTTCAGTTTGTCCTACTTCCTGCATGATAAATTTTAGAGAAGTAGTAATTTGGTCCTGTATTTCTCAGGGGTTTTGTAATGTTAATTTTCATGTGTGGTTATCAGCATGTTTTGAAATCTCTGACATCATCAGCATAAATCTGTTTCACACTCCAGTGAGCACTTTAAGATATATCCAAACATGGAGGTCATCTTAATGCTCTGTTGTTTTTAATTTTGTCCATCAAAATCTTCATGTTTGCTATTATACCACATGCAAGGGAATGCATGTTAGCATGCACATTTTATGTGACAGTACATTTCACTATGATTCTGAAAACCTAATTACTTGTGCAAAAGTTTCAGTATTAATTTCAAATTTTGTTTCTTTTCACTTAACTTGTTCATTGATTTCTGCATCCAGCCTTTCTTTCAGGATCCTAATTCTTTTGTATTGCATTGTAAAGCCACAAAGGCCTTTGAAAATAATAAAACAAGACCAGTTTTATGATTTCTGACCCCCAATTTGGGTTAATTCAAAAGTCCCATTCCTAGCCACCACCACCACCAAATGTGCAATCAAAATAGTATTCAGTGAGACAGTCCCATGGGCTTGTACATACAGAAAGACTGATTCCACAGATTTCAAAGTAAATGAGGAAACAATTGTTCCATCTGGACTGACTCCCTTGACCCCAATACAGACACCATCATAAGATAATTCAGTTCAGTCTCTAGAGAAAAAAAACTAGAGGATATTCTTAGCACATGTTTAGAAATTGTGAACATCTTCAGATTGCAGCAGTTGTACGTTTATCATAAATGAATGTGCTTTTACTCTGCCATGTATCTTGTGTCTAACATGCTTTGCAGGTGTTTTTGAATGTCAGTTGTTAAACTACGATGAAACACAGGAATGTATTTTAGCCAAAGGAGGAAAATATGCAAGTTGGGTGAAATGCAAAAGTCCTACAAATGTTTAAGAAACAAAAATAGGAAGAAAATGCAGGTGGGGTTTAAAGAAATGCAAAAAAATCAAGGCAGAGATTTTTATATCAAGATCCATGTCCTATTTTATGTGAGTGTACATTTCACTATGATTCCGAAACCCCTAATTACTTGTAGTTTGAGCGGACTACAGAGGATGGCAGGTGACAGAGAAGCCTGATGTGCGGTGGTACTTGGGGTCACAAAAGGTCAGACTCAGCTGTGTGACTTAATAACAACCATGTCCTATTCTTTGCACATAAGCTTTTTACAAATATGGTGTAGGCATACATATTTTAAAAACAAACCCTAACATTACTTTAATTGCCAGGACACTTTGGTAAACTCAAATAGATTGCACTATCATCATTTACCAGCTTGAAATCAGATAGTTTTCTGCATTATTAGACATTTGAAATTTTGACAAGGTGAAATTGTTGTCACATGTTTTACATTTAATTTGAAAGCATTCACATAGATCTCTAGTTGTCTCCCACCACCCACCCATCCACATATCTATGTATTTCTGTTGTGTGTGAACATATGTCAATTTAAGTAAATTTTGTCAGTATTCTTTTTCAAATTTGCCTGTCTTCACTTTGCAGTAATGATGGAGGTAATTGTCTAATCCAATCCAGTTTCTCCAGGGAACTGGAGCTTGTTCACAAAGCAAAAATGCTGAGATGAAATGCTGAAAATATGAGTCATACCATTCCAGAAAAAGTGAATGATGGATCATCATCAGCTAAAATGATTACTGCATGATACTGCATAATGGATAGAATAATAATTCTAATTGCTGCTTCAAATTAAATATCTTCAGTATGTAATTAATTCTTATTGTTTGGTGGGACTTAAATATATGACTGATTTTTTCTTGTTTACTATTCACATTAATGCTATTGCCTTTTTTCTAATTCAATCTGATTAAGTGCAAATCTATAAATAGTGTTAATGGGGCAGATGTTCTATGGTGTGAAGATTTCTTTCTGTCAATCAAATTACTTTTAATTTCTAAATTTGCACTACAACAGTTTAATAATTAGAACAAACAATGTCATTGAAGACCAGTCTTTCCTTCTGCTAAAACAAGTTTCGCCTCATCATTTGTAGCACAGGAGGTTATTCAGGTCCTGGATTGAAAAATCAGCAATCAAGTGTTGCACAACTCTTGCAAAATATTATTTCAAGCTATAAGGAAAACACCTTTGTATATCCAATTATGTGGCTGCCTAATTTCTTCTTGCAGACTGTCAAATTGTATGTCCTTAATTATATGCACGTCAAGCTCTGAGATGCTTATTTCACCCATTGTAATGTGAGATACGCCAAGTGTTGGGTAGCAGTAAATAACCTGACTCCCTAAAGGGGCCAACGGCTATGGGATTTGGAAAAAAGGGAAAGTTTGGCTTCACCACCTCCCCACCAGGCCACGCCCCTCCTCCCCACAATCCAGGCACATCTAAGAACCTAGAAGAGGAGGAGCCACCACAGCCAGACATTGTGTACCTCAATGTCATTTTTTTAAAAAATCTGTGTTTAAGACAGGACCACAGAAATCTCCTCTTTATGTTGTATGCAAATATATTTGAAGCTGATTAGCACATTGTCTCTTCCCTTTAACACCCTCTTTCCCAGGAGAGAGAAGAGACAATGAACCAATCGGCTTCAAGTGTATTTGCATACAACATAAAGAGGATATTTCTGTGGTCCTGTCTTAAACACAGATTTTTAAAAAATGAAATTGAGGTACACAAGGCTAAGTCAATAGACAATTAACTGATATAAGTGTAAAAAACCAGTTCCACAAAATCACCATATTATGAAATGATGTGGGAGCGAGTGGGGAAAGGGACTTACAATTACAGTATTTATCTCTTCCACTGCAGCTGAGGCTTTCCTACGGGGGTGGCTTGCTGTATTGTTGCTCGCAGCAGTGGTGCTAAGGGGAGTGTCTAGGGGGTGCTTCCTCCCCCCCAGGGGAGCCCATCACTCCTCCTCCCTGGCGCTCTTATGAGGAATATACCCCATGACACCTTGGTTTTATATAAAAATAATATATAAATAATATTATAATAATATGGGCGATTTATGGGAAAATATGTGTGTTGGGAAAAAGGGGTAACATATAGCAATTTCCTGGCTAAAATGGGATACTTGACAGCTATGACCTAACAGCAAGATGAATAGAGGAGGAACTCTGATTCCCAATGGTCATGGAGATGGAAGAGGCCATGCCAGATGGACTGGCTGTGAAGATGCACCTTGATAATATCCTCAAGACTGCAGCAGTCCATTACAGTCCCAGCATTAAATCCTGCATGTCTCATTTCATATGTGCCACAGGAAATGGCTCCATTATCACAGTGTGTGGGTCATTTTATGGCAAGCTGGGATCTACCTTAAACAAATTCACACCAATGACATTTTTCCTGCTTCAGGAAAAAATGCATTCTTGGATACGGGTTGCAGCCAATGACCAATATGAAATAGGCTGGGATTAAGATTGTTGGGAGAAATATCAACAGCCTGAGATATGAAACTGCCCTAATGACAGAAAGTGAAGAAGACCTAAAGGGCCTTTTGATTAGGGTGAAAGAGAAGAGTGCAAAACCTGGCCTGAAACTTAGCATTAAAAAAACCCAAGATCATGGCATCTGGCTCCATTTGGTGACTGCAGCTATGAAATAAAAAGATGCTTACTTCTTGGGAGGCAAGCTATGGCAAACCTAGGCAGCATAATAAATAGTAGAGACATCACCCTGCCAGCAAAAGTCCACATAGTCAAAGCAATGGTATTCCCAGTAGTAATGTATGGCCTTGAGAGCTGGACCATAAGGAAGGCTGAGCGCAGAATAATAGATGTATTTGAATGGTGGTGCTGAAGAAGACTCTTGAGAGTCCCCTGGACTGCAAAGAAAGGATATTTCCAAACGTTTCACTGAACAACTCTATCTTCAAGACACTTTTAAAACTGAGGAGGGAGGAGCCCTGGTGAACTTCCTCTGTTCAGGAAAATAATAAACTTTTTTTATCTCTGTTATTTCTCCAAGGAAACTTACCCAAGCTGCTTTTCTGTCAGGAATAGAAGCATAGGGAAGATGTAGGGATGAGGGCAAGTGATTATTTCTTTTTTTGTAAATGACTTTTGGATGGAAAAGTTCCAGATGGTATAGGACTGAGTAGCCTCTCCCAACCACCACCACCACCTTCCAGGTTTTGCTTCACTGAGAAATACCTTACCCTAGGCCAGTGATGGCCAACCTCAACACTCCAGGTAGTCTTGAACTTCAATTCCCAGAAGCCCTGATCAGCAGGAGTGCTGACTTGGGCTTCTGGGAATTGAAGTCCAAGAACACTTGGAGTGCCAAGGTTGACCATCATTGCCCTAGGCTATTTTGACCTCCTACTCTTTAAAGCAATTGAATAAGGAAAGGGGACCTTGGAATGAATCATTGGAGTGATAGCCTTCCACACTCTGGAAGATAATCTATGGGAGTTCTTCCTTCCTCAATAAACTGGAACTCTCAGCGATCGATAGGAATGACAAGGATTAATAGAAAGTGGCAGTTTTGACTCAGCAATGTAAAGTGTTAGAGGGAGACGTCTGTTTGGGAAAAATTAGTTTTATGCAGAGGGACCTATTAAAACTGCCTTACTACTCAAGTCTTTGTTCTGAGCATGTGTGACTTGAAATGTAATGCAGGGCTGTCAGCATTTGTTTAGCTAATGATTCTAACTTGTTAAAATTTTAACCATGGCTCCTTTTGTTGTGCTTCAAAGGGTTTATCATTATGCTTTTTTATTAGTTTGTCTCCTTTTTTAAAAGAGTGCTTAGAATATTTAGAGTGTGATTGGTTTACAGCAATATCTTTGTAGAAAACTGTTATTTAAAAAAAACCCACGTTTTTCCCAAGGGTGAACACATCTATCTCCACCTGGTCCACAATCCATGGATGCCAACTGCTTGGTATAAAGCTCTTGGAGAGCCAGAATATGGTAGTTTTCATGCCCAAGGCCTGTTGTATTGATATAGGGTTGGGAGAAATCTTGAAATGTTTGGAGGAACACAAAAAGTTTTTTTTTTCCAAATTGAGAAATACTTAAAAATGGGTCTGACACAGTATCACATAACAACGTTTACTACAGCAAGAATTGAGTAGTTAGACTCTATGGTTAAATATGGTTGATTTAACCATGTCCCATACTCTGAGAGAACAAGTAAAGTAAAACCTTGGGTTATGACGGAGGTCCATTCCAACAACCTCCATTGTAATGCGAAAAAGTGTAATCCGCTCAGTTCCCACTTTCCTCCGAGCTCCCTGGGCAGTGCTACAACCAAAAATGTGCACCTCCCCAGGCATTGTGACTTTGGATGGAGGGCATGGTGGCCATTTTAAATATCAAAATGGTGGCAGCCATTTTAAACTCTAAAATGGCAATGGTGGCCATTTGAGAGTTTAAAATAGTACAATTTTCGTTCATAAACAACCACAAAAAAAGGTTGTAAACCTGGGAATTATTTTAATTAAATTTGCCGTCATAAACCACAGCAAATGTAACCCAGGGCACTTGTAACCCAGGGTTTTACAGTATCTATGGAACACCAGAAATTGTAATGCTCTGTTTAGTTAATTATATGCCACAATAAGAGCTCAGTATCTACAGACATTATTGGATAAAACGAAATACTGGGACTCTACAAAAGACTAACATGCTTCCTTCAGGGCACAAACAAATATGTAAATATTCAAACTGTTAAGTTTATAGTTGGGGCCATTCAAAAGAGAATATGTTTTATTAATCAGATAAGGGTTGCATGTAAAGGTGATGAACTTTATTGATGAATTATTTTGAGTAAATTTTATATTTATTTTCCTAACTCAAGTCTATAGCCTATTAAGTGACTTTCAAGTGAATCAGTTCTCCATATGACCACCGGTTTGACTTTCCTGAGGTTTCATCAATTACTCCCTGAACCAGCAAATAAAGAGGCTAAATTGGGTTAAATTTGAGGCATATTTATTTAATTTATTAGTTCTCCTAATCTGTGGTGGGGTCTAAGGTAGTGCTCTGGTACTAGAGCAGCTGGATGCCCTTTGTCCCCTCTTTAGCCAGGATATGTGAGTCTATAGCCCCAGGCAGGTTTGGATGGGAAGCATTCATGTGGGCATTTCCAACTTGATTCACATGAATGGATACTGGTCGTACCACAAAGCTGTCTCATGATGTACATCTCTGTATGTATCTGAATCAAACAAATCGTGGTGTGCGCCCAACAGCCACCTCATCAAATTATGCCCTATGGGACTCACCATTACCATCCTAACCCAGCACTACCTGACAAACCAATCCATTTTGACCTATTGGTCATGACACCATCCATAAGGGCCTGCAGGAGTCAGAATGGAAAGATAGGCAAAGATCACCTGGAAACCTTTTTCTCGCATTGCCAATCAAGATATCTGAGCTTAAAAATTCCCATCTATGCCCGATGGAGATCCAGTATTACCTTCTAACATACAGGACAGGTAGGGAGGCCATTTATGAGCCAAGCAGTGAAAGGCTTGCTTTAGGGCTGGGTGAGGTTAAAGAGCAGTCCTCAGTGCCCTGGCCCCAAGCCAGTTTGTAGTGACACTACCCCTTCCTTCCAAGCCACTTTGCGGCAGAAGTTTGGAAGAGACATTTTAAGAGGTCGAATTCATTCTTTCCACATTATAGTCCTGACCTTCTTTGCTTCTCCTCCAAGATGTTAAGATGTTCTGAAAATACTTTTCAATAATTTTCATTTGAGAAAGGTGGGGTAGTAGCTGAAAAATGGATGCACATTTGATGCATATGCTTTTTGTCTTTCCCTAAATGTCATTACTGTAATATAGATACACTTTGAAAAGTGTTAGTACTCCAGGTAAAATGTAAAACAATGCCCTAAACATCAGGCCAAACAAAGGGAGAAAGTACTCCTAAGTCTAGCCAAGCCTTCAATATAGATTATTTTGCCACAGACATGTAGTCTTATTTTTGTGGTAGTTAGCATACAGAATCAAATTCTGAACAGATTTATTGCTTTGTTCTTCTATTACTACAATCTAGTTTTGACAAGATGGCATAATAATGCATTTTATTTTCCCATGGTGAAAACTGCCATGGCAGTTCATTACTTCTGTACATCTTTTGGCAGTAATCATTGTATATGAGATGCTCACAAAATTAATCATTATCCCTAATAACTTAGCAAAACACATCAACAGTTCCTACTAATCTTACACTAAGATATTGATGAGTGAGAGATGGACCTTCTATCCAACCCAGCTACATCAGATTCTCTCTGCATGGTCTGAACTTTTGAGATGCTACCTCTGGAGAGTTTGCCACGGGATTGCCATCACAGGTGGCAGTATAGCTGGCACTGCCAATTGACACTTTCTGCTGCTTAAAGGAAACAGAGAGAGGAGACATGCAAAAAGGAAAGGGGAACAAAAAAAGCAGTGCACAAGCCATTTGGACCTAAGCTGTGTGTCTGGAAATGGGAGCTGTTTCCCACAGAGGGTCTGAGGAGTCAAGCCAGTGGATGGTCCTAAAAGGGCTTCTGAGCAGGTAGCCTCCAGGAACCTCCTCAAAAGGGCAGCATAATGCAGCAGCCAATTTCCTGTTGACCCTGACACAGCATGCCCCACATCCTGGCACTCTTCTATCCCACTAGACTCAAGCTCCATGGTGGAAGAAACGGTAGGGAACATAGCTGTCAAGTCTCCCATTTTGGCCAGGAAACTACCGTATTTTACTCCTCTTTCCCGGCATCCTCCCGCATAAGTATTTTTCCCATAAATCTCCCATGTTTCCTCCTCACCCTGCCGCGCACCCTCCTCTTCTCCCCACAATCCAGGCACATTCAAGAGCCTAGAAGAAGAGGAGGAGGATTAAGAGCCACCAGAGCCAGGGAGGAGGAGGAGAAGGAGGATATATATAGGAGGAGGATGATGATGATGAGGATGATATATATAACTTAATTGTCTACTGTCTGTGTTTAAGACTAGACCACCAAAATATCCTCTTTATGTTGTATGTAAATATACATGATGCCAATTGGCTCTCTGTCTGTCACTTCCCTCTCCTGGGGAAAAGAGCACCTCTTTATGGTAGGCAGTAAGGGCTACAGAGGCAGCAGCAGAGAAAACCTTGGGCTGGAATTAAAGTTAAAAATGATCCATGGATGGAGACTCTGTGACCTGTTTAAAGACATAAGTCACCTCATGGTGTCCAGGAATTATCACACTTTTTGGAACTTGATCAAGGAGGCAAACAGAAGTTCCTTGGGTAGAAAACCCGGGCCTTCTGGGTAAGTCACTTGCCCCCCCCCCCCTGTAGTCTTTAAGGTGCCACAAGGTTTTTCTTTTTGTTTTGTTTACTTTCTGATGTGCTTTCCTCTCTCTCTCTGGCATTTAAGGTGCCACAATGTTTTTGTCTTTTTGTTTTGTTTATTCTGCTTGAAACACAGACTAACAGTAACACGGCTACCATTTCAAAAGTTTTATTCTGTGCAAGCATATCAGAGGGTAAATAAAACAAAAAGACAAAAATGTTGTGGCACCTTAAAGACTAACTGCTGTATTTTAATGTGAGCTTTTGTGGATCAAGTCCAATGGCTGTGTGGCTATAAACAGAAATGAGCACTGAACCCTAGAGTTGGATACAACTGGCTTTCGAGCAAGGCCAACCTTTACCTAATAACAGAAGATCCCTGATTGGTATTCAAAATTGCTCTGAGGTTTTGCCTCTGTTCAGTTGCAAGTGGTTAGCAAAGGCCTACCTTGCTCAACGCCCAGTTGTATCTGACTCTAGGGTGCAGTGCTCATCTCCATTTACAGCCAAAGACCCAGTGCTGTATGTTTGCAGAAGTTTTCATGGCCATATGGTAGGCATCACTAGATAGCCCACTCAGTCACATGGCCACCCCAGCAAGTCACATGCCCACTGATTTGGCCACACCCACAAATTTGGCCACACACACAGTGTGGTGGGATGATTTGTGGTGGGTGTTGGAAAATTTCCCTTGTTTTAAAATCCAAAACTTGACAGGTATCGTAAGGAAAAATCAAAGAAACACGTCAGATTCTCAGCACATTGTGATGCCTCATGCTTCTGAAAGAAGGTGGTCTTCTCTGTCCCCTGTGAAAGAGCAGGACAAAATAATCACATGTGAAGATACAGTATGTTTCTCCCATGTTTCCAGTATAAGTGTTGTTGGTTGTATCTATTACTATTTGTATTTTTTTGCTTCCCCCCAAGTTGCTCAAGTTGTAATGTAACTCCCCACCACCATCATTCTTATACTCAGAGATATGATTAGATTAAAAAGTATATTGTTTTCCTATTTCTGAATATGCCAACAACAGACCTTTACCAATAGATTTTGTTGTTGTTGTTCAGTCACACAGTCGATTCCAACCCTTTGTGACCCTATGGGCAATTAGACGCCAGGAACCTCTGTCCTCCACAATCCTCCTCAACCTGCCCAGCTCTGTGCCCCTTGCATTTATAATACCATCTAGCCATCTCATTTTTGGCTGGCCCCTTCTCCTTTTGCCCTCCACATTTTCCAGCATCAAGGCTTTCTCAAGTGAATCCTCTCTTCTCATTTGACGTCCAAAGTACTTTAGCTTTGTCTTTACTATTTGACCTTCTAAGGAGAAGTTAGGGTTGATCTATATAGCTAAAATCAAGGTCCGGTGCTGTATATTCCTTATACAAATCCACACCCCTGCACCGATCGCGCTGAAACGTGGCACATACATACATTGGGCCAAGGAGATGGTGACTGTGGAGGTGTCAAGCCCCATGGGGAGGGTTACATCCCTTAAATCAATCCACAAAGGGGACACCCCCACCGACAGGAGAAAAGTGAGGGAAAAAGCCAACCAGTGTGTGTGTGTGATGTCATCACCACAGCTCAAACAATTCCAAGCTGACCAGATCTGGGGCTCTGTGACATCACAGGGCTCTCTCATACAAAGTGACACCCCTGCACCGATTGCTCTGGAAACTGCATGCACGCCTACCTTCAACGTCTGGGGTGGCTGGCGTCGGTAACCGGCAGCTCGCCTTGGGGTCTTTGCCCCCGGAAAGGGGCTGCAATGCCTCCCTGGCCAGCAGAAAAGACGAGGGGAGGTGACTGCGCATGCACGAGAATCCACACACGTGCCTAACCCATGCATGCACCTAAGCCTGCGTTCCAGGCTGTGGCACATGCACGAAATTCCATGCATGTGAAGTCTACCCAGCATTCCAGGTGGTGCATGGCCTAGCCGCCAGTATGGATGGCAGCAATTACGGCCATTACAGCCACCCCTGCCCCAGCTACTTCTGTCGGCAGGTGGTCACCATGGCACGGCTCCTCTGCACTCCTGAGGCATGCCTCGAGGGGAAGGGAGAACCCATAGCCAGGGGCGGGTGGATGATGGGACCGACCTGCCACCTTCCACAGGCCTCTGCCCCCAATGGGTCCTCTGCCCACCCACCCAAATGGAGCCTCCCTTCCACCTGACTCAACCCACGGAAGGACGGAGGGACCGGGCTGTGATGGCTACCCATTGACTGTAGTCGCTGGGGAGGCTGCCGGTGGCCAGAGTAAGGCTGAGATGGCGCCTCGCTGTGGGGCTGAGAGAGCGACCATGACGACAGCAGACAAAAAGGTAAGGCAGCTGGGGTAGGGGGGGGTGGGCCCGGGTCTCTCCTTGGCCTGGGTAGGGTATCCTGGGCAACGCCAGGTCCGCTGCTAGTTTCTTCTAAGATTGACCTATTTGTTCTCCTCACTGTCCAGGGTACTCTCAAAACTCTCCTCCAACAGATTAGGGCCTGAAAAATCACCCATTTGACTTTATGGCTGCTTGAATATGAGGATGTACAGTTTAAATAGGGCCAGCCAATGTCTGCCTATATGGCAACACTTTGTTACCCAACTTATGTCTTATATCTTAGGGACTTAGTATGTCTTATATCATTAGTATATGTTAATATGTCTTATATCATTGGGATTGCAGTAGTTTAAGATGCTGAACTTGAAGACTGGAAGGTCAGAGCTAAATACCTGAGTACTACACAACGGAGCGAGTTCTTGTCTCTGTCCTAGCTCTTGCCAACCTAGCAGTTCAAAAGCAAGAAATTGCAAGTAGATGAATAGGGACCACTTTGTGGGGAAGGTAAACAGTGTTCTGTGCACTCCGCTGACTAGGCATGCCATGGAAATGTTTGCAGATACAGATAGTGCTGGCTCCTTGGCTATAAACAGAGATGAGCACTGAACCCTAGAGTTGGATATGACTGGCTTTCGAGCAAGAGTTACCTTTATTTATTTATTTATTTATTTATTTAGTCGTATTTATATATGCCGCCCACTCAGGCAGAACCCGACTCAGGGCGGCATTACAACAAATTCTAAAAACATATAAAAACACCTTAAAAACCCCTTATCCCACCCATCCATCCCACCCACTCTAAAAAAGGAAGAGAGAGTTCTTAATTCTTTACGTAAGCCAGCAGGCGGGGACCGTGATCCCATTCGGGCCCCACACCTGCCCTGCCAGCCAGGTCTTCAATCCTTTCCTGAAGGGCAGCAATTCTCTTTGAAGTCTTAGATCTGTTGGCAGGAGGTTCCAGAGAGTTGGTGCGGCCACGGAGAAGGCCCTCCTTCGGGTGCTAGACAGATGTGCACCCCTAACTGATGGCACCATTAGAGAGCCCCTCCGGTCCACTCTAGTTGGACGGGCAGACACTCTTGGGACGATGCGGTCTCTAAGGTATCCTTTACCTTTACTTATATCTTAAGCATATCACTCAGGTGTTGCTGGGTAGAATTAATCCTCAACATCTACTCCAATATCATTACAATTAGATCTTCTGTCCTTATTGTTGTTGTTCAGTCGCACAGTCGATTCCGACCCTTTGCGACCCTATGGACCATCGTTCTCCAGGCGCCTCTGTCCTCCACCATCCCCCTCAGTCCTCCCAGTTCTGTGCCCATTGTGTCTACAATACCATCTATCCATCTCATCCTTAGCCTCCCCCTTCTTCTTTTGTCCTCCACCTTTCCCAACATCACGGCCTTCTCAAGTGAATCCTCCCTTCTTATTTAATGCCCAAAGTACTTTAGCCTCATTTTTACTATTTGACCTTCCAATGAGCAGTCAGTGTTGATTTCTTCTAAGATTGATCTATTTGTTCTCCTCGCTGTCCAGGGTACCCTCAAAACTCTCCTCCAACACCACATTTCAAAGGCATTTATTCTTCTGCGTTCAGCTTTCCTAATTGTCCAGCTCTCACATCCGTACATTACCACTGGGAATACCATTGCTTTGACTATTCTAATTTTTGTTTTCAAGGTGATGTCTCTGCTTTTCACTATGTTCCCCAGGTTTCTCATAGCTTGTCTCCCAAGAATCAGTCGCCTTTTTATTTCATGGCTGCAATCCCCATCTGCAGTGATCTTAGATCCTAAGAATGTAAAATCTGTCACTGCTTCTACTTCTTCCCCATCTATTTTCCAGGAACTGATCGGGCCTGTTGCCATTATCTTGGTTTTCTTGATATTGAGTCTCAAGCCTGCTTTTGCACTCTCTTCCTTCAATCCGATCAAGAGATTCTTTAGGTCTTCCTCACTTTCTGCCATTAGGGTGGTATCGTCTGCATATCTCAGATTGTTGATGTTTCTCCCAGCAATTTTGATCCCATATTGTGATTCCTCCATCCCTGCATTGCGCATTATGTGCTCTGTGTATAAGTGGAATAAGCAGGGTGACAAAATGCAGCCTTGTCTTACTCCTTTTGCTATTCCAAACCACTCTGTCATTCCGTGTTCTGTCCTAACTGTTGCTTCTTGGTTCATGTACAGATTTCTCAGGAGGCATATGAGGTGCTCTGGTATGCCCATCTCTTTAATCACTTGCCACATCTTGTTGTGATCCACACAATCAAATGCCTTAGTGTAGTCAATAAAGCAAAAGTAAACTTGTTTCTGGTATTCCTTTATTTTCTCCATGATCCAACGTATGTTGGCAACGTGGTCTCTAGTCCCCCTGCCTCTTCTGAAACCAGCCTGCACCTCTGGTAAATTCTCTTTCCACATGCTGCTGAAGTCTATCCTGTATTATCTTGAGCATCACCTTGCTGGCGTGTGGGATGAGCGCAATTATTCGATAATTCGAACATTCTTTGGTGTTGCCCTTTTTTGGGATTGGAACATATACTGATCTTTTCCAGTCCTGTGGCCACTGTTTTGTTTTCCAAATCTGCTGGCATATTGAATGCAGTAATTTGATGCCATCATCTTTTAGAGTTTTGAAAAATTCAACTGGGATACCTTCATCTCCACTAGCTTTGTTGTTTGCAGTGCTCTTTAGGGCCTTTCTGACTTCACTCTCCAGGATGTCTGGCTCAAGTTCAATTTCTTCATCATTGTGACTATCAGGAGTGTTGAGGTCCTTTTTGTAGAGTTCCTCTGTGTACTCTTTCCATCTTTTCTTAATCTCTTCTGCATCAGCTAGCTCCTTTCCGTCTTTGTCCCTTATCATGGTCATTTTTGCTTTAAATGTTCCCTTGATTTCCCGGATTTTTTTTGAAAAGGTCTCTGGTTCTGCCTCTTTTGTTGTTTTCCTCCATTTCTTTGCACAGTTCTTTTGGGTAGTTTTCCTTATCTCTCCTTGATTTTCTTTGAAATTCTGTGTTCAAATGATTGTATTTTTTCCTTTCTCCTTTGACTTTTGTGTTCCTTCTTTCCTCTGCTATTTTAAGAGCCTCATCAGACAACCACTTTGCTTTCTTACTCTTCTTTTCTTTTGGTATGTTTTTCTTTGCTGCTTCCTGCATGATGTCCCTCATCTCTGTCCATAATTCTTCTGGCACTCTATCTATTGAGTCTAAGCCATTAAATCTGTTCATCACCTCCACCGTGTATTCTTTAGGGATGCTGTCTAGGTGATATCTGTCTGGTCTCTTTGTTTTCCCTATTTTCTTTAGTCTAAGCCTGAATTTTGCAATCAGTAGGTTGTGATCTGAGCCACAGTCTGCTCCAGGTCTTGTTTTTGCTGACTGTATGGAGGTTCTCCATCTTTGGCTGCAGAGTATGTAGTCAATCTGGTTTCGGTGTTGGCCATCTGGTGATGTCCATGTGTAAAGTCGCCTCTTGTGTTGCTGGAAGAGGGTGTTTGCTATGACCAGTGCGTTCTCTTGGCAGAACTCTATCAATCTTTGCCCTGCTTCATTCTGTGTTCCAAGACCGAACTTGCCTGTTATTCCCTCCACTTTTTGATTGCCTACTTTGGCATTCCAGTCTCCTAAAATAATTTGGACATCATTTCTTGTTGTTTGTTCTATGAGGTGTTGTAAGTCCTCATAGAACTGGTCCACTGTGGCTTCATCTGCACCCGTGGTTGGTGCGTATATTTGGATCACAGTAACATTGAAGGGTTTGCCCTGAATTCTTACTGACATCATTCTGTCATTTTTGAGGTTGTATCCCATTACTGCTCTTCTCACTCTTTTATTGACAATTATGGCTACTCCATGTCTTCTAAGGTTTTCTTGTCCACAGTAGTAGATATGATGGTTTCCAGAGCTGAATTCGCCCATCCCTGTCCATTTTAGCTCACTGATTCCCAAGATGTCAATGCTTATTCTTTCCATCTCATTTTTTACCACTTCCAGTTTACCTTGGTTCATTGATCTCACATTCCATGTCCCTATGCAGTATTGCTCCTTACAACATTGCATTTCTCCTCCCCCCTTCCTGTCCCTCCCCTTCCTCCACTCTGTGGTGTTAAGCATCCTGTATCACCTAGCCTGCTCCTTTGTTTTGCCCTTTGTTTTGGTCAATAGGGTTCTCTTGGCAAGCTTTTGGCGTGGTTTGCCAGTTTCCACGCCATTTTTTCCTCGCATCATACATCATATCACAGTTTTAAAAGTTTAAAACAGTTTAAACAACATATTATCATGCATATTATCACACTCTAAAACACAGTTTCTATGTTAATTGCTATATTAAGTCAGTGTAAAGTCTCTATGTCAGTTGCTATATTAAGTCAGCTACATTTTTTCACATCAGCTACTTATCCTTGTGTCCTCACTCCCCAGGTGGGGTTGTGGTCTCTGGGTCCCTGCTCCAGGGACATCGTAGTGGCGGGCAGTGGATGTTTTCCCCCGTGGCTCAGCTGTTCCTCTTCCTCTGCCTCTGGCGGCAATGGTGGATGGTGACCTTTCCTGCCGCCTGCCTGGTCGTCCCCACCCCCAGCTGGGGTGGTCTCATGGCTGCTCCTGACCGCGGGCAGCCTCTCCGTAGCGGCGGCGGCAGATTGCGACCTTTCCCGCCGCCTGCCTGGTCATCCCCACCCCCGGCTGGGGTGGTCTCGCGGCTGCTCCTGGCCGCGGGCAGCCTCTTCGCAGCGGCGGTGGTGGATTGCGACCTTTCCCGCCGCCTGCCTGGTCGTCCCCACCCCCGGCTGGGGTGGTCTCACGACTGCTCCTGGCCACGGGCAGCCTCTTCGTGGCGGTGGTGGTGGATCGCGACCTTTCCCACCGCCTGCCTGGTCGTCCCCACCCCCGGCTGGGGTGGTCTCACGGCTGTACATCTGCCTGGTCATCCCCACCCCCGGCTGGGGGCAGGCAGCTCAGTTCGGGATGGTTTGGCTGGGTGCGGGAGCCTTTGTGACATTCCAATGGTTAACGTCCCTTCTTATAGGTAACCATCCTAAAATTGTTAGCCTAGAAATTGCTGGCACAAATATGCTTCACAATTTGTCTAAAAGCTTCAAAATCCACAAACCTGTGCCAAAATTTAATACTTGTGCCTTGTGTTTTTTTAAAAATATATGATATTATTAATTATCCATTGAATGCATTCAATTTTCCATTGTGTACATCTGGCATACAATATTCTTTTCCAATGTTCCTCTGTTCCTTTTATTGTAGAATGCGATCCACATTTTCCCATCTAGAAAAATGTCTTACATATAATTGCTGACACATGAAGATGAGCTTCTTACATGTAATTAGAAACATGTTAACTCTCCATATAGACTAACTGATGCCCTTAGCACTGTGAATCTAATATTAAACATTGATCAAGAAAGGTAGACTGAATGGTATTAAATTTTAGTACTTCACTTTCCTATAATCATTCTCACATTGATCGTTTGTAGACATTTCCCCTTTGTTTTAAATAATGCAAATAACCTTTAATTAAATCCCTCCACAAAGACCTATGTGTACAGATTTGATTTCTCAATTATAACAAACACAGGAACCATTAAAGACCTACCATTTGTACAAAATAATGACACCAGGCTCTGAATCAGAATGTCAAGACAAAAGGGATTTTCAAGGGTACATTTTGCTGTTAGAAGTTTACACTTAAATTCATATATTATGATTATGATAATGATTATGATTATGATTATTCCATTCCATTAATGTCTTCTAATTCCAGAATAGGCAGGGTTCAGACCTAGAAAGAACTATAAGGCTAGAAATATTAAATCTAACCCAGGATATAAAAGATGATATTGAAACAAGTGAAAGGACTGGATCAGAATTTGTCAACCTTACAGTAAACATCAGTTCATACTTGTAAAGCTTTACCTCCTTATAAGAGACTAGCATATTTGTGCGCGGCCGTGCCAGGCATTTTTATTGTGTGTGTTGGTGGTTAGGGGTGGTTTTGGGTGTGCACAACCCTTCCCCCCACATAAAATTCCACTCCAAACACCAACAGAGAAGCAGTGTGTGTGTGTGTGTGAGAGAGAGAGAGAGAGAAAGAGAGAAAGAGAGAGTGACAGATAGTTAGAGTAGACCACCAGAGGGGATTAGTGAGTTAGATAGAGTGAGGGAGGAGACAGGAGACAGAGGAGACAGGAGAGGAGGGTGGAGGCTACCTGCTGAGGCTGCATGCAGGTATGTTGGGTGGGAAGGTTTGTCTGTGAGTTGGTGGTTGGGGTGGTTTTAGAGTGTGTGCAACCCCCCCCCCAAAAAAAAACCCACCCCAACCACCAACACACAGATAATAATTGACCAGCAAGGCAGGGTGTGTGTGTGTGTGTGTGTGTGTGTGTGTGTGTGTGTGTGTGTGTGTGTGTGTGTGTGTGTGTGTGTGTGTGTGAGAGAGAGAGAGAGAGAATGACACCTCTGCTTGATGGGTAATAGTGAGTTGGGATTTAGGGGTTGGGGGGTTCGGGCAAGGTGGTGGGCAGTGTGGATACTTGGCCCATGACTCCCCCCTCTTCCTCACCCCACTTACCTTTTGCCGGTTGGGCCTTTTTCCCCAGCATGTTTTTTTTAAGTCAGCGCACCGCACTTTCCCGGCCTCCTCTGCTCTCACATCCCTCAGCCTGATTGGCTAAGGGGTTGTGCCGTGCAGAGTACTCTGGGAGTCGTAGTTTTTTTTGTCATGTTCGTGGGGCGGTTGCCCCACTGGTGACTTCTGGAACCTTGTGGCAATGGCTGGGCGGGGTTAAGGAAAGTGCAGGCAGCTCAGTTCGGGATGGTTTGGCTGGGTGAGGGAGCCTTTGTGACATTCCAACGATTAACGTCCCTTCTTATAGGTAAAGATCATGGATTAACAGAAATTGTTACCATTTAACTACAAGCCAGAAATTATTTAATTAATTTCAAAGAAGGCACAATTGCCAAAGAAATTAAAGGAATGATCTCCTACAGGGTAGTGTCCTGGCACCATTACATTTTAACATTTACATACATTCTCAAAGGATGTTCCTATACTCCAGGAGTTTCATATATGCTGATAATCTTGCCTTGACAGTCCTGGGGGAAACCTTTGAGTTTATCAAACACCAGTGAACTTTCCTTAGGAGATCTTTCCTTAAATTAAAAAAACCCCATACAGATGAAACCAAATACAGTGGAACCCTGTATAGCGATCACTTTGTATAACGAAAAATTCGTTCACTTAAGCATTTTTGTGCTATAGGCAATACCCTGCATAATGATTTTTTTGTTATATGGGTTTTTGTTAAGTGAGGTATACCTCACTTAATGAAACCCCATATAGCAAACTGTTTTCATTATGCAGGGTATCGACAATAAAAACTGTACAGTGAAAAGCCCCACGGAATGGAGTTTTTTCATTAAACACGGTTCTACTGTACAGTACTTTAAAAACACATGTCAGTGCCTTCTACTTTAAGGAGAGAGAGGCCAAGAGGAAGTTCTGAGTTAGCTGGGAAGACAAGGCTTTGGAACCTGTTCTACCTCAATATATGTGGGTATCACCCTAGATCAGAAAACATTGACCTACAAAAACCATTGTCTAAACCCCAAACAGGGTTGCTTCCAGAAAGAACATACTTAGGAAACTGGCTGGATCAAAGTGGGGATCACACTCACAAACAATAAGAACAAATTTGACTCTGTTCTTCTTCACAGGAGAATATGCCAGAGTGCAAGACAAAGAACTAATGGGAAATTGGAAATTGACATGGGGGAAAATCCTCTGTGAACTATTTTGGGCCTGTTACATCTATTAACCCATCTGATAAATTGATGGATCCAATGACAGGGGATTTAGACCCACCATTCTGGGCTCAGGAGGGGGCAGCAGGAATCACATAATGTATATGAACCAATGTTGAAACTTAACATATATATCCTAGAACAAATCTCTCGAGTTTGCAGATGAGCAGAAATGTCTATGAGATATGGTTTAGGATTGTTGAGCAGGAATGTCAGTGTGGAAAGAAATTCTTCAAAGCCTGCTAACTACTGCCTCCATTGGGTTAATTTGCTAATGCTAACACAATTTCTTGATGCCATGATTCCATAGCAAGATGATGTTATTTTATGTTATTAATCATGATTTTGAGTATGTTATCATGCAGAGATGCTATGTAGTTAATTTTGTTTAATTCTGATTAACTACACTTAGCCTAAGTGAATCCATTTTGTGAGCAACTCTCCATCATTTTCTAGAAGATGAGGGAAAGCTGCCTTGAGGCCAGTTCTCAAAGCCATCCCTAGGGAACGAACCTTGAAGATGTCCTCTCTCACGGATTTAGATGAAGAACACTGATAAGATGCCATCTGGATCTTTGATCTACATATTGAACTTGTCATTTTGACAAGTCAATTAGGATTTGTTATCTACCTTTTCCCATCAGGAAAAGTATAAAAACACAGTTTAATTCAATCTAAAAAAGGAGATTCCTCACTCTAGAGAGATAAGTACACTTCCATACATTGATAAGCTTTCCTACCATCAAGGAAGCTATCGAACCCATCTTTGATGGGGTGCTGGAGAGTGCCACAACTTTGGGTACATTAGGTTAAAGTACTGCTATGCTACTTTCTTTTGATTTCTTTGATTTCTGTTTAATTGTGCTATATGCATTTATTGGATCTTTAGTTCATTAGTTTAATAAACTTGATAAATTGGCTTCCGAGTCAATCTTAGTTCTTCTTGTTCCTTAAGCCAAAATGAAGCAAGAGAGAGAGAGAGAGAGAGAGGAGGCTTTAGAATACAAAGAGCCAGTATTAAAGGGAAGATAGCAACTTTCTCTTGTAAAGCTCGTGGGGTTTTTCCAGCTGTCCGGAGGAGTACCGTCCCGGCTCACCTCTTCCCAGCCAGAAGCGGTGAAACATCTTTGAAGAAGAAGGTAACGGGCAACTCCCACATGCACACTATACTTCCAAGGCCAGCAAGTTCTCCCCAAGTTAGAGATAAGGGTGCTGTTCTGTGGAAATTGGCATTTACCATCCCAGAGGTCTGTGCAGCTCAAATAAGACCTGAGACATTAATTTGTCTTATCGCCATTTTCCCCTGAACCCATGAGCCAGATTCACTGGACCAGTCTTTCTCTGCCACACTAAAATAGGCTGAGAGAGCACATGCTTAGGCCACGCTGACCAAGGGCCTATTCATGCTCGCGCTGCGGCTGGTGGACTTACAAAGCCTGGTGAGTAGAGAATATGGCTACACTTGAAAAGTAAAGTTGTTTTACAGTGCTAGACTACCTTTCATGTTCTAGGCCACCAGAGGAGTTATTAATTCTAAGATGAGATTGAAAATTAGGTTCGGATATGTGTTCAGTTTGGGATTTCTGTATGCTCTCACTTCCTTCTGAAGCTCTTTTTTTATTTATACCTTGCTTCAGTGCACCCATATGCCTGTGTGCTAAACTTGAGTTTCAAAATATGCTAGTATGCAATGTACATCTGTAATGAGGATAAGGTTTGGTAGATTCTTCTTCTGCTCAAGATCTTAGGACAGTAATTCAACTGAAAAGAGTCTGACCAGAAGGCAATAAATCCTCTTTCCCTCTGCCTGAGCTTAAGCTAATGAAATTATTCCGTTTCAGAAGACCATCTCCAACATTTCCTATTTTAAGTGCTCTAGGAAGTAATATAATGTGCCTCATTATACTGTGTTGTTTTCCTCTGTCAAAGATGACAGCAATAAAGATTCACTGATTAATGAAATCATTTTATTCAAGTTGGAATTTCTGTACTTCACAGAATTATATGCTCTTATTGCAATTCATTATTCATCTCATAAGAAACTCAAGACACTTCAAGGGCTTCATGACATTAAACTCTTTATTCCCATATGTGCAAGTACGATGGTCCCTTTCAAAACAGTCTCACCTTGTGCTGAATGCAACATTACTTATGTACAAAAGATGATTCTTTCTCCACCACTTACAGCAATACAGTTACACAGGGAGTGGGGGCGGTGTTCTATGCAGCAGAATTGAAATCACACTTCCCTCACACCCATAACTATTAAGATCCTATGACAAAAGTGGATCTGTACCTTGAGATTCAGCTGGTTATGTAGTTGGTAAGATTGATGCTCTGTACTAGTTCAGAATCTCAGATAGAATTACTCCTAGGACCTAGCTTTTTATTCTCTTGCAATGGTTTTTCTTTTACTTGGTATTCTTTTTATCCGACCCTTGCTTCCTTAGTAATTGGATTTCTTGCAATTAGTTGGCTTATTAATTTAAAAGCCTTTTTCTTTTCCTTCATTCCTTCTTTTTTTGTTATATGACTTTCCTTTTTCTGAAATATCAAATAAAATTCTCTGCACTGAGAATTTTCTGATCTTTTTTCATGTCAGAGCACTGTACAATTTAAAATTATGAATTTATATGAAATATCGATAACATTTAAATTGAAATGTTCTAAATAGACTTGTTTTACCATAAACCGGCTACGTCAGTAACATTAACTTAGCTGTTTACTAGACTTTCTTTCCCACATGTAGCAGGGTTTAAATTGCATGCACATAGTTGTTGCATTGACTGAATTTCTTCTTATTCACTGTAAATTTGTATATCCAAGTAGTCTGTTTTACCTGATTATCCATGTCCCACATGGGGGGCACTTGATTTTAAAGGGAACAATTCAATAATGAGTGAATGACCTTTTAGGTTTCCTTCACATGAATAGGAATTCTTTTAAAAATAATAATAAGAATTATACGTAATGGTGGGTGGGTGGGGGGTCATGATTTTAGAGATGTTTAGGTGGGGCATGGCCAAAAAAAGGTTTGGAAGAAAACTTTCCCTCAATGTTAACCTTTGCACTGTTTTTCAATGAGCCATTAGGAACAGCTTGTTTCAGAATTCAATGTCTAAGAACATGGACAGGGTACTGCAAACCTGGTTCAAACTCATTACATTTTGAAAGTAGGTTTTGGCCATCTACTGAGAGCTAGTATTAATAACTAGATTTGTGGTTCTTTAGTGTATGAAACTAAGACACAGGACACAGCCTCGGGCTGGGTTAACTCGGGTTTATTGCATCGTGGACAGAGGGAACATGAGGTAATGGCGGATCGATAGCTCTTTATATACAGTAGGAATACATTTGAACGTGGTGCCAAGGTAGCCCATTGGCTACTGTCTGCGTGACGTCATTGTGGGTCACGCCCTTCTTGTCCAGGTGTAGGTGGTGGCGGGAAAGCTTCCCGCGCTGTTGCCTTTGATGAGTTCGGACCAAGAGAGCTTGGACGCTCGCTGCTGCCAGCTGGTGGTCATTAGCTCGCGTCCTATTACAGGGTTTATATGATGCAGCTGAAGGTTACATTGTTGCTATAGGCAAGGTTACATTGGCTCAGATACATTGTACACCATGTGGAAGGTAAAACCAATAGAACACAACACCCCTCCCCCCTAGGACGAGACAATGTCTCGAGCCCACGCTTCAACACACTCCCCCCCCTTAGGAGACAAAGTCTCTCAGCCAAGATGGTTTATTTCGAACACGCTGGGGTCTCGATGCGGGCTGCCTTTCCCCGGGTTTGCTACCTTCTCTTTGTCCCCTGGTTTCCTGCCCTGTAATTTGAGAGGGAGACTTGTTAGTGACTAGCCGCGGCTCCGCGGCGTTGTTAGGAGGTGTGCTCTTTCTCGGGGAAGAACCGGGGGCACTGGGGGCTAACGAAAAACCCCTCTTCTCGCTTGGAAGGGTGGGGGAACACTCCTGAAAACCCCCCCGGCTCGCAAAACCAAAATCAAAATCAAAATTACATTCGGGGGACGCGGCGGCGGCCGCACATTCCTTTTCCCTCCCCCCGGGCTCTGATAGAACTGGGGTATCAAAAGGATATGAGTCGGGACCACCGCTTTCCCCCCCGGTTTCGGACTGATGTCCCTCAATGTCTCCCCCTTGGGCTAAACGGGTGGGGGAGAACCCTATTGCTGAATCCTGTTGCTGAGCCCCACTAACCGGCCCTTCGCTCACTCGGCGCCTCAGTTGGTCGGCGTGTCTCCTCCAGAGGAGACCGGTGCTCGTTTCCACCCGATATGACACTGGCCCTGTTTGTTCTATTATCGTTCCTGGCACCCAGGCTGGCCCTGCGCTTGCATAGTTCCTGCAGTAAACAAGGTCGCCGGCGGCGAACCCTTTCGAGACTGCCAATCCTATGTTTTTCCCTTTATCCTCGACTCTCGTCGGGTCCAGCCTAGTCAGAAGTGTGGTCAGTTTTCGCCGCATCAAGAGTTCTGCCGGCGAGTAACCCGACGCTAAGGGGGTCACCCTATACGCTAACAAGAACTGACATACTTGGTGATTTAGGTCCCCCGGGCCCATGCGCCGCAGCGCATCCTTTGTTGTACGCACCAACCGTTCCACTTGGCCATTCGTGGCCGGGTGAAACGGCGCGGATGTGACATGCCGAATGGCGTTTGCCCCCATGAATGCCTCGAACTCCGAGGAGGTGAAGCAACTCGCGTTATCGCTGACTAAAGTGTCGGGTAAGCCGAACGTTGAGAAGACTCTCCGTAGCTGGCTAATTGTTGTGGCGGAGGACGTGCTCTTTACTGGGATAACCTCCAGCCACTTGGAGAACGCATCCACCACCAGGAGAAACATGGTTCCTCGGAATGGGCCAGCGAAATCTACATGTACTCTGGACCACGGCCCCCTTGCTGTGTCCCATTCCCTATGCGGGAGGCGGGCCGCCTCTGGTCGGGATCCCTGGCATGCCTCACAAGTGCCGACCATGTGCTCAATGTCCGCGTCCAGCTGTGGCCACCAAAAGTAACTGCGGGCCAGCGCTTTCGAACGAACGATGCCCGGGTGGCTGACGTGCAGCAGTTTGAGCACCCTCGGCCGCATGGCTGCAGGAACCACCACCCGTTGGCCCCACAATAGGCACCCCCTTTCTAGGGACAACTCTAGCTTTTTCCGAAAGAATGGGTCGAATTCCGTGCTTGGGGACGATGCCGGCCACCCTTTTTGTACCCATGAGCTGACTTTCTCGAGTGTCCTGTCCTTGCCTGTCGCCCTCGCTATATCGGCTGGTACTATAGGGGGTGCATCTAAAACCTCAATTAGTAACACCTGGCGGTCTCTTCCTGCTCTAGCCTTCTGTTCGTCCGACAAGGGCAAAGGGGATCTCGAAAGTGCATCAGCATGGCTGATCTCTTTTCCGGGCCGGTACACCAACTCGTGTTGGTAAGCGTTGAGAAAAATGGCCCATCGCAGCATTCTCGGTGATAGGATTTGCGGGGTGGGCTTGCTTGCCGTGAAAATCCCTAACAAGGGCTTGTGATCCGTCACGATTTTGAACGGGCGGCCATACAAAAAATCGTGAAACTTTTTGGTCCCCGCTACAATTGCCAATGCCTCCCTGTCGGTTTGTGCGTAATTTCGCTCTGCCTGGGACAGGGACCTTGAATAAAATGCAACCGGGGCCTCCCTTCCGTCATCCAACACGTGGCAAAGTACCGCCCCCACCCCCACCGGTGATGCATCACAGACTAGGACCACCGGCCGTTTGGGGTCAAAATGCGTTAGAATTGCGTCAGAGGTCAAGAGTTGCTTTAATTCTTTGAACGCCCTCTCGTGCTCGTCACCCCACATCCAAGTCTCCTCTTTTTTAAGCAACCGATGAAGCGGTTCGGCCACGGACGCCTTCCGCGGAAGGAATGTATGGTAAAAATTGAGGAGCCCCAGGAATGACTGTAGCTCGGTTTTGGATGTGGGGCGAGGGGCCTTTTTGATGGCTACTACTTTGGATTTGGATGGCTTGATACCCTCGGGTGTAATCCTGAACCCCAAGAACTCGACCTCGGTTTCGAAAAAGACACATTTGTCCTTCCTCAGTCTCAGCCCCGCTTTCTCGAACACCGTTAGTACTTTGTCCAATCTCTTTGCCAGTTCGGCCTCGCTCCCCCCTGTTATTAATACGTCATCAAAATAAGGCAACACCCCCTCCAGCCCCTTCAGGAGGCGTTCCACAAGCGACTGAAAAAGGCCGGGTGCCGAGTTCACGCCGAACTGTAAACGCGACACCTGGAACGCTCCTTTATGTGTGACTATCGTTTGTGCCGCGGCCGTGGCGGGTGTTACGGGAAGCTGCTGATAGGCTTGTGCTAGGTCGAGCTTAGCGAAACACCTTCCCCCATTTAGCCTGGCCAAAAGGTGGCTGACCACCGGCACCGGGTATGCGTTAGGGCGGATCGCCTTGTTAATTGTACACTTATAATCAGCGCAAATGCGCACCTCCCCGTTAGCCTTCAGAGCTGTTACAATTGGAGTTTCCCACTCCGCGGAATCAACAGGAATAAGAATCCCCTGGCCCACCAATTTGTCCAGTTCCGCCTCTATTTTGTCCTTTAGTGCGAAGGGCACTCTGCGCGGTTTGAGTCTTATCGGGCGGACCTCCGGATCTAGGTCGAAGGCTACAGGGGGTCCCTTGAATTTTCCGAGTCCTTTTTCGAAAACGGCGGGGTGCGCATCGCACACCGCTTGTATTGGGTCCACCCCCACTGCATGTACTCCCCCTATAAACAGGCCTAAGGGCTGGAACCACTGTGTCCCTAGGAGGCTACAACTCCCCCCCTTGAGGACAACTAAGGGCAGCTCCGCAGAGTGTCTCTTAAACTCAACCCGAAATTTCCCGACCCCCAACACCGGAATGCTGTTCCCCTGTACATCTCGTAGCGTGGACCTCAAAGTTTTAAGTTTGGGCCGCACGTGGGGGTCGATTTTTAAAAACTCTTTCTGGGGAATTATGGAATAGGAGGACCCCGAGTCAATTTCCATCCTGATGGGGGGCCCTTGTACTAGTACCTCAACGAAATAATGGGACCGTTCCGCGGACACACTGAGCACTGGGACGTCGTCCTCGCTGCTGTCCGAGACGCGGCCCACGCCGTCCTGCTTCCTCGTGGTCTGGACGCCATCTTTGGGCCTCGCTGAACGGTCCGGCCTGGTCGAACGGTCTGGTGACTGCCTCCGGCCCTCCTTCCGTTTTCTGCATGCCTTGGCGATGTGCCCCCGACGGCCGCAGGTGTAGCATTCGGCCTTTCTAAACGGGCACCTCGCACGCTCGTGGGCCGCTCCGCAACCATCGCAGCGGCGCCCCCCTTTTCGGACCTTCTGGACCTCCTCGCCGTCGCTGCTCTCTGAGGACGACTTTGAGGCCCGTTGAGTTGCGTGCACCGACCTTTCCGCCTTGCCGGCTCTGGGACGCCACTCACGCCACTGGTGCATCTCGTCCACTCCAGCATTCGTGGACTCTGCGGCTTCTGCGGCCTCGACGACCTCTGCCAGCGTGGGTGGCGGCTCCTTATTCATCAAGCTGCGCTGCACCTCCTTGTCTTTCAGGCCACACAGCACGCCGTCCCTGAGGGCCATTTCTAGGATGCTGCCCCATTTACAGGGGGCAGCGGCTACCCTCATGGCGGCCACGAATGCCTCGACCGACTCGTCCGGCGCTTGGACTCGCCTCCAAAACGCGCTCCGAGCGGGAAACATCGCCCTCGCGGGTTGGAAGCGCTCCCGTAGCAGCTTCATGATGTCGTCCGCCTTAAATTCGCTCACCTTCTTTGGAGCGATGATGCCCACCAGCGTCCGCTTGGTTTCCATTCCAAGCATGCGGGTGAGGATGGCCCTCTTCCTCTCCTCATCGTCTTCCTTGACTTTGAGCTCCACCAGCGCCGCATGGAAGTCCATCTCAAGCAGCTCCCAGTCTTGCGGTTTGGTGATGTTGAACCCGCTCTGTGCCCTGGCTGCTCCTTGGGAATCCATTGATCCCACCTTCGTCGCCAATTTAGTGTATGAAACTAAGACACAGGACACAGCCTCGGGCTGGGTTAACTCGGGTTTATTGCATCGTGGACAGAGGGAACATGAGGTAATGGCGGATCGATAGCTCTTTATATACAGTAGGAATACATTTGAACGTGGTGCCAAGGTAGCCCATTGGCTACTGTCTGCGTGACGTCATTGTGGGTCACGCCCTTCTTGTCCAGGTGTAGGTGGTGGCGGGAAAGCTTCCCGCGCTGTTGCCTTTGATGAGTTCGGACCAAGAGAGCTTGGACGCTCGCTGCTGCCAGCTGGTGGTCATTAGCTCGCGTCCTATTACAGGGTTTATATGATGCAGCTGAAGGTTACATTGTTGCTATAGGCAAGGTTACATTGGCTCAGATACATTGTACACCATGTGGAAGGTAAAACCAATAGAACACAACAGGTTCCCTGATGGAGGGACTTAAAACTGCTGGGTAGTTTGGGCGTCTAGGTCACAGCTTCCAGTCTGGCCAGGTTACCCTGCTATGGTAGTAGAATAGATCGTACTGCAAGCAACTCAACACTGATCAACACAGAGTCATCACAGTGAGCAGGCAGTGATACAAGTCTAACAAGTGAGCAAGCAAGCGAGCAAGTGATACAAGTCTAACGAGCGAGCGAATGAGTGAATGAGCGAGCAATACAAGTCTAACGAGCAAGCGAGCGGACGGGCGGGCGAACAAACAAACGAACAAACAAACCTGGCCTGGAGCTGAGGAAGACTTTGTGTGCCAAAAAGGCTCAGGACTAGAAAGTGACTCACAGAACTAGATCAATGATACAGATGTCACACTGCGATCATACCTGTCAAGTATCCCGTTTTTCCTAGGAAAACCCCTTATTTTTACCCCTCTTCACGCCCCCTCCCGTTTTTATTAATTTCCCCATAATATCAATTTTTTTTAAAAAAAAAATCCTGACCGGAGCCCTCACAGGTGAAGTTGCATTATGTTTTTCCTGCCACCAGAGGTCCCTGTGGCTTTTCGCTTGTGGAAGGAGAGAGAGAAGGTGATGGGGGCCTTCTGTAGTTAGTTTCTCTTTCATTTCCCTGCCACATGGTCATGGAGGCTTCATTTTTGCTGCTGGTGGTGCTCAGAGCCACCATGGGACAGGGAGTCTAGATGAGCGATATTTCATATATGGAGATTAACTCCTCAGCTGCTGGGAGGCTTGGAAACTACAGAGGTTGCTTTTTTACTTTACTAATTCCCTTCCTTAAGCTGGATTTGACATTCTCAGGTGTTGGTGCTTCAACTGGTTGCAGTGTGGAACAAATAGATTGGTTATTTTGGGGGAATTAATCCCTTGCTCCTCCACCCTAATTGGGGGGGTGTCTAGCCTCATGCAGGGCTAGTTCACCCTAGGGGGCTGGTTTACTATTCTGCTCTTTGCTTCCCAGAATTTTTTTAAAAATTAAAAATGAGTAAACAAGAAAGAAAACAAAACAAAAGTCCCCCAAGAACATGGGAAAAGGGTTCTTTGGCCCACACAGCTTTGTGCCCATTGCATCTACAATACCATCTAGCCATCTTATTTTTGGCCACCCCCTTCTTTTGTCCTCCACCTTTCACAGCATCAAGGCTTTCTCAAGTGAATCCTCTCTTCTCAATTCATGTCCAAAGTACTTTAGCATCATCTTTACTGTTTGACCTTTAATGAGCAGTCGTGGTTGATTTCTTCTAGGATTGACCTATTTCTAACACCACATTTCAAAGCCATGTATTTTTCTGTGCTCAGCTTTCCTAATGGTCCAGCTCTCACACCCATACATTACCACTGGGAATACCATTGCTTTGACTATGCAATTTTTTGTTTGCAAGGTGATGCTTCTACTTTTAACTATGTTCCCCAGGTTTCTCATAGCTTGTTTCCCAAGCATCAGTTGCCTTTTTATTTCATGGCTGCAGTCACCATTTGATCCTAAGAAAGTAAAATCTGCCAGTCATATCCAACTCTAGGGTGCAGTGCTCATCTCCATTTACAGCCAAAAAGCCAGTGCTGTCTGTGTTTGCAGATATTTTCATGGCCGTATGGCAGGCATGACTAGAGCCCAGCAACAAGTCACATGGCCATACCTGTCAACCATCACGATTTGGCCAGAAAAACCCCGTAATTCGACGTCGATTGACGTCATAACCCGCCCCGCACTGCCAAAACCCCGTAATTTGGCAACGGGGGGAAATGCTTTCCGCGCATGCACGAAAGCGCTATGCCACTTGCGCAGCCCCTACACAAGCAGTGTAGCGCTTCTGCGCATGTGGGGAAGTGTTTTACCTCTTCCATGCATGCGCAGAAGTGCTACGCCGCTTGCGTAGGGGCTGCGCAAGTGGCGTAGTGCTTATGCGCTTGCGTGGAAGGGGTAAAACCCTTCCACACATGCGTGCAAACCGACCTGCGCACAAGTGATGTGCGCAGGTCCCGTTTTTCCGGAGCCGTGGGTTGACAGGTATGCACATGGCTATATTTGGCCACACCCACAGATTTGGCCATGCCCACAGAGGGGTGTGGCCAAAATTTCCTTTATTTTCAAATCCAAAACTTGACAGGTATGACTGCGATGCAGAGGGAAGATGAAAGGCCACTGCATTATATTCTCAGTACAGTCTTCATGGCTGATTGCCATGATGATCACCAATATGTGGAATCGAATGCAGCACAAGAAGAAAGTCACAGCTGGATTTGGTTAAATACTTAACTGGCTTTTTGGATGGGCTTTCCATGAGCACTTTGTGTTTGCATGGAGGCTTCCTGGTGGCAGTGACTAGTGTTGGCATGCTGCAACCCCAGGTGTAAACAAAGATTGGGGGCAGGAGGCATATCAGTTGCTAGGGGATGCAAGTGGAAATGGCTGCTTGCACTTGCATCCTGCTTTTTGGCTTCCTCTGGCCCTGGTTGACCATTGTGGAAAATAGACTATTGGCCTATGTAGGCTCAAGTGGCTAAGACACTGACTGGGAGGCAGAAGGTCAGCAGTTCGATTCCCGATTACTGCAGGAAGGAATGAGCTTCCGTGTCTGTCCCAGCTCCTGCCAACATAGCAGTTCGAAAGCAAGAAATTGCAAGTAGATAAATAGGGACCACTTCGGTGGGAAGGTTAACAGCATTTTGTGTGCTATGGTGTCTAGTCATGCCTGCCACACGACCATGGACATGTCTGCAGAAGCAGACAACGCTGGCTCCTCAGCTTTGAAACAGAGATGAGCACTGAACCCTAGAGTTGGATACGACTGGCTTTTGAGCAAGGAAAACCTTCACCTTCACAGGTCTCTATTTGGGTTTGGCAGGACCATTATTATATTCTACACCTTAGTTCTCTCACTCCATAGTCCAAAACTACAGCTGTAGCACAGAGGGCTTTATTGAGAAAAGCCTTTTTTCTGGCAATGATTAGGTATGACATACAGAAGTTTTCTCTTGAAAGTAAATCAGCCTTTTCCAAGGACTCAATCATATCTGACATGCAGAGCTGGTTTTTACCTTGTGGAAGACTGAGAAAAGCAACCAATTAGGCTTTCAGTCAACCAGACAGAAAACAAAATTTGCCAGCAGGCTAGCTACAGAGATCCATGTCATGATCCCTACACCCAGCTTGTAATTGATATAAAAAACAACAAGTTGAACTGTAACCCAGCTCCAGAACTGCCACTGAGTGGTTAAAAATAGTGAGATCTATTTACAGCTTTAAAGGTTGGTGAAAGTAGTAAATTTATAAGCTCAGGCTTCATTGCACTTGCCTTTCATGCTACCAAATGTGTCCTTTTAAGATATTATACTGTTTCACACCTGATTGACTAAGGAATAGAAGATATAATTTCCCACAGCTATGCCTATCCTTAAATCTCTTATCACTGCTTAATGTTGAAATGTATACATTTTTATATCCATGCAGTGTGGAAAACATTGACAGAAAGACATCCCGGCTGATAATTGGTAAGATGTGGAGAGAGTTTTACATTTCTAAAAGAATTGCTAGCGTTCAGAGGAAATGGTAGAGAACTCCCTTTTGCAACTGTGACTGGAAGGTTTAAACTTTGGACTGTTTTTCAGGTAGTCATTGGGAACAGCTTGTTTCTGAATCCAGTGCCTAAGAAGATGGATTTATCATGTGTGTGTGTGTGTGTGTGTGTGTGTGTGTGTGTGTGTGTGTGTGTGTGAGAGAGAGAGAGAGAGAGAGAGAGAGAGAGAGAGGAGGGCACATGTCATAGTCCACCTAGATAGCCATTTTTTTATCCAATGAGGCAGATTCTGTATCTCTCCAAATACCTACAATGTGTTGTTGTCTGCCAGCAGCCTCCACTTGAACATGTTGGTCTTGCAATTAGGGACTCCAACCCTCAGCCTATTAAGGGTCCTCCAAGTGATGTAGGGGAGGTTAAGATCCTCAGCTATACCCTCCTTTGATGTTGTTAACCAGGTAGCAGATCATGATATCTTCAGTGGTGAGATATTTTTTATATACATTTATCAAAATCTGCATTTTATTTTCCTAAAAAAAGAAAGAGTATGATGCGCCTATACTGGGGATGGAGTAGGCAGGACTAGTATTCCCCAATCATGTGTTCATGGGGAAATCATAGGATAGAAACATGAGTGGATGAGAAGAATCCTCACAAGTGTGTATATGTATCTCATGTTTCTCTCCTATGTTTTCCTCATGAACACATGATTGGGGAATACTAGTCCTGCCTACTCCATCCTGAGTAAGGTTGTCATTGACATTTGGAAGCCAATGGTCTGGAAAGGAGATTTCTACTACTCATAGTAGAAATGTCTGAATCCATAGGTAATGGAGGCTTCCTTCTTCATACTCATTACCTCTATACATTTGGCGCAACAAGAGCTAATAATCAAATGGGAGCTAAAGTACTGCCTAGATTCACACATACAGGCAGAAGCATTCATGTGCTACGTTATCCAATACCTGACTTTCAATCCTTGTGCTTTGTTTTGCAATGATAATAGTGTCTGAGTTATGGTGACTACACAATGCTACTCTATAGGCATTAATGGTCTCCAAAAGTTACTATCATTAATAGCTCAGGTCTTCTAACTTCAGGCCATGGCTTGCTTCATTGAGTCAATCCCTGTCATGTCCATCTTACTCCTTTTTTTGCTGCCTATATCTTTCCTCATCTAATTGTCTTTTCCTGGCTTGAGTTCCTGGGTATCAATCATATTACTTTTCCTGATTTAGTGGTGAGTCCCCCACTTCCTTTTCTTCTTAGCTGTGTGGAAAACAGGCAAAACTTGAGTCTCTTAATACATACTTTTTGAATGTGGCTATTGAAAATGGGAGGATTTTTTTTTGTTTACTTTCTTAAGGACATTGTGAAATGCTGCAAAATGAAGGGAACTGGAGGTCCTAAATACTTGAGTTCATAATATGCTTCCAGAGAGAGAAAATCTCAGAACCAAATAAAAAGTAATTCATGTATTACAAAAAAGTGGGTAAAGAGGTATTTTTCTTCATCTAATACATTTCCATCAAAATGGGCTCCAAAAATTTAGTTTACATTGTATTGATTTATTTTACATTAATATATAGTACAATACAATGGAGGATATTCTGTATTATCTGCACCTATTTCTTCTGTCTCCAACAGGAGACAGGCATTGATTCAGTGTAAATATGTCAGTCCTCCCCCCCCCAAAAAAAAAAATCTAGTGGGAAATGTGTTTCTTTTAAAGAATTGCAAGACATTTTGGGAATTTCCTGGCCTTGATATCTCCATAGGTTATGATAGTCAACGATGTCTTTAGCCATAAAGTCCATCTACATCCATGACTTCTCTTCCCAAGGATCTTCCCTTGCATACAGAGTTGGAGGATTCTATATTTCATGTTGTTCCTCATGATATGCCCAAAGTATTGGAGCTTTCTTTGTTTATTGATTTTAAACAGTTCTTGTTCTTTATTCAACCAGTGGAACACTTCTACATGAGTCGCATGGTCAACCCATGATATATCCTTAACAGCCATCTGTAGATCCACATTTCAAAAGCTCCAATTTTATTTCCAGATGCTTTAGTAAATGTCCAAGCTTCGACTCTATATAGCAGTGCTGAATATGTAACATCTCACTGTTTTGATCTTTGTAGCGAAAATGTACCAGCACTGGGGGTAAAATATACCAGCACTGGGGGTTCTGGCTTTGCCTGCTTCCCTCGGGAAGAGATGGGCATGCTCTCATAGGCCTTGCCTGCATGGTGTGATAGAGAGGAGCCAGGAAGTATTTAAAGGTGGTGGCTCCTTCCTGCCATGCCCAATTCAACTGCTCGGCATAGGAGAAACAAATCCCACGCTCCCTCCCTCCCTCAGTAACAGTGGGATATTCAGTCGCTTCAAGGTTGCATGGGAATTTTTACACAACCCCTGTTTGGCTCTTGGAGTCGTGGTTTTTTCACCAATCCCATACTGTTGCTGCAGGTTGAGTTTTTGCTGGAGGTTATTTCAGTCACTTTGGCAGGTAGTGCGGGTGAATCAGAATGGCCAGTTTAGCTATTTGGTTGGGGTCTTGCTTAATTTGGGACCTTGGATATCACTATCACTTGGGGTGCCTCATGGCTGTTGGATTAGCCACAGCCCTGGAACCGCTGATCAGGAAGCTTTTCCAGCTTCCTGGTCACATAGCTTGGTCCCACTGTTGGGCACAGTGCTGGCCTGCCTGCAGAGCTTTTCTGCTTTCCATATTATTTCATTCATTTAATTTATTTGATATGCATGCCACCCACTCAGCATATGCTGACTCAGGGTGGCTCACAACATAACAAACCAGATAAAACATAAAAACACATACAGAAACATTATAAAAAACATTTAAAAACACGGTCGCCTTTAAACCATTAAAAAACCACCCACCCACTCCATAAAAAAGAGCTAGAGAGGGAGAATTCTGATAATCTACACAAGCCAGCAGGCAGGGGTCAACCTACCATCAGTGCCCCACACCTGTCCTACCAGCTAAGTTTTAAGTTGTTTCCTGAAGGGCAGCAATTCTGTTTGGAGCCATAAATCTGTTAGCGGGAGGTTCCAAATGGCTGGTGCGGCCACAGAGAAGGCCCTCCTTCTTGTGTTAGAGAGACGAGCACCTCTAGCTGATGGTACGATTAGAGAGCACCTCTGGTCTGCTCTGGTTGGACAGACAGACGTTCTTGGGGAGACACGGCCTCTTAGGTATCCTGGCCCACTACCATGTAGGGCTTTAAAGGTCATTACCAGCACCTTGAATTGCACCTGGAGGCAAACTGGTAACCAGTGCAGCTCCCGGAGCAGTGGTGAGGTGCGGGCATAATGCCCTCATTCCATCACCACCCGGGCAGCCACATTTTGGACCAGCTGCAGCCTCTGAATGGTTGTCAAGGGCAGCCCCATGTAGAGCGCTTTGCAATGTACCAGAACTATTTGGGATCCATATTCTCTGGTATTGACCTGAGTTGTTATTATGTGCCCACACTACTTAGTCCCCAGTGGATAAATAAAGTGGCCCAAGTTTGAACCCATGACATGTGTCCGTCTCTTCACTCAGGGGTGGCAGGCAATTAGATTTCTATTGCATAACAAATGTCACATTTTATGAAGATGGATCTTGCTTTTTCTATTCATATTTTAATCTCTACCTCAGGATCCCACTTTTCATTTAACATATTTCCCAAATAGACAATTTTATCCACTCTTTCAATTTCTTGTGTTCCAGCCATTAGCTTGCCGTGAGTTGGTGCTCAGCTTATAAAAAGATATTTAGTCTTCTTGATGTTGGGATCCAAACCATATTCTGTGCTTGAATCTCTAATTCAATTCAACATCTGCAAGATTTGTGTCATCAGCATATTGGATGTTATTCAGGTATTCCCATTAATTTTAATGCCAATGTTTAAATCTCATAGTGTAATCTTCTTCTTCTTCTTCTTCTTCTTCTTCTTCTTCTTCTTCTTCTTCTTCTTCTTCTTCTTCTTCTTCTTCTTCATTGTTGCTGTTGCTTTTGGTCTGTTTTGTCTCCAGTTGGATACAGTTACATTGATTAACACAGCTACCTGTTGAAAATCTACAACCTTGCCAAAAGGATCACTGATAATTTATAAGTGCAGTTGAGAGCTTGATTAAATTGCAATAATGATCCACACTGTGGCCAGTTCAACAATGTCACTCTAGCTCATGACCTTCATGGGCTGTTCCCTACTTATTTATAACAATATATCTATTGCACATTGACCTTTTTGGTCAATTATTCAGCCTTCTATGAGCTAAAGGACCTTTAGCAATGTTGGTGCAATATTGAACTCTATTCAAATAAACACACTGCTTCTTTCTGTGCTTTGACTTAGTCTCAAGATCCAATGTGTAAAATACTAGTTGAACTCTGGATATGAGGAGTCAGAAAGTCTATGCCTTTTACCAGTTGGTAGGGCAACATTTTCCCTGCCAAAATGGTGGATGAGAAAATATTCAAGTACTGTAATCATTACTCTTTTACTCTTAATTGCAAGGATAGGGAGGGGAAGTCTGTAAAGTCAGAAAACAGCAGCTGGCAGTGATCCAGTGGTGATTTTCTAATACTGAAGGCTTCCTCTCCCAATCCTAAGGCTTTCAGAGGCATCCCCCGTTTCAGATAAAGTAGAACAAGTAGAGAGGAGGGCAACAAGGATGATCGGGTGAGTGGAAACCAAGCCCTTTCAGAAAATATTGAAAGAACTGTGCATTTTTAGCATCAAGAAAAGAAGGCTGAAGGGTGATAGGATAGCATTCTTCAAATACTTGAAAGGTTAACATACAGGGAAGGGGCAGCTTTTTGTTCTCAATTAGTCCAGAGTATTAGACAATTAATAATGTTACAGAAAACCAGATACAATTTAAATTATCAGGAAAAACTTCCTTAGAACACTACAATACTTACTTAAACTTAAACTTCGATCCTCCCATGCAGCAAGGGATTATTATTAGACAGCAAGAGATCTCCAATGTTTTTGGTCTTTATGGATTCCACGAGCACAATTGGCACAGCGCGGTGGCTGGCAGAGGCCACTCCGGTCGAGAAGGCTCCTGGTCCGTGGGCTCTGCGGGCCCAGAAATTGGGGGAGTGGATTAATAGTAATAATCATAAGGGTTTATTCACCCACATATGACCTGACCAGCGATTCCGCTGAGAGAAGCAGATCGCTAACCTCCGTTACGTATTAAGCAATTACTCACTCGCAGTTAAGCCTAATCCCTGGTGCAAATAGTGACCATATTTACTCTGGTGTAAACCCCGAACAATGGTTTTCCCCTGTCAGTGTTTGTCCGAGTTAATTAACTTCCCCAAGAGAGATTTCCCATTAACCCGAGTAAATGGGTGATGTGATTTTCTGTCAGATGACGATTCTATCCCTCATTGCCTTATGATCTATATATGATGATGTCTTTTCCTCAATAAAGCACTGATCTGATCTCGCTCCATCTTGCCTCGTATCGTTCCTTGATCAGTCTCCTCCGGGACCTCACACCCGTCCAGCGGCCCCGATCCTACAGGTCTTTGGTGAGTACTTTGGCATCCTCCCATGTCAGTTTCAGTGTCTTTAAATATCCCATGAAAGTTCTTTGCCATGTATTTTGAGGGCATCTTTGTTGTCATTTGGGATTAGGAGGCATCCACCTTATTGCCACCTGGGGATCCTGTTTTTCTTCATACAAAAATATGACCTGCCATTTGAAGTCTTCATGCAATGATGTTATGTAATTTGTACGAACCACTCCTTCAAAGCAACCCCTCATTGGTAATGTAATCTAAATAATAAATCTTTAAAATTTGGCAGAGGCATCTCTGGTGGAAGACATCAAGTGGTGGAAGACCTCAAGTCTCTTATTGATACTTTAGACTGAGTTGAAAGGTTTTTTTTTAGACCATAAAGTCCAACCCCCTGCTCAATACAGGAATCCAAATCAAAGTAAGGTCTGACAGACTGTTGTCCAAATCTCTCTTGAATGCTGATTGAAGTGCTTAACACCTCCCAAGGTAATGGGTCCCATTGTCATACTGCTCTAACCGTTAAGAGGTTTTTTCTCATATTCAACCTATATCTGGCTACCTTTATAATCCATTACTAGACGACCTGCATTCTGGGATGACTGAGAAGAGATCCCACCTTTCCTCTTCATGATTACCTTTCAGGTACAGTAATACCTTGGTTAATGTGTCCACCGCAAAATGTTAAAAACAGATAACGTCGGGAAATTTGAGGAAAACTTTTGCACTGCACAACGTTAAGTTAATGTTGTGTGATGCAAAAGTTTTCCTCAAATTTCCCAATGTTGATCTCTGCCCCAAAGCTGGCAGGGCTGGTCTCCCCCTTAGCGATCCTTAGTTTCACTAGCCTATCTTCAGAAACAACACCCCTGGATCGTTAACAGGCTTAACACTATCAGATGATGACATTATCACCATTTACACAGCATATTTGGTCCAACTGGATCTCTTCAGTATACTCTTGTAGTGTATTTAGAGTACACATTTATGACTCCAGACTACTGAAGTCTGAGATCTCTGGTTTAGTGCTGCACTTTGACCTCTGCTTACTTCATGAAACTTCACAAATGTCCTCCAGCAGGTTTAAAGACTTCATCTGTTGGAGGCTTGATAATTAAAGTGCTATCCAACTGACACAACTGTGTAGTACAGATATGCTCATCGAGGGATCAGTGAGGGTGAATGCACAATGTATGCACAGATAATTGTGTTGTCCAGTCAAATGTGACAGATGTCAACTGTAACAGATGGTAAAGCACATCTGGGTATTCTGTACTTAGAGTAGAGTTTCTAGGGTCCTCTAGGTACAAAAAACCCAAATGTGCATTAACATTCCCTTCTTCTGGGGATGTTCTGGGGATTGTGCAGCTTCCCCATGTCTAAACAGGCTGGCTATTTCTGGCACAAGGCACAGTGAAGAATCAAACTGCAGGAGTTATTGAAAGGCAGCATGCAAAAATGCTTGAATCAGCATTGTACAAAATCAAGGAGTAGCTTTTGAGGTTAAGTTCCTACATAGACAAATCTCGACATACTGGAATGTAGAACTATGTTCAGAGATTAATTAGAACACTCTGCATTTCCAAGCACCTCTATTTGCCTTATGGTTCAGTCAGACTTGTCAGGCCTTTTACCTTTAGCTGTGGTTCTTGCTTGATACTTGCTTGTAGATGTTTAAAGCACTTCTGTTGAAGTAATATCAGAGACATTTTTTCTGTCAGTGTTGATTGCCAACACATAAGCAGCAGATATTTGTTTCTTTTGCTGCTAGTCCTATAATCTTCTGGAGCAATACCAGAGATCGAGTTATGTTCAAAGAAAAGGAAAAAGGAAGATGTAGGAAAGAAACAAGGGTGGGGAACACAAGAAATGAATTTACTTTGAATCAAGATCTGATATTACTGACAGAATGTATCATGGGTAATCATGACAACACTGACTTCATATCTTCCTTGACAATTTTTCTGCCACTAAATTAAAGGAATTTAGGGCACTTTCAAACAAAGATACATCTAATTCCCTCGAAGTGTATGTCAGCCTGGAGGGACCTTCAGAACTGTCTATTTATGATCAGCTACTTCAAGCAGAAAGTTTTCAGACATGCCAAAGCATTAGTGCCTACAGAAGAAATAGACATCTCTTAATAATTCAACGTACACCACCTTTTTGTTTCTATTTTAGATGTTGTTGTAATAAAACAGTATTCTCTTTTCCCCCTCAAGACATAACTCTGTGACAAACATCTTCCACCATCATGGTAAAGTTTTCATATTCCTAGCTTTTCTAATGCAACTGAGTTTGCCCTTACTGGACCAAACAAAGGGTAGCCAGATTATATACAGCAATACCTCATACAACGTCCAAACTTGGTTCAACAAGTTTGGACTTTATACGGATTTGGACTTTGTATGAGGCATGCAAAATCCTAGCTGTGATGCCTCATACAACGTCCAAATCCTTGCCACGATGCCTCGTACAACATCATTTCCATAGAGATACATTGTAGTGCAACAGCACAGACTTCATCAACCAAACAGCAGCAAACACCAAACAATTAAAATTGCACTCAAAACCACTCCTAAACATTCTTCACCTCGTGCAAAACTCACAAGAGCAATGCATGCATGCGTCCTGCCTTTTATGCTGCCCAGGCACAATGCAACCTGGGAAAAACCCCAATACCTCATATAAAGTCTCAGCTACTTTGTATGAGGCAACTTTTTTCAAGGAATTAGGTGATGTTGTATGAATTCGATGTTGTATGAAGTGGAAATTTGTATGAGGTATTACTGTAAATATATTTAAAACTAACATATTTTGCCCAGCGGTGCCGGGCTTTTTAAAATTGTGTTGGATAGTAAAGGGCTTTTTTTTCTTGAACCAATGGTGCTGGGCTGTTTTAAATGGTGTTGTAAGGTTTTGTGATTTTGTGGCTTCGAGGCGCTGCATCCGCCTGCGGCGGTCTTGCACTCCTCTGGGTGTCGCTTCCGGTAAGTATTTTCTTTATTTTCTCATTTGAGTTCCTGTCCTCATGGATAGAAGATGTCTTATGGTAAGCTCTCTGGGTTTTCTTTGGGGGGGGTTGGGGTATTTTATTTGGGGGGGGGTGGTCTGTGTTTTTTTTCTTGTTTGTTTTTGGCTGTTTTTGTGTTTCCTTTTTGGATTTTGGATTTTTGTTTTTGAGTGTTTTTGATTGTTTTTGGTTTGTGTTTTTGTGTTTACTTTTTCAGGGAGGGTGGCTTTCTTTCCTGAAGGGCCATGCTGACTGGCCCATTGGAAGGAAGGGCAGCAGCGGCGGGTGTTTTTTTTACTTTTATTTGTTGCGTGCCTGCTGGCCCATCGAAAGGAAGGGCAGTGGCGGTGGGAGTGTTTCTTTTGTTCCCCATGGGCCATGCTGGCTGGCCCATGGGGAAGAAGGGCAACGGCGGCGGGTGTTTTTTTACTTTTATTTTTGACGCGCCGGCTGCCTCAGCGTTCTGCGTGCTAAAGGCACGCAGGATGCTGGGGCTTGTAGTTTTGCTGGTGCGTGTTTGCTTACTGCAGCGGTTTTTTTCCTGCGGCTTTTTTTTTAATTGGCCGCGGCGCGTTTCTGAACGTTCCTTTTGCCGTGCCGCTCAGCCTGATTGGCACTGGCGTGGCGCAGTGCAAGGAACATTGGAAATTGAAGTTCCCTTTTTTTGTTTGCGTCCGGGGGGCTTCTGCCCCCCAGCCGAAAATTTCAACCTGACAGTTACCTGCAAACCAGGTTTGGGAGAGTGAACGGAGGCCCATTACAGGCTAGTGGGGCCTGGTGCAACATCCTTTGTCACATTCCAATGGTTAATGCACCATTTTATAGGTATAGATAGGTAGTGAGCTCCATGGGAGACACAAGGAATTATGAAACTGGTAGTTATTTTGTTTTGAGAGGCTCTCTATGTGCCCAGAGTAGGGAAATCTCCTAGATGGGTGGGGTATAAATATAATAAACTAGCATATTTTGCCTGGCAGCGCCGGGCTTTTTAAAATTGTGTTGCATAGTAAAGGGTTTCATTTTTTTTCTTGAACCAATGGTGCTGGGCTGTTTTAAATGGTGTTGTAAGGTTTTGTGATTTTGTGGCTTCAAGGCGCTGTGTCCACCTGCGGCGGACTTGCGCTCCCAGTGTTTTTTTTTTGTTTTGTTTTTTTTTTGCGTGCTGGCTTCCTCAGTGCCGGGCTCTTTAAATTGGTTTTTGAAGGTTTTTGTTTTATGTTTATGCACATTTTAATTTACTTTAATTTATTTAATGTAAATTAATTTTATTTAGTTTAAAGTTTAATTTTGGTTTTTTAAATCTTTATTTTTACGCATTTTTTATTGTTTTTTGGGGGGATTTGAGTGAAAAGTGATTTCTGTTGTTTTTTTGGAATTTTTGAGATTAGTGTGATTATTTTTGAATGTTTTTATAACTTATTTGATTAATTTTGGAATTAATCTTATTAGTTTCAATATTTTTGAATGTTTTTTCTCTTGTGGCCTCTGGGTGGGGGTGGTGAGCTTTTCTTCCTCTCTACAATTTTTCTCTTTTGTCCTCTGGGTGTCACTTCCGGTAAGTATTTTCTTTATTTTCTCATTTGAGTTCCGGTCCTCATGGATAGAAGATGTCTTATGGTAAGCTCTCTGGTTTTTTTTGGGGGGGGGGTGTTGTTGTTTTTTGGGGGGGTCTGTGTGTTTTTTCTTGTTTGTTTTGGCTGTTTTGTGTTTCCTTTTTGGATTTTTGTTTTTGAGTGTTTTTGATTGTTTTTGGTTTGTGTTTTTGTGTTTACTTTTTCAGGGGGGTGGCTTTCTTTCCCGTGGGTCATGCTGGCTGGCCCATGGGAAGGAAGTGCAGTGGCGGTGGGGGGGCCTTTCCCGCAGGCCATGCTGGCTGGCCCGTGGGAAGGAAGGGCAATGGCGGGGGGCTTTCTTTCCCACGGGCCATGCTGGCTGGCCCATTGGAAGGATGGAGAATGGTGTGGGGGGGCTTTCTTTTCCACGGGCAATGCTGTCTGGCCCGTGGGAAGGAAGGGCAGTGGCAGCAGGGGGGTTCTTTTTCCCCCGCGGGCCATGCTGGCTGGCCCGTGGGGAAGAAGGGCAGTGGCGGCAGGCATTTTTTTACTTTTTTTTTTGTGCGCCGGCTGGCCCATCGAAAGGAAGGACAGCGGCGGCAGGGGTTTTTCTTTTTTTCCCCACGGGCCATGCTGGCTGGCCCATGGGGAAGAAGGGCAGCGGCGGTGGGCGTTTTTTTTACTTTTATTTTTCACGCACCGGCTGCCTCAGCATTCTGCATGCTAATGGCATGCAGGATGCTGAGGCTTGTAGTTTTGCCTGTGCGTGTTTGCTTACTGCAGCGGTTTATTTCCTGCAGCTTTTTTTTGATTGGCCGCGGAGCGTTTCCGAACGTTCCTTTTGCCATGCCGCTCAGCCTGATTGGCACTGGCGCGGCGCATTGCAAGGAACATTGGAAATTGAAGTTCCCTTTTTTTGTTTGCGTCCGGGGGGCTTCTGCCCCCCAGCTGAAAATTTCAACCGGTGGGGCCTGGTGCAACATCCTTTGTCACATTCCAATGGTTAATGCACCATTTTATAGGTATAGATAGGTAGTGAGCTCCATGGGAGACACAAGGAATTATGAAACTGGTAGTTATTTTGTTTTGAGAGGCTCTCTATGTGCCCAGAGTAGGGAAATCTCCTAGATGGGTGGGGTATAAATATAATAAACTAGCATATTTTGCCCGGCAGCGCCGGGCTTTTTAAAATTGTGTTGCATAGTAAAGGGCTTCATTTTTTTTCTTGAACCAATGGTGCTGGGCTGTTTTAAATGGTGTTGTAAGGTTTTGTGATTTTGTGGCTTCAAGGCGCTGTGTCCGCCTGCGGCGGACTTGTGCTCCCAGTGTTTTTGTTTTTGTTTTTTTTTTGCGTGCTGGCTTCCTCAGTGCCGGGCTCTTTAAATTGGTTTTTGAAGGTTTTTATTTTATGTTTATGCAAATTTTAATTTACTTTAATTTATTTAATGTAAATTAATTTTATTTAGTTTAAAATTTAATTTTGGTTTTTTAAATCTTTATTTTTATGCATTTTTTATTGTTTTTTTGGGGGGGTTGAGGGAAAAGTGATTTCTGTTGTTTTTTTGGAATTTTTGAGATTAGTGTGATTATTTTTGAATGTTTTTATTACTTGTTTGATTAATTTTGGAATTAATCTTATTAGTTTCAATATTTTTGAATGTTTTTTCTCTTGTGGCCTCTGGGTGGGGGTGGTGAGCTTTTCTTCCTCTCTACAATTTTTCTCTTTTGTCCTCTGGGTGTCACTTCCGGTAAGTATTTTCTTTATTTTCTCATTTGAGTTCCGGTCCTCATGGATAGAAGATGTCTTATGGTAAGCTCTCTGGTTTTTTTTTTGGGGGGGTGTTGGTTTTTTTTGGGGGGGTCTGTGTGTTTTTTCTTGTTTGTTTTTGGCTGTTTTGTGTTTCCTTTTTGGATTTTTGTTTTTGAGTGTTTTTGATTGTTTTTGGTTTGTGTTTTTGTGTTTACTTTTTCAGGGGGGTGGCTTTCTTTCCCGTGGGCCATGCTGGCTGGCCCATGGGAAGGAAGTGCAGCGGCGGTGGGGGGGCCTTTCCCGCAGGCCATGCTGGCTGGCCCGTGGGAAGGAAGGGCAATGGCGGGGGGCTTTCTTTCCCACGGGCCATGCTGGCTGGCCCGTTGGAAGGATGGAGAATGGTGGGGGGGCTTTCTTTTCCACGGGCAATGCTGTCTGGCCCGTGGGAAGGAAGGGCAGTGGCAGCGGGGGGGTTCTTTTTCCCCCGCGGGCCATGCTGGCTGGCCCGTGGGGAAGAAGAGCAGTGGCGGCGGGCATTTTTTTACTTTTATTTTTTGTGCGCCAGCTGGCCCATCGAAAGGAAGGACAGCGGCGGCAGGGGTTTTTCTTTTTTTCCCTACGGGCCATGCTGGCTGGCCCACGGGGGAAAAGGGCAGCGGCGGTGGGCGTTTTTTTTTACTTTTATTTTTCACGCACCGGCTGCCTCAGCATTCTTCAGGCTAATGGCATGCAGGACGCTGAGGCTTTTAGTTTTGCCTGTGCGTGTTTGCTTACTGCAGCGGTTTATTTCCTGCAGCTTTTTTTTGATTGGCCGTGGAGCGTTTCCGAACGTTCCTTTTGCCGCGCCACTCAGCCTGATTGGCTCTGGCGTGGCGCGGTGCAAGGAACATTGGGAATTAAAGTTCCCTTTTTTGTTTGTGTCCAGGGGGCTCCTGCCCCTCGGCCAAAAAATTCAACCCGACTGTTACCTGCGAACCGGTGAGTGAACGGAGGCCCATTACGGGCTAGTGGGGCCTGGTGCAACATCCTTTGTCACATTCCAATGGTTAACGCACCATTTTATAGGTATAGATAAAATATGAATAAATAATTGGCAGAGAGACTACCAGTGTCCTAATTATTTGCAACTCCCATGGAGCTTAGCAATTCCCACCCCTTCTTCTCTGTCCCCTTCATAGGAACAAAATAGCTGATGTTGTCTTCATTCTCCCATATGTACATAATAAAAAAAATCTTCTGAAGATGTTGGTTTCTTGGCTAAATCCTTCAGATTTATGTCTGGGGGCAAGGGGGTTCCTGACAAATTCTGGAACTGAAGCCCAAGAAATGCCATAATGAATTTATGACTCTAAATATTGTACAAGGGCAGTTCACATCAACCACAGCCATTTAGCTAGTGGTAAGGTAAAAGTAAAGGTCGCTCTTGCTCAAAAGCCCATTGTATCCGACTCTAGGGTTCAGTGCTTATATCTGTTTGTAGCCAAAGAGACAGCAATGTCTGCATCTGCAGACATTTCCGTGGACATGTGGCAGGCATGCCTCAACACTGGAGTGCACGGAAAGCTATTTACCTTGCCACCAGAGTGGTCCCTATTTATCTACCTGCAATTTCTTGCTTTTGAACTGCTAGGCTGGCAGGAGCTGGGACAGAGATAGGAGCTCAATCTATCATGCAGTACTCTGGAATCAAACTCCAACCTTCCAGTCAGCGAGTTCAGCATCTTAACCACTTGAGCCACTGCAGCCCCCATAGTTAGTGGTAAGGGACATCTAAACTCCAGATAAATTCCCATGTAAACTCCAGGTAATTTTTGTGATGTCTCAGTCTAAAATAATCTGGAGAATAAACAATTCCTCCTTTGTTATTTAAAACCAAGCAAGTTAGTTTGCAAGTGATTAACTGAAGTGATAATCCTTCAATTGTTGGTGTGTACAGGTGGACAATTCCATATATTGTTTCAAGCTGGTTATAAGCTTTTGGAATGGTTCACTCTTCTTTCTTGCTTCCAGATTACTGGCTAGAACAGATACAGACTGAGTCCTTAAAATAAACTGCAATTATCTGATTGGTCATTACCCTTTCTTCTGGGAAGGACACGTAAGCTAATGGTTGAGGGTGACGATTCCTCATTTTGACCAGTACATGTAGACAAGCTCCCTTGTGATTTTGATTGCAAATTTATCTTGTCGGGGCGGGGGGGGGAGATCAAACTGTTTCTAATTGAAGATTTAATTTATAATTTCCCACAATAGCAAACCTCGCCTTGAAAATATCAGGCACCACAAAACCCCTATTAGGTTGCCATAAGCAAGGGCAATTTTTATAACATAGAGCAACAAATAATTTCCTTTCTGGGAAGAATCGAAATATTTATTTCTATTTGAACAGAAGAAATTCAATCTGAGGGGCTTCTTCTTGTTCAAATCCAAATATTTGCAATCCTCCTGGCGATCAGCCATGAAGACTGTCCTGAGAATATAATGCAGTGGCCTTTCATCTGCCTTCCGCATCGCAGCGTGACCCCCATACCACTGATCCAGTTCTGTGAGTCACTTTCTGATCCTGAGCCCTTTTGGCACCCAAAGTCCTCCTCAGCCCTGGCCCGTATTGATGAACCTACTGCCCTCCATCAAGATGGATTCAAGTGGGATTTAATCCATTTGGGGACTATCACCCTTCACTGTTGACTTTGCCACTCAAGGCTATTAAGTCCTCATTTGTCAGGTTAGTTAACCACTGCCTGATGATCAGCGTTGAGTCCCTGGTAGTATAGTCTATTCTATTGCTATAGCAGGACAACCTGACCAGACTGAGGGCTTGGCTAGGAGGAATATCTTCCTTTCTTCCCCAAGGATGATATTCTCCTTCTGACTCTTTAGAGTTCAGAAGAGCATCAATTGTCTAGTGCCTTCCTTTTCTCATTCTCATGCATGAGAATGGAAGCCTGCAGTATTTTCCTCTTTGTATGGGAAATAGCAAGCCTTTTTCCTTTCAGTCTCAATTAGAGTTGTCACATTTGCAACAACTACACTGCAATAGCTGTTGCCTTGCTACCTGGGCTTTTGGACAGCATAATTACTGGTTGAAATGTATGCATCTTTCAAATGAATATGCTAGTTCTTCTGTACTTGTTTTAATTATGTTTATTTCTCCTTATATGTGCTTTTTTCCATACAGGGAAAATACAAAGGTTTTGTACATTTTTGGGTACAATTTACATAAGTCTCAGAAAGCTACAAAATAAAAATTATTGTCTCATTCTTCTGCTGAAAATGAGAAATCTTTCAGGTGTTAATCAATTCATGGCAGTGTTTCCCCATCTCTCAACACAGCTTGAGTTTTTAAGCAATGCAGTGATTTTTCACATTCCTGGATCAGCAGTGCATGTTGCAACCACTTGAGGAACATTGCATTATCTGACAGCATGCAGTGTCTGACCTTCTGTCTACTGAACAAGTAGGGAAAGAGTTTGCAGCTGTGGAAAATTATGTGTTCATGAAAAAAGAAACAGCCAAGACCATTTTTATGCTTTTAATTGAATATGATCTAAAATGGCTCATAATGCATGACTGCATTACAAATTGTTTGAACATCCCTCTCACCAAGGCATTTCTCCAGCTCACAGTATTTCCTTAATCAGTTTGTCTCCTCTGTCCTCCCTGCAGATTTCAGGAGCTGTGGAACAAATCTGGCACCAGAGCCAATGGGAAATCTAATTATTTTAGGACATCTCACTGAAAAACTGCAGGACAAGAAACACAAAAGCTGGAAATAGTAGCCTCTTTGTGTCTCAATGCTTTATCTTCAACCCTATGAGATAAATGAAACACAAGCCAGAAAGTTAAATATTGACAGTAATATGTTTAAGGCATTGATGGCGAACCTTTTAGAAACCAAGTGCCCAAATCACTTTTTCCACAGCCTCAACAGGCTGCCGTCTGCACCACATCCTCATTGAATTGAATTGAATTGAAATTTTAATTTATATACCGCAATTCTCAGCCCAAGGACTGACTCAATGTGGTCGCATATGAGCCACCCACCTTATCCCATACAAGGGAGGGAGGAAGTGCTCCCATTGGGCTGCTGTGCAGAGGGGTGGGACAAACTATGTGTTGCAGTGATGGTCCCCAGCACATGTATTGCCCCCGCCCCAAGAGTGGAGTGAATGTTTCTATTTTGAATTTTTCAGTCTGCTTAATCATTACAGAATCATCTCCAAGTTAAGATCATTTAAAGAAAACTAACAGTTGCAGAATGCCATTTAACATACATGTGGGAGAAGGCTTTCTCCTTCCTGGTTTTGGTCTGTACAATGCACTTCCTTCAGAGCAATCCCTTCAGCTTCTGCTCTCCCTACTTTTAGAAAGACCAGACAGATCCATCATTTCAGCTGGTATCTAATGCTAAATCTGCTGTGTTGTTTTTTACTGTGGTCTTAGTTGATTTTAATGTTTTTGTGTTGGGGTGGTTTAATTTGATGTTGACAATTTTATGGTTAAATTTGGTCTTACTAGTTCCCTTGGTTTTTTATAATGTTGTAAACCATTGGAAATATTACTTTGTCATGGAAAAGTAGTAGTAGTAGCAGTAGCAGTAGTAATTTTGATCATACTGAGGATAGGTTCAAATATCTTGTATTTTCTGACATTTCATAAAGTGACTTGCTGGCTGAAAATCTGTTGGTTTCTTATGCAGATAGAATGCAAATGGCATAACACTTACTCACTTTGGGCCAGCAATTTAAAAGTTTCAGCTGCAAATCCTATGGAGGTGTGCACAAGCACACACTTGGTGTTAGCTTTAGAGTCCTATCAAGGACTCTTTAATTACCAACTGGAAACAGGTGGAATGTTACGCCATCTTGTTAAATGTAAAATCAAACTGCCATGAACTACATGTACCACAATGCATTGCCTATGTGACATCACCCAAACTTATTAAACAACCCTAACTTTCCCGCTATTCATTCCCCTCCTGACCCTCGAGACCACCACTACGTCCCACCATGGATGCCGTGGAAATAAAGCATTTAAAATACAATTGATGACTCTGGAGTTATTGGACCGAACCATCAGAATCTCTCTAACAAATTGGTAGCAGAGGATGGTTGTCCAAAATTAACACCAAAAATAAATAAAAATAACAAAAAAGAAGACCCGAGCCAGAACAGTGGCAGCCGAGGCAAATTCCAGCCCTGCGGGGGCCACTGAGATGGCACGATCACAGTACCCGTGCTACTCAAGGCCATTGATCAAGCGAAGGGAGAGACAATTTCCATGATGGAGCTACTGACCCTGATGCAAGATGAGGGCAGAGCCTCTCTTGCCGGTGCAGTAAGCACTAATTCAGGAACCTCAATGGCGGGAATCCCCAGTACCATGCCGGGTTTGAATCCAGCCAAGATGGTGGGCCAACCACAAACGGTAGCCCTGGATTCAAACCTAGAGGCGGGAAACTCAACCCGCCCTGACAAAAACACGAAAACAAAACAACCACCCGAATGGGCAGACAAAGCCCAAGATAACCTGCATACCCCCACCACACGAAAAAGGGACACAGCTCTGAAACCACAAGGGACACCGAACACCTCATCCCTAGATTCATGGGTGAACCCGACTTTCATTCCCCAAGGACTGCGGCAGGAGAGGGAACCCAGAGGTTGGTGGCAAACTTCCAGAGAGGATGTCGCCAAAACTGGGGACAATATAGCCACCTTCTTCGGGGGTGGAGTTCCCCCCCCCCAACAAGGCGCTGAGAAGAATGTGACACAAGAGCCCCCCACTGTGAGATGCATGCCTACAATGAACACAGAGCCACCCACCAGGAGACATGCATCCTCGGGGGATGAAGTGCAAGAACCTACCATGATCCATCACTGACCCAATCTGAGTACGAAGGGGATCCAGAAGAGGAGGCAGATACGTCGACCAGGTCCCAATCCCAAGCAGCAGGACTCCAGTGATGCAATCCTCCTCCGGCTTGGTGACGCAAGCCATTGGGCCTCACTGATGAAGAAGCGGACCCTCCGGCAGGACCCTGACCCAGGCAAGCAAGACCTCTGGAACAGAGGTTCTCTCACCTCGACAGCTGGTGCAGACTGAGGCTCACGCAGGTGTAGACAACTCGAGAGAGCTCCCCCTGCTGGACAGAAGAGGAAGCACAACTGACGAGCTCCCCCTCTGGTGAGGAGGAAGAAGAGCAAGAAATAACCAATCAATCCATACAAGGGAGACAGACGAGCTCCCCCTCCAGGCAACAAGAAAAAGGACAAGTGGGTTTTTCAAACCTGACAGACTGTGTACCTGCACCCTATTGCCAAGTCAAGAACAGGCCAGGACACCAAAACTCAAAGCTGAGCACCAACAACAGCTCCAGCTAACAAAACCTGCTGCCAACCAATTTTCCAGTGCTCTGCATGACTGGTAAAAATCTCATGGACTGGGCCCAGCAATTCTAGGTAATTCTAATGTGAAAGAATCCAAAGCCCATCCCCCAAAAAAACATGGTCCTTAGAAATGGACAGATTACACCATAGAATGTTCTGTCTGTTGTTAGGCTCCATCGACCCTACCATCTATGGCAGCATCCCACATGGGTTAACCATCTCTGAGGTTTGGGAAAGGTTGTGTAATATGTTCTACTGCCGGAACAAAAGTACGACCAGTTTGCATTCAAGCTCAGGGAAGGAACCCCAATGAGTGAACACTTAATGAAATTGAACAACATGAGATCTGACCTGATAAGAAGGGATGAGAACATCACAGAACAATCTTTAGTTAGGATCATTTATAACTCTCTTGACTCAAGCTGGGACTACTTTCTGACCCAACTAGATAATGTGAACAGTGATAATATTACCCTCAAGTTCATTACTAGGAAGCTCATATCTGAGGACAAGCTCAGAAAGGACAGGGCCCTCATGCGCAGGGAAAGCAGGCCACCCGAGACAGTCAATTTCACCGAGCGGGCAAGCTCACCCCCACACATGTGGATCCAGTAAACATCTTAGGAGAGACTGCCCCAAGTCCAAAAAGTATAGAAGGGCCACAGAATACACACACTCGTGCGATAAGGCCCACCGTGATAACACACCAAGGCCGAGGCATGGATCACAGGATGGGCTATCACATAGACATGGGGGATCATATAGATAGGGATGTGAGGCAATGTAGATCACCCAGCCCCGGAAGAGAACTCAGGACACAAGGAGAGCCAGGAAGGCACAAGCGAGACTCCGTAAATGGGGTCAGGCACAACATAACAAATGACCACACAGTCAACGATGGCTAATAGATTCCAGGACCACCACTCACATATCATGCCACAGGGAAATATTTAGCTCCTTCAAGGAAGACTTCTTCAGAGTCAAGGTTGCCATCCAAGTGTATGCCAATGTAGCTGGGAGAGGCAACGTGTACATTCCCAGAGTAGGGGAAGTTAAGAATGTAGTTTACGTCCCAGGGATCCCTTATAATGTTCTGGGCATCATCAAGCTCTCTAAAGAGCCAGGCCTGCTGATAACCTTCGAGGATGGGAAGGCTTCCATCAACAGAAGGGGAGAGAGAATAGGGGGCGTGGAGGTCATTCGGGAACTGCCATACTTCCTAGCCAGAGAAGAAACCGACAGGCAAGCCACGGTCGGCCTATTCAACAGCAATGATGATGAGGGAACACAAGGGGGTGACCCAAGTACCACTAAGGAACCTGAAGATGCAGACTCAGAAGGGGAGAAGGGCGACACCCACGACACCATGGCTGATGAAGGGGTCAATGACGTGAACCAGAAAATGCACTGCATGTCCATAGGAAAGCCCACACACAATGAGGGAGCACACCTACTACACAGGAAAAAGGGGCACATAGGTTTCCCAATAGTGAAGAAAATGTTGGAATGTTCAGAAGGGCTAAAGGTCAAGAATTGCAAGAACTATCTGGAGTGCTCTGTATGCAAAAGCTCCAAGTCAAATGTCAAACCATGACCAAAAACGTCCACGAGGAAGTCTGACCATCCATTCCAGCTAGCACACCTTGACCTAGTCAGGCCACTCAAAAGCTCCCTGGGTCAAAAGTTCTTCCTGATGATAGTCGATGACTTCAGCAGGTAAGGCTTTGTTTATGCCCTCAAGAACAAAGGTGAGACCTTCACCAAATTCAAGGAATTCTACAAAAGGGTACAAACTCAACACCAACATAAAGCTACTAACGACAGATAAAGGCTCATAATTCCTATCTAAAGAATTCGAGGATTGTACCATCGCCGCTCCGCTATTCAGGGGCCAGCCCCTCCCAGCCCGGGAGGGGTGAAAAGACTGGACCTGAAGGCTCCGGATGCTGCCACCACTGCTCAGCTGTTCAGAGGCCAGCTCCTCCCAGCCCAAGAGGGGAGAAAACACCGGCCCCGAAGGCTCTGGACGCTGATGCCGCCGCTCAACTGTTCAGGGGCCAGCCCCTCCCGGCCCGGGAGGGGTAAAAAGACCAGCCCTGAAAGCTCCAGACGCCAATGCTGCAGTTGCCACCGCCCTTGCCAGGATGGATAAAGAGCCACCAGCCGATGGGGGCGGGCCAAAGACTGCTGCCCAGGATTGATGCCGCAGCTGACAGGGGCTCCACCTTTCCCTCCCCCGCTGTTGCCGGGAGGGATCAAGGGCTGCAGGCCGCTGGGGCCCTCAGTGAAGGTGTTGAGCTGGGGCTGTCACGTGGACTTTGCTGCATGGTATCTGTTAGTGGTGATGTCTGAAATTGTATAAAAAAATTTGTACTGGGGGAATTTGTGCTGTATATTTTTATTGTATATTTTATGCTGTGTTTTTGAATTATTGTGTTTGAGTTATCAAATGATAAGGAAAGTGGTATATAAATGTAAAAGTAAAGTAAAAGGGGATGGTGCACTTCAAGACTGCACCATTTTCTGCATTTCAAAATGGAGTTGCCAAGTGACAAAATGGGGTACTCCAAACCATGATCAGGTACACACTCGAAGATGCAGATCTGAGTTTTTCTTATTGGGGAGAGGCATTACTGTACTCAAACTACACCTTGAATAGACTATGGTCCAGTGTCATGGGAAAGACACCCTATGAAGCCATGTACAACCGGAAACCCATACTGTCCCATCTCCACATCTTTGGGGTATTTGCTGATGTGCACATACCAAAACAGCTGAGAAAAAAGGGGGAGAAAATCTCAAGGAAACTGAGGTTCCTGGGATATGAACCAGGATCAAAAGCCTACCGTTTCCTGGACCACAACCTGAAAATAGTGGTATCCAAGTCAGCCACTTTCCATGAGCACACCAACTGGAGCAAGATACATGCAAATGAAATCTTAACTATGGGGCATCCCCAAGAGGGGATTAGAGAACCACCCACCACTCCAAGGCTCAGTAGGCCAGAAGACACATCACATAACCAGGCAGAAAAACACCAGTCGGGCCAGTGCACAGTGAATGCCGAGGGCAGTGACTTGCCAGACCCATCTGAGAATCTACCCAGGAGGTCAACAAGGTCAACTAAGAACCAAACCCCAAGAGAGCTAGAGGACTTCGTGATGGGCATAGACGCCTGCCCTGAAACGCCCACCTGTTACAATGACATAATCAAACTGCCACAAGCAGAGCAGGAGAAATGGAAGGCAGCCATGGAGAAGGAAATGGAGATCCTCAAGGCTCTAAATGTGTATACCCCCACACGGGTCCCAGGAAATCAAAAGACGATAGGGACAAGATGGATATTCAAAATCAAGCAACTGGAAGACAACCAGAAATTTTACAAGGCCAGATTGGTAGCCCAGGGTTTTTCCCAAAGATACCCGGATGACTATGACAATACCTACTCCCCGGCCATGAAACCCAAGTGTCAAGGCTGCGTTGGTAATGGTGTCAATCCTGGGAGAACAAGTGTACCAGTTCGACGTAGAAACTGCTTATCTGCATGTACAACTAGACAAGGAAATATATGTCAGGGCACCGCCTGGGCTTGGATGCAGCAATGGAGAAACCTGGCTTCTCAACAAAAGCCTCTATGGACTCAAACAATCCAGTAAAAGTTGGTACAAATGCTTGTCTGAGGCCTTGGGACAATTGGACTTCTTTGCCACCAAGACAGACAGTTGTGTGTTTTTTAAGGAAATCACAGGGGGGAGGTAGAGAAGTTATTGATTTATGTTGACAACCTACTGTATTTTGGAAAAAGCAAGCCCAATTCCGACGAGTTCGCTCAAGGTCTACGGAAATATAGAAACATGTCTCTCAGAAAAGTCTAGGGGAAGTTGACAAGTATCTAGGGGTGAAGATTTCCAAAATTGAGAATGGTTTTGCTATATCTCAGAAGGAAAAGATAGTTGAGTTGTTCAAAAAATGCAACATGTTGGATGCCCATCCTTGCAGGATGCCCATGCATACAAACTTCCTGAAGGATACCCATGATGACGGAGACCAATTTGAAGATAACAACCTCTACAGATCAACCATAGGCTCATTGCTGTGTATCACCAATTGGACCAGGACGGATATCACTTTGGCAGTGAACCTTCTTTCCAGACATTTCAACGACCCAAAGGTCCATCCCTGGACCATGATGAAAAGGCTATTACTATACCTAAAGGGCAAGATGGATGCAAGGCTGTTACTCCCCCCCCCGAAATGGATCATGCTATGCAGACACAGATTGGGCCGGGGATATAAAGACAAGAAAGAGACATCAGGTTGCATGATACTCCTGAATTTGTTGTTGTTCAGTCACACAGTTGATTCGAACCCTTTGCGAACCTATGGACCATTTCCCGCCAGGCACATCTGTCCTCCACCATCCTCCTCAGCCCTCCAGTTCTGTTCCCATTGTGTCTACAATACCATCTAGCCATCTCATCTTTGGCCTCCCCCTTCTTCTTTTGCCATCCACCTTTCCCAGCATCAAGGCCTTCTCAAGTGAATCCTCCCTTCTCATTTGATGTCCAAAGTACTTCATCTTCATCTTTACTATTTGATCTTCTAATGAGCAGTCAGGGTTGATTTCTTCTAAGATTGACCTATTTGTTCTCCTCGCTGTCCAGGGGACTCTCAAAACTCTCCTCCAATACCACATCTCAAAGGCATCTATTCTTCTGCGTTCAGCTCTCCTTATGGTCCAGCTCTCACAGCCATACATTACCACAGGGAATACCATTGGTTTGACTATGCGAATTTTTGTTTGCGATGTGATGTCTCTGCTTTTCACTATGTTCCCCAGGTTTCTCATAGGTTGTCTCCCAAGAATCAGTCGCCTTTTTATTTCATGGCTGCAATCCCCATCTGCTGTGATCTTTGATCCTAAGAATGTAAAGTCTTGCACTGCTTCTACTTCTTCCCCATCTATTTTCCAGGAACTAATTGGGCCTGTTGTCATTATCTTGGTTTTCTTAGTATTGAGTCTCAAGCCAGCTTTTGCACTCTCCTCTTTCAACCCAATCAATAGATTCTTTAGGTCTTCCTCACTTTCTGCCATTTGGGTGGTATCGTCTGCATATCTCAGATTGTTGATGTTTCTCCCAGCAATTTTAATCCCATATTGTGATTCCTCCATCCCTGCATTGCACATCATGTGCTCTGTGTATAAGTTGAATAAGTAGGGTGATAAAATGCAGCCTTGTCCTGAATGGCAGCCCCATATTCTGGTGCACCAGGAAACAGAGCCTGGTATCCACGTCCACGGCAAAAGAAGAATATGTTTGTCTCTCCAGTGTCGCAAATGACTTAATCTGGTTCAATGAGTTGATCTCTACAATTTGGGGGAAACCCAATCTCCCCATCATCATCCACAAGGACAACAAGGCCACCATAGACATATCAAGGGCTGAATCCATAGGGCGAAGGTCCAGGCACATAGATATCAAACACCAACACGTGAGGGAACTGTCAGGAGAAGGTTTTATAGACTTGGTTCACTGTGACACCAAAGAGCAGATTGCGGATATCCTGACCAAAACCCTCCCATTAGCTCAGCATAGCTACCTGTTCAAGAAGTTGTGCCTAAGTGAGTAGAAAACTATTTTTTACTCATCATGTGTTCAGTCCGTATGATTTTAGAAGGGGTTTCATTAGATGTAATATCAAACTGCCATGAACTCCATGTGCCACAATGCATTGCCTATGTGACATCACCCAAACATATTAAATGACCCTAAATTTCCCCGCTATTCATTCCCCTCCTGACCCTCGAGACCACCACTACGTCCCACCATGGACACAGTGGAAATAAAGCATTTAAAATACAATTGATGACTCTGGAGTTATTGGACTGAACCATCAGAATCTCTCTAACACATCTGCCTTCTGCCTGCATAAAAAAAGCAAAAGGATTTCAGTGTCTGGTCATAACCCTACTGGGGATTTACACAACAGCAGATATAATTGTGAAAATCATGGCAGCAAATTGCTGATAATTCTGGGACATCCATCTGATTTGATGTTTAATCAGGGAAGTGACAATTCATTGATTATCAGCAATTTGCTATCATGATTCATTTAATTATGCTTAGGCACACATAAATCCCCAATGCATTTCTGGTCCTTTAAAATTAAACACATTTCATTAAGCTTTCAAATTAGCATATGTTAAATACTAAAGTGAAAAGAGCACTATGTCAGAAGTTGGGGAAATTATAGGTCTTATTTGCTGCATCTAAGTTCGAGGAGTTAGCAGAATGTAACATGTACTGACATTTTGCAAGCGCGGCGCCAAAATGGCCACCGCGCCCTTTGCGGGCCCCCCCCACAGGACAGAGAATACGGGTAGTTAGGGGCGTGGCCAACTCCCTTATAAAAGGGGTGGCCACGAGGCAGCCAAGCTGCCATTTTACCTCAGCGACGGAGCGGAGAAGTTTTTTCTGCGTCTCCGTCGCTCGTTAGCTTACCGGGAAGCCTTTTGGTAGCGGTTCTGCCTTTCCGGCTTCCCCTTTTTGCTCCGGTGGAGATGCCTTCGAAGAAGAAGGCAGCTTCGAGCTCAGCTCGCGTTGCTAGGAGGCGCAACCCAGGTCGGAGGACCGCGGTGCCGCCTCCTCAGCAGCCACCTTTGCCAGCCCCGGCCGGGGCCGGCGGAATGGGGTCTATTGCCCCTTGGCCCGGGGTGGGTGATCTGAGTGCGGGCGCGGAAGGGGTTCCGGCCCGCGGCCCACGAGCGGTGGACACCGCTCCTGCTCCTGCCCACTCTGTCGGGCCTACTCCTCTTGGGCTGCAGCCTCTCCCGGGGCCCTCTAGCCTTGGGGGGTGGTGCGGCCCCCTGCCTTGGCAGGTTTCTCCACCAACCCTGCCGGGATTCGGTGCTGGCCAATGGCCATATGTGGGTCCCGGGGTACAGGGACCTGGACCCATGCCTGGGCCAGGCGGGCCGGCCGGCCCTTTGCCCATGGTCAACGTGGACACCTTGCTGGCCCGCATTGCGGCCCTGGAGGCGTCGTTGGCGCGGGCCAGTCAGGCGGGCGCCCCTTTCGGGGTTCCTTTTGAGACGCTGTCGGCTGGAGGACAACAGCCGGCGGGGAGGGTCGAGCTGCTGCAGGCGTGTGGCGCGGTTTCGGCCACTGCCTCGCAGCTCCCCAGCCAGCAACCAGGTGCGGGTCAAGCCCCGGTGATGAGCTCTACGTCGGTCGTGAGCTCCGACGCTCCCAGTGGGCCGGAACCCCCGGTGGGGGCGGCCCACGGGGGTGCAGCGTGTGAGTATACGGTGCAAGCGAGTACATCCACACACATTCCCAATTTAGGGGGGGCCTTTCAATGGCCTTGGCCTCGCGCGGGTGGTGCGGGGGCCACGCTGTCGGCGACCCACCCGGCGACGACGACTGCCACCTTGGGCACCGGGGTGGGCATGGGTCCTTGCACTACAGGGAATGTTCTGGGGGTGGCTGGATTAGTTCAGGCCCCTTTTACCAGGCCGGCTGTCCCTTTTTCGGCCTTGCCGACGGCAGGGTATTCCTTGCCACTGGGTGATCACCTGGCACAGGCTACTAGGGAAAAGATATGGCGAGGGGAGTACGTAGATATCTTCTCACTCCTCAACAGAGAGCCCACCAAGGAGGAAAGGGAGGGTCAGGATGAGAAGGACAAGGAGCAGGCACGCCGCCGTAAGCCGCCGCGTACCTGGGCCAACTGGCTCCCCGCTTATTTAATATACATGGCGGTATATCTGAGGGCGCGGCCGGATTTAGCTATTCCCATGGTCCAATATTTGGACAACATATATAGGGCGATGGTCAATTTCCCGGGCCCCTCATGCCTAGCATATGATGAGGAATTCCGTATGAGGATTCCCCTTCACCCCGAGATGAGATGGGATGAGCCGTGCCAGAGGCTTTGGCTTTTGTATATGACACCCACATGCCCTGCCCCGGGGGATAGATACCATTGCGGACATGCGGTCCAGCGAGCGGCTCCAGCGCAGGTTACCCGCCAGGCGGCGGGGCAGGGGGTTCCAGCCCGCCTGCTGTGCTGGACTTTCTCGTCAATTGGTTCCTGCAATCGAAAGAACTGCAGGTATAAGCATGAGTGTCCCACATGCTCTGGCCCCCACGCAGCCTCTGCTTGCCCCAAGCCTGGGGGGGCGCGCGGCAGAGGGAAGGGTGGACAGTGGGCTGGCAAGGCTGCCACGGATGGAGCTAGTTCTCCAAAAGGCCCCCTCCCCAATTAAGGTGGACATGCTGGAGCGCTGGCTCGCATCGTACCCGAAGGGGGAGGACAGGGAGTATATTCTTCAAGGTTTTAAGCAGGGATTTCGTATCCCTTTTGTGGGTGATAGGTCCCCTCAGGATGCTCCCAACCTTTTATCCCTTAGAGGAAGGGAGGAGGTGGCTGCGGCCAGCATTCAAAAGGAGTTAGTCGCGGGCAGGGTCGCTGGACCTTTCCCCGTACCCCCGTTTCCCAATCTTAAGGTCTCGCCACTGGGTTTGGTCCCCAAAAAAAGTCCCTAGGTGAGTTTCGCCTTATTCATCATTTGTCCTACCCAGCCGGCCGATCGGTCAACGATGCTATCCCTGATGACCTTTGTTCAGTCAGGTATACATCGTTTGACCATGCGCTGCGCATGGTGCGCTCGTGTGGCCCGGGTGCCCTGCTGGCCAAGTGTGACATTAAGTCAGCTTTTCGCCTCTTGCCAGTGCACCCGGGCGACTTTGAGTTGCTGGGTTTTAAATTTAAGGGGGAATATTATTTTGATAAGGCCATGCCTTTTGGCTGCTCCATATCATGCTCGGCTTTCGAGCGTTTTAGTACCTTCCTAGAGTGGGCTTTCGCCCGCAGGTCAGGGTCCCGGTCTGTAGCCCATTACCTGGATGACTTTTTATTCGGGGGTGAACGGGGCTGGGACACGTGCGCACGTCTCCTCAACACATTTCAGACGCTAATGGAGGAACTTGGTGTCCCTTTAGCGCCCGAAAAGACCGAGGGCCCATCGACCAAGCTAGTATTCCTGGGGGTTGAGATTGACACAGTAGTGCAGGCTTCTAGGTTGCCGGGTGATAAGGTGTCCAGGATCGTGGCCCTTATCTCGGAATTGCTGGCCAAGCGTAAGGCATCACTGAGGGAACTGCAGGTGCTACATGGGCACCTTAATTTTGCTTGCAGGGTGGTCGCACCGGGCAGGGCTTTTGCCCGGCGCTTATGCGACGCCATGGCAGGGTTATCCAGGCCCCACCACAGAGTCAGGCTCACCCGGGGTATCAGGGCAGACATGTTCGTCTGGTTGCAATTCCTGAGGGAGTTTAATGGGGTCTCATTTTGGAGGTCTGACCTCCTGGCGTCCCCCAATTTCCAGATCCAGTCTGATGCCTCAGGATCCCTGGGTTATGGGATGTACTTCAATGGGAAGTGGGCCTGTGGTGGGTGGCCACCGGCATGGGCAGGCACAGGTCGCCTGCGGGATCTCACATACCTGGAATTTTTCCCCATTCTGGGGGCTTTGATGCTATGGGGCGAACTGTGGGCTAATTCGGTGGTGCATTTCTGGTGTGACAATGCTGCTGTTGTCCACATTGTCAATGCACAGACTTCCAAATCGCCCAGGGTCATGGACCTAGTGCGCCATTTTGTGCTGCGCTGCCTGCGCCTCAACGTTTTGTTCAGGGCCAGGCATGTCCCAGGGATTAATAATGATATTGCTGACGCTTTGTCCCGCCTGCAGATCTCCCGGTTCCGCGCCTTGGCCCCGGATGCGGAGGAATTTCCCTCGCCACTCCCGGACGAGATGTGGACTATTGGCAAGGAGAGGTGAACCGGGCGATTGGCCTGTCATTAGCGCCACGCACGCGTAAGGCGTATCAACAAGCATTCAATTCTTACAGGGCATTTGCTACTCAATTTCTCTTGCCAGAGACCTGGCCTATCCCGGTGGACCATGTTCTGCGGTTCATGGTTCACCTGCATGCACAGGGCCTTGCACCTCGCACCATAGCATCCAAGCTCTCGGCGTTGGCTTTTATGGCCAAAGTGGGAGGTCATGTGGATACCACCTCTGACTTCCGTGTGCGACATGTTTTGGAGGGGTGGGTGCGCGAGCGCGGGCGTTGCCCTGATGACCGGCACCCTATTTCCCCAGGGGTTCTTACCCAGTTGGCCCGGGGCTGGCCAGGCCTCTGTTTTGATCATTATGAGGCAGCCCTTTTTCACGCAGCCACAACGGTGGCATTTTTTGGAGCGCTCCGCGTCAGCGAACTCGTGATGCTGTCTAAGGCGGATGCAAGTGGTAGGGCACTGGAACTCGAAGATGTCTACGTAGCCAAAGACTGGGCCCAGTTGAGGATACGCTCCTCTAAAACAGATCAGCATGGCGTAGGCAGTGGTGTAAGACTGCTACGTTGTTCTTTGGCAGACATCTGTCCGGTTGGTGCCCTACAGGAATTCCTGGCACTGCGTGGCATGCACCACGGCCCGTTTTTCTGTCACCAAGATGGGTCTCCCCTTACTAAATTTCAGTTTTGGAAGGTGACAGCCAGAGCCCTCACCAGGGTTGGCCTACCAGGTGCCCGTTATGGCACACATTCGTTCCGGATTGGTGCAGCCTCTACAGCAGCTGCTTTTGGGTACTCTGGGGCTGACATACGCAGCATGGGGAGGTGGGGCTCGCAATGTTTTCAGTTTTATGTGCGCCCACTCCCGCCATGAGTACCAATCCAGTCACCTTACCGCCTTTTTTCTCAATTTTCTTACAGACCCTGGGTGTCGTATTACACCGGTGACAGTATGGCTGGTGGGCCACAGCTATGTGCACAGGGCAGCGCGTTACGCTGCGGCGACAGAATGGGGACCCCGACTGGGACTGGGTGACCACGCCAGTCTCGCATGGCATGGTAAGCCTGGGATGTTATGGCGGGAGCTGCGGCCTTTCCTTTTTTCTGGCCTGGGTGCTGACCCGCCCGACATTCTAATCATCCACCTGGGGGGCAATGATTTGGGCCAGGTCACCGGCTTATCGCTTAAGCATGCGATTCGCGAGGACCTCGCCTACTTGCATTATGTCTGGCCTGCCACAACCCTGGTTTGGTCGGACATTGTCCCGCGCCATTCTTACAGAGGGGGCGTTAACCTCCTGGCCCTTGACCGCGCTAGGCGCGCGGTCAATAAGGCAATGGCGCGGTTTCTTGCCAACAGGGCTTGGGGACGGGTTAGTCATCACCCCGATATTAGTCTACAAAATTATGACTTGTACGCAGGGGATGGGGTCCATCTGTCGCGAGGAGGTATGGACCTCCTATTGGGTGATTGGCGAGCAGGCCTGTTGACCGAGCTGACGGTCTGGGGGGGGGGCGTCAGGTCTTCTTTGAAGCCCCTCCGTGTGGCGGGTAGCACTGGTAAGGTAAACAGTATGACCCACAAGTATCCGGCAGGTTCGCAATTGACTGGACAACACTAGACAGGAATAAATTAGTTAAACGTTGTCCGGTCAACGACGAACCAGGCGATGGGGTGATGACGATTGCTAACCAGCATGCATCACCCCTGTGATTTCACGGATACGCGTCAGAGGGTGGGGTCATAAGTTAGTTATTGACTACAGTCAACAATTTGTTTGTTGTCAACAAACAAATTGATACAAATTGATACATTGTAACCAATTGCCGTTGGCAATTTTGGGGTGGTACCTTACCAGTGTTACTTCGGCCTGCTTGCCTTAGGAATTACGATTGGTCGTTTTACCAATGCAAATTTATAATTCGGACTAGGGCATTGAATCAATAAATGTGGCCCTATGCTGTTATCCACTTTCAATGTTGTCTGTGTCCGTTATTGGGGGGGTGCGCCTGCAATGCAAGCGCGGCGCCAAAATGGCCGCCGCGCCCTTTGCGGGCCCCCCCCACAGGACAGAGAATCCGGGTAGTTAGGGGCGTGGCCAACTCCCTTATAAAAGGGGTGGCCACGAGGCAGCCAAGCTGCCATTTTACCTCAGCGACGGAGCGGAGAAGTTTTTTCCCCTCCACCCCCTCCCTAGTGAACAGTGTGATATTATGGTCGCTTCGGGGCCGGGTGGGAATTTTTGGTTGGGACCCATATTGGCTCCGGGTCCTGGCTTTTTTGCCCATCCCACACTGTTGCTATGGTTTGATATAGGGGGCTTTATGTGTTCCTACTGTTGACTTTGGTCACATTGGCGGGTAGCACTGGTAAGGTAAACAGTATGACCCACAAGTATCCGGCAGGTTCGCAATTGACTGGACAACACTAGACAGGAATAAATTAGTTAAACGTTGTCCGGTCAACGACGAACCAGGCGATGGGGTGATGACGATTGCTAACCAGCATGCATCACCCCTGTGATTTCACGGATACGCGTCAGAGGGTGGGGTCATAAGTTAGTTATTGACTACGGTCAACAATTTGTTTGTTGTCAACAAACAAATTGATACAAATTGATACATTGTAACCAATTGCCGTTGGCAATTTTGGGGTGGTACCTTACCAGTGTTACTTCGGCCTGCTTGCCTTAGGAATTACGATTGGTCGTTTTACCAATGCAAATTTATAATTCGGACTAGGGCATTGAATCAATAAATGTGGCCCTATGCTGTTATCCACTTTCAATGTTGTCTGTGTCCGTTATTGGGGGGGTGCGCCTGCAATGATTATACTCTACTAATATTTTGTAGGGATTTCGTTTCCAAAAAGGCACACAGAAATGCATCCTATTCAAGTGTTGGAATCAAGATGTCACTTCTCATCAGACTAATTTACATGTATCGCCTTACTAGAAAATCTTTTGCAGCAATATAGTCAATATGAAGCTCATTTGAATTTCACCAGTTCAGAACCTAAATTGGTCACTCCATTGAGGAAAAATTAAAGTTTCAAAATGACTTCTGAAGGGCTACATAAGATAAGGGATTACAGAGGAAGAAGAGCAAACAGAGTCCAATCTAAGGTTTAAGTAGAGGGATCTGTGGATTGCCTTCACTGAATGCATTCGCAGTTCCTGAACTGAAGCCTAAAGATTAGGCTGGTTATTTCAAATCTGTATGTTCAATTAATTTTCCCTTTTCTCTTCACCACACACAACTTCTTACCCCTCCTAATTTAAACTACAGTACTGTATTCTGAATTTCATCACATTACATTATTATTATTATTATTATTATTATTATTATTATTATTATTATTATTATTATTATTATTATTATTATTATTATTATTATTATTATTATTATTATTATTATTATTATTATTATTATTATTATTATTATTATTAAAAATATAGCATTTATTAAACCTTTGCAAACAGAAGTATACCCTATGGAAACTTGACATTCTCCCTTTTTTTGTAGGAATATACTGAATGCTTTCTAAATTCTTAATTTAAGTTGTCTTGTTGAGACTACTGTGCAAGGATTTTTAAGCCCTGAGAGACATCTAGACAAGAAGTGCTATCTTATTCCCCACTTCTCTCTCTGCTTGAGTTTGTAATTTGAACCAACTGTTTTTGTGGATCTTTTGTTGTTGTTGTTCAGTCGTACAGTCAATTCCGACCCTTTGCAACCCCATGGACCATTACGCGCCAGGCACCTCTTTCCTCCACCATCTTCCTTAACCTGCCCAGCTCTGTGCCTATTATGTCTACCTCATTTTCTGCTACCCCCTTCTTCTTTTGCCCTCCACCTTTTTCAAGTGAATCCTCTCTTCTTATTTGATGTCCAAAGTACTTTAGCTTCATCTTTGCTACTTGACCTTCTAGTGAGTAGTCAGAGTGTTGATTTCTTCTAAGCACACTTGAAGTGCAGGTATAGAAGGACTTTCTGCAAGTTTTAAAAATAAAAACCACCCCCTCCAATGTTTTGAATTCTTAAAAGTTCCACTTAGGGGAGCACCTCTTCTAAATATATGCTGAAATTATGTCAAGTTTGATTCTTAATCAAATTGTCACATTAAGGCTATGAAATTCTAATTTCTATCTAAACTTTCCAAATCCACTTCGAAACCAGCCTTACATATATTGTAATAATCCAAAAATGATGCAATTGATACATCTGCTGCCTGGGCAAGATCTGAGTCATCCAGGAATGGGTTCAGCTGGTGGATCAATCATAGAATGTGGGGTGCACTCCAGGCAATAACTGAGATTTGGATATTGAAGCTGATGGCCTGAGATGAAGAAACCCCCAGACTATGAATCTGTATGTTCAAAATAAGGGCTATCTTTCACAAGACTACTTGGATGTCAGTTCTTGAAGAAGCTGTCTAACTGATACCACTTAGTCTCACCTCTACTAACTTACATACTGTACCTAATTGCCTATGGGAATTCCTATGCAAGGCATGAACCCACAGATTGTTCCAATAAATCTCGGAGCATAGGCATGGTCTTTTCCTAGATACCCCATGCATATATAAAAGAGAAAATGTATTCAATTGTGTTAATGGAGGCTTTTAAGAATTTTCTTTTTTAATTGCTGTGTACTGGGTTTTGGGGGATCAGAGTGAAAGAGAGTGATGCCATCCCCCTCCATATTTGTCTTCTACTTTGTGGAACCCTCTACCGGTTGAGATGCACCAGGCTCCATCTCTTTCTGTTTAAAAAACAATGGCTAAAATAGTTCCTCTTTAAATAGACTTTTAAGGATATTCTGCCAACACCTATCTTCAAGAGTGGCACCTCAGGTGATATATCTCCCACAGTAGTAGATATTTCCTCCTGCCAACCTAGCAGTTCAAAAGCAAGAAATTGCAAGTAGATAAATAGGGACCACTTTGGTGGGAAGGTAACAGCGTTCCGTGCACTCCGGTGTCTAGTCATGCCTGCCACATGACCACGGAAATGTCTGCAGACAGCGCTGGCTCTTCAGCTTAGAAACAGAGATGAGCACTGCACCCTAGAGTTGGATACGACTGACTTTCGAGCAAGGGAAATCTTTACCTTTACAGTAGATATTTCAGAGGTATATGCTATTTCACAGAGTAACCTACTTTTGCATATAAATGGCAAGCCTATGTTTAACAACACACGAGCCTTGTAAATTCTGAGAAAATGTTCTCCTGAGCTCACTTCTTCTCATATGCTACCTTTACATTATCTTGTGTAACAGAAAAGCAGGGAGGGGAAGAAACAAAATTATTGGGAATAAGTTAATTTCTGTTCAAGGAATGACATTTTCTAGGGACTTCCCATCCCTTGAACTGTAGGAGTTCTGCATTCAAGGAGAATATAGCTTCCTAATCTCTCCTCTGCAAGAGGAGTTGTGCAATATTCAGCTCAATAAAATAAGAGCCCATAGACATATACAAAGTAAAAATAAAATTACATGCTGGTGCTGGCTGAAGAACAAACACTTTTGAGAGTCTTTTATTTCAGTCACTGATTCGGCATGTAACACAAAGTAGTTATCTATTATGTCAAACTGAGTGCCTGGGGGTACCATATTTACTGGCATCGCTGACAGCCCTGTTGTTGATGAGGATTACTGGTGGGAAGCAGATGCTTGTGTTGTAAATGTGGGGAAAAGAAGGAAGCCCATAAGATTTCAATATGTAGCTTGACAGATTCAACTCTTGCAGATGAGAGATACGTAAGTGCTCTGTTCTGACTGTATGTCAGGCTAGCACACATTTTGCTGCACCTTTCCAAAACAAATAGGACCCACCAACCACCAACTACGGAATCAATAAAGATACGGTTTTTGAAGGTCTAATCATGCAGTAACTATATTCAGCCCCTAGTGAGTTCAGGAGCATTATAGAGCAGGAATAGTACAGTCTGAATCTATATATGCAGTTATCTTCTCAGAGCATAATGTGGCCACTTATACATCTTGAAAAAAGGTGGACTCACACCATTAGAAAGAAGAGAAAGGAAGGCACTTATGTTTATAAGAGTATATGTATTTGTTGAGCCATATTTGTTTACATGTATATAAACATAATAAGGGACTGCAGTGACTCAAGTGGCTAAGACTGGAAGGCGGAATGTTAGCAGTTCGATTCCTGAGTACTGCAGGATGGAATGAGCTCCCATCTCTGTCCCAGCTCCTGCCAGCCTAGCAGTTTGAAAGCAAGAAATTGCAAGTGGATAAATAGGGACCACTTTGGTGGGAAGGTAGCAGCATTCCGTGCGCTCCGGTATCTAGTCATGCCTGCCACATGACCACGGAAGCATCTGCAGAAGCAGACAGCGCTGGCTCTTCAGCTTTGAAACAGAGATGAGCACTGAATCCTAAACATAATAAGAACTAAACAGACCTCACTGAAAGTTTTTCTGGATTTATTTGAGGCATGTAGTCAAGCACTTTTATATAATATCATCAGGAAACTCACAAACTAAAAATGGGGAACTCAACCATCCATGCTGCGTACATCAGCTTTGGCCCTGAGCATCTCCGTAGCAAAGTATGCTGCTTCGGTATAGAGCATATCCACACAGGCAAAAGAAGTTGGCATAACTGTTAATGAAGCCATGAGTATAGTAACAAGAAGCCTCAAACCTACACTAGTTGAGAAAATGTACCCTCTTGTTGGTATTGCTCCACCTAAGATAAGGAGAGAAGTAGCAGCGGAGGCTGAGAGAACTAAATAAGAGAAAGACTCTTGATATCCTCTGAATGGATATGAGTCTCAAGTCTGCCGACTCAGATCCAAGAAGAGCTTTATGGCAAGAACAAACACTCTTGAAGGTACACAAGAGCAAGACCAAATTAGAAGATGGAGGAAGGCACTCACTGGACAAGGAAAAACATTAAAGGAGGATATAGCTGAGGAACTCAACCTTCCCTGCATCACTTGGAGGACCCTGAATGGGCTGATGGTTGGAGTCCCTAAATGCAAAACCAACATGCTCAAGTGGGGGCTGCTGGAAGACAACAACACATTGTGTGAATGTGAAAAGATACAGAATCTGCCTCATTGGATAAAAATGTGAAGGATGCACACTTATTTTATTTCCTTTTCGATATGAGTTATGTTATTATGTTGTTATAGTGTTATCTTGTTATGTAAGGTTCGTTTTATATTTTTTTACCTTCTGAATAAAATTTAATAATAATAAAAATAACAGTTCTGGGGAGTTAAGAACAGAAGACTCTTGCCATGATGATAGCCAAAATCCAGAATGAATATGGCACTTGAAGAAGAAGTTAATCACTGGAATATTTATAGACTTATAAGAGTGACTGGGACTGCAGTGGCTCAAGTGGCTAAGATGCTGACTGGGAGGTGGAAGGTCAGCAATTCGATTCCCGAGTACTGCAGGACGGAATGAGCTCCCGTCTTTGTCCCAGCTCCAGCCAACCTAGCAGTTCAAAAGCAAGAAATTGCATGTAGATAAATAGGGACCACTTTGGTGGGAAGGTAACAGCGTTCTGTGTGCTCCAGTGTCTAGTTATGCCTGCCACATAACCACGGAAATGTCTGCAGAAGCAAATAATGCTGGCTCTTCGGCTTTGAAACAGAGATGAACACTGTAGAGTTGGATACGACTGGCTTTCGAGCAAGGGAAACCTTTACCTTTACTTTACTAAGAGTGACTAATAGACAGAATTATTTAAGCAACATTTCAGTTTCTACTGTCCTCAGTTGCATTGGTAAACGCATGTTCTCCAGGTGGCAGTTAGAGAAACTAGAGGAATATCATATCATATCATATCATATCATATCATATCATATCATATCATATCATATCATATCATATCATATCATATCATATCATATAGCAGAGTGATGTCCTATGTTGTCCTTTAGGTGTTACCCATGATTTATTAAGGAACATATTATTTAAATCCAGATATTTTCCCTTTTATCTAGTGCATTTGGATTTTGTGGTCTTTGTATTCCAAAGAAAGATCAAGAAGTCCAAAGATAAAGTGTTTGAACACTGTTTGTTGCAAATTTTTAGCCATTTATAGGTACAGATCCAAAATTAGAAATGATTTCTTTGAATTCCAACAAAATTGCAATTTATCTCACCCAAGTGGGCAAGCTTACCCTGTTTGTCCAGGTGTTGTCTATGGGTAGCCAATTTCACAAATCAGAAACCATTATTGTTTTGCATAATTTTACTTAATTCATGCAAGACACTGGTGTATTTTCAACCTTGAGATGAAAACAAGTGCAAGTCTAGAAATATTAAAGAGTAGTTCTATGGGGTGACCAGAAGTTGCCAGAAAAGATAAAGGAAGGAGGCCTAAAAAATTCCTGGAATGAAGGAGACCAAGAGCCCATCCTAGAGCCTTGAAAATTCTTTATCTCAGTGTGTTTGCAACAGGTGAAAAGGTCCTACTTGCTTGTTCACTCTGAGTTCTACTTGACAGGCTATATTTAATCTATGATAAGAAGAAGTGCATAGTTTTGTACTGTCCATGACTTTCTCAGAAAGTCATAGCACTAAGAAAAGCTCATAATCTGTTTCTCTTCATGTAAATTTCTGTATTACCAATGCCACAGTTATTGGCAGCAGCACAAAATTGTCCTTGCATTTTTTTAAAAATGAGAGAAGCAGAGATCTATATGGAAGACTTAAGTTCTGCATTTGATAGTTCCATCTAAAAGAGCAAGCAATGCAAATTTAGTCTTTTCCAGGTGGGCAATTAGCACCCTTTAAATGCCATAGAAAAGCATTAGATATTTCAGGAGACCCATCACATCCTGGTCATCGCTTCTTTGAGCTTCTGCCATCGGGACGGAGATATAGAACAATGAATGCGAGAATGAGCTGTCTCAAGAACAGTTTCTTCTCTAGAGCAATCTTGGCCTTAAATGGAAACTCCTGACTTTGAAGTCATCTTATTTTATTTGTTATATTGTACTGTTTAAATTAGTGTTTTGCAGCTGTTTTAAAATATGTGGAGTGCCAAATCTGAGTTGACATAGTAACCAAGAAATTTTGTTGCTCCTGCAAGGGGACAATGACAATAAAAATTTATTCTATTCTATTCTAAAATCCTTATCACAGTGATAGTCTCCTGTAAGAAATGGTCCCTCTTTTCATGATACATAAACATGTGTTACCATTCCCAATGTTTTTGTCCCTTCAAACATTCTTGGTTTATTTTCTTCTCCTTTCTATTTCCAGTCAGAAATTCTGATATTTTGTTATTCTTTTTTAAATGACCCTTGTCAGTAAACACTGTTTACTCATGAGGAGGGCTCAGGCCACCAAGTGCTTCTGCTTCTGAGCTGCCACCCCTCTAGCTTAGCAACCAGGATATTAACTTGTGGTAGTTAAGCTAGTGCATAGCCAAGTAAACATTCAAGTCATCTTCAGGTATTTTAAAAGTATAGAGTAAGTTACAAAAGAATTTTTTTCAGAAGTTCAGAAAGCACATCTTTGATGTTTGTGAATTGAAGAAAAGCAGCCAGCATAACAGGGCCAAACACAACTTTATTGTAAGCAAACCGAATATGAACAGCAATGGTGCAACAGCTCTTTATATACACTGTACAATGAATACATTTGGGCGGGAAACAATATCATTGGTTAGGAGAGGAGTGGGGTGATTGAGGGGTTACCGGACCTGAGTGAAGACTTCGTGTGTCTTGTTAGAAAGGGTGGGAATGCAAGTCCCACAATAGTTCAGTACCAAGAAGAAGACAAAATGGAGGATCACCCCGATCCCATAATAACAATTACACAACGTTGCAGCAATATTAAAGTTACATACACAACATCATAGCAAAGAGAGCTTCTCTAATTGGGCAAGCCCACCAACCCCCTTTCTTGTTCTGGAGAACAGCATCTAGCCCTTCCAACCCACCATTATGGACCCACTGCTCTCACTTGAACAACAAATAGTGGCCGTGTCTAAAGCTGCTTTTTTCCAGCTTTGGCAGATTGCACAGCTACGCTCCTACTTGGACAGATGGTCTCTTATAACCCTGACCCAATTCATTGGTAATCCTGCTCTCTACATGGGGCTGCCCTTGTGTCTGATACAGAGATTGCAGCAGGGCTAGAACACAGCAGGTGTAGGAATCCCTGGCTGTCTTCAAAAAGGTGAAAGTGGCTTACGAAGATGAGACCATGGAAACTTGGCCGAAGATCAGCCCTATGACTCATCTCCCCTAAAATAGAGGGTCACCTAATTTCCTGTTATTGCAAGTTGTGTTCACAAGCACACCTTATATGTAATCCCACATGACTGCACCAACCAGCACCTTCCCCACCCCATTTCCTGCCTTGTTATTGTGCAGTTAATAAAACAAGCCAGGAGAGCTTTGTTTCAGAGCTTTCTCCAGCCCCAGAAAAAGTCAGCTCTGGGTCTGTCTGTGTTTGTTTGTCTGTTTGTTTGTGCATGCATGCATGACTGTGATCTCTGTGTGTGAATCCATCGGGGTGGCTGGTGTGAAGGCCTCCCATGCTACAACAAGCAGGGACCCCCATTTTCTGTCTTAAGCTCCTACATGTTGTCTCAATTCACAGCTCACCCTCAGAGAGAAGCATCCGATCAGGAGAGCATCTTGGCTCCTCCCTCTGGGTTTTATCTCCTCACACACAGTCCACCCACTTGCCATTCCCCTCAAGGAATCCAGCCAATGACCATACAGCATAACATGGTCATCACACATTAGGTTTCATTTCTTCCAACCCATGAGGCTAGAATGTTTTCGAATTCCAATCCTCAGGAATGTGTTACCAGCCCCCCCCCACCTCCCATGCATAGAAATCTCCATCTTGGAACAAGGCTGAACCAGGGTACAAATCATACCCTGACAAGCCTTACTTCTCCATCCTGAAAGGGCAGATAGCAGAACAGAACTTCTCCAGCTTTTAAAAAGAGGGGATTTGACAAGAATTGGTGATGCTAGGTCCCAGGTGACAAAGAAAGTGGAGGTGTACCAAGTGAAGTACCTGGGAGCTAGAGCCTTGTAAATTCAAATATTCAGTACTGCCAATGTAGCATTAAATTCCTTAAATGTGTATATTTGTAACTAGCTTGTTACTCAGCTTCGCCCAGGGGTTCCCTCTCTCCACCCCCTCCTGAGCCCTGGAAGGGCTGGGTCAGGCCGAGGCCGGAGAGCCGCAGCACCCCGCAGTGGGGCTTTCCAGTCGCCCCAGCCACGCCTTCCTTGCCTCCCCCCGGTGACAGTGGTTGTGGCTCTTCCCCTTCTCTCCCACTATGTGTTTGCATGCGCGCGTGCACGCGCGCACACACACCTGAGCCCCCTGCACCCTCGTCCTGCCCAACCCATGTGTATGTGTACACACACACACACACACACTACCTCTCACCCTCCCTGAGCCCCTCTCTCACCTCACATACACACACAACCCACACCCCTCTTTCCCTCCCACTCCTCCGTTCATGGCCCACCCATAGGGGAACTGCAGGATGAAGAGCTCCACCATTGCTCCAGGAGGCCTAATGTGTCCATCAATACTGCTGTGGCCACCTTCCTCACGTCGCGGCACAGCCCATGGCCTCCGGCTGTGCCCCTCCATGAGCCATGGAAGGGCTTGGCCAGGCCGAGGCCAGAAAGCAACTACATCCTGAATTGTGGCATCCTGGGCACCCCAATTGTGCCGTTATGGCCGGGGTGGTTGTTGGCTTCCCCCACCCCCCACCGATAGTACCTTTGGTGGCTGGGCTGGCCTAGCAGAAGGTGGTTGGTTGGCAAGCAAGTCCCAGAGCTGGCCTCATTTCAACCGATGCTTGGGCCGTCCCTGCCCCTGAGCAGCAGCTCTGCAATGAAGCACCGAGGCCCTGGTCTTCGGCCCTGGCATGGCTTTTCCACCCTTCCTGGCCGCCGGCCTTTCTTTCACTGCTGTTTTGCCCAGGGTGGCTCTCCGTCTGCACCTGTGGGACCTCCTTGGTGTGCTGCATGGCCTTGATGGTTGCCAGCCCTGCCACCGGCTCTTCCGTCGCTGCTGCCCCCACTGCCCGTTGTTTGGTAAGGGTGTGTGTGCATACGTACAGTGCCTGCGCCATGCATGCGACATAGCCCAATGCCTCTGCACATGACCACCCCCTCCCTCATGCTCCATGCACATGTGCAGTTAGTTTTTCCCAGTTTTGGGGGCTGTAGGGCCTCCCGCCGGCAACGGTTCCACAGCACAAACCATGTTGGAGTGTCAAGGTAAGTTGGTGACAAACCTCAGGGGGGGTCAGTCCAGGGGTGTGGGAATACATATATGACATACAAACAGACACCTCTATTTTATATATATATATAGATAAGGCAATATAAGAAACTTGTAATAAAGCAATGTGGGATTAGTGGCAAATTTAGAGAAAGATTCAATAGAAATTTACAGGCCACCCTATCCCAACATCCTATTTTGTCTTGTTTTGAGAACTGATAGTCCATGAACCCTTGAGCAGGCATTCCAGATGATGCTGGCCTGTAGGTTCCCAGTCTGCAGCTACGGATATGCATGGTGAAAAGTTGTTTTCCTTTCTGGTATTCAGACCCAGTTTTAACGTAAATCCTGGTAACTCCAGGAAAATCCTATGCTTTTTCAAAAACCAGGTTATCCAAAGGGGAAAAGATCAAGGAATTGCAAGGGTCTAGTCTGTAAAGGCTCATGATTGTAACTAAGGTAAAAAACATATAATCTGAGTTGACAGATGTTCTATCTATGATGATTAATCACCATATCCAAGAAATAGGATTGGTATGCATTTGCCAAAGATAATGCTTTACAGATAAAGAGTTATTAGTAAAGAGCTACATAAGACATAGAATTCAAGATATCTATCACTACACATATTGCAACTGTGGTGACAAGAAAAAAGCAATTACAGATATATTTGTTATATATTAAAGGCACAGAAAGATATTTTGATCTGTAACATATTTTTCTATGTCTCCATGTCTTTTGTTCTCTGAAAAGCTTTGAAACTACATGCTGTATTTGGTGTCTTGCAAGGAAGACAAAGAAGGAGCTGCAATAGGGCTAAACACAACTTTATTGCATGATGGTCAGGGTGAACATGAGGTAATGGCGGACAAAACAGCTCTATTTATAGTACATGGTACATTTGAATATCCCGGGTGGTAGCTCATTGGCTACTGTCTGTGTGATGTCATAGATCGTCACGCCCATCTTCTCCAGGTGTGGTGTGGCGGGAAGGTTTCCCGCTCTTCAGGTATTCGGGGAATCTGTACCATGTGTCCCACCTGTGGCCACTTAGCTCGCATCCTTATACAGCTTGCTACAATGTGTCTCTGATTAGATACAATTGGATACATTGACTGGTTACATTCTGTTAAAGGGAACTTGCAACATTCATTCAATACATAACACCCCTCACCCCTAGGTGAGGACGAAGTCCTTCAGCCATTGAGGCTTCCCGCATGTTCGCTTTGGGCGAGTGGCGGCCGCATTTGGGGCCAGAGTCCCTGCATGCTCCTGACTACTCTGTCCTCATCCTCCAATGGGAGAATGTAACTTGTTAGCGATTGGCTGCAAGTTCTGAGCCGGGGATTGGGCAGGTCTAGGTGTGGGAGTAAACTCCAGGGATGTGAAACCGGGGGCTCCAGGGACTAAAGAAAAACCCCGCTCTTTGCTTGGATGGGTGGGGGACCACTCCGAAAAATCCCCCTGTTTTCCTAACTCAAAGTTTAACAGCTCCTCGAAGTCTGCCTCTTCCAAATTGTTCCTGTAACCCGGAGGGTGAAAAGGATGCGGATTTGTGTCATTTCCCTCCCCCCTGTGGTCTCCGTCTCCCCCTTGGGATAAGCGGGTGGGGGAGAACCCTAACGCTGAATGCTCTGCTTGGTCACTCAAGTCTTGCCTTCCTACTATCCTACCCCTGAGCTGGTCGGCTGGTCCAGAGGAGTCTTGTGCTTGTCTCGACATTGTAGGAGACTGGCCCCGTTTGCCCGAACACTACTCCAGGCACCCAGTTAGGTCCACCAGCCGTGTAGTTACGGCAATGCACTGCCTCGCCAATCTCAAAACTCTTGGTGCCCCCCATTTCTATATTTCTACCCGTGTCCTCTACCCTGGTTGGGTCTAACCTCGAGAGGATTGTGGTGGGTTTCCTCCGCATAAGGAGTTTGGCGGGCAACAGACCCAACGCTAAGGGGGTTACACGATACCTTAATAGGAATTGGCAAAGTTGCAAGTTCACCTCCCTGGGGCCCATCCTACGCAGTGTGTCCTTAGTTGTTCACACCAGGCGTTCTGCTTGACCATTTGTAGCGGGGTGAAAAGGGGCTGCAGTTATGTGGTGAATTTTATTAATCTCTATGAAACCCTGTAACTGCGCTGATGTGAAAGTTGTGGGGTTATCACTCACAAGTACGTCAGGTAACCCGAAACAGCTGAATACCTTCTGTAATTGTTTAATTGTCGCAGCTGACAATGTATTGGCCATCAGAATTACCTCCAACCATTTGGAGTAAGCATCCACTATTATAAGGAAAAGGGTGCCCCTGAAGGGACCCGCAAAATCTACGTGCAGACGTGACCACAGCCCCCAGGCTGTGTCCCATCTCTGTGTGGAAGTCGGGACTCCTCGGGCTGGGTACTCTGGCAGCTCTCGCAAGTGCCAATCATGTGTTCTTTGTCTGCGTCCAGCTTGAGCCACCAGATGTAACTTCTAGCTAGGGCTTTGGAGTGCATAATCCCTGGGTAGCTGATATGCAGCATCTTGAGCACCCGAGACCTCAGAACTTCGGGAATTATTACCTGCTGCCCCCACAGTAGGCAGCCCCTTTCTAAGGAGAGTTTGTCTCTCCGCCTACCATAAACCTTGAATTCCTCCATAGGGGAGGTTGCCGGCCACCCTTTTTTTACCCATGAACTAACTAGGGCCAATGACTTGTCTTTCGCCGTAGCCTTGGCGATCTCCACTGGCAGTATTGGTGGCAACTCTAGGGCTTCGATCAGGAGCACCTGGTGGTCCTGCTCTACCTCACACTCTGGGTCCCTTGCCTGTGAGAGGGGTGACCTGGAAAGGGCGTCGGCATGGCTGATCTCCTTGCCGGGACGGTAGGTCAACTTATACTGGTACGCATTGAGGAAAATGGCCCATCGCAGCATCCTTGGAGACAAGATCTGCGGGGTTGGCTTGTCTGTGGTAAAAATCCATAGCAGGGGCTTATGGTCAGTCACAACTGTGAATGGTCTGCCATAAAGGAAGTTGTGGAACTTTTTGGTTCCTGCAACGATCGCCAGGGCTTCCCTATCTGTTTGCGCGTAGTTGCGCTCTGCCTTGGACAGGGATCTCAAATAGAACGCCACCGGGGCTTCTCGCCCGCTCTCTAGCACGTGGCAGAGGACTGCCCCCACCCCCACCGGTGAGGCATCACAAACTAACACAACAGGTTTCTTTGGATCGAAGTGGGTCAAGACAGCCTCGGAAGATAGAAGCTGCTTGAGCCCTCAGAATGCCCATTCTGGCTTTCCCCCCATCGCCAAGACGCATCTTTCTTGAGTAATTTGTGCAGTGGTTCTGCTACCGACACCTTTCCCGGCAGGAAAGAGTGGTAAAAATTTAGGAGTCCTAGGAAGGACTGCAGTTCGGCCTTGGTGGTGGGGCGAGGGGCATCCTGCACTGCTGACACCTTTGACTCTACCAGTTTGATACCCTCAGGGGTTATTCGAAAACCCAGAAACTCTACCTCTTCAGCGAAAAACACACACTTATTCTTTCTCAACCTGAGCCCCGCTTTCTTGAACATGGTTAGTACCCGGCCTAACCTCTTGGCCAATTCCTGTTCCCCTCCCGCCGTTATCAAAACGTCGTCAAAGTAGGGGAAAACACCTGGGAGCCCTTTCAACAATCTTTCCACGAGGGACTGAAAGATTCCTGGAGCCGAATTTACGCCGAATTGGAGGCGCATCACTTTAAAGGCTCCCTTATGAGTAACAATGGTTTGAGCGGCGGCTGCAGCTGGGGTCACCATTAATTGTTGATATGCCTGCGCTAAATCTAGCTTGGCGAAACACCTCCCCCCGTGCAAAGTTGCTAACAGGTGACTTACTACCGGCACCGGATACACATTTGGGCGAATTGCCTTGTTAATCATGCACTTGTAGTCAGTGCAGATTCTGACCTCCCCGTTAGCCTTAAGCGCCGTAACAATGGGGGTTTCCCACTCAGCGGAATCCACCGGCATCAAAATCCCCTGACCCACCAGTTTGTCCAGTTCAGTCTCAATTTTGTCCTTTAGTGTGAAAGGCACTCTCCTTGGTTTCAGTCTGATGGGTCGGATGTCGGGATCCATGTCAAATGAAACTGGGGGCCCCTTCAATTTCCCTAGCCCCTTCTCAAAAATGGCAGGGTGTGCATTACACACCTACGTGATTGGGTCAGCCTGCACGGTGTGTATGCCTCCAATGAAAACCCCCAGGGGGCCAAACCACTGCATACCCAGGAGGCAGCAGGACCCTTCCTTTAAGACTACTAGGGGCAACTGCGTGGAGCGCCTCTTGAACTGTACCTTGAACTCTCCCACCCCCAACTCTGGGATACTCTTGCCCTGGACGTCCCACAAGTTAGTCTTTAGGGCCTTCAGTTTGGGGCGTGACTTGGGGGGAATGCGCAAAAATTCCCGGTGGGAGATGATGGAGTACAACAACCCCGAGTCGATCTCCATTCTTACTGGGACCCCTTGTATCAGTACCTCAACAAAGAACCGGGAGTGCCTCAAAGGCATGCTGTGAACCACCTTATCGTGGTTGTCGGGAACTCATCGAGACATGCGGTGCTCCTGGGGCTCGTTGTTGTTGAAGATTCTGCTGACCCTATCTGCTTTCCATTGGGACCATTCCGCCTGGCCCTTGCCATCGTCTCGACGCCGCCTACAGACCTTTGTGATGTGCCCACGCCGCCCACAGTTATGGCACTCCACCTTCCAGAATGGGCATCAGCTCCGGTCATGGGATGCCCTGCATCCATCACAGCAGTGGTCCTCTCTGGTGCAGTCTCGAACCTTGGGCCTCCTCTGCACCCGCTGCACGTCGTCATCCTCGCTGAAGTCGGAGGTGGACGTGGTGGACTCGGAGGGCCCCTGCTGTCTATGGGAGGAACAGTTGTGGACTGGGACTGCCGTCGGGGGGCCCCCAACCATGGCGGTCCTGGCCTGGCACAGCCGTTCGCCTTGTTGCACTGACTCAGCGGCTTGGGTGATTCACAGGACATGCTTGAAGGAGATGCTCTCGTCCTTGGCCAGTAGTTTTTTCCTGGCCCCCTCATCTCACAGGCCCAGCAGGAGCCTGTTTCGCAGCGCCTTGCTCAGGGATGCTCCCCACTGGCAAGGCACGGCAGCCACCCTCAGGGCTGCCATGAAGTCGGCCATGGACTCACCGGCCCAATGGCACTGCTGCTGAAAGGCCAGCCTTGCCGGAAACACTGACATTTTTGGGTGAAAGTGCTTCCTCAGCTCAGCGAGGATCTCATCTAGGGGTACCTCCCTGAGCGGCCTCGGCGTCAGGAGGTTCGTTGCCAGTTCTAGCATTTCCTGGCCGCACTGGGCCAGCAGGAATGCCCGGTGCTGGGCTTCCTCCTTGATGCCCTCAAGGTCCATTGCATAAAGGAACTACTGTTCGTAGAGTTCCCATTTCTCTGGTTTCATGGTGTCGAAGGGTGCAATGTTCACTTTTCAGGATGCCATCCCACCTTCATCGCCAATTTGGTGTCTTGCAAGGAAGACAAAGAAGGAGCCGCAATAGGGCTAAACACAACTTTATTGCATGATGGTCAGGGTGAACATGAGGTAATGGCGGACAAAACAGCTCTATTTATAGTACACTGTACATTTGAATATCCCGGTGTGGTAGCTCATTGGCTACTGTCCGCATGATGTCATAGATCATCATGCCCATCTTCTCCAGGTGTGGTGTGGCGGGAAGGTTTCCTGCTCTTCAGGTATTCGGGGAATCTGTACCATGTGAGCCGGATGCTCGCTACTGCCACCTGTGGCCACTTAGCTTGCATCCTTATACAACTTGCTACAATGTGTCTCTGATTAGATACAATTGGATACTACATTCTGTTAAAGGGAACCTTGCAACATTCATTCAATACATAACACTGTATGAATTATTATTATTGGCTAAATGAATTGTCTCTTTATTAGTAATTAGTGGACTACTAAAATGAAATATTTTTCTTGTTATTAAGTGGTCTGCTGAATAAACAAGAAATTAGTGTGCAGTGCAATACATATTCAATTTGAAATAATTTATAACATTATGTATTTAGTAATCAATGGTTATTTATGGAAATCCATCTGAGACTCATATAGCCTGACCATCTGACCAGCAGTATTTTTTAAGATGGTGTTTGGCAGGGTTTTTTTATTATATCAATCAATTTGTTTTAGACATTTAGAAATGAATTTTATGGAATCCTACAATAATGTGTGGGGTAAGACACTGAACTTGACAACTGGAAAGTGATTAAGTCAGCAGTTTTAGACTCAAGTCATCAGCTGCAAGTCATATCTAAGAATGCATTTTTTTCCTGAAGCAGGGAAAATGCCATTGGCATGAATTTGTTTAAGTGGATCCCAGCTTGCTATGAAGTGACCCACACGTTATGATCTCAGAGCCATCTCCTGCGGCACATATGAAATAAGACATGCAGGATTTAACACTAGGACTGCAATGGACTGCCGCAACCTTGAGGATATTATCAAGGTGCACCTTCCCAAGTACTGCATGACAGAATGACCTCCTGCCAACCTAGCAGTTCGAAAGCAAGAAATTGCAAGTAGATAAATAGGGACCGCTTCAGTGGGAAGGTAAATAGCATTCCGTGTTGAGGCATGACTGCCATTTGTCCACAGAAACATCTGCAGACACAGACAACACTGATTCTTTGGCTATAAACAGAGATGAGCACTGAACCCTAGAGTTGGATATAATTGGCTTTTGAGCAAGGGCGACCTTTACCTTTACTGTGATGGCTTAGTGTTTAAGACGCTGAACTTGATGACGGGAAGGTGAGCAGGTTAGCAGTTCAAGATCCAAGTACTGCATTATGGAGTGTGCTCCCGTCTCTGTCCCTGCTTCTGCCAACCTAGCAGTTCGAAAGGAAGAAATTACAAGTAGATAAATAGGGACCAGTGTACTATGCACTCCAGTTTCTAGTCATGCCCAAGCTCAAAATCTAGTCATATCATTTTAGCACTGATGTACATAATCAAAGTTGTCATAAACTCAGTAACATGCAAAAATTAAGTAAGGTAAAGGTAAAGGTTGTACTTCCTCGGAAGCCATAGAGTCATATCCGACTCTAGGGTTTGGTGCTCATCTCCATTTGTAGCCAAAGAGCCAGTGCTGTCTACATTTGCAGATGTTTCTGTGGACATGTGGCAGGCATGACTAGACACCGGAGTGCACAGAACGTTGTTTACCTTCCCATCTAAGTGGTACCTATTTATCTACTTGCAATTTTTTGCTTTCAAAATGATTAATTAGTAAAAAAAAATATACAAGCAAACCTCTGATTTTTGCAGGGACTGTTTTTTTTTAAAAAAAGGCAAAGTGGTGTAGATATTAAAATAAATACATCTCAGTTTGGAGATAGCGCTGGTGATATATTCTTTTATATTTAAAGACAGGAATGAATTTGTATGATTGAATTGGTTCAAGTTACTACAGGCACAGTGAATCTCTTAGAATTCTGAGTAGAGTCACCTGATTTACTTAACTAATAACACAGTCTTGGATTTATTCCAATCTATTGAATTATGGACAAATTCTAGTACACATACCTAATACATCTTATGAATTTGCTGCACTGAGAGTGACTTCTGTTTCACACCTCTCTCTATCACACTCTGAGACACATTCTTGTTGAATTGGCTCTTGCGATAGTTTTTTTCACATACTGACTAGCTCAATATGTACTCACAGACTGGTGGAATAATTAGGGAAGAGATGGAACACTAGGATGGAACACAAGGGACAGAAGCAGTAACAATCTGCTTCTCAGAAGACGTGACATTTTCCTGCTTGTGCAGATCTTCATGTGATCATTTAGCAGTTCCAGCCAATGTCTCTGGTATTATTTTGTACAGTAACACCCCAATTTATATAAAAAGTCCATTCTGTAGCTTCTTACATAAATATGGGTTTTACATAAATCGATGCATGCCCATAGGGATGCACTGAAAAATTTGAAAAATGGGATTGAAATTGGTTTTCAATGCATCCCTATGGAACATCACACTTTGCACCCCTAGTGGCCATCTCTGGTAATGACAGGCATTTACACACCTTTTAAGCTCTTCTCCAAGGTACATTCACAACTACAGTAAAGTGTGCCCCGGAGAAACCTCACATAAACAGTGGAAGGGAGCAGGTATTCCCCCCGCCCCACAATCTCCCAGTCCTGGCAAAAGCAAGTGGGGACTGCAGAAAATCATCGCTTCTGCTGCCGCTGCCTCCACTGCCACCACAATAAGTGATGTCTTGTGACTTTCTGTGGTGGGGGTGGTGTGGTGGAATTTTAGATTTTAAAATGGTGGCACCACCTTTTTAAAATCTAAACACAACTCAACTTTTTGCATAAACCGGGACGTGATTCATGTAGAAAAACATTACGTAAGTCAAATTTTACGTAATTAGAGGCATACATAAATCGGGGTTATACTGTACTTGCTTAGGGATGCCAGGGATATCAGATACCGGAGTGTACATTGTGGGTGCAAAATGGAACTAATTTCTTTTGCATCTTAAAATACAGTCATATAGTCCTAACTGGAGGGGGACTGTGGTGGCTTAGTGGTTAAGATGCTGAATTTGACGACTGGATATTCATCAGGTCAGTAGTTTGGGGCCATTCAACAATTATGTGATCCTCAAAGGGGGGAAGGGGGTCTGCAATTCGAATTACAGAAAAAATATGTGGGGTCAGGGGGGGTCAGGTCAAAATTACATAATCAATTTGGAGCTATTTCTAACTGACAATGGGAAAACAAACCTGTGCATAAAAAGAAAGGGTTTTATTTACCTTTGTGCCTTGCTCCATGCAGTGAAAATGGAGGGGTTGCAGGGAGAGCAAGAGGCTAGGCTAAAGCATCACTTCCTGCTTCAGTGCAATTGGCCTGCCTGCCCATTTCCTCTGCAGCACCACCAGTGATTGGTGGTGCAAAATACAGTACTATTTGGTCCAGATCACGTAATTTTAAAGGGGGGAGGAGGTCAAAGTGAAAATTATGGTTGGATTACATAGGAGGGTCAATTTCCCCAAAAAAGGATCACATAATTGTTGAATGGCCCTTTTGAGACCAGAGTAGTGCATGATGGAGTGAGCTCCTGTCTCTGTCCCAGCTCCTGCCAATCTAAAAGTTAAAAAGCAAGAAATTGCGAATAGATAAATAGGGACCACTTTGGTGGGAAGGTAATAGTGTTCTGTGCACTAGTGTTCTGTCTAGGCATGCCTGCCACATGTACATGGAAACATCTACAGATGCAGAAAGCACAGGCTCTTTGCCTGTAGATGGAGATAAGCACCAAACCCTAGAGATGGATACAACTGGCATTCGAACAAGGGCAACCTAGAGGTGATCCATTGAACCAGTGAACAGGTGACAAATTTGACATTCAGATAATTATTATGTTTTAAAGATGGGCAGAAAAAGATGGAAGTAGAAACGAAGCATCTGAACACAACACAATGCAGAAACTAAGAGACTATCTACTCTAGTGAATATCCCATATATTTTTGTTTGCTTTTACTGATGTTTTGATCAACTAAACTTAAAGTGTTTGCTCTTGTTTCCCATTAAAGCCACTTATAAACTTTCTGATTTGACTAGTCCTGGGTATCCCTTTCCATTTTCTTTCTTTTAAATTGCAACAGTGAGTCTTTGAAACTTTTGAGCTTGGAGCCTAATTCAGTTATGCTAATTCAGAGAAGGCATAGCGCTAGATTATATAAATGAAAGGACTTACAGGTACCTACGAATGAAAATCTGAGAGTGCCCATATTTTACATACCCAAGTCCAATGCCCTTCATGGCATTGGACCTGGTTACTTAAGAGACTGCATCACCCCAAGGTTATCAGCCTGTCCTACAAGGGCAGACAGGAGGGGCACATTGGTGGTCCCATCAGTAAAAGAAGCCTCTCTTATGGGGACTAGAAGGAGAGCCTTCTCCGTGTTTGCCTCAGCCCTCTGGAACCTCCCTCCATCAGAATTGTGTCTCCAGTCGGAGCTACTCCCCTTCAGGAAGATGCTGAAAACCTGGCTCTGCCAACGGGTGTGGGGGACATTAGGCTCCACATCTTTTTGTTGAACTTGTTAGACATTTGTCTGGAGCACAATTATTTTAGATTTGACAATACTTTTTATTTACAAACAAATGGTATGGCAATGGGAAGTCATATAGCTCCAAGTGCAGTTAATTTTTTAATGATTAATTTTGAAAAGAGCACTATATTGGACCCCTGCATGAATCTACTTTTAAAAATATATAGTTTTATTTAGAAGATTTATTGATGATCTATTTTTTGTGTTTGACAGGGTCAAGTATGTGCATGATTTTATTAGTTGGCTTAATACATGTAATTCCTGTTTAAAATTTCGTCACAATGTAGGAGGAAATGAGGTGCCTTTCCTGGACGTTCTAGTAACAGTAACTAATGATAATTGTTTAGAAATAAGTTTGTTCTGCAAAGCAAGAGATAGACATGCGTATTTAGCATATATATCGTTCCACCCTAAGTTTTTTAAGGATAATATTCCATATGGTTTGTTGGTGAGAGCAAAAAGAAACTTGAGTAAAATGGAAGATTTTAACAGGGCAGCTGACTACATCACTGAAGCATTATTGAGAAGGCGTTACCCACTGAATGTTATAAAAAATTCATGTTCTAGAGTGCAGACGAAACCAAGAAGGGAACTGTTTATAAGGAAACAACGAGTCACCTCGTCACAGTTTCAGTGGTCATTGGACTATACTCCTTTAGCAAATGATATTAGGAAGGCAATATATAGGCACTGGCATATCGTTGAGGAACTGCCAGGATGTTCCTGGAAATGGATTATAGGTTTTAGAAAAATGAAAAGTATAGGCAATTTCTTAACAAGGGCTGATAGTGGAGTGAGAGAGTCTAGGATTCATACGATCAGTATGGGGCACTTTAAGTGCTACAATTGTAGCCAATGTCAATATACATGGAAAACAAAGAGTGTCAAGCTTGTGGGTCTAGATTTTTCTATACCACTCAAGCATATGTCTAATTGTAATACAAAATTTTGTGTGTATTTGATCGTGTGTGCCTGTGGGCATGGCTATGTCAGAAGAACATCAAGGGAAATTAAAGTACGGGTAGGAGAACACCGTTCAAAATCAGAAATAAAGTGATGCAGGCCCCGTTGGTACATCATTTTATGGAAGCAGGTCATAATGAAAACCAATTGAAATTTGTGGATTTAGAAATAACTAAATCTTATGCTTATGAGAAAACAGACGTGGACAGGGTACTAGCACGCAGAGAAGCATTTTATATTCATAAGTTATGAACCCTGGCCCCAAGAGGGCTTAACCAAGACATGGATTTAACCAGTTATTTGTAAAGGTCATTTTTGGAGTATGGTCCCTTTAATTAGCAACAGTAAAAAAGATACAGGTGGGCGTTATCTGTACAGATAGAATTTTAGCATATGTGTCCTTGAATGTAAGAATATCAGGAAAACAAGATATAAGGATCTGGTTTTGAAGCAATTTTAACGTCATTAGCCCAAGAAGAATAAACTTTAAGAGGCTGTAGATGCAATAGAAACTGTAAGTCAAAGAATATTGTACCCTTGTAGTTGTAAGATATTATGTAATATAAGGAGTCAAAACTACATAATGAATGTTTGTTTATTTTTCCTTATACTTAAGAATATAATTAATCCACCTGAAGAAGATTGTATTATCCTCCTGAAGAAGATTGTATTACCAAGGTGGTAATGGGGTGCGGACGATATGCCCGCGCCTCACTGCTACTTCGGGAGCTGCACTGGTTACCAGTTTGTCTCCGGGTGCAATTCAAGGTGCTGGTTTTGACCTTTAAAGCCCTACGTGGTAGTGGGCCAGGATACCTAAGAGACCGCATCGTCCCAAGAGTGTCTGCCCGTCCAACCAGAGTGGACCGGAGGGGCTTACTAATAGTGCCATCAACTAGGGGTGCACATCTATCCAGCACCCGAAGGAGGGCCTTCTCTGTGTCCGTACCAACACTCTGGAACCTCCTGCCAACAGATCTAAGACTTCAAAGAGAATTGCTGCCCTTCAGGAAAGGATTGAAGACCTGGCTGGCAGGGCAGGTATGGGGCCCGAATGGGATCACGGTCCCCACCTGCTGGCTTATGTAAACAATTAAGAACTCTCTCTTCTTTTTTATAGTGGGTGGGATGGGTGGGTGGGATATAGGTTTTTTGAAGCGGGTGGGATATGGGCTTTTAAAGTGTTTTTATGTGTTTTTAGAACTTGTTGTAATGCCACCCTGAGTTGGGTTCTACCTGAATGGGCAGCATATATAAATATGACTATTAAATTAAATTAAATTATCAGAAATATTGAAAAATCCAAAATACCGGATGGATTTTGAGGATTTAAAAAGACTTTCAAATTAATACATTTGACAATCAAGATAATTACAATGAACTGTGTATGAAAAGTGAGAGAAGCAAAAAAAAAATTGAGTTATTAGCAGAATATACAAATCTTTTGGAAGCTGATTAAAATCATATTTACCTTGAAGATTCAGTTATGTTTTTTACACCTGGGCAGACACTTTATAATTCGTGAAGGCTCCTATGTTCTAGATATATTGATAGATACAAAGTTGTTGGAAATTGGCACTAGAGAGTGGGATGATCTCGAAGAAGAGTTAATTATTTCGGGTAGATGAACAAAGCAAGGAAACAACAATAATGAGAATGAGCCCAAGGCAGTGATGGGCACCAAAAACAATTACTACCACAACCTGGACGGAAACTAACTGGTGGGCATGGCCTAACTGATGGGTGTGGCCTAATCAGTGGGTGTGGCCTAATCGGTGGATATGTGACTGGGTGGCCAATCTAGTTGTGCCCATGAAAACATCTGCAAACACAGACAGCACTGCCTCTTTGGCAGTGAGCACTGCACCCTAGAGTCAGATACAACTGGCTTTTGAGCAAGGGCAACCTTTACCTTTACCTATTGTTATATCCAAAGCTGCCAGTCATATCTGACTCTAGGGTTCAGTGGTCAGGGCTCATCTATTTATAGTCAAAGAGTTAGTACTGTCTGTAGATGTTTCTGTGGACATGTGGCAGGCATGACTAGACACCAGAATGTTGTTACCTTTCCCACTGAAGTGGTCCCTATTTATCAACTTGTGGTTGCCAGGAGCTGGGACAGAGATGAGACCACAAACGGTCATGTCGGCCTTCCAGCTAACAAGGCAAGCTTCTTAACCACTGAGCTCAAGTGGCTAAGGCTCTGACTGGAAGGTAGCAGGTCAGCAGTTTGATTCCCAAGTACTGCAGGACGGGATGTCCCAGTTCCTGCCAACCTAGCAGTTCGAAAGCAATAAATTGCAAGTGGACAAATAGGGACCACTTTGGTGGGAAGGTAAACAGTGCTCCGTGCACTCCGGTGTCTAGCCATGCCTGCCACATGACCATGGAAACATCTGCAGAAGCAGACAGCACTGGCTCTTCGGCTTTGAAACAAAGATGAGCAACCTGAACCCTAGCATGGGATATGACTGGCTTTCGAGCAAGTTAAAGGTATCCCTTGCTTGAAAGCCAGTCATATCCAACTCTAGGGTACAGAGGTCATCTCTGTTTTACCGTGGAGTGCCCTGGGCCAGCTGCAGTCTACCTCGAAGCAGCAGTGAGTCTTTAAGGTGCCACAACATTTTTTTGTTTACTCTCTAATATGCTTGCACAGAATAAAATGGCTACCAATTCTAAAGTTTTATTCTGTACAAGCAGATCAGGAGGTAAACAAAACAAAAACGCAAAAATGTTGTGACACCTTAAAGACTTACTACTGTTTAGGGAGCTTCATGGCCCTCATTGCCCCCTCCATCCCCCCTGGGAAATCCCTTTAGCCTCTAACCCCCCTACACACACACACACACACACACACACACACACACACACACACACACAGGGGGGAAGTAAACAAAACAAAAAGACATACTTACCGAGAAGGTGCCACGTCAGGCTGCTCCTTCCTCTTCCTCCTTGCCCCCCTGGGCCCATGTGACGACTTTCCCTTCTTCCTCCTCTAGGCTTCCAGTGAGTCCAGTGCCTGCTGCTGCTTCCCGCCCACCTCTTCCCAGGAGAGCAATGACGGCTCTTCCTTCTTCTCCTCCTCCAGAGCGGCTGGTGCTAGCTGCTGCCTTCTTAATAGGCGCGGGTGCCTCTCGGGTGGTGGTGGAGGTGGCGGCGTGTACGCGCCTGGGGGAAGGGGAGGGGGAGCTGATTCATGCCACCCAGAGCAGCTCAGATGCTCGCCCCTGCTGCCACCCCCTTGCCTCTTTCTACCAGCAGCAGCATACAACTTTTGTGATGCCTGGACCTAGTCCTTTCTGCAGGATGTCTGTCTGACTCTGGGCATTGCAAGAGTTCCACTGCTTGCACCATGCTGCCTAGACACCCTGTTACCGCCAGGGGAAGGGAAGAGCTAGTCCAGGAACCGCTGGTCCAGGCGGCGAGGCGCAAGCTCTTCCCTAAGTTAAGTTCCCTCTCGGGGGAAGGGAACTTAACTTAGAGAAGAACTTGCGGCACGCCGCCTGTACTAGTGATGCCTGGACTAGCTCTTCCCTTCCCTTCCCCTGGCAGTAGCAGTGTGTCCAGGCAGCATGGCGCAAGCAGGGCAACTCTCGCAATGCCCAGACAAACATACTGCATTCTTGCAGGACTAGGTCCAGGCATCACGAAAGTTGCTGCTGCTGCTGCTAGAAGGAGGCAAGGGGAGTGGTGGTGGTGGGGAGCTGCTCTGGGTAGTGTGACGTCAGCTCCCTCTCCCCTTCCCCCAGGCGTGCACATGTCTCCACCTCCACCACCATCTGAGCGGCACCCGTGCCTATTAAGGAGGCAGCAGCTAGCAGCAGCTTCTCTGGAGGAGGAGAAGGAAGAGCTGAAGCCAATGCCATTGCCTGCTCTCCCGGGAAGTGGTGGGCAGGGTGGGGTGGGGAGGGGACGTGGCCAGCCAGGTCTACTACCAGTCCGCTCAGACCAGGGTGGACGGGCTGATGCCCAACACTAGCCCAAGGGTGCAGAAAGTGGGACCGCAGAGGGTAGAAGTTAAGTAGTTTTGAGCAGCTGACAGGTCCCGGTGCTGCTCACGCCCGCTGGTATTTGCCATGCCTCCCACCTCTACCCCCTTTGGATTTCAGAGGCCACTTGTAGAGAAAGTGGGGAGGGTTAGCGTTATTATGTATTATATGTTTTGTCTTCTTTTTTATTGTAGATGTAGAGGGAAGGGAAGTTATTGCTTAGTTTTGTGCACATCAGTAGGAGGATGCAGTGTTTATAAGGGTTTAAAATTAGAATTAAGGAATGAAAAACATTAAAGTAATCTCATGGAACATGAAATGTACTGGCTGTCAAGTGAAGAGAAGATTAGAAGCAGCCCTAAGAAAAGATAGGCCGGATGTAGTCTTTTTGCAGGAAACTCAACAAAGGTCGGGTGAAGTTAATAAGTTATTTCTAGGATGGACTCAAATTTATGAAAAGTCTTATGGCATGTCAAAGGCAAGAGGAGTTTTTCTGATCCAGAAGGTAGATATCTGATAGTAAAGGGGGAAATAGACAATTTGGAGATAACATTAGTTAATATCTACACTCCAAATGCCTATCAAGAAGTTTTTAGACAAAGTATATCATATTTTGGAAAAAGAAAGAACAATAAAAATACTGTAGCTGGACATTTTAATCTAATAAAGTCAAATATAGACAGCACAAATATAGCTAGGAGTGGAGGAGGGACTAAAACGTGAATTTTAGACAATTGGATGAAATCTTTGGGTTTGAAGGATACATGGAGGGAGCATAAAGGATTGGAAAGGGTCTATACATTCTTTTTACAGGTATATAATACTTACTCTAGAATAGATTATATACTTGTTACAGATAATATGATGGAGAATTTAGACAATATGGAAGTTTGAATTTTTAAAGTATCAGATCATGCAAAGGTGTTGTTGGAATTAAAAATAGAGGGAGCGACTGTTAGAAAGAGATGGAGATACGATACTAAATTGTTTAGAGACATTAAATGTAAAAAACAAATAGTGGAAAAATGGGTAGAAAGCTGGAATTGGAATGATACAGGAGAGGTAAGTTATAATATGGTATGGGATGCCATGAAGTTGGTGTTTAGACATGAAAGCATTAAGTTGGCCAGTATTAAAAATAAACAAAGAAAAAATAAAGAAGAATAAATTGAAAAAGAGATTAAACAGTTACAAGAGGAGTATATAAAAACAAAAGATAGAAGGATCTATGATAAGATGCAAAGACTAAGAGTGGAATTGGTAGGAAAGGACATTGAAAAAGTGAAGAGATATTTGGTTTACTTAAAAAGGGAATACTTTGAGTATAGTAATAGAAATTCAAAATTATTAGCTAGATCAACTAAAGAAAAGAGAAGTAAAAGAGAAATTGGAATCTTGCTGAATAAGATGTAATAAGACTAAAGATAAATGTAAGATAGTCAAATAATTTTATGAGAATTTATACTGTAAAAAGAGTATAACCCTGGAAAAATTAAAAGATCGATTGGAGAAGCAAAGTGATAATAAGATAAATCAGGAACATAAAGATAGAATGGAAGAGCCAATAACTGAGAAATAAATAAAAGAGGTGATAGCCAATTTGAAGATGGAAAAATCTCTTAGGGAAGATGGGCTCCTGGCAGAGTTTTATAAAGAGTTTAAATATATTGTGATCTCAAAATTATTGAAGTTGTATAATTACATACTAGATGGAGGACAGATGCCAATTTCAAGGTATAGAACTATAATTGCCCTATTGCTAAAACCTGGGAAAGATAAAGAAAAAGTGGAATCATATAGACCCATCTCTCTGATAAATCAAGACGCTAAAATACAGCTATATTGGCAAATAAATAAAATAGTTTTAATAGTTTTATGGGTAATTACATAAACAAAGATCAGGTTGGTTTTTTGAGAGGTAGACATATGGCAGATTTAATAAGGAGAGTATTAGATTTAATAGATATCACAGGACAAACTAAAGAAAAATTTGGGTTATTGTCACTGGATATTTTTAAAGCATTTGATTCATTGCAATGGGTAACAATTAATGAGATAATTAAAAGTTATGGATTTGGTGATGAATTTAGAGGAATTATTGTACAACTATATCAACATGGATCCGCCAATGTCAGGGTAAATGATACTTTCACAGAAGAAGTAAGACTCGAAGCAGGAACAAGACAGGGTTGCCCATTATCACCAATACTATTCATTATGGCGATGGGATTGTTAACAAATGCCACAAGGGAAGATAAAAATATTGAAGGAGTTTCAGGAAATAAAATTAGTCTGTATGCTGATGATACTTTGATAATTATGAAACATCTTAGGAAGACATTGGAAAAAAAATTCAAGGACATTTAAATGAATTTGAACAGATAAGATAAGATAAGATAAGATAAATCTTTATTGTCATTGTCCCCTTGCAGGAACAATGAAATTTCTCGGTTGCTATATATCAACTCAAATAAGGCATCCCCCTTAATTTAAAACAGCTACAGAAACACCAATTATGATAGTACCATACAGTACAATTTAAAAAATTTAAAAACCTCAAAGTTTAAAAAATTTTAAAATTTCAAAATTCTAAAATTCTAAAATTCTAAAATCCTAAAAATTAAAAATCTAAAAAAATTAAAATTTTAAAATAAGATAAGATGACTTCAGAGTCCAGCATATCCATTTAAGGCCAAAATTGCTCTGGAGAAGAAACTGTTCTTAAGACGGCTCGTTTTTACCTTCATTGTTCTATATCTCTGTCCCGATGGCAGAAGCTCAAAGAAGCAGTGGCCAGGATGTGATGGGTCTCCTTCTATATCTAATGCTTTTCTGTGGCACCTGATGGTTTAAATTTGTTCTAAAGTGGGTAGTGGACAGCCGATGATACTTTCTGCTGTTTTAATAATTCTGTGCAACATTATCCTATCCCAATGAGTACTACTCCCAAACCACACTCATAAGCCATAAGTGAGCACGCTCTCAATAGCGCAGCGATAGAAGGCAAGCAGCAGCTTATGCAGAAGATGGTTTTTCCTTAGAGTTCTCAAAAAATACAATCTCTGCTGCGCCTTCTTCGCAAGCCCCCTTGTTTTGGCACTCCAGGACAGATCCTCCTGTATCTCAATGCCCAGAAATCTGAATGTTGCTACCCTCTCCACACAGGTTCCATCAATCAAAAGTGGCTGGACATCGGTTCTCTGCCTCCTAAAATCCACCACAAGCTCCTTTGTTTTCTTTATGTTGAGGAGCAGATTATTGGTTCTACACCACTTTGTCAACCGCTCCACCTCATCTCTATAGGCTGTCTCGCCCTCCTTATCAGAGATGAGCCCGATCACAATTGTGTCATCTGCAAATTTGACAATCCTATTACTAGGGTGGACAGAGACACAGTCAAACGTATAGAGAAGATAAAGGAGCAGGCTAAGTACACATCTCTGTGGTGTTCCTGTGTTTGTACTAAGCATATTAGAGGTATAAGGGCCCAACCAGACCTTCTGGGAGCATTCTGACAGAAAATCCAATATCCACCCACAAAGTGATGGCGGGAACCCCAGATCTCTCAATTTAGATATCAAACGCTGTGGTAGAATGGTGTTGAATGACTGGACTGAAAATAAATTGGGACAAATCTGAAATGATATTATGCAATATAGATAGAGAAGAATAAAATAAAAAGCAAAATTAAATTACAGATTAGAGAAAGTTTGAAATATCTGGGAATAAGTAAATTTGATGATCTAAAGAAGTTAAATTATATTTAAAAAGGAAATCAAAGATAAAATTCAGCAGTATAAAAAATGAAGTTGTCATGGTTTGGTAGGGTTGCATCGTGTAAAATGATGTTATTGCTGAGAATTGATTTTTTGTTTGATGCTCTGCCAATCCAGCTTAACAATAAAGAAATTAAGGAATATCAAAATTTACTAAATAATTATTGTAATGGTGGACATAAAGCTAGAGTAGCAAAGAACTTGTATTTATCCCAGAAGGAACGGGGATTAGGACTGCCAATTGTGAGGAATTGTTATAGAGCTTTTCAAATTAAAAATGCTGTGAAGGTTTTAATGAAGGAGACAGTACTATAGGAAGAAACTGAAATGAAGGAACTAACTCAGTTGGGTAACACAGTATTTTTAAGTAGGGAAATAGGAAAAATAGTCATTAAAAATAAAATGATGAAAACAATGTGGCGAGTATGGAAGAAAGTTAAGAAGGAATTCATTCCGGATATATCTCCAATAATAGAAATTGAGGATATGAAAAACTTCCCAATAAAAATTGACAAGAGGATGAAGGAAGTTCTTCTTAGAAATGATATTTTCCTGCTGAAAGTCTTTAGAGATAAGGAGAAGAAATTAGAGTTACATGCACAGATGAGATTAAATTGGTTCCAGATAGCACTGGTAAATAAGTGGAATAGTAGTTATATGTGGGAACATAGTTTGGAAAGAGGTAGGATGGAATTTGAGGAATTGATATGGAAAGTAGAAAGGGAGAAATTGGAATTAAGGGTATGGTTAGTAAAATATATAAAATGTTAAACAAAGAAGGTAATCAATCCACAAGAAGCATTGAGAAACATTTAGGAACAAGATTTGAATATAAAGATCACAGAAAACACTTGGAAAAATAAATGGAAGAAAAGGATCATGAGATCTATGTCTGTCAGGGTAAAAGAACATAATTTTAAAATGTTGTGGAAATGGTACTTGACTCCAATTAGGGTGCACCAGATGGATAATAGAAATAAAATGTGTTGGAGATGTAAGAATATATTGGGTACATATGAACATATGTGGTGGAATTGTAATATGGTAAAAGATTTCTGGGGGGAAATTGAGAAAGAGATTTGTAACATCACGGGGATGCAACTTAAATTGGGACCAGGTAACTTTTTGCTGACGGATGTAGGTAATATGGATCTAAATGAGTATAAAAAAGAGTTATCATCAATAATGCTTTCAACGGGAAGACAATGTATCTCAAGAAATTGGAAAAACGAAACAACTTTTAAAATAGAAAAATGGCATGGGCTCGGGGAGAGACGGCGGTCCCGGCGGCAGCAGCAGCGGTGCGGCTTTGGCAGCTTCTTATACCCCTTGAGCAGGCAAGGCTCCAGGGGTGGGGAAGGTGCCGGACACACCTGCCCCCCCATCCCCAAGCTGACGGCATGGGCTCGGGGAGAGGCAAGGGTTCCGGCGGCGGGATCTTGCATTGAACGATAAATTAACGTGGGTATATGAAAAAGGGTATAATTAATGAAAATAGATATTGGGAAATATGGCAATAATTTGTGGATTACTCACTGATAGAGGGTGGAGGAACCAAGCCAGTACCGGACCAAATAATTTTTTGGAACCAGAAAGATTAATGTGATATACCACATTCTCCAGGACATTGTATAATACACAGGGTGTGAATTGTGTTTATGATTTGTTAGTCATAAAATAGTAATGCAATAACTTAATATAGTTATTGATATGCTAAATATGGTGATGGAATAATCGAATATAAGATTTGTTTTTGAATGTGTAAGTTAATGTAATCATATGGGTTTTACACCATATGGAAGTAAAACAAAAAGTGATTATAGAATTGTAAAAAATGGAAGGTTTGCATTGCTAAACTTGTATTTTGAATGTAATTTTTTAAATATATTTTTGTTTTGATCTTTGTAATTTTATTGTATTTAGTATTGAATTTTTATCTTTGTAAGTCATGATTTTACTTTTTAAATGTTATGTTTAAGAACTTAATTTAAAAAAAAATAAAAAATAATAATTTGAACATTCTTTGGCATTACCTTTTTTTGGGATTGGAACATATACTGATCTTTTCCAATTCTGTGGCCACCATTTTGTTTTCCAAATCTGCTGGCATATAGAATGCAATAATGGGGGGACAACCGGGACTCCTGTCCTGGGCCCAGAGCTGGCAGGGGGCCCGGCGGTGGGCAGCCCATTTTTAAAAACATTTTAAAAAACTTTTTAAAACATTTATTTTTACTTTTTTATCGTGGCAAATGGCACCACTGCGCATGCACCGCCAGAGGGCCCCCTGCCTTGACCCAGATATCCGGGGTCAAGGCTTGCCTTCAGCCCATGAGGAGTGCCGGGCCCCGGGGCACGCACCTTCAAAGGCAGCAGCAGGAAGCCACAGGGTGCGCACCTTCAAAGGCACCATGCACTCCAGGGCCACCAGTCGCCGCCGCCACCAAGCAGCAGCAAACCGTGGGGAGCACAACTTCCCATGCCAGCACTGACACCAGACCTCCGCTTCACACCCCATCGCCGACAAAGGGACCACTTCGGTGGAAAGGTAACAGCATTCCATGCACTCTGGTGTCTAGTCATGCCTGCCACATGACCACAGAAATGTCTGCAGAAGCAGACAGTGCTGGCTCTTCGGCTTTGAAACAGAGATGAGCACTGAACTCTAAAGTTGGATACAACTGGCTTTCAAGCAAGACTTAAAGACTAACTGCTGTATTTTAATGTGAGCTTTTGTGGATCAAGGCCACTGCTCTTTGGCTGTAATCAGAGATGTGCACTGAACTCTAAAGTTGGATACAACTGGCTTTCAAGCAAGGCTTAAAGACTAACTGTTGTATTTTAATGTGAACTTTTTGTGGATCAAGGCCACTGGCTCTTTGGCTGTAATCAGAGATGAGTACTGAACTCTAAAATTGGATACAACTGCCCATTGATTAATTTTGGGAAAATTGTTTATTCCACCCGCCGCTGCCATCCCAATGCGAGATGAGAGAAAAGTGTGTGTGTGTGTGTGTGGGGGGGAATAGGATTGCTCAGTACGGGGCCCTGAAATTTATGATGGAGGCCCTGCTTATCATGGTCATTTTTGCTTTAAATGTTCCCTTGATAACCCCATTTTTAAAAGATCTCTAGTCCTGCCTCTTTTGTTGTTTTCCTCTATTTCTTTTCACTGTTTATTTAGGTAGGTTTCCTTATCTCTCCTTGCTTTTCTTTGAAATTCTGTATTCAAGTGATTGTATTTTTTCCCCTTTCTCCTTGGCCTTTTATGTTCCTTCTTTCCTCTACTATTTTAAGAGCCTCATCAGACAACCACTTTACTTTCTTACACTTATTTTCTTTTGGTATGGTTTTCCTTGCTGCCTTCTGCATGATGTCCCACATCTTTGTTTATAATTCTTCTGGCACTCTATCAGGTCCAACCCATTAAATCTGTTCCACACCTCCACTGTGTATTTCTTAGGGATGTTGTCTAGGTCATATCTGTCTTGCCTAAATTGTTTTCCCTATGTTTTATAGTCTAAGCCTGAATTTTGCAATCAGTAGGTTGTGCATAGAACACTGTTATATTAACTGCCAAAGCATTACCCACTTCCCTACTTGCAATTTCTTGCTTTTGAACAGCTAGTTTGGCAGGAGCTTGGACAGAGACGGGAGTTCACTCTGTCATGCAGCACTCGGGTCTCAAACTGCTGATCTTCTAGTACTAAAGACACTTCTTAACCTATAGACCACCACAGCCTTCCCATAAATATAAACACTGACAAAAATAAAGTAGTAATGACATCTTTTGGTACATGTGTACAACCATAGCCATAATGATTAATACCAATCTATTATCAGAAAACCAGCACTTTGTCAGTAGAAGTGTAGGAATTTCCCATCCTCTGATATTCCAGTGGAAATGTACAAAATACATATTCAAATTAGGTATTCTTTCTCATAGGGGACTAAATGTAGACTCACATTCAAGTTGTTACTTTTGGTATGGAATCGGCATGCAAATCAGTGTCACTAAACAGTTGCTTCATTAATGCATAGCTTTCAGCTGGTTTAGTTCAGCATGTTCAACTTTGAAGTTATCTGATTTTAACAGAGGAAATGTATAAACATGTCAATTTGGTGGAGATAAAAACTACTTGTTTTCAGTTCAATAGCCAGTGTGGTTGTCTCCCAGGTGCGAAAGCTAAAAATCAACTAAGTGACTTTAGGAATGAAAGACTCTAACAATCGTTTTTTCCCTAGGTTAATGCACTCCTGTTTATGATCTAAATATATTTTATTGTATGTATTAGTTGCTTGCTTCACTGAGAAGCAAATATAGAGTCATTTCTTTCGAAGTGCTTAGTTTTTGTACTCATCTTAATAACTTGTTTGATAATACTTTTTCCTACTGCATTGTATATTTATTTATTGCATCATAATTTCCGCACCATATTTTCCATATACTGTACAACTGTGTATGTTTTTTTAAAAATTGTTGTTATTCTCCTTGGGGTTAGATTATCCATTTGAGTGACAATATTCTTGTCAATTGTTCTAGCTTCTCTTCCAGACAGCTTGGTTTATTTCACCTTCACTTTAAAAAGAATACATAACTTCTGTTTCACAATGGTTTGAGAGGTATTTACCATTACAATTCTTCATATACAATTTTTTTAGACTGCCACCCCAAATAATCCAAAGATCTGTGTGTGATAGCTTGTGTTTATATGTATATATGTATATATGTATATATGTATATATGTATGTGTGTGTGTGTGTGTGTGTGTGTGTGTGTGTGTGTGTGTGTGTGTGTGTGTGTATAAATCCTAGCTAAACAAGGCTCAGCAAAGAGATCTGTTCTTACCTCCAGAATGTTATATTCATATTTATCCACAGTGGGTACAAACAGCATGCAAAATAAATGAAGAATGATGCCACACAATTCTTTAGAGAGGTATTAAAAGAAAATCAAAAGAGAGGGGTTTATGAAAATTGCATGAGCTAGGTATTATATATGCACATGCTTCAAGAGGTAGAACTTTAAGTATGTGTGCACTATAGCCACCCCAATACATGTTAGAACATAAGAACAGCCTTGCTGGAACAGGCCACAGCCACAGTCCAGCATTCTGTCTCACACAGTGGCTCACCATTTCCTTCAGGGTATTCCCAAGCAGATGCCTTCACCTACTTAGGATTCCCTGGAAATGGCATTGAGAGATATCCTGCCTAGCTCTCCAACCCGGAGGTTGTCCTTAGGTATCCATAATTATAGCCATTGATACCCTTGTCCTCCATGAACTTGTTTAATCCTTTCTTAAAGTTGTCAAGACTGACAGCTGTCACCACTTCTTCTGGCAAGGAGTTCCATAGAGCAATGATCCTCTGGGTGAAAAAGTATTTTCTCTTATTTGTTTGAGAACTCATACCCAAAGGTTTCATGGAGTGTCCCCTAGTTCTAGGTTGCCCCCTCTGCACTTTTTCCAGCTCCATAATATCCTTCCGGAGATATGGCGACCAGAACTGTACACAGTATTCCAGATGGGGCCTCACCATAGACTTAAAAAGAGGTAAAATGACACTTGCTGACTTATTTTCTATACCCTTCCTAATGATCCTTAGCATTGAGTTTGCTTTTTTTCACTGCTGAAGCACACTGGGTTGATACCTTCATTTTGCTGTCCATCAGGACACCAAGGTCCCTTTCCTGGTTTGTCACAGAGAGTTCAGACCCCATCAGTTTATAAATGTAATTGGGGTTTTTTGCCCCAATGTGCATCACTCTGCACTTACTAATGTTGAAGCTCATTTGCCACTGTTTTGCCCACTCCCCGAGTGTCAAGAGATCCCTCTGGAGCTCCTCACAATCTCTCACAGTTTTCACTACCCTGTATAATTAAGTGTCGTCAGCAAATTTGGCTACCTTGCTATTTACTCCTACTTCTATATCTTTATGAAGAGGTTGAAAAGCCGGGGTCCCAGTACTGAACCTTGGGAGACCCCACCCTTTACTTCCTTCCACTTGGAGAAGTGTCCATTTAGTGCTACCCTCTGTTTCCTGTTCCTTAGCCAGTTGCTGATCCAGGACAAGACCTGTCCCTTTATTCCATGACTGGTAAGTTTATTCAAGAGCCTTTGGTGCGGGACCTTGTCAAAAGCCTTCTGAAAGTCCAGATAAACAATGTCAACTGGATCCCCCTTATCCACATGCTTGTTGACACTGTCAAAAAATTCCAACAGATTAGTGAGGCATGATTTGCCCTTGCAAAAGCTGAATATTCCAGGATGTACTGAGAAACCTATTTTTAGTTTCAGAAGGACTAAAGCAATACATAATTTTGTCACGAGTTCTGACACCCGTTCCTCACCAACTCCTAACAAGACAATCATTCGAGGACATTACCGGTGCTCCAGCTGCGCGGTGTGCCTCTTTGCATGGGAAATGAAAACAGTCAGTTTCCCTAATGTAACATACATAAGTTACAAAATTTCACAAACTGCAACTCATGATTATTTGTCCTTGTGAAAAGTATTTTGTTGGATTAACTTTGCAGCCACTTAAAGTGCACATAATGGAGCATCGCAGTCGTATCTGAAGCCAACACATTGCCTCACCTCTGGTTTCCCATTTTTTAAAGAAAAAAGACATACTGAAGACGACATTAAATTTGCCGCACTTGAAAAAATAAACTGTAGACAATTTGAGAAAATGAACATAGAAAAACACTTATTGCAGAGGGAAGCTTGGTATATCTTTATATTCAATTCCATGACCCCAAATGGGTTTAATCAAGAATAAGATCTTAGTTGTTTCCTTGAGTAGAACAAGGGGAAGAGTCCTTTAAGCAAGCCCTGCAATTAACATAGTCTGGTTTAGCGGTCCTTTGTAGCACAGCATTAAATAACTTTAGCTTCTGTGGTACAGCTGACGTCGTGAGCACTACAAAATTCATAAATAGAGGCTGTTGACGCGAAATAAACATTTATTAGACCAAAGAGGTAAGAAAATATTATGTTTAGTTGAAAATAATTGAAATTGTGGTAGATACTAGTAGTTTGATAAAATGCTTGATCCTGGGTATACTATCTTGGTAATGATGTAATTTTAATACATATTTTCATTTGTAATTTCATAGATAACCCTGATGAAGCAAATTGGGAAAAGCCACTGCACCGGATTGGCTTTGGCTTTCTACGCACAGTTTTCTATGCAAGAAATATGCAATTATGAATTATGAATTATGAAAATCTGAAAAGGAACCATTGGATTATCATAAGAAACTTATATAAGATTACAAGTTATGAACTATGAAGATTTTGAATAGTTATTACATATTTTTTCATGCCTGAAGTAAGGATTTTGAGTTATTAAATTTGCAAGATATTACATATGAAAATTGTCTCCAGACGGACTTCTTTCTTCTTTTTTGCTATTGGATTCACAGTCTTGCTATATCTCTGTCTCCTTTAGCAGTGCCTTCTCTTCTATGTGCCTATTAATTCTATCTTTTAAGATGGTTTCCATCACTTTTCCTGGGAGGCATGTCATCTGGTCCTGGTGATTTGTTAGCATTTACTTTAACAAGACATGCAAGGACCTCCTCCCTGGTTATTTCTACATTGTTGGACACATGGCGAAGATTTGATTTTCAAACACAAGTGAGACCATATTCTTTTGTGGTGACTCCTGCTTCTTCTTTTTCTGATTCTTTTGGAGGAGGTGGTGGAGGAGGAGGAGGAGGAGAAAAAAGGAGGAGGAGGACAACAACAACATTTTTACTAGGAAATGTCTATATACTCAGATGCTACCTTAACAGTTCTTAAGCCTTTGGTTAGGGCTTGAACTGTTACTTTTATACCAGTCTTTGACTGTGAATATAATGGTAGATTATCTATAATCGGTGGTGGCAGTGGCTGTTACTCGTATCCGAGTATATGTTTTTCATGGAAGTCATTTCCTCAGTTGATGGATGTGTCTCTGGTGACTCAATAAACCGATTTTGGCATGAAACATGCAACCACACACATTACACTGAGTAGATGATGGAGGGCGTAGTTGAGTTTGATGAAGCTTTCATGTTTGTTGCTTAGCCTCTTCATGTCTGCAGCGTTCTTCTTCGAAGTGATCAGTAGCAGCAGAGATAGTTTGGTGCCAATGTGGGTGATCTACAGCTGCTGCTTCCCAAGTTTGACACCTTCATGGTTTGTTTCAGCTGGTCCTTATAACACTTTTCTGAAGATTTATGATGAGGCCAAAATGATCACATTCATTCTTGATACAGTTGACTGACTGTTGCAGCTCCTCAAATGTGAGTGCAGGCGATGAAGTATCATCGGAATATTGCATTTCCGCTATCCTGTTAGCACTGGTTAGCCTTTGGGAGTGTAGTCTAGCCAAATTAAAGAGTCCTTCATATAAGCGATATTTAATCACTACACCTCTGTTGTTATTAGAAGTTTCATATTGAATGGCAGCCAATTAAAGCCCAAAAGGGGTTGCAACAAGCACACAACCAGCATTGTACTCCAGCCGGTTCTAGCCGGTTCTATAGAAATGGTAGTAGAACTGGCTGGCCACACCCAATTCCCTTCCACACCACTCCCACCTCCACCTCCCCCACACTCTGGGCACGGATGGGGGCTGGGAGGATGAGAAAGTGCATGCCCTCCCACTGCCACTACAGCTTGCCCGGATCAGCATGATTTGGGAGAATTCACCATGCCAGGCGCACTTCCTTCTATGTACTTCCTGCATGCCTCCAGTCCTGGGCAAGGCACATGTGGGTGTTGCCGAAGGCGTGCAGGAAGTACATAAGAAGAAGTGCACCCGGCATGGTTAGTTCCGCCAGCCATGCCGCAGCTCCGGGCAAGTGGCAGCAGCAGCGGGTGGGCGAAGCAGCAACTCCTCCTCCCTCCCTCCCTGGTGCAGGGGAAGGATGGAGGTAGAGTTCCACAGTGGCGGCAGAGCCGGCAGCAGCAGCGGATGAGGAGTGGCAGTGAGGAGAGCGGCGGGCAAGTAGTGGTGGCAGCAGGTGGGTGCGCGCTTCCTCCTCTTCCTCCTCCTCCCAGTGCAGGACTACAGAGGCTGGCAGTGGCTTCAGCTCCTCATCATGGCCTGCCTGAACTGCACCTTCCAGTGTGTCTCCTCTGTGTGTGTGTGTGGGGGGGGGGAATGGAGGGGGAGGTAGAAGTCCCTGGGTTTCTTTTTTTGGGGGGGATGAGGCCATGCCCGCACAATTGGCCACACCCACAGTTGGCCATGCCCATAGTTGGCCACACCCACAGAGTAGGTAGTAAACAAAATTTGCAGTGCATCACTGCACACAACCCTTCTTCAATCCTTGGGTGACTGAGAAGGAACTGCAGAATGAACTTACCACTTGGTACACCTCCCAAACATGCCATCATGAAGCACTTGGACCAGATCTACAAAATGCTCAGGGCAACCAAAGCTTATCAGCACAGCCCACAGAGCACGTCTCAGGACAGAATCAAAAGCTTTTTCCAGGTCATAAAATACTAGCAAGAGCAGATTCTGTTGCTCTCTGCATTTTTCCTGAAGTTGTCTTGCACAGAAAATCATGTCTGTTGTGCCTTGGGAAAAACAGAAACCACCTTGAGATACTGAGACGACCCTTTCAAAGTTGATTTGCAGGTGACTGAGCAAGATTCTTGCAAAAATATTTCCAGTGATGGATAAAAATGATATGCCATGATAAATGCCACAAGTGCTATGATCACTTTTGTTTAAAATTGTGATAATGGTGGCATTCTTACGGCCATCAGATACTTTACTAGTTTCCCAAGTCAAGAGAATGAGTGTGAAGAACCTTGCTTTTAGAGGTACCCCTCCCTTCTGGATTAACTCCAGAGGGATATTATCTGGCATGGGAGTCTTTCTGGGTTTCAGCGTATTCATAGTCTCACAGAATTCCCTGTACATCGGTAGAGTTGCCAACTGTGACTGGTGGGGATGTTGTGGCACTTCTCAAAGAAAATCCTCAGCAGTGGTAGAGTTTCGGTTTAAAAGTGTGCAAAAGTGTTCCTTCCAACACTCCAAAATTCTCTGGCCATCTGTAAGGATTGTAGCATTGTCAGCTGTTTTCAGGGTGCTGGATGAAGACCAAGATGGTCCATATAGTTCTTTAATGCCATCATAAAATTTCCTTAGGTCATGTGCATCGGACAGCCTTTGGAGTTTCTGAGCTCTTTGTTGCCACCAGGTGTTTTTCATTTCTCTTATTTGTGCTTGGCACAAAGACTTTAGTTTCTAAGACTTTAGTTCTTGGAAATGAGCTTTCTTCATGTTGGATGATGGATCTTGAAGAAGGAATAGATAATCTTCCTGTTATGGCATTGATGAGGCATGAGATTTCATCATTGTTGTCATCAAACCAGTCTTGCCTGTTTTTGTTTTGTTTTTTTTTTTTTGCAAAACCAAGCAGTTTCTATGATAATATTTTGCAGTGGGGACCATTCTTGTTCTACACCATGATTGCTGACTGGGTTAGTCTACAGTCAGTTTGGAGATCTTATTCTAAAAATCCATAGCAGTGGGTGGGCTCATCCGAAAGTTTAGAAATATCAAACTTCCATTTGGGCAGGATACACGGGTACCTAGATGATCTTCAGTGAAGAGAAATCCTTTTATAATTATATTATACTAGCAGGGGTGCCCGGCATTGCCCAAAACAAATTTACTTTTTCAGGTGGCTTTTAACTGTGCTCACACACACACATTGCAGGCGCACCCCCCAATAAAGGACTCAGACACCAATGAAAGTGGATAACGGCATTGGGCCACATTTATTGATTCATGCCCTAGTCTGAATTATAAATTTCTATTGGTAATTGACCAATTATAATTCTTAAGGCAAGCAGGCTGAAGTAACACTGGCAAGGTACCACCCAAAATTGCCAACGGCAATTGTTACAATGTATCTATTTGTATCAATTTGTTTGTTGACAACAAACAAATTGTTGACCGTAGTCAATATCTAACTAATGACCCCACCCTCTGACGCGTATCCGTAAAATCACGGGGTGATGCATGCTGTCAAGCTGTAGCCATCACCCCGTCGCCTGGTTCGTCGTTGACCGGACAATGTTTAACCAACTTATACCTGTCTAGTGTTGTCCAGTCAATTGCGAACCTGCCGGATACCTGTGGGTCATAAATGTTTACCTTACCAGTGCTACCCGCCCATGTGACCAAAGTCAACAGCAGCAACAGAAAAACCCCTATATCAAACCATAGCAACAGTGTGGGATGGGCGAAAAAACCAGGACCCAAGAGCCAATTGTGAGTCCCAGCCAAAAATTCCCACCCGGCCCCGAAGCGACCAAAATATCACACTGTTAACTAGGGAGGGGGTGGAGGGGAAAAACTTCTCCGCTCCGTCGCTTCGCAAAATGGCAGCTCGGCTGCCTCGTGGCCGCCCCTTATATAAGGGTGCTGGCCACGCCCCCTAACTACCCGGATGTCTTTGTCTGGTGGGGGGGGCCGCAAAGGGCGCAGCGGCCATTTTGGCGCCACGCTTGCATTGCAGGCGCACCCCCCAATAAAGGACTCAGACACCAATGAAAGTGGATAACGGCATTGGGCCACATTTATTGATTCATGCCCTAGTCCGAATTATAAATTTCTATTGGTAATTGACCAATTATAATTCTTAAGGCAAGCAGGCCGAAGTAACACTGGTAAGGTACCACCCAAAATTGCCAACGGCAATTGTTACAATGTATCTATTTGTATCAATTTGTTTGTTGACAACAAACAAATTGTTGACCGTAGTCAATATCTAACTAATGACCCCACCCTCTGACGCGTATCCGTAAAATCACGGGGTGATGCATGCTGTCTAGCTGTAGCCATCACCCCGTCGCCTGGTTCGTCGTTGACCGGACAACGTTTAACCAACTTATACCTGTCTAGTGTTGTCCAGTCAATTGCGAACCTGCCGGATACCTGTGGGTCATAAATGTTTACCTTACCAGTGCTACCCGCCACACTGGGAGGCTTCCCAGAAGGCTCACCGCCCCCCCCCCAAGACCGACAGCTCGGTCAACAGGCCTGCTCGCCAGTCCACTAACAAGAGATCCATACCTCCCTGCGACAGATGGGCCCCATCCCCTGAGTAAAAGCTCGTAATTTTGCAGACTGATGGCGGGGAGGCGAATGACGCGTCCCCCACCTTTGTCGAAAAGGAACCGGGCAATAGCCCCGTTCACGGAGCATCGGCTCGGCCAAGAGCCTCGAGGCCGCACGCCCCCCTGTAAGCGTACCGCGGTATCGTGTCCTACCAATGGAGGGTTGTGGCAGGCCACACATAACGTGAGTGGGGCAGGTCACTGCAAATCGCAAGCTTCCGTGATAGGCCAGTGACCCGCCCTAAGCCATCGCCCCCAAGGTACATAACCAGGACATCCAGCGAGTCAGCATCCCTGATGTAGAAAAGGAATGGCAACAGTTCTCGCCATAACATGCCGCGCTTACCATAGCACCTGAGACGTGCGGATGCACCCAGTCCCAGTCGGGGTCCCCACTCTGTCGCCGCAGCATAACGCGCTGCCCTATGCAGCGTAACGCGCTCTCCTGTGCAGCGTAACGCGCTGCCCTGTGCAGCGTAACGCGCTGCCCTGTGCACATGGCTATGGCCCACCAGGCATACTGTCACCGGTGTAATACGACACCCAGGGTCTGTCAAGGAAAAAAAGGGGGGAGAAACAGTGCAGTGACTAAACTGGTACTCACAGTTGAAGAGGGCGAACACAAACTGAAAACATTGTGATCCCCACCCTCCCATGCGGCGTATGTCAGCCCCGGAGTACCCAAAAACAGCTGCAGTAGAAGCCGCCCCTATCCTGAATGAATGGGTGCCGCAACGAGCCCCAGGGAGGCCAACACTGGCTAGTGCCTACCGGCACCCTCTAAAATTGAAATTTAGTAAGGGGAGACCCATCTTGGTGACAGAAAAACGGGCCATGGTGCGTGCCACGCAGTGCAAGGAACTCCCGTAGGGCACCAACCGGACAGATGTCTGCCAAAGAACACCGTAGCAGTCTTATTCCACTGCCTACGCCATGCTGATCCGTCTTGGAGGAGCGTATCCTCCACTGAGCCCAGTCTTCGGCCACATAGACATCTTCGAGTTCCAGTGCCCTACGACTAGCATCCGCCTTAGACAGCATCACAAACTCGCTGATGCGGAGCGCTCCAAAAAAGGCCACCGTTGTAGCCGCATGAAACAAGGCTGCCTCATACCTAGCAAAACATAGGTCCTGCCAGCCCCGTGCCAGTTGGGTAAGAACCCCTGGGGAAATTGGGTGGCGGTCGTCCGGGCTACGCCCACGCTCCCGCACCCACCCCTCCAAAACGTGTCTCACACGGAAGTCAGCGGTACTGTCCGCATGTCCGCCTACTTTGGCCATAAAAGCCAGCACTGACAGCCTGGATGCTATGGTTCGAGGTGCAAGGCCCTGGGAATGCAGGTCAACCATGAATTGAAGTATATGGGCCACCGGGATAGGCCAGGTATCTGGCAGCCGGAATTGGGCACAGAACGCCCTGAAAGAATTGAATGCGTGTCGATACGCCTTAGGCGTGCGTGGCGCTAGCGACATGCCGATCGCCCGGTTCACCTCTCCTTGCCAAAGGTCCATATCTCATCCGGGAGTGGCGAGGGAAATTCCTCTGCATCCGGGGCCAAGGCGCGGAACCGGGAGATCTGCAGGCGGGACAAAGCGTCAGCGATATCATTATTGACCCCCGGGACATGCCTGGCCCGGAACAGTACATTAAGGTGCAGGCTGCGCAATACAAACTGGCGCACCAAGTCCATCACCCTGGGTGATTTGGAAGTCTGTGAGTTGACAATGTGGACAACGGCCGCATTGTCACACCAGAAATGAACGACCGAGTTGGCCCACTCACCACCCCATAGCATCAAGGCCCCCAGGATGGGGAAAAATTCCAGGTACGTGAGGTCCCGCAGGCGCCCCGTACCTGACCAGGCTGGTGGCCACCCACCATAGGCCCACTTCCCATTGAAGTACATCCCATAACCCAGGGACCCGGAGGCATCGGACTGTATCTGGAAACGAGGGGAAGCCAGAAGGTCAGACCTCCAAAATGACACCCCATTGAACTCCTTCAGGAACTGGAGCCAGATAAGCATATCTGCCTTAATGCCCTGGGTTAGTCTGACCCTATGGTGGGGCCTGGACAAGCCTGTCATTGCATCGCAGAAGCGCCGGGCAAATGCTCTGCCCGGTGCGACCACCCTGCAAGCGAAATTGAGATGACCATGCAACACCTGCAGGTCCCGCAGTGATGCCTTGCATTTAGCAAGCAAGTCCGAGATAAGGGCCACTATCCTTGACACCTTATCCCCTGGTAACCAAGAAGCCTGCGCTACCGTGTCAATCTCCACCCCCAGGAAGACTAGCTGTGTAGATGGGCCCTCGGTCTTTTCGGGCGCTAAAGGGACACCCAGTTCCTCCATTAGCGTCTGAAATGTGTTGAGGAGACGTGTGCACGTGTCCCAGCCCCGTTCACCCCCGAATAAAAATTATCCAGGTAATGGGCTACAGACCGGGACCCTGACCTGCGGACAAAAGCCCACTGTAGGAAGGTGCTAAGACGCTCGAAGGCCGAGCACGATATGGAACAGCCAAAAGGCATGGCCTTATCGAAATAATATTCACCCCTGAACTTAAAACCCAGCAACTCAAAGTCACCCGGGTGAACCGGCAGGAGGCGAAAGGCAGACTTAATGTCGCACTTAGCCAACAGCGCACCCGGGCCAAATGAGCGCACCATGCGCAGCGCTTGGTCAAAAGATGTATACCTGACCGAGCAAAGGTCATCAGGGATAGCATCATTGACCGATCGGCCGGCTGGGTAGGACAAGTGATGGATCAGGCGGAACTCGCCTGGTGACTTCTTGGGCACCAAGCCCAAGGGTGACACTTTAAGGTTGGGGAACGGGGGTGCAGGGAAAGGGCCAGCGACCCTGCCCGCATCAACCTCCTTAGAAATGCTGGCGGCAGCCAACTCCTCCCTCCCCTTAAGGGACAAAAGGTTGGGGCATCTTGGGGGGACCTATCACCCTGGAAAGGAATACGGAACCCCAGCCGAAAACCTTGAAGCAGGTAAACCGCATCTGCCCCCCTCGGGTACGATGCGAGCCAACGCTCCAGCATGTCCACATTAATTGGGGAGGGGGCCCTTTGGTGGACCAGCTCCCTCTGCGGCAGTCTTGCCAGCCCCTTGTCCGCCCCTACCTTTGCCCCGCACCCCTCCAGGCCTGGGGCAGGCGGAGGCCGCATGGGAGCCAGCGCAAGAGGGACACTCATGCCTGTACCGGCAATTCTTCCTACTGCAGGAACCATTGGACGAGAAAGTCCAGCACAGCAGGCGGGCTGGAACCCCCTGCCCCGCCACCTGGCGGGGTGTCTGTGCTGGGGCCGCTCGCTGGACCGCATGTCCACAATGGTATCTGTCCCCAGGCGCAGGGCGCGTGGGAGTCATATACAGAAGCCACAGCTTCTGGCAGGGCTCATCCCACCTCATCTCAGGGTGCAGGGGAATCCGCATACGGAATTCCTCGTCGTAAGCCAACCATGACGGGCCCGGGAAGTCGGCCATCGCCCGGTAAATGTTGTCCAAATACTGGACCATCGGAATTGCCAAATCCGGCCGGGGCCTGAGGTAGACCGCCATGTATTTAAGGTACGCCGGCAACCAATTTGCCCACGTACGTGGCGGCTTACGACGACGTGCCTGTTCCTTATCCTTCTCATCCTGCCCCTCCCTCTCCTCTTTGGTGGGCTCTCTGTTAAGAAGGGAGAAGATGTCGACATACTCCCCACGCCAGATCTTCTCTTTGGTGGCCTGGGCCAAATGGTCCCCCAGGGGCAAGGAATACCCCGCTGTCTGCAATGCTGACACCGGCACAGTGGGAACCACGGGGATCTGAAAAGGATCCTGGACCAACGCAGCCACCCCTAACACATTCCCAACTGAATAAGAGGTACCACCCAAAACTGGGCCCTGGGTGAGCGGTGAAGTCGCCGGGTGGGACGTCGGCGGCTGAACCGTCGCACCACCCATGCGAGGCCACGGCCACTGGAATGCCCCCCCCCCAACGTGGGTAGGTGTGTGGGTGCACTAGATTGAACTGCATACTCACATGCAGCACCCCCGCGGGCCGCCCCCACCGGGGGTTCCGGCCCGCTGGGGGCATCGGAGCTCACGACCGCAATTGAGCTCGTCGACGGGGCCTGACCAGCATCAGCCTGTTGAGTGGGGAGCTGCAAGGCAGTGGCCGAAGCCGGCCCACGCGCCTCGGGCAGCTCGACCCGTCCTGCCGCCTGCCGCTGACCGGCAGACAATGGATCAACCTGCACCCCAAAAGGCACCCCCGGGTGGCTAACCCTCGCAAGGGATGCCTCGAGGGCCGCAACGCGGGCCAGAAGGGCCTCAACACTAACGTAGACCCCTAAGCCAAGTGGGGGCAAAGGGCCAGCCGGCCCACTGGGTGCAAGCGCCGGTCCAGGTCCCTGGACCCCAGGGCCCATATACGGGCACGACCCCAGGCCCGGCCCCTGCAGGGGCGGGGGGGTACCCTGCCAGGGGAGGGAACCCAGCCACCCCCCATGGCTGAAACCCCCCGCAGGAAGCTGCGGACCCATGGAAGAAGGCCCCGCAGAATGGGCCGTGCCAGAGGCAGTGGCCACTGCTTGCGGGCCAGGGGCCGCGGCCCCAGCTGGGCCGGTACGCAGACCCCCGGCCTCGAGCCAAGGGGTAATTAACCCCATCCCACCGGTCCCGGTGGGCTCAGGCAAAGGAGGCTGCTGGGGAGGCGCAGCCGCGGTCCTCCGACCCGGCTGGCGCCTCCGCACAGAAAGAGCCGCGTTCGCAGTCGCCTTCTTCTTCGAGGGCATAGCAGCTAACGATGGGAAGCCTAAAAGTCAAGAAAATCAGCAGCCAGAGGCTTCCCCGAGCAAGGCAAGAGCGACGGAGGTAAGAGAGAAAAACTTCTCCGCTCCGTCGCTTCGCAAAATGGCAGCTCGGCTGCCTCGTGGCCGCCCCTTATATAAGGGTGCTGGCCACACCCCCTAACTACCCAGATGTCTTCGTCCGGTGGGGGGGCCCGCAAAGGGCGCGGCGGCCATTTTGGCGCCGCACTTGCAGTGCTTGATCCCAGCTGTACCCATTGGCACACACACACACAGAGGTGGAGGTTACATACTGTGGTGAAGTCATGTTGTGAGTGTATTCTCACCATGTTTGGTTGATGCCTGCATCTGTTCTGGTGTCATTTCAGCCCTGGCGTCTTCTCTGGTGTCATCCTGTCAATGTAGAAGTAGATGTGGTTAGTTTTTTGATGTGCGCGGTCTTTTTTATGTTTTTCCTCCTCCCAGCGTGTGTGTTACTGGTTATGCACCATGATGGATGCAGTGTTCTTCGTGGTCCGCATCAGGTTTTTTAGGCGGGTACCTTGTTTCTGTTCTGCCGAGGTCTGTCTCTTCTGCTGTGTTTCTTCTTGTGTGCCTATTTAGTGTGGCAGTAAAATGTTCTCTGTTGTTCCAGTAGCCCTGTGTGTCTCTGTCACTTTATTGTAATACTTGCTGGTAAACAATATTCTTGGTTTCTCCATCAGGAGCTAGGATGTATAAACTGATGACACAACCCTGGAGCATGCTACATATAGTTGTCCGTGGGAGAAACATGGTGTTGTCAACTGTACTCCGCGGTGCTTAATTGTCTGGCCCTGTGCCTTGTTGATAATAATGGCGAAGGCTAGTCTTACTGGGAACTGTAGTCTTTTGAATGTGAAAGGGAGATCTGTTGGCATGAGAGGTATTCTGGGAATGCAGACTGTCTCTCCCTTTCCCTTCCCTGTGATGATTGTGGCCTCAATGACATAGGGCATGAGGATTTTTATGCATAGACGTGTCCCGTTGCATAGTGTAGATGGGTTGAGATTTCTCAGCATAATAATTGGGGCACTTTCTTTAAGTAGAAGGCGATGTGGTGGCATGCCCAGGGGATCCAAGGAGTTGAGGAATTTGGGTGGGAAATTGACCGCCTCAAAATCATCAGTCACTGTATCAATGGAGCGGTACTTATGCGATGAGCCTGGTAACATTTCAAGAATTGTCATGTTTATTGCACGGACATTTTCATTTTTTGGAGCCAGAATGGCTCTTTCTTGTAACCATGTGAAACTCTGGTAATTTTGTACAATTTCAGGATAGACTGCCTCTATTAGCTCGACGGGGGTTGCCACCAGGGTGCAGAAATCCGGTGGGAACTCTATTTGGCTGACAAATTGCAAGGTACTCTCCCCTTGCCTATCTGCAGTAGGTATTGTGTGAATGTGGCTGCCTGGCTGTCTGCTTGGATTCTCATGTTCTGGGTCAACATGAGTGTCTGCACTTGGCCCCAGAGGATGGACTGTTTCAAACATGCATTTATCTCATCTGCCGGTGTTGACTTAGGAACAATGGGAAGTGTCTGGTGTAAGTCACCACAGAGCAGGAGAAGAGTACCTCCCATGAGGTTTCTCTTGTCCCAGAGATCTCAGAGAGTGCGGTCCAGTGCCTCAATTGCCTTCTTGTGGGCCATGGTGTATTCATCCCACATGATCAACTTGCATGCCTTGAGAACTTGAGCTCACCCACCGATCTTTGTGATGTTGCATGTGGGTGTTTCTTGTCTGGCGAAGTCCAGTGGTAGTTGTAGGGCTGAATGTGCTGTCCTTCCACCCTCCATGAAAGTCACAGCAATTCCTGAAGAGGTGATAGCAACAGCCACATGTCCCTGAGTTCAGCCAACAGTAAGTTTGTGAGGAAAGTTTTTTCCGTGCCTCCAGAGGCTTGTAGGAAAATGATGGCACCCTGTTGTTGTGCCACGTGTTGCATTATGGTGTGGAAAGCATGTCGCTGGTCATTGTTAAGCATCGGTTTGTTGTGTGCAATGTATGCCTCAAGTTCCTCCTTGTTGTAACTTGTCTCTCTTATGTAGTCCACATGAAGAGCATCACTGTGATCTTGGAGTGGTGAGGGAAGCCCAAGCTGTTTTAGGGTTTTATTGTTCATCGCCATACATTTGTCCACACGATGAATTAGAGCTGTGTTAAAAATCTCAGGCCCAAAATTAATGTCTAAAGTTGGGTGTTGCCTGCGGAGTGCAGCCAAAATGTCTTCACTGAGGTCTTACTTAAAAGTGTCCTATAAGGTTGGGGGAATTTGAGGGGCCGCATAATGTCAAAATAATAGCAAAGAGATTGTGAATTTGTTCTGGGCTGGATACCAAGGCAGCCTCTTTCATTGTGTGCTCTCAGTGTTCGTCTGCCTCGAGTAAGCCTAACTTTTGGCAGGCCTCGCGGTAGGTCTGGCATTCCTCTCCGTCTACTGTTTTTAGGTATGTGAAGGATGTTGGCCCTGGAATGGTGTGAAGTAGCAAGCGTAGGAAGTAGCATTCTGCATTGTTTGGGTGAACTGTGTAAACTCGACCCAAAGCATCAGATGCACAAATGTCATGTCCTGGAACAGGCGTCCCAATTTTTCTTTGGCAGAACTGTCTATGTGACAGGTGTAATACTTTGAGATGTCCGGGTGTAGTAATGTCCGGGCAAAGTCATCTTTCTGGCATAGTTGGAAGAATGCTGTTAAGGTTGTGTTCTGTGGAAATTCAGCAATGTTCACGGCATTATTGGGTGTGAAGTAAACTCTCTGTCCATTATCTAAGTGGACACTTAGGTGAACGACAGTGGGGTGCCTCTCATGAATTTGGAATCCCAGAATGCACCAAACAGCCTCATTGCTGCTGATGTATCTTCCAGACTGATACTGCAAGATCTCATCACCAGTGTTCGCTTTGCGTACGTCAAAAACTGCCATGTCATGTCCCTTGTTTATGTATTTGCAGACATATTTAATGGACTTGACACTGTTGCAGTACTCCACATTGATGTGTGCCTGAAACATTTTTGTTAGGAGGGGCGAGTATGGGACAACCCACCTATTGTCAATTGTTGTGAGTTGTTGCTGGTTCCACTGCTGGATGGTAGCCATCATGCCTCCATCCTCAGGAGTGCGTCGTCTGTAGAGTGGATATCCGTCATTTCCCATTTGGGTGTTTGGGAAAGCAATGTCCACGGGTATCTCTTGGTGGAGTTGTCATCTTTCATACATGTGGATGTTAGATTGAGAGCCACACATGGACCGTGGATCATGTGTTTTGTGACCAGTGCATGAAGTTCTTGGTCCGTCTCTGGATTTGGCAGTTCTGCTGAGATAACACTGTCAATTTAGGGTGGCTGTATTTTGTTCTTCAACCAGATTAAATTGTGTGAGTGGGGCAGTCCTCTCTTTTGCCACTCTATTATATACATTCAGCAGGTGGTTCTTCCAAAAACCTGTTGCATTGTGATAAGTTCAATCAGCTGCATCTGTTTCTGTTTGAACATGCACACAATCAAGTTGTGACGGTCACTGGATGCTTGATTGTTGTGGAGGTTGTCCTTGATAAATGCCCATGTTGGATTGCAGGTAAAGGTGATTAATAAATCTGGTCTTCCATGTGCTCTGACATATGTCATTGCATCTTGTGTGTATTCATGCATGTGTCGTGGGCTGCCTGGGAATGTTGCGGGCAGGATGACTAATGTGCCAATGTTGTCAACGTTCCCATCATGTGCTATGGCATCCTTTAGATGAACATATTGTTCTGCCCGGAGCTGGCATTGATGTGTATGTATGAAAAGTAGACGTTCACTTTCAATCTTGGCATACATGTCAACCACAGACTGAAGGAATAGTTGTCTGCACGCTAAAAGGTGGTTGTGTCCTTCCACTCGAATCATGAGTAGGTATGCATAGAAGTCTATTGCAGAAACTTTCTTCATGGTCATTGTGCCAGTTGCGGGATCAACCTGACATAGGTTGAAATGGTAGCCATCTTCCCCATAAGGGAAGAGGAGAGGGTATTGTAGCACATCATATGATCGATGTGTGTCAGAAATATATTGGAGCGTGTGGCCTTGCCATCGAATGATGATGTCTCTCTGGTAAAATGTGTCTCCAGACATAACGACCGCAACCTCACTTGTGTGTGGCGCATTGTAGCATCTCTCATGTTCTCCTTGTGGTGTTCTGTCTGCAGCAATGATGACCCTGTAGTCATCCAATGGCATTTGTTCCAGTGCTGTCTTGAAAGTGTGGATCAGACGGTTGTGTTGGTGAAGCTCTAGTTCTAGTTCTTTGTAGTTCTAAAACTATGGGCTCCCTTGTTCCCTCGATGTATTTGCATCTTTGCTGTGCCTCGATGTTTTCGTCTCCAATGAAATAGATCTGTGGGAATTTTGCGTCCTCATCCGGGTGTGGCAGCAATAAGCCAATTTGGTGGTATATTTGACCTTGTGCTGTTGGTTGAAATTCTCTGTGCTGTATTATGGTGGTTGCTCCAAATGATGTCATCTGGAAGCATGAGTTGTACCTCCTGATGATTTTGAGAAAATGGTTTGACTCTGGTGTCTGGCCAGATGTGTACCGTAGCAGTTCTTCTGGTGGTGGCAATTGGTGTATTCTTACTTTTCCATTCTTGCATCAAAGGCCTGGAGGCTCTTTTGGGAATCTTCTTGCCTGGCAGTACTTACAAATGCTGTTCAGTCCTGCCATGTGTATTTCTGCCATCTGGTTGTAGTTTGTTTGTGGATCATAGTTGACTTCTGCCATTGTCAAAGAAGAGTGAGTGGTACTCTTGATAGCCCTACGTTGTGCTGTTTGTTGTCTCTCATGCTGTGTGCTGTGTGGCTCTGTTCTCTTTGACTTTGCAGTTGTGTCTCACACTGTTCTGTGGTTTCAGCAGCTTTTGCTGTCACAGCCACAATGCTGTGTTTTCTAAGTCTCTCCTCTCACTGTTCCAGTGTTTCCTGCATGCATTGCCTTTTTGTCTCCTGTGCCCCTGCCCCTGCCGCCCCAGCCTGGCTCTTTTCTTCGGTGGCATCCTGGCACTGTTAGGGTAGAGAAGTAGACTCAGTTAATTGTCAGGGTCTGTTTTGTGGTGTGTGAGTATCATGGTTGTAGATGTTCAGCAGCTGTTGTTGGTGTATGTCAGTGATGTGTGGCGGCCTGTTGTAAGTAGGTATGTTTGTGTGTGTGATGCGTGGTGGCCTGCTGGCAGTTGGTATGTCTGTGTGTGTGCTGCGTGGTGGCCTGTTGGCAGTTGGTATGTCTGTGCAGTCAATGTGGTGTGTGTTGTGGCATAAGAACATAAGAACATAAGAACAGCCTTGCTGGAACAGGCCACAGCCCATCCAGTCCAGCATTCACACAGTGGCTCACCATTTCCTTCAGGGTATTCCCAAGGAGATGCCTTCACCTGCTTAGGATTCCCTGGAAATGGCATTAAGAGATATCCTGCCTATCTCTCCAACCCGGAGGTTGTCCTTAGGTAGCCATAATTATAGCCATTGATACACCTGTCTTCCATGAACTTGTCTAATCCTTTCTTAAAGCTGTCAAGACTGACAGCTTTCACCACTTCTTCTGGCAGGGAGTTCCATAGACCAGTAATCCTCTGGGTGAAAAAGTACTTTCTCTTATTTGTTTGAGAACTAGTACCCAAAAGTTTCATCGAGTGTCCCCTAGTTCTAGTGTTATGCGATAGGGAAAACAGTTTTTCCTTATCTACTTTGTCCACACCGTGCATGATTTTATAAACTTCAATCAGGTCACCTCTTAGACGCCGTCGTTCAAGAGTGAAAAGGTCCAACCGTTGCAGCCTCAGATGGTAAGGAAGGTGTTCCAGTCCCCTAATCATTCTGGTTGCCCTCCTCTGCACTTTCTCCAACTCCATAATATCCTTCTGGAGGTATGGCGACCAGAACTGTACACAGTATTCCAGATGGGGCCTCACCATAGATTTATAAAGAGGCAAAATGACACTTGCTGACTTATTTTCTATACCCTTCCTAATGATCCCTAACATTGAGTTTGCTTTTTTCACTGCCGAGGCACACTGGGTTGACATCTTCATTGATCTGTCAACCAGGACACCAAGGTCCCTTTCCTGGTTTGTCGCAGAGAGTTCAGACCCCATCAGTTTATAAATGTAATTGGGGTTTTTTGCCCCAACATGCATCACTCTGCACTTACTGATGTTGAAGCTCATTTGCCACTGTTTTGCCCACTCCCCGAGTGTCAAGAGATCCCTCTGGAGCTCCTCACAATCTCTCACAGTTTTCACTACCCTGTATAATTTAGTGTTGTCAGCAAATTTGGCTACCTTGCTTTTTACTCCTACCTCTAGATCATTTATGAAGAGGTTGAAAAGCAGGGGTCCCAGAACTGAACCTTGGGGGACCCCACTCTTTACTTCCCTCCACTTGGAGAAGTGTCCATTTAGTGCTACCCTCTGTTTCCTGTCCCTTAGCCAGTTGCTGATCCAGGACAAGACCTGTCCCTTTATTCCATGACTGGTAAGTTTATTCAAGAGCCTTTGGTGTGGGACCTTGTCAAAAGCCTTCTGAAAGTCCAGATAAACAATGTCAACTGGATCCCCCTTATCCACATGCTTGTTGACACTCTCAAAAAAAATTCCAACAGATTATTGAGGGATGCTAGAGGGATGGGACTTGCACTCCTGTCCATGGGAAGGAGTGGCATGTGTTGGATGGCAGTGTGTGTGATGGTCTGTAATGCATTGTTCCATCCCCCCCAGCATCATGCCCTGTCCTTCCCCGCCCACAGACGCATCCCCCCATCAATCACACCAGTCCCACCAATGGCCTGTCCCACCAGCCCCACTGTGGCCCATGGGACCCACCACTTGATGCCCCCCAGGGATTCCTGATGAAACCCCTCCCCCCTCAGCCTCCTGGCCTGGCCCACCAGGCTGATGTTGGCTAATGGGCCCCCTCCCTCCTCGATGATCCTCAGGGGATTGTGATGGAGCCCCCTCTGGCCCACCCCATCCCTCCGCACCCTCATGGCCTGGTCCAGCAGCCCCAGGTTGGCTCATGGTTCCCGTCCCCATCAATGCCCCCCAGGGGTTCCTGATGGAGCTCCCTGGCCCACCCCACACTCATGGCTTGTTCCAGCAGCCCCAGGTTGGCTCATGGTCCCCCTCCCCACTCAATGGCCCCCAGGGGTCCCCCACTCCACCCCTCCCCAGCCACATGGCATGGCCCAAGGGGCCACCAGGCTAACCAATGCTTGCCCCCCCACCTGGGAGCCTCACCTCGGGGTGGCCGCTCCATGGCCCCCATCTGTGCCCCCCAGTGTCCCCGATGGGCCCCGCTCTCCCTTGACCAATCAGCCACATGGATCTCCCCCACCCTCCCTTGACCCCATGGTTGTCACCTTCCCTGTTGGCCACCCAGTTCCCCCTCCTCATGCCCCCCTCTTGTCTTGCCCTCCAGCTCCCCCTCCTCATGCCCCTCTCGTGCTGCCCCCCAGTCCCCCCTCCTCGGGTGCCCCTCTCATTTGGGCTCCCCAGCTGCACCCCCACCCTATGTGCCATGCCTGTTGGCCCCCTCCCCACCCCCATGTGGGCCCCGGAGCCAGCTAGCCACACAACCCTCCCCCTCCCAAACACCCCAGCACCTTACCTGTGCATCACCCTCCTCTGTGTCCTCCTTCCCTGAGGCTCTGTGCATCATGGCTGGCCATTTGCCTCTGCCACTGGTGCTCTACCGCTTGTCCTTCACCACCAGCCTTTGTTCTCTGCTGCCGCTGGGCCACTCCCACTCCTGGCGCCCATCCGCCACTGTCACTGGTCTGCTCCCGATGCCTGGGCATGTCCACCACTGCCGCTGGTTTGCTCCCGCTGCCTGGGCCCATCTGCTGATGCTGCTCATCCTCTGGCCAGTCATCTCCCACCGCCACTCGTCCACCGCCACCACCGCTCCCTGCTGTGATGATTGCCACTGCCACCCTTCCTCCTCCGCTGTGCCATCCGCTCCTCTCTTGCCCGCCATTGCCGATTAAAGTGCCGGCTCTTCTGGGCTGCATGCGCAGGTGGAGTGCAGGACCCCGGAAGTACTGGCTCTTCTGGGCTGCACACGCAGCCATGGGGGAGGAGTTTTCCTGGCACACCTGCACAGTCTCGTGCTTCTGTGCAGGACTCGATGACGGCTGGGGGCGCCCCGCTCGCGTGCCCCTCTTGGGCGATGGAACCCATGGTGGGCTTCCAGTTCCCCTTGCTGACCCAGTTTAAGGGGGAAGGGAAGTAATTGGCGCGGTTTTAGGGGGTGGTGGCCAGGTGTTGGTGGGCATATCCGTCTCACAGAAGGACACCTTGGGATAATATATTAAGATTTTAATATTACAGTATATTATATTATAATAAAAGGATTTCACTTCACCGAAGACCATATAGATACCTGCGCAACTTGCCCAAATGGAAGTTTGATATTATTATTATTTATAATTTATAATAATAATTTATAATAATAATTATAATAATAATAGAAGACTTGGCCTTTCAACAGAACCATCTGACCTAGTTAGGCTGTAAGGGACAGACAAGCTTTTCCATTATAAAATGAACTCTTCCCTTCAAAAGCCTTTGGCTACAGAGCAAAAGAGGGCTTTTAGCAATACTTGACAGAGTGTTGTGAAGGCTGTGAGAACCGTTGAATAGATCTGGATCATCACAAATGCAAGGCAAACTTGCTGCTTAAAAGGTGTTTGAAGCTGCACAATGTACTTTCAGCAGCACTCGGTAGTGCACCAGTTTAATGATATCGGAGGGCCCTGAATCTAACAAAAGTATCCTCTACTTTTTTGCTTAATTATTAGGGCAGTCACCCCATTAATTTCAGTTTATACTAATCATCTGAGCTTCATGTGATTAATCATTTAATAGGCACAAGTTGAATATGGGGAAGAATGACAATAATTCTGTGGCAAGAAACGTACTTCATTTGTCATTAGGTATGTCGGTACCAGAAGTCCTTAGGAGATTATTATTTTTTGCAGAATTTTTTCAGTAAAGTAAGATTGATGTAAAATTATGTTTGCTATTTTTAGTTTTGCATATGTATTTGTACAAAACTTAATTTTCCATCTACCTGGCCCCATGTTCTTGCTAGAAACTGCTCTCTAGAAGAGGTGGTTATCTATTATCTACTAGTTCAGGAGTGTACCATTCCCAGAGGCCCAGGGCTTTCACACACCTATCCTTGTATTGTCTGCAAAAACTAACTCATTTCCCCCTCCAATTGTATTCCCGTTTCTACTGAAAACACTTCCTGATACACTCTACCGGTCATTTTTATATCAATACAAGCTGCAAACACCATTGAAGATGTGGTTTCAAATTCCACCCCAGGTAGTAGTTGGATGGATTTTTCCTCCCAACTCATCAAACAAAGAACCACCAGATAATCTGCATTAGCTTCCAATTGCCTTCTTCTGAAACTCTGCATTCCTATTTGACTGGGGAAAAGGTGACACAGAAAAGGGCTTCCATCAGAGAACTGGGATTACAATTTAGCCTGCCCACTAGAAACCAATCAAAGCCAAATTATAATAGTGTTACCAAATGGATGTAAGGTGATGTTTTCTTCAGTTTGCAGTGCTGCTTGATTGATGTTAAGAGTTCTTGTTGCCTTCTAGAATAGCACAGCACTGTTCCACAGTTCAGCCTGGACTGAGGTTAAATCCAAGGTTACCCTACCTGTTGTCATTTTTAGAGTTCCCATCAGGAATATAGGATCATCAGAATTCTTGTGTTATTACTTTCTTATCATATTGGAGAGGTTGAATACATTTGCTTTCCTTCCACATATATTGCCTGAACACCCAAAAGATCTCATGACCTCATGGTAAGATATTTTGCATAGTTAATAGGATCCAAAGACAATGGTCATGTGGGGAAGGAAATGAAAAGAGGATGATGCTGTGTGGAGCACAGGTCAGAGCTGTATCATGGACACCAATAGTTCCAATGTGGATCCAGGTGACTCCACTGTTATCATGTGAATGTGAACTGTTAGAAGAAGTTACACCAACACCCAGATGATCACATGGGAGGCACTAGAAAGTGCACAGGGGAACCAAGACCTGGTAGAAGAATGAGTCATTACTATGATTGTTTAGTTTGCCAAGCTAAACACTGAAAGCAAATCTAAGAAGGGAAGTCATCTTAACCCTTGTCAGGTTGATCCCAGGATAATGAACTGAATGAAGCCACTTCATCTAGGCCAGAATTATGAAAGATTCTGATGGCTGTAGATTAGCAGCATAAAGAGGGCTGTGGTGACTCAGTGGTTAGGAAGCTTGCCTTGTTAGCTGGAAAGCCGGCAAGTCGGCAGTTTGTGACCCGGGTACTGCATGACAGATTGAACATCTCTGTCCCAGCTCTTAGGGACATGAAAGGAGCCTTATTTGGGCATCCCCTGAGTGAAGTTTCTCCAGCAAAAATCCTTTCAACCCAGAATAATTTCTGACACAAAGTTAATATTAATTCTAAAGAGGCACAGAATCACCTCTATAATTCAGACAGAACTCAGATTTGTAAGTATTTATTTGGCAAGAAGAGGATGATACCACTGTGAGGACACTAAAAATTGCACACAAATATAATATATTTTGGCCCATATGATCATTCATCAGGATAGGCACTACTTATCTGTTTTGCAGTAACATTTTGAGAGTTCCAAAAATTATGGCTGTTGTTTATTCCACTTTATACTTTATCTCAGATTTCCACCCAGCTCCAAAAAGGAGCTCACTAGAAGATTGAATTTAAAATATAAAATCAAATCACAAAACCAGGTCAGATACAGAAACACAGCAGCACTAAAACACAATTGTAAAACACTAATATGGGAAATAAATTGTCTTCCTGTGCAAATAGTCAGTTGCCAAGCACTTTCCTGAATTCAGTGGAAGTATAAAAGGGAAGAAACATTCCCTGAGTCGGTGAGAAGGGGGATCCATACCCTGAAATATGAGGGGTTTTTTTGTCTTCCTTGAGAATGTTACCTCAGCATTGTTTTCTCACTATGATTTCTCCAGAATGTGGGTCACTTCCATAGCATTTTTAAAACATCTGTGCTAATCCCAAAGGAGAGCTCACATCATTCGCTGGCAGTGACTGGAATGTCATGAATTTGAGTACATTTTTGTCTGGCCGGACATCCCGCTACAGTAATGGAGTACACCATACAGCCAGTGACTCAACGCCAAGTGTCAGGTGGCGGTTAACTAACCTGAATCCCTAAAGGGTTCAATGGCTATGGGCCGATGAGCTCCTTTAGGTGGGGTGATGATCACCCTCAGTGGAGGAAATGCCACTGGAAACCATCCTATTGGACCCAACGGCAAAATGAGCAGAGGAGGAACTCTGGTTCCCAATGGTTATGGAGGAGGAAGAGGCCATGCCAGATGGACTGGCTGTGAAGGTGCACCTTGTTCATATCCTCAAGGCTGTGGCGGTCCATTTCAGTCCCGTTGTTAAATCCTGCATATTGCGCTTCATGTGTGCCATGGGTGATGGCTCCGAGATAATATTGTGTGGGTCACTTCATGGCAAGATGGGATCCACCTTAATCAAATTCACACCAGTGACATTTTCCTTGCCTCAGGAAAAAAATTATTCTCGGATACGAGTTACAATCGACGACTCCTCAAATGAGCACCAACAACTGTAGGACAATGAGACTGCTAACAGAAAGAAGAACAGATGGCACGGAAATGAAAGAAATATATTTACTCATCTGTTATCAGAAATTTTGGCTGGAACACACATTGCTTATATTTGCAATCTATTAAACAACAACAAGAAGAGAAAATCTACTTCATGCAGAGAAACCAATTTTTCCCCTCAGTCCAAACTTTTCTATTTACTGGCATTCTCTTTGATTAATGTTTAGATGAGGTGAGCAATTTGTTGGTCGCTTGGTCAGCAGAAACTTCACTGTAAAGAATATACAGACATCCCCCACCACCACCACCAGCTCCTAACATTCTCATAAAATATAGATAAATTACACATTGGACAATCTAAAAAATAATTAACCCAGCACAGCAGATGTACATGTAGAGGTGGCTCACTAAGATTTACTTTAGAGGTTGCCTTGGGAGATCATCAAAGGCAATCATTCCACCTTTTTCTTTGCCCACCCCACCCAAAAAAAGAGCCAGACACAGGTTCGAGATGACAAAAATGTGCACAAGTACCAAACTGTGGGCTTGTCCCTCCCAGGTCTTTGGAGGGGTCTCACGTAGTGTGGATTAAAGACATGAACTAGAGGACTGATCTGAACCCCTGAACATCTTATATAGACGAGTCCAAGACCAGGGGAATGGATGGCACCCTCAGGATTCCATCCCCAGTCAGCTAACCTACAGGTTGCAGCATCACCTGACCATTGCACAGGCTGGGTAAGCTGTGATAACCAATAGGCCACAAATCCACCTCCTCCCAGAAATGGATTTAACTCCACAATCATCTGGGAAGAATACCACCCCACCCTGGAATCACAGTAAGGTCAATCACTCTGCAATACCTGCCCGGTGTGACATAAAGAAGACTTTCCCCTAGTCAATTTCCCAAAGTCCAAGGCAAAGAGTATGGGATAGGCAAAGAAGTCCCACACAACCGGCCAATCATTGCGTGTACCAAAAATCCCATTCCAGCCCCAAAGCAACCAACTACTCTCATACTGAACCTAATGGTGGGTGGGATGGTCACTGCTTGCTGCCTAACACATAAAGCAAGGGGTGGGTAGCACAGTTTTTAATCCTCTGCTGGACACTCCACCCCCTGCCACAAGTAATGATGTGATTGGCCCAAAACCATGCTCAGACTCCATTTGAAGCAAGGGGTGTATGGCAAAGAGCATCTGCTCGGCACAATTGCACACATGGATGGTATCCTTAGATGAGAAGAAAGGGGCGCAAACGGTGAAGAGCTCAACTAGTGAAAAAACCGTTTGGAGAGATATCTTGGCTAAGAAAAGAGTACAACCGTCGTATTTTCATAAAAGTCTTTATAGGTGTAAATATAGCCAGAAACGTAATAACATAAAAAGTTCCTCTATGGGTAGAAACAAAAACTATAGCTGATCGCTGGTAAATAGGAAAATAAGCCAAGATGAACAAAAATGAGCTGTACAAGCATGGAAGTGCACAGAAATAGCGATGTAGTTCTCTAAGTCGATACTAGTTATAGCGACTTTTCGAATAAGAAATATCTTCTTCAAGGAGATCAATGTGTAATGCTGATTTCTTAAACCCGCGTCCTGCCTCCGCTCAAATTATTAGGTGCATATAGACCTACATCGCTATTTCTGTGCACTTCCATGCTTGTACAGCTCATTTTTGTTCATCTTTTATGAAAATACGACGGTTGTACTCTTTTCTTAGCCAAGATATCTCTCCAAACGTTTTTTTCACTAGTTGGTATCCTTAGATGACAATCATTTTCCCTATAAAAATGAAGATGCAAAATCTATCAGACTACAGGAATGGACTCCTTCATTATACAATTGTGACTAAATTTACAATTCCACGGCATGCAACTATGCTAGATATTCACTGGGTTCTCTGAGATATCAGAGTTCATAACAAAGCTAGGCAACTTTTAACCTCTCCGTACAAAAGAACATAAGGACATAAGAACAGCCTTGCTGGAACAGGCCACAACCAATCAAGTCCAGCATTCTGCCTTGCACAGTGGATCACCATTTGCTTCAGGGTATTCCCAAGCAGATGCCTTCACCTGCTTAGGATTCCCTGGAAATGGCATTGAGAGATATCCTGCCTATCTCTCCAATTTAATTTAATTTAATTTAATTTAATAGTCATATTTATATATGCCACCCACTCAGGCAGAACCCGACTCAGGACGGCATTACAACAAGTTCTAAAAACACATAAAAACACTTTAAAAGACCCATATCCCACCCACTTTAAAAGACCCATATCCCACCCACCCATCCCACCCACTATAAAAAGAAGAAAAGAGAGTTCTTAATTGTTTACATAAGCCAGCAGGCGGGGACTGTGTTCCCATTAGGGCCCCACACCTGCCCTGCCAGCCAGGTCTTCAATCCTTTCCTGAAGGGCAGCAATTCTCTTTGAAGTCTTAGATCTGTTGGCAGAAGGTTCCAGAGGGTTGGTGCGGACACGGAGAAGGCCCTCCTTCGGGTGCTGGATAGATGTGCACCCCTAGCTGATGGCACTATTAGAGAGCCTCTCCGGTCCGCTCTGGTTGGACGGGCAGACACTCTTGGGGCGATGCGGTCTCTAAGGTATCCTGGCCCACTGCCATATAGGGCTTTAAAGGTCAAAACCAGCACCTTGAATTGCACCCGGAGACAAACTGGTAACCAGTGCAGCTCCCGAAGTAGTGGTGAGGCGTGGGCATATCGTCTGCATCCCATCACCACCCGGGCTGCCGCATTCAGGACCAGCTGCAGCCTCCGAATGGTCGTCAAGGGCAGCCCCATGTAGAGCGCATTACAATAAACTAGTCGGGAAGTGACCAGAGCGTGGGTGACCATAAGCAAGGAGCCCCAGTCCAGGAGCGTGCGCAATTGGCGAATCACCCGAAGTTGGGCAGAAGCCCTCCTGGCCACAGCCGCTACTTGTTCTTCTAGCAGCAGCCGCGAGTCCAGAAGGACCCCCTAGTTGCGCACTGGGTCTGTCTGGGGCAAAACAGCCCCATCCAGTACCAAAGATGGTAACTCCCTGGATAACATGGGGCCCCTTATCCACAGCCACTCTGTCTTGCTGGGATTCAGCCGAAGCCCATTGGCCCCCATCCAGACCCCAATGGCCTCCAGGCATCCAGATAGGATTTCAACAGCATCACAGAGGTCCCCACGGGCTGAGATGTAAAACTGGGTGTCATCCACCTACTGATGGTAACGCACCCCGTGGGAACGAATGATCTCATCCAGTCGCTTCATGTAGATGTTAAATAGGAGATGAGAGAGCACCGAACCCTGAGGCACCCCATACTTGAGAAGCCTAGGGCTGGACCTCTCACTCTCTAACCACACCAACTGGGTACGGCCCTCCAGAAAAGAGGAAAGCCAGAATAACACAGTGCCCTGGATCCCCAGTCCTTTGAGCCGTTCCAGAAGGATACAGTGGTCGACGGTATCGAAGGGTGCTGAGAGGTCACTGCCTTCTCCAAAACCTTGCCCAGAAAGGGCAGGTTGGAAACCGGCCTGTATTTGTTAAGGTCAGCTGGGTCAAGGAATGTTTTCTTCAGGAGGGGGTGCACCAAAGCATGTTTTAGTGGTGCAGGAAATACCCCCTCCCGTAATGATGCATTTATTATCGCCCCGACCCAGCCACCTGTCACCACCTTGGAGGCTTTCACCAACCAGGTGGGACAGGGGTCCAAAGGACATGTAGTGGCACGCACAGCTGCAAGGAGCCTGTCCACTTCATCAGGGACAACAGGATCAAACCGATCCCAGATGGTACAGCAAGACTGTACGGTGCCCCCCCCAACCCTCCCCATCCACGCCAGGATTCAGCCCTGAACGAATCCGATCGATTTTCTCCACCAGATGGTCAGCAAAGTCCTCAGCCAAACCCTGCCAACCGGGCACCGATCTCCCCCTACCAAGGAGGGACCTGGTTACCCAGAACAGGGCGGCTGGGTGATTATCAGTGGAAGCAATAAGGGTGGTGAAGTATTGCTGCCTCAACACCCCCATCGCCACTAGGTAGGCCCTAATAGCAGCTCTAGCTAGTGTCCAATCAGAGTCATCCTGGGTCTTCACCCAGCGGTGCTCTTGCCATCTCTTTGCCTGTTTGAGTTCCCGCAGTTCATCCGTGAACCACGGGGATGACCTAACCCCACGGGTGCGGAGAGGCCGCAGTGGCACGATTTCATCCAAGGCTGCTGTTGCCGTCCTGTTCCACAGGTCGACAAGTGCCTCAGGTGAATCGTGTATCCGATCCACAGGAACATCCCCCAGTTCCCTCTGGAATCCATCTGGATCCATTAGTCGCCGAGGGCGGGCCATTTTAATAGGCCCTGTCTCCAACCTGGCAGTTGTCCTTAGGTATCCATAATTATAGCCATTGATACCCTTGTCCTCCATGAACTTATCTAATCCTTTCTTAAAGCTGTCAGGACTGACAGCTGTCACCACTTCTTCTGGAAGGGAGTTCCATAGAAGCAGTACTTGCAAAATATGTTATTGTTTCTGCTTTTTCACTAGGGGAAACATACACAAAATGTATGTGTTAATAGAAATGCATTAAAAATGTTTTAAAACTGGCCATGGGACTTTCTTTCCAACTTTGCAAACTGTAGATATGCACTGCATATCTGCCTTACAGTCAGAAAAATGAGAATTGGAACCAAATTTTTACATTGAGCTAAGGCCAATATAAAGTTTTAATAAGGCTGTTCATTCAAAAGTTGATTTCCCAGCCACGGCAGCAAGAATATGACTTAGTTTGACTTCTGCATTTGTTTCCTCAAGAGTTGACTCAGCTGAGCTTAAAAAGTAAAATATTTACTACATATCCCAGAATTCAACATCCACCAAGATGTCTGACAAACTTGAGAGTTGTAGTCCAAACAGTAACTGTTCCAAGTTGTCTCATGCAGCACTTCCAACCTTCTGGCCAGAAGTTGTGTAACAGGTAAAACAAGTGCCATGTGAAGATGGTGAAGATGCCAAAAAAAGGAACTCAAATTTCACCTAAGAAGCAACAAAAGTGAATTTGATTAATCCTCCCTAAGAAAAACATTGCATAAGGTAAACATAATTTATTGAGAGGGTTTCACCTTTTTTCTTCTTCAGTTGCCATGTTATTTTTGGATATTGGCTATCATCATGGCAATAGCCTTCTTGTTCTTAACTCCTTGGAACAGTTCTTCTGAGGACATGCCACACCAGTCTCTCAGGTTCTTCAGCCATGAAGTCCATCTTCATCTGTAAGGAATAGAAATGGGGGCTTGCATGTTTTCTTAAAACAGTAACATAGATTTCAGAGTGTCGTCCAAAGCAAAGACTAGGAATGTAGCCTTCAAAGTTGTTGCTGGGGAAATATTGTGTTGTAGTCATAATAATTCTGTGTTCTTTTTTAAATTAATTCATTACAAACATAAAAGAAAACAAATAAACATTTATAACCTTACATTACAATATAATACAAAAAAAAACAAATAATCAGATATACATTGAATACATTCAATACACTTCATAAACTTCCCCGACATATATCACCTCATAAAATATTATCTGTCTGTCTATCTATCCTGTTGATCTTAACAGACCTTAACAAAAAATTGTTTACATGTTTCAACCAATCTCTTCCTTAAACCAAACTTCCTCCCTCTTATGACATAACAAGTCTGACAACCAAAATCACAACAAATCTCAGTAAATAAAGGGTTATTTTTTTCTTTTTAAACAATTTCCAAAACATCTCAATCTACATTGTCACTGCTTGCCCCTCCTTAACATTCCTTAACCAGGGGTTATTTACAATTTCATTACACATTAAACGAGATATAATTCTGTGTTCTGGGGAAAATGAAAGTTAAGTTTTGATGGACATTTAATACCATGTAGCAATCATACACTCCAAAAAAAATTTACTACCACACTGTTGGCATGGCTAGCTGTGGGTGTGGCCTCATCTCCCTCCCTAAGGAAAAAAAAGAAAAAAGAAAAGAAACCAGGTAGGTACCTAACTTGCTCTTGGAGCGTTGCTCCCAGCAGAGGTGGGAGACCCCGGTGCAGCCGCTCCAGCCTCCTAATGCAGCCCACCTGGCCAGATGAGGATCAGGCGTGGGTTGTGGTTGTGCCTAGGCCTCGACCGCCGCCGTCGCCGTGGCTAAGGAAATCCTGGAATTCGGCTGACATAAATATTGACGCGGTTTCTGAGACAACAATGTTGGGCAACCCAAAAGTACAAAATACCCTTCTCAATTTATGAATTGTAATAGCAGACGAAGTCCCTGAGACGGGAATTACCTCTAAACACTTAGTAAAGGAGTCAAAAATAAGCAGGAAGGTGCCCCCCCTGAATTGGCCGGCAAAGTCGATATGGACTCATGACCAGGGCTCCTCCATGGTGTTCCACTTCCTGGTGGGCTGGTGGGTTTCCTCCAGCCAAGAGGACTGCCACTCACGATAACTGACAACTCAGGCCTCAATATCCAAGTCGAGTCTGGGCCACCATAAGTAACTCCTGGCAAGTGCCTTAGAGTGTACAATGATAAACCGTTTGAGGTGAAAAGTAACACAACTTGATAGTAGTAATAAAAGTTTAATCCTAGTATATTAAAGAAAAATCCCTTTATGTCAGGTTCAATAATTATTCTTCAGAAAATAAGGGTAAATTAATTCTGTTTCTTCACAGTAACTTGACAAAATAGCAGTTTCAAAAAGTAGTTCTCAAGGTCAAAAATTATTCTCTAATTTTCTTCACATGTAGAAATTTCTAAAATAAATCTGTTACTTCACAATAACCTCACAAAGTAGTGAATTCAATAAGTTGTTCTCAAAGTCAATGATAAACCTCTTTTTCGTAAAGTAGTACATTCAAAGTTGAGCTGGTTAATCAAAACTTTTCAGATAAATCTTTCATCAGGAAATCTATACATAATAAATAATAATTTTTAGACATAATACTGTATAGTGTTAAAATGAAGTAATCAAAATGTAATAATTACACAAAGTTCAGTAAATAATATGTTGTAATGCTAAACATTAAAGGAATTGAAATCGAATGTAATACTTGAAAAACTGTGTAAGAGACAGTATGCCCTTTATCGATGTAATTATTGACTAGGGGCGCATTAATAGTGTGGCTTCTAATATGGGAGCGGTGCTCTATTTTGCGGTATTCAAACACCTCCAAGTTTCACCAATGTAAATCATATCACAAGGACATATCCAAATATATACTACATTCTTACTCATGCATGTAGTCAAACTTTTCATGTGATGTATCAGATCTGTACCCGAAATGTCAATAGATGTAACATCAGAAGTAAACTTGCATACCGAACCATCATGACACCTGAAATGCCCTTTGATGTCACCGAAGGTTGGTGAATGGGTGGATTTAAGGTCTGTACTCGTTAAAATATTGTGAAGTGAGCTGGTTCTTTTAAAACTAACCCATGGTTTCACATTGCAAGAAGGCACATCATCAAGAATATGCCAGTGGCGCAAAATGATGCACTTAATGTGAATTGTTAATGAAAAGACAAATAAGTGGAAATTAAAAAAATTATGGATGTGTGGATTAGCAAGATAGGACTAAAGGATGTATGGAGATAAATCACAGAAAGAAGGTTACACTTTTTACTCTCTCAAGTACATCATTCTTACTCAAGAATTGATTATGCATTGATGTCAGAAAATCTGATTGGTAGAACAGAAAATATTGAAATAGGAGTAATAAAGGAGTCAAACCATGCGAAAATAATTGTTGAAATTAAACTATAAAGTGAAACTATTAGAAATTTCGATTGGCAGTACGATGAAAAGCTATTTAAAGATTAAAAATAAGGATTTGGTTTAGGATTTTATTGTATTGTACCTTATTTGATGTATTGTTAGAAACTGTATTATAGTGCACATGTAGTGCATATTGTAGTATGTATGTGTGTGTGTGTGTGTATGTATATATATATATATGTAATTTTTGCGGACAGAGATTTGTAATTGTACTTTTGGTGATTGATTTTTTGCTGTTATGTTACTATATTTTGTATTATTGTCCGCTATGTAAACCGCACTGAGTCGGGTTCGTCTGAGTGAGCGGTATATAAGCATGAAAATTAAATTAAATTAAATTAAATTAAAAATTGAGAGGAAAATTGAAGATTAAATGATACGAATGACATTTTGGATGAAGTGCCATGGGATTCGATAAAGGCAATGTTAAGGGGGGATTAGATTAAGATATCTCAGAACAAAAATAGACAGTTAAGGGAGAAGCAAAAGTAATTAGAAGATGAAATTAAGCAGCTCCAGGAGGAACACGCTAAAACAAAAAAAAAAGTATATTGGAAAAATTACAAAGACTAAAAAGAATCAAGAAGAAAAGTCACTGAAATGGTTAAAAGAAACTTAATTTACTTAAAAAGTGAATACTTTGAATTTAGTAATAAGAATTCGAGGATGCTGGCAAGAGCAGCGGAGAACAAAAAAGAAAGAAGGGAGATTTGTATTCTGATAGACAAATCTGGAAAAAGGTGTAACAAGATTAAGGATAAAATTAAAATAGTGAAGAGTTTTATCAAGATTTATATACAGACAAAAAAAATAAAAAAAGGAAAATTAGAACAATATACTAATAATTGGGCTAAAGTAAAAGTAGATTCGGAACATATAAAGTATATGGAAGAAAAAATAACAGAGAAAGAAATTACTGATGTTATTGAAAAATTGAAAATTGGCATGTCTCCGGGAGAGGATGGGATATGAGGGGAATTTTACAAAGAATTTAAGGAGGTAGTGGTGCTTAAATTAATGAGAATATTCAATCATGTTATGGAAGGAGGTAATATACCACCCTCATGCTATAGATCTATTATAGCTTTGATTCCCAAACCTGATAAAAACTTAGAAAGGATAGAATCATTTAGACCAATAGCACTTATAAATCAGGGCATGAAAGTATTTACTGCAGCTTTAACCAATTGGCTGAATAATTTTATGAACAAATATATCAAAGAGGATCAAGTGGGATTCATGAAAGGTCAAAACATAAACAAAAAGTGGGGATATTATCTCTTGATATATTTAAAGCCGCCGACTCTCTACAATGGATTTCAATAAAAAAGATAATTGGTAGTTATAGATTTGACATAAAGTTTGAAGGAGTGATTGATCAATTATATTCAAAAGGCACGGCTAAAGTGAAAATAAACGATACAATGACAGATGACATTCAACTGGGAGCAGGAACTAGACAAGGGGACTCCTTATCATCCATGCTTTTATTATGGCGATGGAGTTGCTAGCCAATGCAATAAGAGAAGACAATGAATTAGAAGAGGTGGAGGGAGTTAAAATCAATCTCTATGCAGATGATACGTTAATTATCATTAAAAATCCTCAAAAATCCCTGGCCTTGATCCAGCAACACCTTTGTGAATTTCAGGATGCAACTGGTTTAAGAGTAAATTGGGATAAGTCTGAGGCATTGTTTTTCAATGAAAAAGAAGAAGAGTTGGGAAGAATTAACAACATGTTTAAAATACAAATGAAAAATAATATAAAATATTTGGGGATAAACATTACAAAAAGGTATGAAGACTTAAAGATATTGAATTATGACAAAAAAGAAGTGGAATTGAAAGGTAAAATATGGCAACATAAAAAATTAAACTTGTCATGGTTCGGACGAATAGCACTTTCTAAGGGTGAAGTTGTTCCCTAGGTTAAACTTTTTATTCAATAACCTACAAATTCAAATTAAGGAGAAAGAGCTAAAAAAAATTCAGAGCCTTATTAACAATTACTGCAATGGAGGGAAGAGAGCAAGAATTCCAAAACTTCCTTGGAAAATACCTGGTTGACACCGAATTGTAATCTTTTAACCTTGAACGCTGTTGTGTTTGGAATATTGTGCCTTTAAGTAATGTAACACTCGAATGAGTGGATATAATAATCACCAGCTGTAACACTGTAACCTTCTGTATCAGGATGCAAGCTAGTGACCACTAGGGGCAATAGCGAGCGCCCAGCTCACATGGTTCCAATTCCCCAAATAGCTACAGCGTGGGAAGATTCCCGCCACCACCTCACCTGGACAAGAAGGGCGTGACGGGGAATGACGTCACGCAGACAGTAGCCAATGGGCTATCGAGGAGCCACATTCAAATGTATAGCCACAGTATATATTGAGCTGTTCATCCGCCATTACCACATGTTCCCCCGGACCCTCATGCAATAAAGATGTGTTAAGCCAACCTTTCGGCTGTTTCTATTGTCTTGGTTCTCATACACTAAACTGGTGACGAAGGTGGGATAATGGATCCCCACGGAATCAAGACAACGCAGGCCGGTTTCAACATCAACAAACCAGAAGAATGGGAGCTGTTCGAGATGGACTTCCAAAGCGCACTGATGGTATCCGACATCTCAGATGAGGGGAAGAAGAGGGCCATTCTCATCAGAATGCTCGGGTTCCCCGCCATGAAGGTATTGATGGACCTGGTGTCTCCGAAGAAGGTGAATGAAGTGCCGGTCAAGCAGCTCCTGAAAGCAATGCGCGGCCATTTCTAGCCCTCGGTTTCAATGTTTTCGGCTCGGGATGCGTTCTGGAAGAGAGTCCAGGCGCCTGGTGAGTCCGTGGCTGCCTTTGCAGCGGCCCTCCATTTGGCCGCCGGCCCATGCAAGTGGGAGAACCTGGAAATCACCCTTAGGGACCGCATGCTGTGCGGCCTGTGTGACGAGGAGGTTCAGCGAAAGCTGATGAACAAGGAGCCGCCCCCGACGCTGCAAGAGGTCATGATGGAGGCGCAGGCAGCGGAAGCCACGAGGGCCAGGGTTAAGGGGTTCAGAGCAAGGCCCCCACAACCCGACAAGGCAGCAGGCTCAGTGCAAGCGGCCAGGCGGGCACCACACTCCTCTACGGAGCGCAGCGAGGACGAGGACATCCGGAAGGTGCGGAAGGATGGCCGGCATTGCGATGGCTGCGGGGCGCCCCATGACCGCATCAAGTGCTCGTTCAGGAAGGCCGAGTGCCACAACTGCGGGCGCCGCGGCCACATAGCCAAGGTCTGCAGACGGCGGCGCAGAGACCAGAGAGGCTCAACAGACCGCTCACCGAAAAACCAGGAAGGCGTCCGGCCCTCGAGGAAGCAGGATGGCGTGGGCCGCATCTCCGACGACAGCGACAACGACATGGCAGTCCACAGCGTGTCCTTAGGACACCGATGATATTTTGTTGAGGTACTGGTGCAAGGGGTCCCTGTTAAGATGGGGATAGACTCGGGTCCTCATATTCCATCATTTCCCAGAGGGAGTTTTTGGGAATTTCCCCCAACGTGCGGCCCAAGCTCAAAGCACTGAGGTCTACGCTACGGGACGTGCAGGGAAATAGCATTCCGGTGTTGGGGGTTGGAAAATTCAAGGTCCAATACAAGCAACACGCCGCGGAACTTCCCCTGGTTGTTCTCAAAGGGGGGAGTTGTTGCCTCCTCGGGACTCAATGGTTTAAGCCCCTGGGTTTGTTCATTGGGGGGTGCATGCCATTGGGACTGACCCAATACAGGAGGTGTGTAATGCACATCCCGAAGTGTTCAAGAAGGGACTCAGAAAATTCAAGGGGCCCCCAGTTGCGTTCGACCTGGATCCGGAGGTCCGCCCAATAAGACTCAAACCGCGAAGGGTGCCTTTTGCACTTAAGGACAAAATAGAGGCGGAACTGGACAAATTGGTGGGCCAGGGGATCCTTGTTCCTGTTGATTCCGCGGAGTGGGAAACTCCGATTGTAACAGCGCTTAAGGCCAACGGGGAGGTTCGAATATGCGCTGATTACAAATGTACCATTAATAAGGCGATACGCCCAAATGCGTATCCGGTGCCGGTAGTCAGCCACCTGTTGGCCAGGTTACATGGGGGAAAGTGTTTCGCAAAGCTTGACCTGGCGCAGGCTTATCAGCAGCTCTCGGTAACCCCAGCTGCAGCTGCTGCACAGACAATAGTCACTCATAAGGGGGTGTTTCAGGTGACGTGCCTGCAATTTGGCGTGAATTCGGCGCCAGGCATCTTCCAATCGTTAGTGGAACGTCTCTTAAAGGGTCTGGAGGGGGTCTTGACATATTTTGACGACGTATTGATAACGGGGGGGAGTGAGTCAGAATTGGCTGAGAGGCTAGACAAAGTACTGACGGTATTTGAAAAGGCGGGGTTGAGGTTGCGGAAAGACAAATGCGTCTTCTTCGCAAAAGAGGTTGAGTTCCTGGGTTTCCGGGTAACCCCTACAGGCATTAAACCCTCCGAATCAAAGGTGGCCGCCGTTCAAAATGCTCCTCGCCCCACCTCCAAGCCCGACTTGCAGTCGTTCCTGGGGCTCTTAAACTTCTACCATTCCTTCCTGCCTAGGAAGGCGTCGGTAGCAGAGCCGCTTCATAAGTTACTGAAAAGGGACGAGGCGTGGAAATGGGGTGAGAGCCAGGAGAGGGCATTCAATGAGCTGAAACAACTCTTATCCTCAGACGCCATATTAACCCATTTTGACCCCAAGAAACCAGTGGTTCTGGTATGTGATGCATCTCCAGTGGGGGTGGGGGCGGTCCTGTGCCACGTGTTGGAAAACGGGCGGGAGGCCCCGGTGGCGGTTTCTATTGTCTTGGTTCTCATACACTAAAAACGCATCCTTGTGTGTGGTAATAGTCTGACACAAAGCGGATTCAGGAGTGACAGGCAACTACTGGTATGCCTGTGCCAAGTCCAGTTTGGTGAAACAGTGTTCTCCATGAAGCGTAGCCAGTAGGTGACACACGACTGGCACCGGGTAAGACTTCGGGTGTATTGCTTTATTTATTGTACATTTGTAATCCATACAGATGCGGATGTCACCATTGGACTTGATAGCCATGACTATCGGTGTTTCCAATGGAGCTGAGTCCACTGGCTCCAAAATGCCCTGCACAATCAGTTTATCATGTTCAGTCTCAATATGGTCCTTTAGCGCATAGGCGCCAGGTGGGGCTTCAGCCTAATGGGCCGAACTGAAGGGTCAAGATCGAAATGAACTGGCCCCCCATGAATGTACCTAGACCCGGGAGAAATACATCTGGGTAGCGGTCACACATTGACTGAATGTGATCAGCCTCAACCTTCCTAATACCCGTAGGCTTCCAGGATAGTGGGAAAGTTTGTACTGATAAATCAGCTACTTTGGCAGACATTTGAAAATGATACTTTTGCAAAAGGCATGCGATTCTGCCATAGACTTTACGGCACTCAAGAGGTTATAACAAATAACACTTGGACACAACAACCGGCTTCACTGCATCTCTGCTGTGTAGTGATTGGCGGGAATCCTTCAGAGGAAGGTCCAAAGGTGGGGAATTTTCTGAAGATGTAAAAGGAAGGGGAAGAGAAAAGGAGGCTATTTTCACCATGCTGTGGAATGGTTAGGATTGCTTTACATCAGAGGGAAATGTGAGTAGAAAGAAACTGCCAAAGTGTAATTCTCTAAATAGATTAAACTGGGCCAAAGCCTGTAAGCTAGAAATGGTTTTTATTTTAATGTGTGAAATGGCTAGATTGCAAGTCATTTTCCTATGCTATAATCTTTTGAAACTTGCTAATAAAGCATGTTTGGAATACAGAACCCTTGTGTCTGGTGATTGGACAGCAGAGCAGAGCTGGGATGATCTGCTCTGCTTGATGCATTTTAAAATATGTTCTAATTGGTCTGGTTACCTTCATATAGCCATAAGCCAAGCAGAGAGCCTGCTGGCTAAATGGGGAAGACAATGTGGTGTGTGGTTAACCTTTACCTTCACATTTACACTAGCCCATAAGCCAGGCACGGAGTGTGGGCCCAAAGCATTGGATACAGGCTACTGGCTAAGTAGGGAAGATGATGTGGTGTGTAAGGGGTCAGAGGAGCTAACCCTTCCAGGCAGAGTGAGGTTAACCCTTACTAGATGCTACCTATATACCAGGACTGATCAGGTCAGGGTACATGTAAAGGCAAGCCAAATCCTGGGTTGTTTCACTTCAGGGCATCATTTCGGATGCATTCCCACTCACTTGTAGGCAAAAGGCTCTACTTGAGAGTAAGGCAACTGTTACAACATCCAGGACATCTCTTTCCAGGGAACTTTCCTTGCAGAGCAAGTTGGAGTATTCTATATTTTATGTTGTTCCTCGTGATATAGCCAAGGTATTGGAGCTTTCTTCACTTAATGGTCTTCAACAGTTTTTGTTCTTTATCCACCTGTTGCAACATTAGTCACATGGTCAACACATGGTTTCACCTGATTGCATAAATTAATACCTGAGTTAACTGCTGATACTGAGCCACAAGAAAGTGGTATAAAAACTTTACAGGTTAAAAACTGAGTTGGAATGAATTAACCCATTTCTTAAGGATTTCCTATTGTTATGATTGTATATGGCTCCTGCGCAATCCAGAGGAGATGTTTTTCAAAAGAATTCCCTCTGATTTAAGTGGAACTTAACAATGAACTGACAAACAGAAATCAAAATATAACTGTGGTAGAAAAGTGCATAAAATCAGTTCACAACATAAAACGACCTTAATAAATAAAAGCGGTTCTGCTGGGGCATGAGGTGGCAATGCAACAATTAGAGCAGCTAATGTTTGTTGGTTTTTGTTACCACAATATAAAAGGAAAACCATGTGGAGAAGAAAATACATGAAATACAGAAAGCTTTTTAGCTTTGCTTTACGTGGAAACATTTGCACACAAACGAGCCATATGTTAGTCTGGAAGCAGGACTGAGGCAGATGTAAAGTTTTATGACAAAAACACAAAGAATGGATGAATTACAATGAAGAAACCGGCTGTTCTTACTCGCAGCCCATAATCAGAAAAGAACATGTCATTTCCATTTAATTTTAGGGAATGCCAGAAAGCGAATGGCATTAAACATTCAGCAATGCAATTCTTTTTCTACGTCTGCATACATTTTTTAACAGTTGTGGTGTCCAAACTAATTTTTGTACATTTCCAAGCTTGGGAATGCATTTATTCATTGTGCATTAACCAACATAATAAATGTGTGTGTGGTTTTTTTTTTAAAAAACTTGTAGTTTGTACCCTATTTGTAGTTCAAATTCCAGAAAGTTTCATTCATTCTGAAGTGTTGCTGTTGTTACTATCTGCATGTTATCTTATTCGCTCTTATTCTCTTAGCAATAGCAATCAGAAGATCGAGACCCAGGTACTGCATGACAGTTTGAACACCCGTCTCTGTCTCAGCTCCTGCCAACCTAGCAGTTCAAAAGCCAGAAATTGCATGTAGATAAATAGGGACCATGTCAGCAGGAAAAAGATCTTTGGGACATGAAAAGAGTCTCATTTGGGTATCCCCTGAGTGGAGTTTCTCCAGAAAAAATCCTTTCAATCCAGACTAATTTCTGACACAAAATTATTATTATAGCAATAGGTTTCTAGCAATGAGTGCACACCCCAGATTTTCTGTACCTGTTTCAACTAAAGATGTCATAAATATTTGTAATTTTCTTCCTCCAGAGAGAAAGCCACATGTTTGCTGTTGTGGAAGTTCAAGGTCAGAATGGAGTTAGACTGGACACAGCGTTCTTGTTTAGTTATGCAAGTATAACTTGACTTTAGACCTACAGTGACTGCACAAATGCAAAAGCAGAAATGCTATCCATGAAAAATTTCTGTCAGTGCATTGCACTGTGGCTTCCAACACCAATATTCTATTATTCTGCAATTGATCCACTGGATTGTGCAATTCCTTATTGCTGAATTTCACGTCCAACTCAGTTATGGGCATGCAGCTTTATATTACTCCAGGAACAAACATGATTTTTCCCTCAGAGCTCTACCAGGAGTAAAGCCACCATTGTTTTTGAAAAAGACTCTTTGGTTCTTTGGCTATAAATGGAGAAGAGCACTGAACCCTAGAGTTGGAGGTGACTGGCTTTGGAGCAAGGACAACCTTTACCTTTGCTGGAACAAATATTAAACTCTGTGAGGCCAAAAATAGTACCATTCTCTCTCTTTTCGGTGTGTGGTGGTATGTTATGAGAAATACCCAATTTCTAAGATTCAAAAGAAACTGTTTTCTTTGCTGCAAAAAAAAAAAACTTCTTTAAATATTTACTGCTATTCTCAGTAGGGCTTTAAGTTTCTCCCAGTGTTCCATATTGGTGTAGAGAAGGGGAAATTAACCTTTGGGTCTGATGAGAACACTATACTTTCCATTCCTTTGATGTTTAATAAAAAGCAAAATGGCTGCTGACTGGGGAAAACATCTAAATGTGAAGAGAATCCCTTCGCTCGTGAAGGAAGAGTGTGCAATCAAAATGTAAATGCATGTTACAATTTTACTCAACCCTTGTGCGTGGTATTTTTTCAGAGCTCAGCCTAGATGGGGAGCACTAAGCATTTAGTTATGATTTTGCTCTCATTTTTTATAAGCTTATTGATTGACTGATATTATATTTATTTATTTTGTTATATTTGCATATCATCAGTCTCATAAATATATCATTCTGGATTTTTTTGCAACTAAAATGCAATTTATTGACGTGCCAAGATAAATCCTTCCGTTGCCTTCTTCAAAACGCTTCCTTTTAACCGGCCCCATGTCAGCTTTGGGTCAGCCTTTCCTTCTATGTTTTTCAAGTATTAACAATGCATAGACTTCTTTCCCCCAGTTTGCAGCTCAACTTTCAGCCATTTCCTTTCCGTACTCTGCTTTCTTCCTTACCATTTTCAAAAGACCTCATGAACTTCCTTAAGCATAGTATCTTCAGTTTTTAAATGTAACCATTCAAGCTATGTTTTGCTTCCTCTACCTCCTGTTTCACCTGTAGAAGTTCTCTGTCACCCTCAGCTCTTGGTAAGTACAAATGACGTCACTTTTTGGGTGCAGGGCATGATGCATAGTCATTAGCTTTCTTTTTTGGTCTAGGTTGTTTAATTTTATTTGGGTCCAATCAATTATTCCAGATGAATATCATATAACAGTCACTGCCTAGGTATTAATCGCCTTGATTATATTGCCTCCACTCAGTTTTGATCTCAAGATTTTCTGGACCTGCTTTATATATTTTGTAGAAGTAGCTCTTTTGACTTGGTTGTGTAGCAGGTCAGTAGCTTCCAGAACTCCAAAGTACTTGTATCCCTCTTCCATATTATTGCTTTGATACACTCTTCAATATCTAACTCAAATTTATCACCTTTGACAAGTTTACCTGCCTTAACAGTAATTGCTGTGCACTTGTCAAATCCAAATTGCACTCTGTTGTCTTTACTAAATTTCTTTGTACTTTCCAGAAGAGTATTTAATTCAGCTCTTGTCTTTCCAAACAATTTTAGATCGTCCATATAGAGAAAATGTGAATCCTTCTGTCCTTTCTTAACCAATTCATATCCACAATTTGTTCTATTTAGAATTGTTGTCAGCAGTGCCATTGATAACACAAATAACAAAGGAGATAGTAAGTCTCCTTGAAGAATTCTAATTTAACTTCACCTTCACCAAATTTGTTCATCATTTCTCTAAGAAAGAAAGCAATGCTAAACCACTTCTGAGTACTTTGCACCTAGAAAGCCATTAGAAGAGGTCTCAGTAAGATGGGTGTGTGGCCTAATCAGACTGGCCAAGTCTGATGGGCTTAAGGTTCTTTTCAGGATCTTAGAGACAAAATAAGCACAGTTTCATTCAGACAAATTTCTAAGCTAAACACAGCATATTTTAGAGACAGAGAGCACAAGAGCATATCAGAAAACAAGAGGGAAGAATGCAAGCAAGCTTTTCATATTAACCTAATGGGAATGAGTTCCCTCTGTCCCGTCTTCTTTTGCCACTTGGGACTTTAGGCTAGGTAGCAAGGGACAGCTTTCTGGTCCAAAGCAGCTCCAAATTCTGGATCTAAACTTCTTCCTTATACCTGTATACTGTAATGACGCTGTGCCATTAGCCTTGGCTCTACACCACTATGCTCATAAAATGGTCAAAACTCATTAACTGGAGTATTACCTGGAGTAATTAACTAATGTCTCATCCTCTGCACCTGGACCTTTTGCCTCATTGTCCAGTCACTATCCTTGGGAACATAGGGAGAGTCACTGTGATCTGGCTCATCTCCATCTCCTTCTAATGTCTTTCTGCTCATCATACATTCTAGGTGTTTTATCATATAACTTGACAAGTATTGTCCACTCTGCTTTAGTCAAGGACACAGATGTTCTGTCAAAGCTTGGCCATACCCGTCAAGCGCATCTCCTGGAAATACAGGAATTGCTCCGGCCCGGGTGTGCATGTGCCGCAACAACTCATCTGCACATGCGAAGAACCCATTTGTGATGGGTGTGCATTCGCAGTAACCCATCTCCCTGCCATTCAAATATGGGACAGCAGCAGGAAAGGGGAGGAATCAGTGGAGAAATACGGGAAATCCAGGCCAATACGGGATACTTGACAGGTATGGGCTTGGCAGATACTATCTGCCTCACAAGATGTTCTCCTGCCAAACACTCTCTCTGTCTTACAAATTTCATGGGAAAGCATCTTTTGCATCATCATAACCTCTAAATGTGTAAGCTACTCACCAAAAACTTTTACTACACAAACACACACACACATGATTTTAACCGTTTTTAGAGCTTGGAGTGGAAAATGGGAAATATCACTAACTCCTCGCAATTGCGATTGTCTTCCGCAAAGCCCATGATCCTCAATGGGCAATACACTGTGAATGCTTTGACAGCACACAGACATTATTCTTAGTTTCATGTTCTCTAGTACTAATGATAAGATCACTGCAGATGGTGACTGCAGCCATGAAAAAAAGACGATTAACTCTGGGGAGACAAGCTATGAGAAATCTGGGGAACTGTTGTGTTTGGAGTAATGTGCCTTTAAGTAATGTAACACTCGAATGAGTGGATGTAACAATCACCAACTGTAACACTGTAACCTTCTGCATGAGGACGCGAGCTAGTGACCACTAGGGGCAATAGCGAGCGCCCAGCTCACATGGTTCCAATTCCCCAAATACCTACAGCCACGGGAAGATTCCCGCCACTACCTCACCTGGACAAGAAGGGCATGACGGAGAGTGACGTCACGCAGACAGTAGCCATTGGGCTACCGAGGAGCCACATTCAAATGTATAGCCACTGTATATATTGAGCTGTTCGTCCGCCATTACCACATGTTCCCCCTGACCATCATGCAATAAAGATGCGTTAAGCCAGGCTTTCAGCTGTTTCTATTGTCTTGGTTCTCAAACACTAAAGGAACATAGTAAAAAGTAGAGACATCACCTTAAAAACAAAAATTTGTATAGTCAAAGCAATGGTATTCCCAGTGGTAATGTATGGTTGAGAGAGCTGAAACATTTGGAAAACTGAGTGCAGAAGAATAGATGCCTTTGAAATGTGGTGTTGGAGGAGAGTGTTGAGAGTCCCCTGGACAGCAAAGAGAACAAATAGGTCAATCTTAGAAGAAATCAAACCTGACTGCTCATTTGAAGGTCAAATAGTGAAGGTGAAGCTTAAATACTTTGGACATCAAATGAGAAGGGAGGATTCACTTGAGAAGGCCTTGATGCTGGGAAAGGTGGAGGGCAAAATAAGAAGGGGGCGTCCAAAGATGAGATGGATGGATGGATGGTATGGTAGATGCAGTGGGCACAGAGCTGGGTGGGCTGAGGAGGATGGTGGAGGACAGATGTGCCTGGAGGGCAATGGTCCATAGGGTCGCAAAGGGTTGGAATCAACTGTGCGACTGAACAACAACAACAACAACAACAACAACAACAATGATAAGAATAGCAAGTTCCTCTCTAAACCAGTTTGTGTGTCAAGGACCTATTTTTGATTGTTTGATAATGATAGGGATTTGTGACAGGTTTTTTTCAATTATTTAGTAATAGTGTATCAACTCTGCACATCTGTGAAGATGGCAAATTTTATTTTTCAAAGCTACATATGATATATCCACATATTTCAATCTGTTCACAAAACTAAACAAACAAACACAAAATAATAGAACAGGAATAGAATGGTAGAAATGTCACAAGTTTTCATTGGTCTCACTCATCCAGAGTTTCCGGAGCACTGATAGGAACAGATTATAATGCAGGCATACATGGAGGATACTGTGAGCATATTCTTCAAAGATCCCTTTCCTAATGTGCTTGTAAAAGAACTTTTGTAAAGTATCCTGAGCAGGTTTTGTTTTGTTCTGCTGTAATGGTTTTTCACTATAGGCTTCTGCTTGTATAGGCTATGCCAGTGTGTCATGACTCTTTAAACAAATGAAAAAACAACAGGGCAGAAGCATTTTTGTAGCTGTCTATCTTAACTTACAAGGTTTTGTTACTTCTTATAATCTGATGTGTAAGTTAGCATTCCTTGAGGAAAAAATAGACTTCCAATTTGTTAGCTGAAATATGCTACATCTTTCACTGCTGGGTGGGGTGGGCTTTATATTGACAAATCTAGCATTTTTATTGAAGTTATATTACTGCTATCTATCAAGGATATGCTAGAAAATCTATAGCTTCCACTCAAATGTGGCCCTTGTGAGCAATCCAGTTTATGAAGTGAGATCTCAATGCCTCGTGGTTCATTTTTCAGGTACCGTGATGCTTAACAATTTTGTAAAAAAAAAAAAAAAAAAACCACCAAAAACTAATAGACAATTCCATGTCAGTCATCAAATTTTGCCTTTCAATTGATAGTCTGAAGTATGAAAAAAGACAATTGCTCAAAAACCTGTAAATGGAAAATACTGTTAGTTTCTCTCAGTTCATTTCCTGTTTGCCATTTCTTACTATCATTTATTTTGGTTACAATTACAGTCAGCATTTATCAAGATAAAGAAATGACACTCTTTCATTAGATGAACGTACAGATATTTGTTTTTCACATGGTGCCGCATCATTCAATACATTTCTATGAGTGAAGAGCAAAAGGAAAAACTTGAAGTATTGATCACCCTCTCAAATCCCATTTTCTATACTTTTATTCACTCAGTCTTTGGTTCATTCATATTCCCTTCACAGCTATCCAAAATGGTATAGTTTGCCCCCTCTTTCATCTTTCTGTTTTCCTCTTTAATTTTGTTTTAAAAGTAGCAAAACCTGTGCCTACCACCCCTGAGTGAAGAGACGGACACATGTCATGGGTTCAAACATGAGCCACTTTATTAATCCAAAATAAATTGTTGCAAACTATTGCACTGGGGACTAAGTAGTGCGGGTGCATGATAATAACTCAGGTCAATACCAAAGAATTTGGATCCCAAATAATAGGGAGAGCAGAAAAGCTCTGCAGACAGACCAGCACTATGCCCAACAGTGGGACCAAGCTATGTGACCAGGAATCTGGCAAAGCTTCCTGATCAACTGTTCCAGGGCTGTGGCTAATCTGACAGCCATGAGGCACCCCAAGTGATAGTGCTGTCCAAGGTCCCAAATAAACTGAGACCCCAACCGAACAGCTAAAATGACCATTTTGATTAAAATCACCCACACTACATGCCAAAGTGACTGAAATAACCTCCAGCAAAAACTCAACCTGCAGCAACAGTGTGCGATGGGCGAAAAAACCATGACTCCAAGAGCCAAACAGTGGTTGTGCAAAAATTCCCATCCAGCCCCAAAGTGACTGAATATCCCACTGTTACTGAGGGAGGGTGGGTTTGTTTCTCCTAAGCCGAACAGTTAAAGAGGGTGAGGCAGGAAGGAGCCACCACCTATAAAGTCTTCCTGGCTTCTCCATATCACACCATGCAGGCAAGGCCTGCGAGAGCATGCCCATCTCTTCCCAACGGAAGTAGGCAAAGCCAGCACAGGGGGGTATTTTACCCCCAGTGCTGGTTCATTCTTGTTGGGAGTAGGAAGCAGCAAAAAAAGAGGACGAATGGGGAGATAGAAAAAGGGGCACTAAATGCATCTTGGTAGAGAAAGAATGGGCTGACACACAGGTAAAAGTGGGAGACAGCAAACGTCCCAGTACAACTTAAGGTTCTTCTTCTTCATCATCATCTTCTTCTTCTTCTTCAGGTGTCAAGAGAGATACAAGGTTCTTATTCTGGCACTTCTAGCAGCCTCTACCAGTGTTATTTGGTGTACTTGTAATATTTCTTTGTTGTTATTTCTCCACCTTCCTCTGGGTCTACCTCACGGTCTTTGTCCTTCTCCTCTTTCCACATATGCCTTGTAAAGTATGGAATTCCAAGACACTTTGCAGGCGCACCCCCCAAAGAAAGACTCAGACACCGGTATATGGATAAAGGCATTGGGCCACATTTATTGAATAATGCCCTAGTCCGAATTATAACTTTCAATTGGTACTCAGCCAATTATAATTCTTAAGGCAAGCAGGCCGCAGTAACACTGGTAAGGTTCCTCCCAAAATTGCCAATGGCAATTGGCTACAATGTATCCATTTGTATCAATTTGTTTGTTGAGATAAACAAATTGTTGACCGTAGTCAATAAACTATCTACTGACCCCACCCTCTGATGTGTATCCGTCAAATCACGGGGTGATGCATGCTGAAGAGCTCCTGCCATCACCCCTTTGCCTGGTTCGTCGTTGACCGGTCAACGTTATTACACCTGTACCTGTCTAAGTGTTGGCCAGTCAATTGCGAACCTGCCGGATACCTGTGGGTCATAAATATTTACCTTACCAGTGCTACCCGCCACACGGGGAGGCATCCATGATGACTCACACACCCCCCCAAGACCGTCAGCTCGGTCGCCAGGCCTGCTTGCATCACACCCAGAATGAGGTACATACCTCTAGCCGACAGGTGGACCCCTTCTCCTGCCTACCAGCAAAATTTTTGTGTAAGCCTATCATCCGGTCTCCAATGGCCGTCTCACAGCCATGCTCTGAACGGGATGGAGCCACAGGCCCGTCCACTGACTGCCGGAACAGTCCGAACTAGGGAGATCCGCATCTCCCCTAAATTGGTGTCTCGGCACGATGTTAGACCATAGCGACCGTATGTAAGCCATACGTGATATAAAATGCCAGGTCACAGCCCCTCGATGGTTTAGTAACAGCAGTGATCCGTATAAGATCGCTGCCGCCGAGGTGCCTGTAAAATATTGGGCGGTCCAGCATCCCTGTCAGACAGCAGGAATGGCCACAGTTCCCGCCCCCATGTGCCGTGCATACCATACCATAGCATACGTGTGGATGCACACAGCCCAGCCGGGGTCCACTCTCTGTCACTGCAGCATATACTGCTGCCCAGTGTACATAGCTGCGGCCCACCAGCCCCCTGCCACCGGTGTGTTGAGACCCCTAGGATCTGCAAAAGAGGAGAAAAAAGGTGAAGGACATAACTAGGTACTCGTACAGTGAGGGAACGTACATATCTGAAATTGCGCGTAGACGCATATCCACCTCCGAATACCCCAAACGTAGCCACGATCAACACAACGCCTATCTTAAGTAAATGGTGCCAAAACGGGCCCCACACCACGAAACGCGGCACCGGTCACCCTCAGGGACTTTACTATGGTAAGGGTAGACCCATCCCAGTGGCAGAAAACAGGCTGGGGCGCGCAGCAGGCACTGTCGAAAATTCATGTAGGGCACCAACCGGACAGATGTCTCAAAAACTTCGTAGCAGTATACACCACTGCCTACACCATGCTGAATAACCCGTGAGGACCGCATCCCCACTCGAGCCCACTCATGTGTGACTGAGACATCTTCGAGTTCCAGTGCCCTACGAGACACATCTGCCTTACACAGGTGGCACCAACTCTGGCACCCACTCACTGATGCGGAGCGCTCCAAAAAGGCTACCGTGGTAGCTGCGTGGCAAGAGCCACCTCACACCTATCTGTACATAAGTAATGCCAGCCTCGTGCAAGGTGGGTCAGAAACTCTGGGAACAGGGGTGACGCGTGTACGGTTGGCAGACACATTCCCGTGTCCTCCCCTCCCAAACACGACGCATGAACGCATAGTGATACGCCTTACACGTGCGAGGTGCCAATGACATGTCCGGTTCCCTTCTCCTCGCCAAACGTCCAGCCATCGGCCAAAAGTGGCGAGTGGAATCCCTCTGCTTCCGGAGTACGGCACGGAACCGGGTGATCTGCAGGTGGTGGAAAGCAGCAGTAATGTCATTATAAATACCCAGAACATGTCTGGCCTAGAACGGCACATTTAGGCGTAGGCTTCTCAAAAGAAGAGACAAACTAATGTCATGACCCCGGGGGATTTGCATTTCTGGGTGTTGACAATGTGCACCACTGCCACATTGTCACACCGAAATTGGACCACTGAGTAGGCCCACTCATTGCACCATAGCATCAGTGCTCTCCAAAATGGGAAAAAATGCAAGGAAGGTAAGATCGCGGAGGCGATCCGTGCACCCACCCTCAGAGTAAACCCCCATAAGTCCGGGAGCCGGAGGTATCCGACCGTACTTGAAATCTAGGGCAGACCATCAGGTCTGATCTCCAGGAAGAGACCCCGTTAAACCCAGGAGTAATTTGAGCCAGACCGGACAAAATTAAGGTGGTCATGAATTAACTGCAGCTCACGAGGGCACACTTTATGTTTGGCAATCAATGCCAAACTCGCCGCGGAGATCCAAGCAACCGTATTCATGGTTAACCCGGATGCCCGCGCGACAGAGTCGATTCAGAAATGTGAGCTTAGTAGATGGGACCTCGGTCTATTCAGGCGCCAAGGGGACACCCAGTTCCCACCTGAGTGTCTGAATTGTAATGAGGAGTCACGTGCACATGTCCAAGCCCCGTTCACCCCCGAACCAAAAGTCGTTGAGGCAATGGGCTAGAGACCAAGACCCCGACCTGAGAGCAAATGGCCACTGAGTGAAGTCCCCAACCGGTCGAGTGCTGAACATGAATTAACTCAGTCAGAAGGGGGTTGGCCTTATCTAAGTAAAATTCCCCTCGGAACCTAAAAAACCCAATAGGTCTAAATCATTGGGTGCACTGGCAATAATCTGAAAGCCGAGTGCATATCACACTGTGCCAAAACAGCACCAGAACTGCGTGAGCGTGCCACCCATAGTAGCCGAACCAACTACGAGTACCTGACTGAACAAGGCCATCAGGAATAGCATCCCTGAATGGAGAACCCACAGGGTAAGCTGAATGGAGGATTAAATGACATGCACCCTAGTTCTAGCTCAGTATGAGCTTCATGGGGGAGACATTCGATTTAGGAAAGGTGGTTCCAAGAAGGGCCCCTGCTACTCTCATAGCCCCAACTCCCTTAGCTGTGGACAGTGGAGCCCCCTCTTCGTTACCCTGCAAGGGAACCAGATTAGTAGCACCCCCGAATGGATACAAAAGCACCCATAGAAAACCCTCCAGCAGGTATCCCGCCCAATCCCTTCTTGGATGAACTGAATGCCATCTCTCCAGGTTGACTATACTAATTGGGACGGGGGGGGGGGCTTATGACAAGGTTAGTTGCTTCAGACGGAGCTCTGATCGCCCCTGTGCACCCCTACCTCTGCCCCGTAACCCACCAACCCGCGGGCACGCGGAGGCGGCGTGAGGGCCAGCGCAAAAGGGGACACGAAGTCGGTAACGACCGTGGTGCTTAGTACATGCATCGTCAGCTGAGCAGGCTGAACACAGTAGGCGGGCCGGAACCCCCCGCCCGACCGGTTTGCGTGAGCCTGTGTCTGAGCAGCCCGCTGCTCAGCATGACCACCATGGTACCTATCACCAAGCACCAGTCACGTGGGAATGATGTACACGAGCACACTTGCTGACAGGACTCATCCCACCTCCCCTCAGGGTATAGAGCCACCCTCATCCACATTCCTCACCATGAGCCAACTGCCATGGGCCCATCCGATCAACATCAGGATGGCCCAAGCAGGTCAAGCCCTGAGGCATACCACCATACGTACAAGGTATGCCGACAACCAGTTGGCCCAAGGTGCGCGGTGGCTAACGACGATGGGACATCTCTTTGTCACAGTCGCCCTGTCCTTCTCTCTCCTCCTAGTGGGCTCGCAGTCCAATAGGGAGAATATCGACATGTCCCCCTCCAGCCCTTACCCCTCTTCGCCTGCGGCCAAGAATCAACCAGGGGCAAGTAATAGCCGGCCTTCGGCAAAGCCCTTGACGGCACGTTCTGTGTAAAAGGCATACACAGCAGGACCCAGTCAGCCCCTGCGATGCTCAGCACTGTCCCGGGGGCGGACACCCCAGTGCGTGGTGGCTTACTACGGCAGGACCACACAATGTCTCTGTCCTCCTGTCCGTACCTCCTATCCTTATTGGGATCTCAGTTCATAGGGAGAATATATCCACGTACTCCCCCCCCAAATCTTTTCCCTCATGATCTGGGTCAGATGACCACCGGGGGGCAATGAATAACCAGCCGTCGGCAAGGCCGTTGCCGGTACATGCTGTACACAGGGCATACGCAGCGGGATCTGGACGGCCCCTGCGATGCCACATACTGCCCCGGGGGCGGAAACCCCCACCCCCAACGTCGTGCCAGAATGCAACCAAGGGGAACTGGGATAGGCTGGCAAGTGATGCCCACTAGCCTCAAATTGGCGAGGCCGTGAGCACTGAACCCCACCGCTGGAAGTGGACTGTGATGTGGGTGCATTCAACTTGAACCTAATACTCTCTAGTTGCACCCCCGTGAGCCGCCCACACTGGGGGTTCCAGCCCACGGCGGGCGTCGGAGCTCGCGACCGAAATCGAGCTCTGGGGTGACCTCCAACCGCACTCCAGTCACAGGTCTGGACAAACAGGGAGCTGCGAGACAGCGGCAGGCACAGGCCGGAGTGTCTCAAGAAGCTCAACCCGGCTGGCCGCCTGTTGCAGAGTGGCAGCAGCCAAAGTAGCCGCCAGACACAAAGGGGCCCGGTAGATAGGGAAGGGGCCCCCACCCACTGGATTGCTAAGGATGCCTCCAGCACAGCCAAACGTGCTAACCAGGCATCCCCTGCCACGGAAACCCCTAGTAGGTGGGCCAGGTGGGCCGGACGGCCCGCTAGGGATTGGGCCAGAGGCCCTAATTTGAGAGCCTGGGTCAGAATAGGGCCATGCCAAAAAATCCGGCCCCTAATGAGATAAAACGCGCTGTGAGCCAGCACCAGGCCCTCCCCCCAATCGTTCTGGCCCATGGCCGGCAACTGCGGGCCGAGGGCCGCATCCTCGGAAGGGCCGGCCTGAGGCAGAGAGCCAAGGGCCATATCCCAATCTACCCAAGCCCGCCGGTAACGGTGGGTAAAGATGTCGAGCTCCATTACAGGGGCGCAGCCAGGGAGGCAAATTCCCCCCTTCTGGCTGTAGCCTAGTCGCCGAAGCCCCCAGCTGGGA